>CM036754.1:47224605-48424605 GCA_020796225.1 Arion vulgaris
TTCTCCCCCTTTTCTTTTTCTTCTTTCAATTTTTTCCCCCCCCTTTTTTTTCTCTCTTTTAATTTTTTCTCCCCTTCTTTTCTCTAAATTTTTTCTCCCCCCCCTTTTTTCTTTTTTCCCAATTTTTTTCTCCCCTCTTTTTCTCCCCTTTTTTCTCCCCTTCCTTTTTCTCTCAATTTTTCTCCCCCTTCCCTATTTCTCTCTTTTTTTTTTCCAACTTTTCCTCTTTCAATTTGATCTCCCACCTTCTATTTTCCCCCAAACAGCTCTAAAGCTTATTTTACTCTTTTTTTCTTTTTTAAACCCCTTTCTTCCTCTCTTTTCCCCATCTCTCTCCCTCCTTTCCCCTTTCCTCCTTCTTCTCTCTCTCCTCCTTTCTTTCTTCCCTCTCTCTCCCCCTTTTTTCTTTTCCCCCCTTTTCTCCTCCTCCCTCCTCTTTCTTTCTTCCCCCTCCCCCCTTCTCTTTCCCCCCTTTTCCTTCCCCCTTCTCTCCTCTCTCTCCCTCCTTTCTTTCTTCCTCCTTCTTCTCACTCTCTCTCCCCCTCCCTTTCTTTCTTCCTCACTCTTCTCTCTCTCCTTCTTTCTTCTCCCTTCTTCTCTCTCTCCCTCCTTTCTTTTTTCCCCTCACCCCCCTCTCCTCTCTCCCCCCTTTTTTTCTTCTCACTTCTTCCCCTCCCTTTTTCTTTCTTCCTACTTCTTCTCTCTCCCCTCCTTTCTTTTTTCCTCCTTCTTCTCTCTCCCTCCTTTCTTTCTTCCCCCTTCTTCTCTCCCTCCTCTTTTTTCCCCCCTATTCCTTCTCTCTCCTTTCTTTTTTCCCCTCCTTCTTCTCTCTCTCCCCCCTTTTTCTTTTTTCCCTCACTTTTTTTCCCTCTCTCCTTTTTTTCTTTCTTCCTCCTTCTTCTCTCTCTCTCCCTTTCTTTTTTCCCTCCTTCTTTTTTCCCCTCCCCCCTTTTCTTTCTTTTTTCCCTCCTTCTCTCTCTCTCCTTTTTCTTCTTTCTTCCTCCCTTCTCTCTCTCCTTTTTTCTTTCTTCCTCCTTCTTCTCTCTCTCCCTTTCTTTCTTTTTTCCCTCATTCTTTCCCCTCTCCTTTCTTTTTTCTTTTTTTTTCCCTCCTTCTCTCTCTCCCCCTCCTTTTTTCTTCCCCCTTCTTCTCTCTCTCCTTTCTTTCTTCTCCCTCTCTCTCCTCCTTTCTTTCTTTTTCCCTCACTTCTTCTCTCTCTCCCCTTTTTTTCTTTCTTCCTCCTTCTTCTCTCTCTCTTTTTTTTTCTTCCTCACTTCTTCTCCTCTCTTTTTCCTTTCTTTTTTCCCTTTTTTCTCTCTCTCTCCTTTCTTTCTTTCTTTCCCTCCTTTTCTCTTTTCCCCTTCTTTCTTTCTTTTTTCTCCTTCTTCTCTCTCTCTCCTTTCTTTCTTTCTTCTCCTTTTTCCTCTCTCCTTCTTTCTTTCTTCCTCCTTTTTTTCCTCTCCCCCCTCCTTTCTTCCTCCTTCTTCTCTCTCTCCCCCCTTTCTTTCTTTTTTCCCTCCTTCTTCTCTCCTTCCTTTCTTTTTTCTTCCCCCCTTTTTCTCTCTCTCCCTCCTTTCTTTTTTTTTTCCCTCCCTTTCTCTCTCTTTCTTTCTTTTTTCTCCTTCTTCTCTCTCTCCCTCCTTTTTTCTTTTTTCCCCCTTCTCTCTCTCTCCTTTCTTTTTTCCCCTTTCTTTCTCTCTCTTCCCCCCTTTTTTTCTTTTTTCCCTCCTTTTCTCTCTCTCCCTTTTTTCTTTCTTCCCCTTCTTCTCTCTCCCCCCTTTTCCTTTCTTCCTCCTTCTTCCTCTCTCTCCCCTCCTTTCTTTTTTTCTCCCCTTTTTCCCCTCTCTCCCTCCTTTCTTTCTTTCTTCCTCACTTCTTCTCTCTCTTCCTTTTTTTTCTTTTTTCCCCTCTCCTTCTCTCTCTCTCCCCCCCTTTCTTTCTTTCTTCTCACTTCTTCTCTCTCTCCCCTTTCTTTCTTTTTTCCCTCCTTTTCTCTCTCCTCCTTTCTTTCTTTCTTCCTCACTTCTCTCTCCTTTTCCTTTCTTCCTCCTTCTTCTCTCTCTTTTTCCTCCCCCCTTTTCTTTCTTTCCCTTCCTCCACTTCCTCTCTCTCTCCTTTCTTTCTTTTTTTCCCCCACTTCTTCTCTCTCCCTCCTTTCTTTCTTTCTTCCCTCCTTCTTCTCTCCTCCCTCCTCCTTTCTTTTTTCCTCACTTCTTCTCTCTCTCCCTCCTTCCTTTCTTTCTTCCTCCTTCTTCTCCTCTCTCCCCTCCCCTTTTTTTTTTCCCCCTTCTTCTCTCTCTCCCTCCTTCCTTTCTTTCTTCCTCACTTCTTCTCTCTCTCTCTCCCTCCTTTCTTTCTTTCTTCTCCTTTTTCTCTCTCTCCCCTCCTTTTTTTTTTCCCCCTTCTTCTCTCTCCCCCTTTTCTTTCTTTCTTCCTCCTTTCTCTCTCCCCCTTTTCTCTTTCTTCCTCACTTCTTCTCTCTCCCCCTCCTTCCCTTTCTTTTTTCCCTCACTTCTTCTCTCCCCCCCTCCTTCCTTTCTTTCTTCTCCTTCTTCTCTCTCCCCCTCCTCCTTTCTTCTCCTTCTTCTCTCTCCCCCCTTTTTTCTTTTTTTCCTCACTTCTTCTCTCTCCCTCCTTCCTTTCTTTTTTCCCTCCTTCTTCTCTCTCTCCCTCCTTCCTTTCTTTCTTCCTCCTTCTTCTCTCTCTCCCCCTTCCTTTCTTTTTTCCCCTCACTTCTTCTCTCTCCCTCCTTCCTTTCTTTCTTCCTCACTTCTTCTCTCTCCCCCTCCTTCCTTTCTTTCTTCCTCCTTCTTTTCTCTCCCCCCTTTCCCTTTCTTTCTTCCCCCTTCTTCTCTCTCCCCCCCTTCCCTTTCTTTCCCTCCTTCTTCTCTCTCTCCCCCCTTTCCCTTTTCTTTCTTCCCATTTCTTTTCACTCAGAAAAATTGATCAATTATTCTTTCTTCTACTCATCAATTTAAAAACTTGTTCCTTTGAACTCTTCCTTGTCTTATTGCCAGCTCTCATCTTTTATCTGATACAACAACCAGTTTTAACTCCCCAACTCATGAATCAGACAGAAAATTCAGAAAGCTTACAACCAAAAACCCCCCATTGAATTTTATGGAGTTTTATAACAATAACCCCTATTGGTCTGTGGTTTTTTTTCTTATCAAAATTTCCACTCATTGGGGGGTTTGTGGTTAGTTCTTATCAACCCAAATAACCCTCATTGAGATCTTTTGGTTATTCTTATCAACAACTAACCCCTCATTGGATCTGGGTTATTCATCAACCCAAACTAACCCTCATTGAGATCTGTGTGGTTAGTTCATCAACCCAATAACCACTCATTGGATCTGTGTGGTTAGTTCTTATCCAAGCTAACCATATTGAATCTGTGTGGTTAGTTCTTATCCCAACTAAAATCATTGAGGTCTGTGTGGTTAGTTCTTGGAAAAATTTTATCCTTATTAGGACTACTGTTTGGACAGACATATCCATATTTCAATAAAAGTGTTCATTTATCTAAAGGACACACAAAATTTGTACAGATACCCTCTGTCAGACTGTCAAACTGTCAGTGTAAACTGTCCCGATTTGACAAACATAAAATACTTTAAAAAAACACATCTGGGTTTCTGTATCATGGCATCAGTTTGATTGGTCAAGAGGTCATCCGAACTCATCCCTATCAAGTAGTTAATATTTTATCAGATTCCAGGGGCTGAGATCCAAAGGAAGCAAACTATGTCCTCCCCCAAAAACGCTAAGTCCCGAGGGAATAAGGGATTCGTTTAAACTGATTACCTCTCCATGAAACTTTTACTTACAAAATCCATTCAACCATGGTCCTAGTCAAATCCGGACTTTTGAATTAGATGAGGGGAAAATGCCAAATCGATTGAAAAAAACAAGAGAGAGAGAGTTATTTGATGAATAGTCAATTCTTTAAACACATCTGTCATCAGTTAACATTCTATAATAATCAGTTAACAATACATCAACCATCATCTCAATATCAATTTTATTTGAAATTTTAATCCCCATTTCGACCAATGACTTCTTCTAAAAAGGGCAAAGCTGAAAATTGACTTCATTGCACTGGCACCCCCAAATGTCTGGGTTCCTCTCTGCAGATATAACACGCTGCCTGCCAGGAGTGTTGCACAAACTCGGTATCTCCTGCAACAATCCTAGGGGTATCTGGAAAAAATGCACTTGTAAACAGAACAGCAGGGTCCAGATTCAAACCCACGATTATGGAGTTTGTGGGGACGCAAGGCAAAGACTTAACAACTTAGCCACAGAGACACCCCGAGTTTGTGGGGACGCAAGGCAAAGACTTAACAACTTAGCCACAGAGACACCCCGAGTTTGTGGGAACACAAGGCAAAGACTTAACAACTTAGCCACAGAGACCCCCGAGTTTGTGGGAACACAAGGCAAAGACTTAACAACTTAGCCACAGAGACACCCCCGAGTTTGTGGGAACACAAGGCAAAGACTTAACAACTTAGCCACAGAGACTCACCCTCAAGGAATCACAGAAACACACTCTCTGGCAGTAGGAGAAACATGCACCAACTTTAGAGCAGAGGCAACAGCCCTTCTTGCAGCCATACAGATTCTCAACGACCAGCAAGTGTCAGCAAAAATATTGCAGTCTTTAGCGACTCAAGATCCGTTCTCCAGGCTATCTCAAGTCCCAGACAAGACAAGCTCATTCAGGACATACGGCAAAATATCAGCTTGTTGTCAAAAAATCCGAACTGGTCTTACAGTGGATACCAGCTCACTGTGGCATACCAGGAAACGAAAAGGCTGACAAACTCGCAAAGGCCGGGGAGCCTAACACAACACCACCCAACACAAAGTTTTACAGAAGCAAAGACTCTCCTGAAACAATCCAGGAAAATGATCTGGAGAAAAACAAATGGAGGATACAGGCCAGAGCACGACAGTATAAATACACTAAACAGAAAAGCACAGACCACAGTCTTCAGACTTAGAACGGGACAATGCAGTCTCAGAGCACACCTCCACAGAATGGGTCTCAGGGACTCGGCGGCCTGCACCTGTGGAGCACCAAAGCAGTCCCCAGAGCACATCCTGCAAGACTGCCCTAGTCTGAGTAGTGAGAGATTGGAGATCTGGCCAACAGAAACAACACTACAAGACAAACTATGGGAACCGGTGAAGACCTCAAGCGCACCGCCCTGTTTATGACACATACCGGAGTAGTCGCATAGCAAAAGTTGAACGCAGAAGAAGAAGGAGGAAGAAGCCACAGAGACACTCCCGAGTTTTGGGAACACAAGGCAAAGACTTAACAACTTAGCCACAGAGACACCCCCGAGTTTGTGGGAACACAAGGCAAAGACTTAACAACTTAGCCACAGAGACACCCCGAGTTTGTGGGAACACAAGGCAAAGACTTAACAACTTAGCCACAGAGACACCCCCGAGTTTGTGGGAACGCAAGGCAAAGACTTAACAACTTAGCCACAGAGACACCCCCGAATTTGTGGGAACGCAAGGCAAAGACTTAACAACTTAGCCACAGAGACACCCCCGAGTTTGTGGGAACACAAGGCAAAGACTTAACAACTTAGCCACAGAGACACCCCCGAGTTTGTGGGAACGCAAGGCAAAGACTTAACAACTTAGCCACAGAGACAGCCCCCCCACCGAATTTGTGGGAACACAAGGCAAAGACTTAACAACTTAGCCACAGAGACACCCCCGAGTTTGTGGGAACGAAGGCAAAGACTTAACAACTTAGCCACAGAGACACCCCCAGACTTAATCTGCACAAACTGGAAAAAGAATTTTTGAGTGGTACAACTAAAATTTAACTAGTTAAAAAATGTATTAATTTATGTCAAATTTATTAATAGTAGTGCTAAATATGATCTGGACTTTGCTAATAATATATATGGTGCAACTCATGCCACCAGATGCAGGTTAGACTAAACACACTTGATCGGGACGTCACAACAACTAATCTTAAACATGTATAAGGGAAAGACAAAGATGATGAAGATTAATCTAGTCTTCTTCCTCTTCTTCGTTTGCCTACTATGAATTCAGATGTAGCCATGCCTCCTGGTGTGGCGCTTCTGACTGATTTTTGCGTGAAAGCCTGCTTACCGTTTTATTGGTTTCCTAGCCATACAGGCGGGTCTTCTTCAATTTCAGAGGTAATTAACCTAGTAAATGACAATCCAATCTTCCAGGGCAAAACCCCAGTTGAAGATGTAGAATCCTACATATGCTTGAGCAGCAATGTAGATGAAGAGAGAGAAACAGATAGAAATGTCAGAATAAGAATACAGAAGACAAGAGGAACATTTATCACAACAAGGTACTTTGTGGAAGTCTAAAGAAAACAAAATTAGAATATTTAATTCCAGTGTTAACCCCTTAACCCTTCTGAGCTAATCTACTGGCTTGCGATATTGTGTAATATGACGCAAAGCTAAAATACTGTCTCATTTAATCTATATTGCAATATAAATGCTCCCAGAGGTCAAGAAAAATTACTGAATGAAAGGGTTAAACTAGTTTTACTGTATGTGTAAAAACAAAAAATGAGGAACGATTAAAACAACAACTAATAAATTGCAAACTTTCATCAACTTAGAGGGACCGAGATGGTATGATAGTTCAGGAATGATGAACTTATAGAAAGAGCAAGACACATTCCACTGAACTAAGAAGTGAAGAAAAGACACTGGCACTGTATAGAACAGACCTTGAGAAAACCTGAAAGGAATATAACAAGAAGGGTTCTTTCCTGGCACCTGCAGGAAAAGCAAAAGTGAGGAAAATCTAAAAAAGCGTGGATAAGAGATTTGGAAGCAGAGATTAATAATATACGAACAAGCTAGAAAGAGATAGTTTGAGATAGGAAGACAGGGCATGAGTTGGTTGAGGGCTATGCCCCAGCCAGGGTTTAAGTCACAAAAGAAATAGATACTCAATATCCACAGATACTAATTCTAATATCCTCAATATCCTCAATATCCTCACTTGAAACTAACGAGATAACGAGAGAGATAGAGTACTATCAATATCCTCAATATCCTCACTTGAAACTAACGAGATAACGAGAGAGATAGAGTACTATCAATATCCTCAATATCCTCACTTGAAACTAACGAGATAACAAGAGATAGAGTATAATCAATATCTCAATATCCTCACTTGAAATAACAGAAACGAGAGATGAGTACTAAATATCCTCAATATCCTCACTTGAAACTAACGAGATAACGAGAGAGATAGAGTACTAAAATATTCATTCTCACTTGAAACTAACGAGATAACGAGAGAGATAGAGTACTAACAATATCCTCACTTGAAACTAACTGAGATAATTCAAATATTTGATCATCTTCTGTCTTTCATGAAACAACAACAATGACGATGACAGCAGTATTTATCAATACATCACAGAAGTCAGTAGATAGCGATGGGTCAACTGGTCATGTCATAGTGGTGAAAGTCTGAGGATGTTATGCAATGGTTGCTAGACGACTAGTCCAAATAAATATTGAAACTACAGAATAACTGTAGGTGAGAGTTGTATTTCATTTGTTGAATCATAATCATAAGTATGTCTGTTGTATTTAGACAATAGATGTTGCTAATTGTATGTCTGTTGTATAGGTGACCATCACTTTTATATTAGTAGAGGTGACCATCACTTTTATATTACTAGAAGTGACCATCAATTTTATATTACTAGAAGTGACCATCACTTTTATATTACTAGAAGTGACCATCAATTTTATATTACTAGTAGTGACCATCAATTTTATATTACTAGAAGTGACCATCACTTTTATATTACTAGAAGTGACCATCACTTTTATATTACTAGAAGTGACCATCACTTTTATATTACTAGAAGTGACCATCAATTTTATATTACTAGAAGTGACCATCAATTTTATATTACTAGAAGTGACCATCACTTTTATATTACTAGAAGTGACCATCACTTTTATATTACTAGAAGTGACCATCACTTTTATATTACTAGAAGTGACCATCAATTTTATATTACTAGAAGTGACCATCAATTTTATATTACTAGAAGTGACCATCACCTTTATATTACTAGAAGTGACCATCAATTTTATATTACTAGAAGTGACCATCAATTTTATATTACTAGAGTGACCATCAATTTTATATTACTAGGTGACCATCAATTTATATTACTAGTGACCATCACTTTATATTACTAGAAGTGACCATCAATTTTATATTACTAGAAGTGACCATCAATTTTATATTACTAGAAGTGACCATCACTTTTATATTACTAGAAGTGACCATCACTTTTATATTACTAGAGTGACCATCACTTTATATTACTAGAAGTGACCATCACTTTTATATTACTAGAAGTGACCATCAATTTTATATTACTAGAAGTGACCATCAATTTTATATTACTAGAAGTGACCATCAATTTTATATTACTAGAAGTGACCATCAATTTTATATTACTAGAGGTGACCATCACTTTCATGTTCTTTAAGATGACTGTAACTATTATAATCAGCTGAGATTTGTCAGTCTATTGTCTGTCCCCAGGTGGATGATGGAATTGCTTGTCCACTCTCAGTCTATAAGAAAAAGGAACCCTTTCATACCTCGTGGTCAATACAGTGTGTATTTTTGTGTGTACAGCCTGTATTTTTCATTGACCGTCGGCACACGATGGGTGATGTAGTCAGCATCACGCCGGCCGCCTTTACTTGCCCAGAGCATGTCTGGTACCCAGTTGAGGCTGGGTCGACCTGAGAGCCGTCGTGGTCGGGAAAAATTTAACGCACATTGCGGGAGCTGAACCCAGACCACCAGCCTTGCGAAGCGAGTTCACTAACAACTATGCTACAGCGGCTCTCACTCTCAGTCTATATGCTGTCTAAATGATTGAATTCATAAATGCAGAGATTTGTTAGTATGTGTATGAAGAATACATATTGAGACTGATAGTTGTTAAATATTTTATATTAACCTAACATTGAACACTTTCACAGCCATCTTTGACCACATATGGCAGGTCATTCTCTTCTGGACATGTTCATAGTTCATATGAAGGAGAACTAAACACTGGGCAAATTCGTGGACGAGAAAATCTAGCATTTGTTCCAGAAGAGCAAACTAAAATATCAGGGGAGATCATTCCAAGGTACTTATGTTACTGTTATATTTTTGATTAATTCTGGTCTGTCTGGCTACGGCAATCATCCCTCTACAACTTTATGTCACAAATTTGTATTTATCTTCTGCAATCAGTTTTCTATATTCAGAGATGTGTATATATGATGTGGAATGTGATAGTCTAAATAAGAATCTAGTTGTATCAAATCATGACTCAAGTCTTTACAGGTTTCAAGTACAGCTTTGAATATCTTCATAGTACTCCACACATGTCCATAGGTGCTCCGATCTTTTCAATATCTCCAACAGTGTCTAGCGACAAACCATAACAGTTTGATGTTGGTTGATGAGCCTACTCATATACCGGTTGTCCTATTCATTTCTGGTCACTCCAATCTTTAATCCATGCTCTGGCAATCTAGCTTTTGACATAGATTGGTTTAGTTGAAAGTCCTCTTTGCTGCCATACTCTATGAGGGCATTCAGAATGTCAGCTCTATCCTTTGGCTGACCTCCCTAAATGGTGACAGAACCAGCAAATGTGCCCACTCTCATTGCCCATAAACAATGAACCCATGTGCCCCAGTACAAAAATGAATATAATTCTGTTAATTGTTGACCCTTGTCTCAATTGAGGGATTCAGGGTGAATAAAAACTAATGCTGACTTTCATTGCAAATAACAAATGTTTAAACACACAAAAAATAAACAAAAGTTATTTCCATAAAGGCAAAATGTGGCAGCAAATCTCCCTAGGCCTGCATCTACGAACATTGATCTACGCAGTGCATGGCAACGTCTATACGGTAATAGTCCTGATTCGACTTACTCAAGCCGACGCCCATCTGCAGGTGATATCATTTCAACACCCAAGACACCCAGATTAGAAGACCAAGTCAGACATCAGTATACCAAGCAACTAAATGTAAGTGTTGATTTGTAATTACATCCAACAGCAGGTAACAAACTCAAAGTTAGTCAGATATAAGCCTGTGTGTTGCCTGAGCTTGCAAGGGGAGCAAAGAATAGTAACACTGCAACCTTTAAGATATGTTGTAAGAGGTGACTGAGGTAAGGGCCTAGAGAAGCTACCCTAGTAAATAAAAAGCTTCGTAGAAATCGAATGTGCTGGTCTACTTGTAGGCGCATAACTGGCACAACATGCAATTGCTCTTAGGCTCAGATCACATACAAATAATAAAGAGTGGTTTAACAAGTGGTCAATATGGAGCATTCGAAGAAGAAGAAGAAACCAGATATAAAGAGAAGTTATTTTAATCATTTCAACATATGTCTAGTGTGAGATGGATTAGTGTAATGTTTATATAATACTTGGTACTCCAGGTTGGGGATTGTGCGATGGGCTAACTGCTCATACAGTTTAAGTAAGGAAACAGTTACAGAAACTGTTACACACTCTTCAGTTGAACCAACAAAGAAATTGGAAAAAAGTGATGTCCCAAACAAATCTGGAGACAAAGTCTTCTTGTAGATGAAAGAATAAGCTGGACTATCGTGGGCAGCCATCAAGAAAACTGCCAGAGACCGGGACAAATGGAAGACAACTGTTGAAGCTCTATGTTTCATAATGAGTCTAGAAGAATAATTAGTAGTAGTGGTAGTAATAGTGGTAGCAGTAGTGGTAGTAGTAGTGATAGTAGTAGTGGTAGCAGTAGTGGTGGTAGTGGCAGTATTTTGTTGGTAGTAAAATGTTTGCTTTTTTTAATCGGACACAGCATTGTTGTGGATTAATTTCTCACATCTAATGTCTATTATCTCGCTATTGTATATCTATTGTCTGTCTATTGTCTAGTTATTGTCTGTCTAATGTCTATTATCCTTCTATAGTCTGTTTATTGTATGTTTATCCTCTGTCTATTGTATATTTCTTGCATATCCATAAAAATCTTCCTGCTCTATTTTGTTCCCCAGGGTCATCATTCATCTTCACGGTTTGGTCCATCCCAGTTGGTCAAACCAGATCAGGAGGAAGTAGTCTATAATGTTTCAGACTCAGCGACTTCCCTTGCTGATGTCCCAGGACCAGATCGAGTACACACTTCTGCTTATTATGCAAACATTTCTCAGCTTAATCAACTCACAACTGTCAGACAAAGTCCGACAGGTCAGAGCTCAAGTAATCCAGATCAAACTTCTGGATCCAACAACTCCAGCCAGTTAAGCTCTGTAGCTGTCCCTACCACACAATTAACCACATTTAAACCACACAAGAAGAAACTGGATAACAACTTGGATCCAGCCATTGGCCCAGCATCCAAATATCCAGAACTACCAACAGGAAACAGAAATGTATTACAGACATCTGTCAGTACAAATAATCAGATAAGAAATGATATTATGCTGGATAATAAAAGTACAGGAAATAAACAGAATTGGTCTTCTTCAACTTTCATATCTAAACCTGCTTCTCCAAGAAGACATCGAAGTAGTTCAACCTCTGATGCTGTTGAATTCAATATTGTTGAAAATCTTGCTCATCCTTCTTCAAGATTCAGTTCAGCTTTTCTGGACAGTGATGATAGTATGGAAGATGAATATCATTTAAAACCACATGACAGCATATTTGATTACCCTGAAGATGGTAGTGACAATAATTCTGCAAGTGCATCTCTCTCTCATGAGTCTCTTAGAGCCACAACAAGAAGTTCTGGACATTCTACACCAGTCAACCCGTCTCCTAGATTCTCTCACAAAAATATCACCAGCAATACACCCCCAGAGACTCTTCTGAAGAAACCAGACTTGCTCAGAAAATCTTCCGCTACAGGAGTAACTCATCGATCCACTATTAACCAGACAGGTGGAGCCACAGTGCTGCAGCAAACAGAGAAAACTCTGAGATCACATCTAAGAATACCAATCAAAGAAAGCAAAAGATCTCGAGCTGGACAGGACATTTCATTAAAGAAACATTCCACAAATTATGGTAAACAAAATCTAATATTTCACAGATCACCATTCAATGATATATTTTCTTTTACATAAGTTGGTATTTTGTATTTCTGTTTGCATAGAAAAACTCATGATTTGTTGTTGTTGTTTATCTGCTATAAATTCAGGCATAGTTATTGTGTGTGAAGATGGCACCTCTGACAGATGTGTGTGACATTGTGCGTGAAGATGGCACCTCTGAGTTGTGCGTGACATTGTGCGTGAAGATGGCACCTCTGACTGAGTTGTGCATGACATTGTGCGTGAAGATGGTGCCTCTGACTGAGTTGTGCATGACATTGTGCGTGAAGATGGTGCCTCTGACTGAGTTGTGCGTGACATTGTGCGTGAAGATGGCACCTCTGACTGAGATGTGCGTGACATTGTGCGTGAAGATGGTACCTCTAACTGATTTGTGCGTGACATTGTGTGTGAAGATGGTACCTCTAACTGAGTTGTGCGTGACATTGTGCGTGAAGATGGTACCTCTGACTGAGATGTGCGTGACATTGTGCGTGAAGATGGTACCTCTGACTGAGTTGTGCATGACAGTGTGCGTGAAGATGGTACTTCTGACTGAGATGTGCATGACATTGTGCGTGAAGATGGTACCTCTGACTGAGTTGTGCATGACAGTGTGCGTGAAGATGGTACCTCTGACTGAGATGTGCATGACATTGTGCGTGAAGATGGTACCTATGACTGAGTTGTGCATGACATTGTGCGTGAAGATGGTACCTCTGACTGAGTTGTGCATGACATTGTGCGTGAAGATGGCACCTCTGACTGAGTTGTGCGTGACATTGTGCTTAATATGGCACCTCTGACTGAGTTGTGCGTGAAGGTCTGCTTTCCATATCACACAGGTCTGCAAACTAAAATTTGAATTATCCCACACTCTCAGAAATTGAAGTATCCCACACTCTCAGAAATTGAAGTATCACACACTCTCAGAAAAAGGATGAATACAATGCACATTCACTGCTGGTGGCATTTGCTCAGAATCTTGTGGACTGCCAGAGTAACAAACAATGAAGTATTGGAATATGCTGAGATTCTTAGCATAGTTTTCCTTATCAGACAAAACTGCATAAGATGGTCGTATCACATGACCTATATAAATGACTGCCAGTTTCTCAAAGATATTCTATGCATGGAGCTAGCTTATGATGAAAGAGTTGTGGGGAGGTGGGAATCCTTCCTTCATTATGCAGACATATGTAAGCATTACTTGAAGGCACTTGACATGAATACACAAGATTAGGAGGAGCTCATCAGGGACAGAAAAATCTGGAGATAGGCTCTGAACATAGATTTGAGAACTCGTGAAGTCTAACTAAAACAACTCTCTGACACAAAATGTGCCTGGATAAAGAAAAAATATTGCATTCATTGTCTCTCAAGTCAAACAGGATGCCATCAGCAGCAGCATCATCATCATCATCACTTTTCTGCCTTTTGGCTAAGATCATAGTGTAGTGTCCACTTGATTGTGAACAAAGGGTGGTAACCTTCATAACATACCAAATGACACAATAAATACTCCTTAAACAAACTCTGAACTTTCATAAGAATGACAACATTTGGAGTTTTACACATTCAACTGTACTGAGTCCACTTGTTATGGCACTTCCAAGGAGATCCCAATTTAAACAAATTTGTAGTAAAAAAAATTGTTTAAATCATCATCATCATTCCTCTCCCAGAAACTAGAAACATATTTACACAAAGCTATCATTATGTTGAAATCTGGAAGCTAATCTATATTTAACTTTATGACAGCCCGTAGCAGAAGTCTTGATGATGTCCGTGAATCTGGGACAGAAAGTATTTTATCTCTGGACATTGAGAACACTATCCTGACTGTTGAGCCCTCAGATCAATCAGAAATTGGTACAGTACATTCATACAAGAGCAGCAACTCTGTCAAAGCACAACTGAACAGGTAGTAATGCAATGTTAATAACGTAAACATATCTCTATATATAAATCTTGGTGTCTGATGTGTGTCCGGGTATACATCGCCTCAGTTTACATCCAAAATTCACCATTTTTTCTGCAAAATTTTATCATAAAAAATTTAGATCAGTAAAAGAAAAAGTGTCGAAATTGGATCAATATTAGTTTTTAAAATAAATAAAATCCAATTTGCGATTCCTAATCCAGTATTACCGCGTGCTCTACCCGAAGAAAGGTCACATTTGCCAAATGGTCAAAGGGAGTTAACTGATTCACTACCACGTTTTTATCGCCTCTGGACGGAATTATTTTTTTAGTTTCCAAAATACTGCACACATACTTTAGCTAAACTAAAATATTGTTTCTAAATATGATTTAAAGTTTAACTTATTATATATCAAATTAAAGATAAATGAATGTACTTTCATAAAATATTTATTGTGTCCAAAAATATAATGTTGTGTTGACTATGCTTGAAAAATATTAGCATGTATTAAAAAACTAATTGAAATTGTGAGAACAAAATCCAACTTTTCAAGGGCCTTGATGAACATTATGTGGAATAAATCAGTCTAACTGCTCTCTTTATGTATGTAATCCATTTATGAATACACAAATGTTAAGAAAATAGTGAAGGAGTGTATGGTTTATTAACTGTTCACAAAGTAGCATCATGAACATTCATAAAAATCGCTAGTTTTTTACGGTCACAGGGTATCCTAAAATGATTGATAAAATCCATTTCAATTTGAATTCTAGCATAAGCCATGCTGTTATGTATTTGTTATCGTTTACACATCACTTCTAAGTAGTTTCCAGTTAATATAAATCTTCAATCGGAACAAAAATAATAAAAACTCAACAAAATAGTAATCGTCTTTTGAGCGACGCGTGGTCCAGGCAGATAAAAAATAGTTAAACTTGAGTGTTCCACGGTACGGAATCAGTTAATCACTAAAATGACAAATTGGTCTCTGTCAAATTGATTATGTCCCCTCATGTCTTAGACATTTACTTCTTCTTTGCGATCTCCCACTGTGAATTCAGGCGTTAGCCATGACGCCTGCGTTTGCGTTGATTTGCGCAAGTCTTATAATTCTCATGTCGTTATAAGTTTATCTTTCAGTTTCAAACTATCTTTTCAGGAGACCTGTAGTCCGAACAACTTGCTGTGAAGCCAGTGACATTTAGTGAAGTTCTACTTCTCTAACGGATTTCCCGCCGTTTTGTGCCTGTAGCGAGGTCCTTCCTTTGCATCATATAATAAACATGCGATCTTGTTTGATCTTTCTAATGACGATCTTATTTACAAAAATACACCATTAGTTGCGTTGCGTTTTTCCGTTTGCGTTGATTTGCACAGAATGTATAATTTTCATGTCATTACAGCTTCACTAGAGAGCCGCTGTAGCGTAGTTGTTAGTGAACTCGCTTCTCAAGGCTGGTGGTCTGGGTTCAGCTCCCGCAACGGGCGTGGAATTTTTCCCGACCGCGGCGGCTCTCAGGTCAACCCAGCCTCAACTGGGTACCAGACATGCTGTGGGAAAGTAAAGGCGGCCGGCGTGATGCTGACCACATCACACATCGTGTGCCGACGGTCAATGAAAATACAGGCCTAACACTGTATTGACCTATATACCACGAGGTATGAAAGAAGGGTTCCTTTTTTACAGCTTCACTGTTCTGTTTCAAACTACACTATAGAAATTTTAAAATAATTAGGAAGAATGCGAAGACGCTACTTTGATTAGACGTGAAGCATTACAAGAACCACTCGAACCGTTAAAATCGTTTAACGATGACATAGCCGATTCAAACAACTTCTTAAAAATATCAGAAAATACAATTCATGCTATTAGATGACGTCTTTTGGAAAAGCTTACCCAATTTCTCATCAAGGATTAATAACAACTTTCACCCGTGCGAAGCCGGGTTAATTAGCTAGTATATATATATATATATATTCTCCTCGTAACATTTTATGTTACTTGGGGCCTGCAAGTAATTTCTCCATACTGCTTTGTCCTGGGCAACTCACTCCATCTTTTCAATGGGTTATACATATTCTTCTTTTTCAGCCTTCGCTCCTAGGGAGGCATAGGTCTGCAATCAAGGCCTTCCTAATCTGCCTATCCATGTCCATCTTTTCCAGATGACTTCTTCAGCCTTCGCTCCTAGGGAAGCATAGGTCTGCAATCAACACATTCCAAGCCCGTCTATCCAAGACCATCTTTTCCAGATGACTTCTTCAGCCTTCGCTCCTAGGGAAGCATAGGTCTGCAATCAAGACCTTCCAAGCCCGTCTATCCAAGACCATCCATTCCAGATCTCTTCTCTCTCTCCCCATTTTCTTGCATTCTGTCTGCAAATCTCGTCTCCAGGCGTTCCTGGGTCTTCCCTCATCTCTATTACCCTGGGAGTTCCATCGGAGAGCCTGTCTTGTGATACTATCAGGGTCTCCTCAGTGTGTGTCCTATCCATTGCCACCTTCTGCTCCTTATCTCTTGTTCCACCTGCCATTGTCCTTCTTTCTCCGACAGTTCCCTGTTTGTGGTTATGTCATACCATCTCAGATGTAGTATCCTGCGCAGACATGTATTGATGGGTTATACACATATGGTTAAACATAATAATAATAATAATAACTCCTCTTGTACCGTTATATGTTACATAGGGCCTGCAAGCAATTTCTCCATGCCGCTCTATCCTGGACAACTCGTTCAATCTCCTCCATGGAACTGAGACCTATATTTCTTGCCTCTCTCAGCAAAGTCCGTTTCAGGGTCTCCTTAGGTCATCCTCTCTTTCTTGAACCCTTTGCATCCCACTTTAATGCCTGCTTTGATACTCTTTAATCATTTCTTCTTAAGATGTGTTCAACATATCTCCATCTTCTCCCTCTTATAACAGTTGCTACTAGTGGTTGATCAGACATTTCTCTGATTTCATCACTTCTCCTGAATTCTTTGCATTTGATGTTCATTGGTTATACACTTATGGTTAGATAAAATAAGAGAAATATGTATGATGACACCACAGATGCTATTTAGCATTTCGATATTGTCTACATTCTGTCTTTATCTCAGGTTAGAAGGAATGTACACACACGTCATCAAAGCTTTAGGAGACACACCACATGGGACCCACGTTAGGAGACGATGGAGCATTGGTAGCTCAGACACCAGTTCACTCAGACATCATTCACACCAGGGTAGACATAGTCGGATATCTGGTCACAGACTGGGCAGCAAGGATGTTAAGTGAGTAGTGTGGTATCACTGTATGGCACACATTGTCATCATAAATACACATTGATTGATTGATTAATTGATTGACTGATTTATTTATTAGTAGGACTGGTTGTTTAATTGATTGAAGTAGGTCCGTCATCATTGCACTTTGGTAATTAACCATGTGTAATCTAATATAATTCTTACACAGGCAGAATTGCAATCTTTGTAGCACGTGATGTAATTTTTAAGATGGTGAATATTGTTGTTGCGATTTTATTTTAATCCTGTTAATGAAATTTTGCTCAGACTGCGACTTACAACGTACTATTATCGATTTTCAACTGCCAAGGATTTTTTTTACATGTTTCAACTTCAACACGGGTCATACGTTTTTATTGTCCATTTTTATTAGTACTAGGGATTCGATATCACGTACACTGAGATCAGACATCTAAGGGAAAATTACTCTAACCAGGAAACAAACTGAGTACTTCTAGAGCAAGAGGCAATCACCTTACCTCCATGTAATCTAATATAACTCTCAGTAGAAATTATACACCTGGAACACATCTACTATGCCAAAAACTTATGCATTGGTTGTTTCCTGCTTACAATAAAAAACTTATGCATTGGTTGTGTCCCCTTCAATGCTTACAATAAAAAAACTTATGCATTGGTTGTGTCCCCCTGCTTACAATAAAAATACTTATGCATTGGTTGTTTCCCCCTGCTTACAATAAAAAAAAACTTATGCATTGGTTGTGTCCCCCTGCTTACAATAAAAAAACTTATGCATTGGTTGTTTCCCCCTGCTTACAATAAAAATACTTATGCATTGGTTGTGTCCCTGCTTACAATAAAAACTTATGCATTGGTTGTGTCCCCTGCTTACAATAAAAACTTATGCATTGGTTGTTTCCTGCTTACAATAAAAACTTATGCATTGGTTGTGTCCCCTGCTTACAATAAAAACTTATGCATTGGTTGTGTCCCCTGCTTACAATAAAAATTTATGCATTGGTTGTGTCCCCTGCTTACAATAAAAAACTTATGCATTGGTTGTTTCCTGCTTACAATAAAAACTTATGCATTGGTTGTTTCCTGCTTACAATAAAAAAAAACTTATGCATTGGTTGTGTCCCCCTGCTTACAATAAAAAATACCAAATTATTTCTAGATTGTTCCTACTTTATTCAAATAAGAACAAGGATAATATTTTTGTTTGTATTTGTTCATGCAGAGAGAGTGTGTGTATGAGAGAGAAAGAGAGAGAGAGAGAGTGGACATGTTAACATATTGCATATAATATACCTGTATCCCATTTCACAAACATCATAAAAGGAACCATAATGAACTAACACTACTGTGTTTTGTCTGCTTCTAGGGCCATTGGCAAGCGTTTCCAGAGGTTAGAGTCACATGTGATCACCCTAGCCAGAAGTGTAGCACATCTAAGCTCAGAGTTACGAGCACAAAATACATTATCCAGAGAAATTGACAACGTCAAGCGAGAGATTCAGGAGTTGAAGTCTCAAGATGCTGCAATTCCCATCACTTCTGGCAACATTGTGAGACAGAATCGTCTTCTTACTGAGTTTGAGAAGTGTCAGGGATGGGTGCCTTCTCTTACAAACCCTCGTAGAGTAAATAAGCTGACAAAGTAGGTGTGGTCTTATATTACTATTGGTTGAGTGACAGGTTGATTCATTGCTTGGTTGATTTACTGTTTGGCTGCTTGATGGATTGTTTACTAATCACCTTCATTTTTGTCACTGGGCACATTTTGTCCCTGATAAATTCGCTGGCATGGCTACGATATCAGAGGGAGTTGCAATGAACCAAAATGACATTCTTAATGCATTTAGAGAGTTTTTCAGAACAGAGGAGTTTCAGGGCTGTGAATCCCAGTCGTTGAGCGGATTTAGAGAGATGGGTGTCGATGTTGGTACATCAAAAAAGAATGACAAACCAAATATGCAAAAAAGATTGATTAATCAACATTGAACTAGCATGTTGAGCCACTGGATGCTGCTGAATTTGTTGAGGTGGGGATCGTAGCACCTATGGACGTGTCTGGAGTGCTATGATGATAGTCCTCATATAACTGATTGTTAATTGATTGCCTTGTGTATTGACTGATTGACTGGCTGGCTGATAAAATATTTTTGTGTGATTGATTGCTGGAGCTAATCTAGGTGATATACATGGACATGAGACAGCTGTAACAACATTCTCTATGATCTATCAGATCTGATGAGTGTTAGATTGCTGGAGCTAATCTAGGTGATATACATGGACATAAGACAGCTGTAACAACATTCTCTATGACCTATCAGATCTGATGAGTGTTAGATTGCTGGAGCTAATCTAGGTGATATACATGGACATGAGACAGCTGTAACAACATTCTCTATGATCTATCAGATCTGATGAGTGTTAGATTGCTGGAGCTAATCTAGGTGATATACACGGACATGAGACAGCTGTAACAACATTCTCTATGATCTATCAGATCTGACCTGACTACAGTATAACACAGTAAATGTGCTACTGTAAAGTTGAGATCTTCTCAAAAATAGTCTTCAGTCTTAAACCTTTTTTTTTTAATTTTCAGATTCTTTGGTCAAGAACCACCGTTGTTGGAGATTTTTCTGAAACAGTTGGGTTATGAGGTAATTGTTCTTCTTCTTTGGACGCTTCATATCGATCACTTGTTGAACCACTCTTTGTGATTTGTATGTGATCTGAGCCTAAAAGCGATTGTACATTGTGCTAGTTATGCAATTACAAATAGGCCAGCACATTCAATTTCCGCTACACTTTTTTACTTACTGCGGTATCCTCCCTAGGTCCCTACCTCAGTTGCCTCTTTGGGCATGCCTTGCAGGTCACAGTGGTACTATTCTTTGATCACCTTGCGGACCTCTGCAACACACAGGTGCGGTCAATTATTAATGTTGTAGACAACAGCTGGGCTAGAAGGTATAACTTTATTTCATTAATTGGGGTGGGGGTTCACTGTGGTGAAATGGTTAGGCAGTTTGTCTTGTGTTCTGAAGATGGTTGGTTCGAATCCGAACCACATTGCTTGGTTCAGGCCAACATTGTTTTTCTCTGAGATTTCTTAGAATTATTGCTGGAGCTACAGAGTTTGAAAAATACTTTTGGTAGTTGGCATGCATTTCTACGGAGAGTGTTTGAGTCTTATGGGGAAACCTGATGCAGTGAAGTTAAATTTTTACCCTTAAACTTCACTTAATTTTGTATGCAATATTTGTTCTTATCTTCGAACTTGTCAAACTTATTATTGTAGTTAAGATTGATGTAGTGGTTGTGATGGTGGCAGAGATAGTTGTGTGACTGATTATATGACAACTTCCATTACCTGAATGTTGGGGATAATGATGTTAGCTGTGATGATTTTAGTGATGATGATTTGCCCATGTGGTGCCGCAAGGAAGCAAAGAATAGTAACACTGCGACCTACAAGGCATGTCATAAGAGGCGACTGATGTAAGAACTAGGGAAGCTGCCCTAGTAAATAAAAAGCATTGCAGAAATCGAATGTGCTGGCCTATTTGTAGGCACATAACTGGCACAATGTACAATCGATCTTATGCTCAGATCACATACAAATCACATAGATTGATTTAACAGGGGATCGATGATGATGATGAATAAGTGATCATGATGATGGTACTGAGATGATGATGACAACTGTGATGATGATGACTGTGATGATTTTAGTAATGATGATTGTGATGATTTAGGGATGGTAATGATGATTGTGATGATTTTAGTAACAATAATGATGACTATGATAATTTTAGTGATGGTAATTATGATTGTGATGATTTTAGTAATGATGATGACTGTGATAATTTTAGTGATGGTAATGATGATTGTGATAATTTTAGTAATGATGATAACTGATGATTTTAGTGATGGTAATGATGATTGTGATGATTTTTAGTAATGATGATGATTGTGATGATTTTTAGTAATGATGATGACTGTGATGATTTAAGGGATTGTATTGATGATTGTGATGATTTTAGTGATATTAATGATGATTGTGGTGATTTTAGTAATGATGATGATTGTGATGATTTTTTTAGTAATGATGATGATTGTGATTATTATTTTAGTAATGGTGATGATTTTTTAGTAATGATGATGATTGTGATGATTTTAGTAATGATTATTTTGATGATTTTAGTAATGATGATGATTTTGGTGATTTTAATAATGATGATGATTGTAATGATTTTAGTAATGATGACTTTGATGATTTTAGTAATGATAATGATGATGATTGTGATGATTTTAATCATGATGATGATGATGATGGTACTGTGGTAATGATTTCTAACTGTAGTCTCATATGACTTTACTCTTGTCTAGAAGTTTCTCAAGAACTTTGAAGAGGAACATATCAGTATGATCGAGCTACCTTACATGACTGAGCAGAGACTACAGGATATTGGTATTCCGATGGGACCCAGATTGAGGATTATTCAAGAAGCTCAGCTTCACTTCAAGCAGCAAGGAAACGTTGGTGTCTATTTTGTGTGATTGCTTCTAGCATGGAACTGTCAAGTCATTGCAACTTGAAGATCTTCCTTTGAGGGTTTTATGTCTTCTCATGGGTCTTATATGTCTATGGAGTTTGTAGATCTTTCTGTGAGGACCTAGGGGTTTATGTATGCGTGAAGGTAAGGTGCTGGAACTACGGAGTTTGTGCTTTATGCAACACTCACTCTCTGCAAATGGAAAGTCATTTGTGCCAACAGTGACGGAGCCATATGGAGATTTGTGCCAACAGTGACGGAGCCATATGGAGAAACCTGAAACAATGAAGTCAATCCATCGCCTTTAGGCACTTTAGAAGGTGAGGTGTGCAGTTCTTTGCTCCCCTTGTGGTACTTTAGAAGGTGAGGTGTGCAGTTCTTTGCTCCCCTTGTGGTACTTTAGAAGGTGAGGTGTGCAGTTCTTTGCTCCCCTTGTGGTACTTTAGAAGGTGAGGTGTGCAGTTCTTTGCTCCCCTTGTGGCACTTTAGAAGGTGAGGTGTGCAGTTCTTTGCTCCCCTTGTGGTACTTTAGAAGGTGAGGTGTGCAGTTCTTTGCTCCCCTTGTGGTACTTTAGAAGGTGAGGTGTGCAGTTCTTTACTCCCCTTGTGAACCACGGCAACATACAGGCAACAAATTCTCCAACAAAAATAAGTTGATTAAATTATGTTTATTATGTTATGTTCTGATATCTCCGAGAACTGTAGATTTAATCAACTCTATTCAATGTGCTGCTTGTTATCAGACTAGTCTCCAAGAGATGTTGTGCCAGCTGAGACTCCAAGACATGTTGATGTCTCATCATCTCATCCAGCGTTCGTTCAGTGCTGCCAAGTTGTAATAGAAGATTTCTTCTACTGGTCTCAGCTTGATGTATCTAACACAGAGAAGATTGTCAAATTAGATGTCTTCTCTTTAAACAATACATACAACACAGACATGTTGACACAACACAGACAGATAGACACAACACAGACAGATAGACACAACACAGACAGATAGACACAACACAGACATGTAGACACAACACAGACAGATAGACACAACACAGACATGTAGACACAACACAGGCAGATAGACACAACACAGACAGATAGACACAACACAGACATGTAGACACAACACAGACAGATATACACAACACCGACAGATAGACACAACACAGACAGGTAGACACAACACAGACAGATAGACACAACACAGACAGATAGACACAACATATACAACACAGACAGATAGACAGAACACAGACAGAGACACAACACAGGCAGATAAACACAACACAGACAGATAGACACAACACAGACAGATTGACAAAAGATAGACAGGCACAACACAGACATGTAGACACAAAACAGACAGATAGACAGCACAGACAGATAAACACAACACAGACAGGTAGACACATCACAGACAGATATACACAACACAGACAGATAGACACAACACAGACATGTAGACACAACACAGACAGATAGACACAACACAGACATATATACACAACACAGACAGATATACACAACACAGACATGTAGACACAACACAGACAGATAGGCACAACACAGACATGTAGACACAACACAGACAGATAGACACAACACAGACATGTAGACACAACACAGGCAGATAGACACAACACAGACAGATAGACACAACACAGACATGTAGACACAACACAGACAGATAGACAACACAGACAGGTAGACACAACACAGACAGGTAGACACAACACAGACAGATAGACACAACACAGATAGATATACAACACATACAGATAGACAGAACACAGACAGAGACACAACACAGGCAGATAAACACAACACAGACAGATAGACACAACACAGACAGATTGACAAAAGATAGACAGGCACAACACAGACATGTAGACACAAAACAGACAGATAGACAGCACAGACAGATAAACACAACACAGACAGGTAGACACATCACAGACAGATAGACACAACACAGACAGATATACACAACACAGACAGATATACACAACACAGACAGATAGACACAACACAGACATGTAGACACAACACAGACAGATAGACACAACACAGACAGATATACACAACACCGACAGATAGACACAACACAGACATGTAGACACAACACAGACATGTAGACACAACACAGACAGATAGACACAACACAGACAGATAGACATGTATGTATGTCTGTGTGTTTGTACAACAAATTATTGACTGTTTATCTGAACAAATTTAGATGACTAATTTAGTATATCCATGGACCCAGATAATCTCACATTCTCCCTATCTAAGCATTTGTACATGTTTGTACACTTTGATTGTCCTATCTAAGCATTTGTACATGTTTGTACACTTTGATTGTCCTATCTAAGCATTTGTACATGTTTGTACACTTTGATTGTCCTATCTAAGCATTTGTACATGTTTGTACACTTTGATTGTCCTATCTAAGCATTTGTACATGTTTGTACACTTTGATTGTCCTATCTAAGCATTTGTACATGTTTGTACACTTTGATTGTCCTATCTAAGCATTTGTACATGTTTGTACACTTTGATTGTCCTATCTAAGTCTAAGCATGTTTGTCCTATCTAAGCATGTGATTCTCCCTATCTAAGTATTTGTACATGTGTACACTTTGATTGTCCTATCTAAGCATGTGTACAATGTGATTGTCCTATCTAAGCATGTGTACGTGTGTACAATTTGAAACTGTTGAATGTCTTAGTGTTTTGTTCAATATTTAGACATTTCATGCAATGTTTGTCTGTCTACAAGATACCATTGTTTGTCTGTCTGTACCATGTGATGTTTGCCTGGCTGTTCCATGCGATGTTTGCCTGTCTGTACCATGTGATGTTTGCCTGTCTGTACCATGTGATGTTTGCCTGTGTGTACCATGCGATGTTTGCCTGTCTGTACAATGTGATATTTGCCTGTCTGTCTGTACCATGTCATATTTGTCTGTCTGTACCATGTGATGTTTGTCTGTCTGTACCATGTGATGTTTGTCTGTCTGTACCATGCGATGTTTGCCTGTCTGTACCAGATACAAGTACAGCTTCCAGAAGTTATGCTAGCCTAATCTTGAGTGATGAAGTTAACGTAAATATAAATTAAATGTGATTGTACAACATAGTGATATAGTTGTTGTTCTTTCAGTTGTAGTTAAAGTTGTAGTTGTAGAACAATGAGATGAGATGTGGTTGTACAACATAGTGATGTAGTTGTTGCTGTATAACAAAGAGATGAAGTGTGGTTGTATGACTGAATGATGATGATGATGTTTGTTGGTTGTCTGTCTCATACCTCTCTCATAAATTGTGTTGAGTTTCTTTCTTGTTCTGGCAACCTGTAGTATCTGATCTTGGTTTCTTGCATTGATTGTTCTGTGCTAGCAAGCATGGTTAGTAACCTGTTCCTGGGGAACATACAAGATCATGGTTAGTAACCTGTTCCTGGGGAACATACAAGATCATGGTTAGTAACCTGTTCCTGGGGAACATACAAGATCATGGTTAGTAACCTGTTCCTGGGGAACATACAAGATCATGGTTAGTAACCTGTTCCTGGGGAACATACAAGATCATGGTAAGTAACCTGTTCCTGGGGAACATACAAAATCATGGTAAGTAACCTGTTCCTGGGGAACATGCAAGATCATGGTTAGTAACCTGTTCCTGGGGAACATACAAAATCATGGTTAGTAACCTGTTCCTGGGGAACATACAAGATCATGGTTAGTAACCTGTTCCTGGGGAAGATACAAGATCATGGTTAGTAACCTGTTCCTGGGGAACATACAAGATCATGGTTAGTAACCTGTTCCTGGGGAACATACAAGATCATGGTTACATGTTGGCAACTTTTCAGGAAGACAAGGGAGGTAACTACAGCTCTAAAATTGGACAACTTATCAGGAAGACAAGGGAGGTAACTACAGTTCTACAATTGGACAACTTGTCAGAAAGACAAGGGAGGTAACTACAGACTTACAATTGGACAACTTATCAGGAAGACAAGGGAGGTAACTACAGCTCAACAATTGGACAACTTGTCAGGAAGACAAGGGAGGTAACTACAGACTTACAATTGGACAACTTGTCATGAAGACAAGGGAGGTAACTACAGCTCTACATTTGGACAACTTGTTATGAAGACAAGGGAGGTAACTACAGCTCTACATTTGGACAACTTGTTATGAAGACAAGGGAGGTAACTACAGCTCTACATTTGGACAACTTGTCATGAAGACAAGGGAGGTAACTACAGCTCTACATTTGGACAACTTGTCATGAAGACAAGGGAGGTAACTACAGCTCTACAATTGGACAAATCAGGAAGGCAAGGGAGGTAACTACAGCTCTACAATAGGACAACTTGTTATGAAGACAAGGAGGTAACTACAGCTCTATTAATAGGACAACTTGTCATGAAGACAAGGGAGGTAACTACAGCTCATCAATTGGACAACTTGTCAGGAAGAAAAGGGTGGTAACTACAGCTCATCAATTGGACAACTTGTCAGGAAGAAAAGGGCGGTAACTACAGCTCATCAATTGGACAACTTGTCAGGAAGAAAAGGGCGGTAACTACAGCTCATCAATTGGACAACTTGTCAGGAAGACAAGGGAGGTAACTACAGCTCTAAAATTGGACAACTTATCAGGAAGACAAGGGAGGTAACTACAGTTCTACAATTGGACAACTTGTCAGAAAGACAAGGGAGGTAACTACAGACTTACAATTGGACAACTTATCAGGAAGACAAGGAGAGTAACTACAGTTCTACAATTGGACAACTTGTCAGAAAGACAAGGGAGGTAACTACAGACTTACAATTGGACAACTTGTCAGGAAGACAAGGGAGGTAACTACAGTTCTACAACTGCGCAACTTGTCAGGAAGACAAGGGAGGTAACTACAGCTCTACAAATTATGCTGGTTGCGTTGTTTTTTTTCGATTCAGAAGCATTTGAACTTTAAGCTCTTCGGCTCGGTGCCATGGACATCGTAACCCTTCGGTTCGGTGCGACAAACACCGTAAATCTGGAGAACCTGTGGCTTTTCTGTCAGCCTGCGTTATTGAACTGCACTCACAAAGGGCTTGTCATCCGTCATCCAACGCATTACGAACTCGCTGGGCAGGCGGACGGTTATGTTCTTAAAAACGCTAGTCTATAAGGCTAGGCAATTGGTGTCGTCAGACAAATAAAGGTTTGTGGTTCGAATCCTGTGTTTGGTCATTTTGTTTTTTGCCGGAATCTCCAAATTTTTATACACTGTCCATTTATTGATCATATTTATTGGCTTTGATGCTTCCCCTGGGGTTTTTTCCTTATTCTCTTCTGATCTTCACTTACTACTTTGGTATACTTGTATATTTTTCATGATTATTTCATGATGTACATTAACGATGACTGGTATAATGACATATTCTTGATGAAATCTATTAGTTATTCATTCAACATTTTCTCAGTACTATTTCTGTGATTTAAATTGCCAACATATATTTTGTATATTTTATTCCGACTTTCTATACTATATTCCTCTAGTATCGTTATATATTACATAGGGCTTACAAGCAATTTCTCCAAACTGCTCTATCCTGGGCAACTTGTTCAATCTCTTCTTCGAAATTAAGTCCAATATTTCTTGTCTCTCTCAGTAAAGTTCATTTCAGAGTTTACCTAGAGCATCCTTTCTTTTCTCAATCCTTTGCATCACACTTCAATGCCTGTTTTGGTATTCTGTGATCATTTCTTCTCAGAGTATACCCAACATATCTCCATCTTCTCTTTCTTATAACAGTTGTTACTACTGGTTAACCAGACATTTCTTCTTAAAGTATGCCCAACATATCTCCATCTTCTCTTTCTTATAACAGTTGTTGCTAGTGGTTAACCAGACATTTCTTCTTAAAGTATGCCCAACATATCTCCATCTTCTCTTTCTTATAACAGTTGTTGCTAGTGGTTAACCAGACATTTCTTCTCAGAGTATGCCCAACATATCTCCATCTTCTTTTCTTATAACAGTTGTTAATACTGGTTAACCAGACATTTCTTCTCAGAGTATGCCCAACATATCTTCATCTTCTCTTTCTTATAACAAATGTTACCGTATCGTCAACATACGTTGATATATATTTGTAAAGCAAATTTAATTATCATATTGAAATGGACATGTGTGGGCATAAAGTGGTTCTAATACATTATAAAACATACAAACGACAAATAAGCAATAACCTCTTAAAGTTAACCAAATGGTGCTAATTGTTCTGTGCTAAAACTACCACAGAAAGCTGTTCAAAGAAGATATGTATGTCAGTATATAATATGTTAGTATATGTATGTCAGTTAATGTGCTGTCGGGTTATGACTCACCTGCCATTAACCTATGTGTTCCAGCTAATGTCCTGTTGGTTATTGGTTACTAAACTGACGTCATTGCATTCTGGGCAGACCCATAGGTGCTCAGTCTCCCCAACAGACATCGAAGAGTATGCATACTGATGGTTTCCGTAGCTCGCTGATTAAACACACTCCTAACTCTGCCCCTAAGGTATCCAGTTCTACTTGTACACCGAGTAACTACAAACTACAATTAACCTTTATGTGTCAGTTAATGCCCTGTTGTGCTAGAACTTACCTACAATTAACCTTTATGTGTCAGCTAATGCCCTGTTGTGCTAGAATTTAACTACAATTAACCTTTATGTGTCAGCTAATGCCCTGTTGAGCTAGAACTTACCTGTTATTAACCTTTATGTGTCAGTTAATGCCCTGTTGAGCTAGAACTTACCTGTTATTAACCTTTATGTTGATAGCATCTAAATTATCATCTATAGAACACTGAAAAGCGCTCTTCGCGATAGGTGGCCTTCTCTTAGCAGTAACGACTGATGGTCTCAACTCTTCACAAATTAAACTTAAAAATGCATCTTTACAAGGTATATCATGTTTCAGCTGCTCATTATCGACTTTCTTCTTGGAATCCAGATAACAGCAACCGCCGAGAGCATCTTGCACTGGCACGAAATCAGAACACAAGAGAGCGCTTTCTGTTCGTACATCTAACGATGTAGGGTTGGCCATCATGTCGTTGTACCAATCCATGTTGCCAACATCTGCGTACATCTTAGGGTCTGTGTACTGGCATCTCTCTTTCAACAGTTCTGTATCTCTCTTGTAAGTTCTGTAAGCATTTCTGAGAAACCTGTCATCGCTTTTGAAGTGCGACATTGGGATGTTGTAAGTTTGTGTGTTCTTATTCAGATTTTTTATTCGATTCTCGATTGCTTGATGTGTTGCTTGATCGTACGGGCTGCAAGTTTGTGTAGAAGCGCTCTTAATAGTTCCAGATTTTAGTTTGAACTGAATAAACTGATCCAGCCATGCGCTTCTTCCAAGAGGTGGAGTGACAGGACGTTCAGAATCAAAGTCTGGACCTGACATATCACGTGGTTGCTCACAAGGATCTGTTTTCACATATTTCAAGGAATTGGTTATATTATTTGCAACTGGTATATTGGAGTCGGTGTTGGTTTGAATTTTGTTGCCCATTGCTTCTTTATCCGGCAACATAATTAGTTTACTGCCTATAATAACATTTCGGTAGGGAAAAAACACTCCTCTGTTAAATTGACATGGTTTACAAAATGTTGGATTCGCCATTGAAACGGTGTTATCGTTTGAAAAGCGTTGGTTTTGATATTCTACTTGCTGTTGCTCTTGAAGAGAAAAATCATGTTTGCTCATGGCTCCACACGAAACATTCTCTGGTGTCACATATTGAGAAGACCGCCAAGGAAGTTGATGTGGACTCCAGCGAGCAGTTGGTAAAGGGATTGCATATCTTTTATCTCTGAAAAATTCATCAAATAAAGGAACTAAATTTTCAAATATATTTTTTAATATTTCTTAATTTACTTCAGTAATTGTCTCTCCTTTTGTTTTTTACCTTCAGAGTTTTTTATTTATTTTATTAATATCTAACGCGTCTTCTTCTCTAACTCTTCTTGAAGCATAGGACATCAACAATTTTTTCAACCAGATTTGTCTTGAGCAAGTCAGACTGGTTCATTCCAGTTCATTCCCGCCTCTTCTCTTTCTCTGCCTACAGTTAGTCTCCATGTCTCTAGAGTTTCCCTTACCAATCTTTTACGCTGGATTCCATTTCAGAGCTACATATGGGTATCTAGTCTTCTACATTCTTAATGTATGTACCACCTACTTCCATCTCCTTTTCTATTTCCTTGTTGATATTGCTGTTACCTTGTGATCTCAGTATTAGAAGATACGAAGACAATATTTGACTATTATTTATTGGCTATGAACGTAAGAGATGGAAGTGCATACATTAAGAATACAGAAGACCAGAAACCCATATATGGCTTTGAAATGAAAACCGGGAGGCAAAAGAGGTGGTGGGGGCAACCTAGAGAGACACGGAGACAAACTGTAGACGGAGAGAGAGAAGAGATGGGAAAGAACTTGAATGAACTAAGCTGGCTTGATCAAGACAGATCTGGTTGGAGAAATGTTGATGTCTTATGTTTTAATGGGAGTTAAGAGTAGAAGATTGAGTCGACTTTGCTGAACTCTTTACAGTACAATATGTGTTCATTCTCCAAGTAGATGTTCAATATGTGTTCATTCTCCCAAGTAGATGTTCAATATGTGTTCATTTTCCAAGTAGATGTACAATATGTGATCATTCTCCAAGTAGATGTTCAATATGTGTTCATTTTCCCAAGTAGATGTACAATATGTGTTCATTTTCCAAGTAGATGTACAATATGTGTTCATTTTCCAAGTAGATGTTCAATATGTGTTCATTCTCCAAGTAGATGTTCAATATGTGATCATTCTCCAAGTAGATGTCCAATATGTGATCATTCTCCAAGTAGATGTCCAATATGTGATCATTCTCCCAAGTAGATGTTCAATATGTGATCATTCTCCAAGTAGATGTGCAATATGTGATCATTCTCCAAGCAGATGTGCAATATGTGATCATTCTCCCAAGTAGATGTCCAATATGTGATCATTCTCCAAGTAGATGTTCAATATGTGTTCATTCTCCCAAGTAGATGTTCAATATGTGTTCATTCTCCCAAGTAGATGTTCAATATGTGATCATTCTCCAAGTAGATGTTCAATATGTGTTCATTTTCCAAGTAGATGTTCAATATGTGTTCATTTTCCTAAGTAGATGTCCAATATGTGCTCATTCTCCAAGTAGATGTCCAATATGGGATCATTCTCCCAAGTAGATGTTCAATATGTGTTCATTCTCCAAGTAGATGTCCAATATGTGATCATTCTCCAAGCAGATGTGCAATATGTGATCATTCTCCCAAGTAGATGTCCAATATGTGATCATTCTCCAAGTAGATGTGCAATATGTGATCATTCTCTCAAGTAGATGTTCAATATGTGATCATTCTCCCAAGTAGATGTCCAATATGTGATCATTCTCCAAGTAGATGTCCAATATGTGATCATTCTCCAAGTAGATGTCCAATATGTGATCATTCTCCAAGAAGATGTCCAATATGTGATCATTCTCCAAGTAGATGTCCAATATGTGATCATTCTCCAAGTAGATGTCCAATATGTGCTCATTCTCCAAGTAGATGTCCAATATGTGATCATTCTCCCAAGTAGATGTTCAATATGTGTTCATTCTCCAAGTAGATGTCCAATATGTGATCATTCTCCAAGCAGATGTGCAATATGTGATCATTCTCCCAAGTAGATGTCCAATATGTGATCATTCTCCAAGTAGATGTGCAATATGTGATCATTCTCTCAAGTAGATGTTCAATATGTGATCATTCTCCCAAGTAGATGTCCAATATGTGATCATTCTCCAAGTAGATGTCCAATATGTGATCATTCTCCAAGTAGATGTCCAATATGTGATCATTCTCCAAGTAGATGTTCAATATGTGATCATTCTCCAAGTAGATGTCCAATATGTGATCATTCTCCAAGTAGATGTGCAATATGTGATCATTCTCCAAGTAGATGCTCAATATGTGATAATTCTCCAAGTAGATGTCCAATATGTGATCATTCTCCAAGTAGATGTCCAATATGTGATCATTCTCCAAGTAGATGTCCAATATGTGATAATTCTCCAAGTAGATGTCCAATATGTGATCATTCTCCCAAGTAGATGTTCAATATGTGATCATTCTCCAAGTAGATGTCCAATATGTGATCATTCTCCAAGCAGATGTGCAATATGTGATCATTCTCCAAGTAGATGTCCAATATGTGATCATTCTCCCAAGTAGATGTCCAATATGTGATCATTCTCCAAGTAGATGTGCAATATGTGATCATTCTCTCAAGTAGATGTTCAATATGTGATCATTCTCCCAAGTAGATGTCCAATATGTGATCATTCTCCAAGTAGATGTCCAATATGTGATCATTCTCCAAGTAGATGTCCAATATGTGATCATTCTCCAAGTAGATGTTCAATATGTGATCATTCTCCAAGTAGATGTCCAATATGTGATCATTCTCCAAGTAGATGTCCAATATGTGATCATTCTCCAAGTAGATGTTCAATATGTGTTCATTTTCCAAGTAGATGTTCAATATGTGTTCATTTTCCAAGTAGATGTACAATATGTGTTCATTTTCCAAGTAGATGTTCAATATGTGTTCATTCTCCAAGTAGATGTTCAATATGTGATCATTCTCCAAGTAGATGTCCAATATGTGATCATTCTCCAAGTAGATGTCCAATATGTGATCATTCTCCCAAGTAGATGTTCAATATGTGATCATTCTCCAAGTAGATGTGCAATATGTGATCATTCTCCAAGCAGATGTGCAATATGTGATCATTCTCCCAAGTAGATGTCCAATATGTGATCATTCTCCAAGTAGATGTTCAATATGTGTTCATTCTCCCAAGTAGATGTTCAATATGTGTTCATTCTCCCAAGTAGATGTTCAATATGTGATCATTCTCCAAGTAGATGTTCAATATGTGTTCATTTTCCAAGTAGATGTTCAATATGTGTTCATTTTCCTAAGTAGATGTCCAATATGTGCTCATTCTCCAAGTAGATGTCCAATATGTGATCATTCTCCCAAGTAGATGTTCAATATGTGTTCATTCTCCAAGTAGATGTCCAATATGTGATCATTCTCCAAGCAGATGTGCAATATGTGATCATTCTCCCAAGTAGATGTCCAATATGTGATCATTCTCCAAGTAGATGTGCAATATGTGATCATTCTCTCAAGTAGATGTTCAATATGTGATCATTCTCCCAAGTAGATGTCCAATATGTGATCATTCTCCAAGTAGATGTCCAATATGTGATCATTCTCCAAGTAGATGTCCAATATGTGATCATTCTCCAAGAAGATGTCCAATATGTGATCATTCTCCAAGTAGATGTCCAATATGTGATCATTCTCCAAGTAGATGTCCAATATGTGCTCATTCTCCAAGTAGATGTCCAATATGTGATCATTCTCCCAAGTAGATGTTCAATATGTGTTCATTCTCCAAGTAGATGTCCAATATGTGATCATTCTCCAAGCAGATGTGCAATATGTGATCATTCTCCCAAGTAGATGTCCAATATGTGATCATTCTCCAAGTAGATGTGCAATATGTGATCATTCTCTCAAGTAGATGTTCAATATGTGATCATTCTCCCAAGTAGATGTCCAATATGTGATCATTCTCCAAGTAGATGTCCAATATGTGATCATTCTCCAAGTAGATGTCCAATATGTGATCATTCTCCAAGTAGATGTTCAATATGTGATCATTCTCCAAGTAGATGTCCAATATGTGATCATTCTCCAAGTAGATGTGCAATATGTGATCATTCTCCAAGTAGATGCTCAATATGTGATAATTCTCCAAGTAGATGTCCAATATGTGATCATTCTCCAAGTAGATGTCCAATATGTGATCATTCTCCAAGTAGATGTCCAATATGTGATAATTCTCCAAGTAGATGTCCAATATGTGATCATTCTCCCAAGTAGATGTTCAATATGTGATCATTCTCCAAGTAGATGTCCAATATGTGATCATTCTCCAAGCAGATGTGCAATATGTGATCATTCTCCAAGTAGATGTCCAATATGTGATCATTCTCCCAAGTAGATGTCCAATATGTGATCATTCTCCAAGTAGATGTGCAATATGTGATCATTCTCTCAAGTAGATGTTCAATATGTGATCATTCTCCCAAGTAGATGTCCAATATGTGATCATTCTCCAAGTAGATGTCCAATATGTGATCATTCTCCAAGTAGATGTCCAATATGTGATCATTCTCCAAGTAGATGTTCAATATGTGATCATTCTCCAAGTAGATGTCCAATATGTGATCATTCTCCAAGTAGATGTCCAATATGTGATCATTCTCCAAGTAGATGTTCAATATTTGATCATTCTCCCAAGTAGATGTCCAATATGTGATCATTCTCCCAAGTAGATGTGCAATATGTGATCATTCTCCAAGTAGATGTTCAATATGTGATCATTCTCCCAAGTAGATGTCCAATATGTGATCATTTTCCAAGTAGATGTATAATATGTGATCATTCTCCAAGTAGATGTCCAATATGTGATCATTCTCCAAGTAGATGTCCAATATGTGATCATTCTCCAAGTAGATGTCCAATATGTGATCATTCTCCAAGTAGATGTCCAATATGTGATCATTCTCCCAAGTAGATGTCCAATATGTGATCATTCTCCAAGTAGATGTTCAATATGTGATCATTCTCCCAAGTAGATGTCCAATATGTGATCATTTTCCAAGTAGATGTATAATATGTGATCATTCTCCAAGTAGATGTCCAATATGTGATCATTCTCCAAGTAGATGTGCAATATGTGATCATTCTCCTAAGTAGATGTCCAATATGTGATCATTCTCCAAGTAGATGTCCAATATATGATCATTCTCCTAAGTAGATGTGCAATATGTGATCATTCTCCTAAGTAGATGTCCAATATGTGATCATTCTCCTAAGTAGATGTGCAATATGTGATCATTCTCCCAAGTAGATGTCCAATATGTGCTCATTCTGCAAGTAGATGTCCAAGAGTAGCGAAACACGTAATAACAAAGTACTGTAGTCTTACAAAATACAAAAACAATGACAATACACAGCAACATTTCGATCAAAAGGCCGTTATCAAGCAAACGAAACAACAGGAGTGACGAATTGTACAGCACACTACAAATAGACTTTGACAAAGATATTACAACGGTAAAAAATGAATGAAAATATGTGACTAAAAATGAATAACGAAATAAATGCAGAAAAACTAGAAGTGGAGAAAGAAGAGAAACAAAAAAATCAAGAAAATATATGACATATACATTTAACATATACACATATAAAATATAGAGCATGGGAAGAGAAAGTACTAAGAAGCATAGGAATATAGAGCATTGAGTCCATGAGGTCGCAAGGTACCAAATAACGAAATAAAACGATTCTCCAGAGCAAATCGACTACGATCATCAGAGGAACATGATCGATAGGCCGTGACTGGACGTCACGAGCTCTCAAATGGTCAGTTCCATTGAAATGAGTGACTACATGGGTCACAGAGCATTGGCGTATATCGCGTAAGTGTTGGCTGAAACGGTCACTGAGCATTTTACCTGTTTCGCCGATATATGCCTTAGCACATCGCTTGCAAGTGATAGCGTAGATTATATTTCGGGACTCGCATGTGAAACCATTTTCAATAACAAACGTGGGTTTAGGAAAAGATACAGTACTGGTCTGTATCACATAAGCACACGTGTTGCAACGCCGACGGCCACACTGTACAGTACCAAAATGACTCTGGATATTGGACTTAAGGCGACTGTGTACCAACATATCCTAAAGACTTCTGTCCCGTCTGTAAGCCACCAAATGATAGTTGGCGAAGACTGAACGGATCTCAGGATCTGACTTAAGGATAGACAGATGACGGAATAAAACATTTTTCACCAGTGATCTATGAGGGTGGAAAGTCAAGATAAGTTTTACCCTGTAAGAGTTGGAAGTCCTATACTGGTTGGTAAGGACCTGCTTATTCTGCTGTAATTTTCTGAACTCGATATATAGCAGATACAAGCACCTTCTCCGGATATAGGCGCTTGCGGAAGAAATCAAGCATCTCGCGAGCTCTATTAAGAAAATCATCGTCCTCGCTGCATATGCGACGAAGACGCAAGAGTTGAGAGAATGGCAACGAATCACGACAAACCTGGGGATGGTAAGAAGTATAAAGGAGAAAACTATGTGCATCAGTAGGCTTATAATATACTGATGTAGTGATAGTGGATATGTTAATGGTGATAGTGATGTCAAGAAAGTTGACACAAGAAGTGGAGATGTGAGAGGTAAAGCGAATAGCGGGGATGAAATCATTAATGCCATCACTACGCCTGGATTCATAGCGGAAAAACGAGAAAAAAAAGTAATATTTGTCGAGAATCAACTGTTTTATAACTGAGGGAACACCAAAGATCTCATCTGAGTAAGAGCGTCCACAACTCACGACACTGAGGGGACATTACAGTGACCAACCAAAGATCTCATCTGAGTAAGAGCGTCCACAACTCACGACACTGAGTGGACATTACAGTGACCAACCAAAGATCTCATCTGAGTAGGAGCGTCCACAACTCACGACACTGAGGGGACATTACAGTGACCAACCAAAGATCTCATCTGAGTAAGAGCGTCCACAACTCACGACACTGAGTGGACATTACAGTGACCAACCAAAGATCTCATCTGAGTAGGAGCGTCCACAACTCACGACACTGAGGGGACATTACAGTGACCAACCAAAGATCTCATCTGAGTAGGAGCGTCCACAACTCACGACACTGAGGGGACATTACAGTGACCAACCAAAGATCTCATCTGAGTAAGAGCGTCCACAACTCACGACACTGAGTGGACATTACAGTGACCAACCAAAGATCTCATCTGAGTAGGAGCGTCCACAACTCACGACACTGAGGGGACATTACAGTGACCAACCAAAGATCTCATCTGAGTAAGAGCGTCCACAACTCACGACACTGAGTGGACATTACAGTGACCAACCAAAGATCTCATCTGAGTAGGAGCGTCCACAACTCACGACACTGAGTGGACATTACAGTGACCAACCAAAGATCTCATCTGAGTAAGAGCGTCCACAACTCACGACACTGAGTGGACATTACAGTGACCAACCAAAGATCTCATCTGAGTAGGAGCGTCCACAACTCACGACACTGAGTGGACATTACAGTGACCAACCAAAGATCTCATCTGAGTAAGAGCGTCCACAATTCACGACACTGAGTGGACATTACAGTGACCAACCAAAGATCTCATCTGAGTAGGAGCGTCCACAACTCACGACACTGAGGGGACATTACAGTGACCAACCAAAGATCTCATCTGAGTAAGAGCGTCCACAACTCACGACACTGAGTGGACATTACAGTGACCAACCAAAGATCTCATCTGAGTAGGAGCGTCCACAACTCAAGACATAGCCTACACGAGAGAGAGAGAGAGAGAGAGAGAGAGAGAGAGAGAGCTGTTGGATTCTTCTTGGTTATCAGAAAAGAAAGCTCTAGAACGTCCCCGCACACAGTAGAAGAATCAGAAAAGAAAGCTCTAGAACGTCCCCGCACACAGTAGAAAAATCAAAAAAGAAAGCTCTAGTCCCCGCACACAGTAGAAGAATCAAAATGAAAGATCGAACTTTCTAACTTCTCGGAACAAATAAAACAAATCTCCACATGTGATCTTCTGTCTGCTTTTATGCTCATCTGTCTGCCTTTATGCTCATCTGTCTGCCAAGATATCAATATGTCTAAGTCCATTGTATAACAGCCCTCTACCCCGTCTGTCTGTCTGTCTACTCACCCCTCTGTCTGTCTGCTCATCTGTCTATCAAACTCACAGATTCCAAACTTTCTCAGCCCACCGCCCATTTTGAACAACACAAACTTATTTCTGTCTGTTGTCTTCTTATGCCAATCTACATTTCTGTCCGTCTGTCTGTGCTCTAACCCACTTTGTCTGATTGTCAATAACACATGTCTACCAACGGTTGCCATACTGCAGGCTACTATGTGCTATATGTTATATCAACGGTTACCGTACTGTACTATGTGCTATCTGTTATATCAACGGTTACTATACTGTACTATGTGCTATCTGTTATATCAACGGTTACTATACTGTACTATGTGCTATCTGTTATATCAACGGTTACCGTACTGTACTATCTGTTATATCAACGGTTACCGTACTGTACTATCTGTTATATCAACGGTTACCGTACTGTACTATCTGTTATATCAACGGTTACCGTACTGTACTATGTGCTATCTGTTATATCAACGGTTACCGTACTGTACTATCTGTTATATCAACGGTTACCGTACTGTACTATCTGTTATATCAACGGTTACCGTACTGTACTATGTACTATCTGTTATATCAACGGTTACCGTACTGTACTATGTGCTATCTGTTATATCAACGGTTACCGTACTGTACTATCTGTTATATCAACGGTTACCGTACGTTCTGTCCATGGCTGCATTCTGGCACAAGTTACTGTTTGTGTATGTAAACTTGACTGTATGGCCTGCTAGCTCCATGTTGGCTCAACTTTGAACTACAGCACCTGACCTGGCCTCAACCCTTAAAACTCACTTTTCGTAGAATCTGGCAATAAATACATCATATTTTAATATTTCTTATGAAATACTTTCCGTATGGGGAAGGAGGAGGGGAGATGTCTTGGGTAAGTATTCATATTGTGTGGAGTGGGGAAGACCTTTGTAGTGCAGAGATAAGATTATTGCCTATCGTTCTCAATTTACTCGGTTCGTTGCACGCACGGAACGAGCGGGATATTGTTTCCACAGACGCTTGATCTCAGTGTAGGTGAGATCGAGTTCCTAGTCGTATTGGAGACGTACGATAAACGCTTGATCTCAGTGTAGGTGAGATCGAGTTCCTAGTCGTATTGGAGACGTACGATAAACGCTTGATCTCAGTGTAGGTGAGATCGAGTTCCTAGTCGTATTGGAGACGTACGATAGAGGCTTGATCTCAGTGTAGGTGAGATCGAGTTCCTAGTCCTATTGGAGACGTACGATAAACGCTTGATCTCAGTGTAGGTGAGATCGAGTTCCTAGTCGTATTGGAGACGTACGATAAACGCTTGATCTCAGTGTAGGTGAGATCGAGTTCCTAGTCGTATTGGAGACGTACGATAGAGGCTTGATCTCAGTGTAGGTGAGATCGAGTTCCTAGTCCTATTGGAGACGTACGATAAACGCTTGATCTCAGTGTAGGTGAGATCGAGTTCCTAGTCCTATTGGAGACCTACGATAAAACATAGGTCCTGTGTTTAAGTTGAGCATTTAAAAGAACCATTGCCAGTTGAAAATCGATCTCTGCCGGAGAGCCGCTACCGGGACAAAATTCATGAACAAATATTTAAATAACATTCTTGTAAATAATTTCATTATCTTCATAATAATATCGAGGAATCCCCCTCGCTCCTCCGTCGGTACTACGGAATTTGTACACTGCCGCTGAGAGCTTCCTGTGTTCAAAAACGAGAACGGAGCACACATGGTTATTTCCCGAAGTAGAATGACGATTGATCAATCACTCATACCTATATGGGTGTAGATTGAGTACAGATCAATCACTCATACCTATGTGGGTGTAGGATTGAGTACAGATCAATCAATCATACCTATGTGGGTGTAGGATTGAGTACAGATCAATCACTCATACCTATGTGGGTGTAGGATTGAGTACAGATCAATCACTCATACCTATGTGGGTGTAGGATTGAGTACAGATCAATCACTCATACCTATGTGGGTGTAGGATTGAGTACAGATCAATCACTCATACCTATGTGGGTGTAGGATTGAGTACAGATCAATCACTCATACCTATGGGGTGTAGGATTGAGTACAGATCAATCACTATACCTATGTGGTGAGATTGAGTACAGATCAATCACTCATACCTATGTGGGTGTAGGATTGAGTACAGATCAATCACTCATACCTATGTGGGTGTAGGATTGAGTACAGATCAATCACTCATACCTATGTGGGTGTAGGATTGAGTACAGATCAATCAATCATACCTATGTGGGTGTAGGATTGAGTACAGATCAATCAATCATACCTATGTGGGTGTAGGATTGAGTACAGATCAATCAATCATACCTATGTGGGTGTAGGATTGAGTACAGATCAATCACTCATACCTATGTGGGTGTAGGATTGAGTACAGATCAATCACTCATACCTATGTGGGTGTAGGATTGAGTACAGATCAATCACTCATACCTATGTGGGTGTAGGATTGAGTACAGATCAATCACTCATACCTAGTGGTGTAGGATTGAGTACAGATCAATCACTCATACCTATGTGGGTGTAGGATTGAGTACAGATCAATCAATCATACCTATGTGGGTGTAGGATTGAGTACAGATCAATCAATCATACCTATGTGGGTGTAGGATTGAGTACAGATCAATCACTCATACCTATGTGGGTGTAGGATTGAGTACAGATCAATCACTCATACCTATGTGGGTGTAGGATTGAGTACAGATCAATCACTCATACCTATGTGGGTGTAGGATTGAGTACAGATCAATCAATCATACCTATGTGGGTGTAGGATTGAGTACAGATCAATCACTCATACCTATGTGGGTGTAGGATTGAGTACAGATCAATCACTCATACCTATGTGGGTGTAGGATTGAGTACAGATCAATCACTCATACCTATGTGGGTGTAGGATTGAGTACAGATCAATCACTCATACCTATGTGGGTGTAGGATTGAGTACAGATCAATCACTCATACCTATGTGGGTGTAGGATTGAGTCAGATCAATCAATCATACCTATGGGTGTAGGATTGAGTACAGATCAGCGACAGGGATTCTCCTCTTCTTTCTTTGCGTTCGTTCTTTACGACCAATTTTAATCACTGTTTGTGATATGTTTAATCTTTGCCAAGATCGTGTATACGTTGCACATTGGTTTGGTACTCTAATCGCAGACTTCTACACGTTTAGGACATGTGCATCCGATTTCAGCCAATCTTCTTAGTCGCCTCTTACGACATGCGTTGCAGGTAACAGTGGTTCTATTCTTGACATCCCAAATTTGGGCTCCGGTAACCACTCGGGTGGACAGTGGATTCTATTCCCGATAGATCTACTATAAAGTCCTTCTTTTTCCTTGATATAAATAACCGAAAATGTAGTCAGTATGGCAACAGTAAAATCTCTTCATTGTACTCGGATCAGTGGATATCCTTCCTAGTGACCCCCATGTCTAACCTACACTATGTGTATCCTCCACTGTCCTTTCTTTTGTTGTCTTTCATCTGTACCTCGTTCGTCTTCTCCTTTGAGGTTCACTGCCAGTTCTCGTGGTAATCTCTGCATCACATCTGAGTATGTGTATTATCCAACTCCAGCTTCAGTCTTTTATCCTTTTCTGCACTTTCTTTTGATTGCTGCATCCATTGAACAATTGTACTATCAATGTTCACCAAAGTAAAATTATCAGCCCGGTTTTCTATATTAAGAACAGTTTTGGAATCGAGGCCGGAGCTACTGTGACGGTGATTGTACGCTGTCACTGTTAGCAATCTAACATGAACTGAATACATGTGGCGTCGTCCTCTTCACAATCATATGAATTGTCACATCATGACATCACTTGATATTAGACATCATGACATCCCTTGATATTAGACATCATGTCAATATACAATGCAATGTGTGGGACGGATTAACCTCTATCGACTCACACATAAGAGGGTTGAGAATTCAATCTCACACTCGACGTTTCACATGTGAGGAAGGAATTGGCCATTCTACCTCCTGCACACATAAGTAATAAATATGAAGGGACAGGCACTTCATACCCTAAGGTATAAAAAGGCTACAGCAAATGTTAATAACAATGTTATATAAAACGAACATGACAAAAGATATTTTTACCAATGGAGAGAAAGTAGAACATGTGAACAGTTTTGAATATCTTGGTTCACTGCTAACAACAGATGGAAATGGGATGAAGGAAATTAAAAGAAGAACAAACATGACTTTACAAAAATTAAACAACTCAAAACAGTATGGAACGGAACTGATAAGAAAACAAGGATCAGAATACTAAGAGCATGCATATTCCCAGTGGCAACGTATGGGTGTGAAGCATGGACATTTAATAAAGCAGTGGAAAAACATATAAGTGCTTTTGAATATAAGTGTTACAGAAGAGTCCTCCGTATATCTTGGACAGAGAAGAGAACAAATAGATCTATCCAGAAAGAACTCAAAATCAAAGAAAACTGGCTGATGCTACAAATATGAAAGAGAAAATTGAGATATTTTGGACATATAAAAAGACATGAAGGGCTGGAGAAGACCATCATGGAAGGAGGTATACCGGCAAAGAGAAGAAGAGGAAGACCACGGAGAAGATGGATTCAGCATGTAACTGATGGTTTGAACATGGCGGCTGCAGAGGGAGGACATCTGGCCTATGAGAGAGGGAGGAGTTCCGGAGGACTGTTGGGGTGGCAAAGTTCTGCTCAGGGCAAGCTATTTGATGATGATGATATAGAAACAGTACGGATGTGAATCATGGACAATACATAAACATAATAGTAAATGACTAAAGGCTACAGAGATGTGGTTTTATATAAGAATGATGAGAATATCATGTACAGAAAAGATGTGGTTTTATATAAGAAAGATGAGAATATCATGGACAGAAAAGATGTGGTTTTATATAAGAAAGATGAAAACATGACATTATTGAGATGAGAAAAGGAGTGTGGTTTTATATAAGAAGATAAAATATCATGGACAGAAAAGATGTGGTTTTATATAAGAATGATAAAAATATCATGGACAGAAAAGATGTGGTTTTATATAAGAAAGATGAGAATATCATGTACAGAAAAGATGTGGTTTTATATAAGAAAGATGAGAATATCATGTACAGAAAAGAGGACAAATGATAATGTACACAAGAAAGAAGAGAATATCATGTACAGAAAAGAGGACAAATGATAATGTACACAAGAAAGAAGAGAATATCATGTACAGAAAAGAGGACAAATGATAATGTACACAAGAAAGAAGAGAATATCATGTACAGAAAAGAGGACAAATGATAATGTACACAAGAAAGAAGACGACAAACAGATCGCTAATGAAAGAACTGTGAGCATAACACTACTCTCCCAAACTTATTTTTCTCGGTAATTATCTATCTAAACGTTTTTAATTGAAAATCTTGTTAGATGGCATCCTTTTCTTGATGTTCATGGGAACACTTGTTTTTCTGTATAATACGAGGCGTGTTCAGATGAAAACGGGACTTGTTACACCACGCGTGCTAGAGTGCACGGATATTGATGACATTTTGTACTAGTAATGAGTATCCAATAATTAACATACGGTCACGTGTTCATCTTCCCAGCATGCATATGTGCTGCATGAGACTGTTAACAATATGGCGGGTGTGATTCCGAACCCGTCCAAAGTAAATCAGCTTGCTGTGATCCAGTTTCTTTCATTTGAAGGATGTCAAGCAGTAGACATTCATCGGAGAATGAAGGCAGCATATGGTGACAAATGTTTGTCGAGGACAAGAGTGATGGAATGGGCGCGTATGTTTAAAGACGGACGTGAGTTAACAGCAGATCTTGCACGGCCAGGTCAGGCGCATATTGTTGCAACAGAAGAAGTCATAGCCTTGCTTGATAAAGCAGTACTGACTGACCGTCGTCGGAGCATTCGTTCGCTTGCAGAAGAATTCCATATGTCAATTGGGACAGCCCACATGGTTGTTCGGAAGAAATTGAACTATCGGAAGGTGTGTTCACAGTGGGTCCCACAGATGTTGACTGACCACCATAAGGAAGAACGGATGGGGTGGAGTTTGAACCACTTGATGCGTTACAGGACAGAGGGTGATGTATTTCTGTTGAGCATTGTGGCAGGTGATGAATCGTGGTGCCACCACTATGAACCGAGCAGCAAAATTGACAGCACGCAATGGAAACATCCAGGTTCACCAAAACCCAAAAATTCAAGACACAGGTTTCTGCTGGGAAGGTTATGGTGACCGCATTTTTGACCATGAAGGGCTTTTGTTGACCGATTTTAAGGAACCTGGTGTCAACATCAATGCCGCCCATTATAAAGACACTTTAGACAAGCTGCATAAGGCCATCAAGGCTAAGCGACCAGGCAAGCTTTCTCAAGGTGTGATTCTTCTCCACGACAACGCTCGTCAGCACGTCGCAAAAATTATGCAGGAAACATTGGCAAAGAAGAATTGGGAAGTTCTTCATCACCCAGCCTATAGTCCCGATTTGTCCCCGTGTGATTTCCATTTGTTCGGACCGTTGAAGAAAGCACTAAAGGGACAGCGATTCAACAGCGACGCAGACGTGAAGACAGCGGTGACTACACGGTTCAGTGAGCAGCCACGCACCTTTTTCTCGGACGGCATTCGACGCCTACCTAAACAGTGGGATGCTTGCCTAAATGCATACGGAGATTTTTCTGATGAACCCAGGTGCATTCTTATTCACAAGTGGTTGCTTTGTTTAATTCCGTTGAAACTGTTAATTTGCGTATGATACTTTTAAATAAATCCACAAGTCCCGTTTTCATTTGAACACGCCTCGTATATTCAGTCGCAGAATCTCATCGTTTGACAGAAACACTTGTTTTTCTGTATAATATATTCAGTCGCAGAATCTCATTGTTTTACAGAAACACTTGTTTTTCTGTATGATATTTTCAGTCTCAGAATCTCATCGTTTTACAGAAACACTTGTTTTTCTGTATGATATATTCAGTCGCAGAATCTCATCGTTTGACAGAAACACTTGAAGTCAAAGACTTTACATACATAAGGAGCATGTTTTCAGCAAATGGAATAATAACTAACGAAATGCAACATAGAAGATGCAATAAAGCAAATCAAATCATAGGACAAATGACACCAATTTTGAAATGCAAGCATGTCACAATAAACACTAAAAGAGCATTGTTCAACAAAATCTTTCTCTCAACATTATGCTATCAGTACCAAACCTGGACGCTGACTTGAACGATAGAAGAAAACTAATCACGACGGAGATAAAGTGTCTACGCAGAATGCTGGTGGTATCAAGAAGAGACCGATTTAGAAATAATATTAGGAAAAAAGTGCATATAACATCAGTACTGAACTTCATCAAGTAATCACAAATGAAATGCTTCAGTCAGATAAACATATTACCAACAAGAAAAAAGTGCATATAACATCAGTACTGAACTTCATCAAGTAATCACAAATGAAATGCTTCAGTCAGATAAACATATTACCAACAAGAAAAAAGTGCATATAACATCAGTACTGAACTTCATCAAGTAACCACAAATGAAATGCTTCAGTCAGATAAACATATTACCAACAAGAAAAAAGTGCATATAACATCAGTACTGAACTTCATCAAGTAACCACAAATGAAATGCTTCAGTCAGATAAACATATTACCAACAAGAAGTGCACATCAAAGAGCAATGTTACTCAGATTCAGTGAATGAAAAGCAAAAGGCTGCCCACGCAAAATGCGGATCACAAAAATAACAGATGCAGTGGAAAAACACTATTTATGAAGCGTACACAAAAGCCCGTTCTAGAAATATCTTCTTATCCTGACGCTGTGAGACAAAACAAGATTAGAGAAAAGAAAGACGAACTTGAAATAGCAGGTTTTTGTATGTACTGACTGAAAACGTTTGCATTCATTTCAATTTCAGACTTTGACCAACCTTGGTGTTCACTTCTGCGTGGAATTTGATGACGCGTGGGAGGAAATTAGTGACTGTGGCAGCTGCTGACACTCGGTATAATGAACATCAATATGAACCTTGAAAGCAGCAGTACTACAAGTTATTTGCCATGAATATTTGGATGTTACATATTACGTTTTATTGTATCAACACATTTTGGATGTTATTTGCACGACAAATTGTTGTTACAGTTTCCGCTTCCTGTATTTATATTTAGTGCGTAAGGGTGCATTTACAGATTATGTCACTTTAGGTTCTGATGTTCCTGCTAAAGTTCCCGTTATCTGCTACCTTCTATTCATCATCTACGCTTACTGATCCGATCCCCTCAATATTATCCTACCTTATCGCGGTTGTGGCCTAGGGGTTAGTGACTCGGTCTATTAACCCCGACGTTCTGAGTTCGAATCACGCTGCGGACAGTTTGCTTGCAAATTGGTTTCCGTTGATTTTAACAAAGGACGATGGCGCCACCCGTTCAGAAAGCAATGGCAAACTACTGAACGTATAAGTGGTGCCTAGAAAATCAACGACTTGTTTACTGTGGTTGATGGCTACGTCCTTTGGGATATGCCACGATTTTCATTCATCGCGGTTGGAGGGTTTGTGTGCCTTTAGGATCCTTCAGGCAATGTCGGCGGGAGTCTAACTCTTGGCAGGTCTAACCAAGCCGAACAGACTGGAGGTGAAAGGCCAGACTAAAAGGAGGTTAGCAGGACGGGGCCTCATACCGTGACAGCGCAAAACCCACCGGCGAGTGGTAAATGCTCTGGCTGCAACCAACCCATCCCCAGCTATGGGACAAATAGCACTTGTCCTCTCTCTCCCTTGAGGAGGACATTCGTTTTCTTGTCTTTTCTACTTCTATGACACTTTCCCTCAAGTATATGTGATTAAACTAAACATGTAATTACAAAGTACTGTAGTTTTACAAATTACAAAAACAGTGACAAAATACAGCAACGTTTCGACCAACAAGGCCTTTATTAAGCAAACGAACAAACAGGAGTGACAAAATGAAAACAAATGGACGACCAAATACAAACGTATCTAATGAAAATCTGGTGGTGATTAAACTACAGTGTCCAGGGAGCACACACTGCATAAAAGCCTGGGTCGGTGAGCCCGGCAACAGAAGGCTGAAATCATCTAGAGTATGACGACTCCAGACAAACCCGGGAAGGCATATCTCGTCAGCAGGGGAACTGCAACTGTCTAGAGAACAAGATTTTAAAAAAGATGTCCTCAGAAACGGAATGTGTCAGCCATTATTGGGGGAGGGGGGAATCGATCATACGAACAACTCAATGGCCATGCGCAAATATTTATATAACTGTGGTGCCACCACCATGGGAAACATCCAGGTGCTGGTGGGACCGGACCCCCTACCTCGAAGGGGTCCACCCTTAGCTACTGGCGGTCCTGTTGATTCTTGCAAAGCCAGGGAGGACAGGGTATTACTACTGGCAGCAAGGACAAACTGTCCCCCTTCACAATTATGCAATGGAATGCAGAAGGAGCAGTGGCGACTCGTGGTCATTTTTTTGGTGGGGCCCGGCAAAAATTTCGGAAAAATTTTGGTTTTTGGAGTATTTACTATTTATTGTCTATTCCAGGAAGTTATTACCCCTTTCTCTCTCTCTCTCTCTCTCTCTCTCTTTATTTCTCTCTCTCTCTCGAGAGAGAGAGAGAGAGCGCGATCACCGCTTAGACTGATGTACTATATTTCCCCATAAATTTTGCTTTCATGTGGAAATCTGATTCCTGCAGCCTTAGCATGGGTGTATTTCCTCACATCTTTAGCGTCATTTGGAGCTCTGGTGCTTATCCTTCGGCGATGTGTCCGGTTTTAGCCAGCGTTTACTGGGTTCGCTCTTCGTCGCCTTGGGCTGTCCCCAGACGACCTGCAAGGCAGCAGGTTGCTATTTTCTTTCAGGGTAGCTACCCTTAGACAACCGTCCCTCCCAGGTTGTTGAGCGTCATCTGTCCAGTTTACCAGTCTTTTTTGGGGACTGCTTGGTTTGCCTGCCGTCCAGTTTTATGTACGTTTTGCTCCACTAGCCTTTGATTGTCCCCAATCAACTACAAGGCAGTAGTAGTTATCTGCAAGGGGAAACGCGGTTATTGCTCTCTGGATGGAGACCCCAACTTCGAGGCTCGCCACCTCGCGTTTCTTTTTGGTGTCCATTTGCCCATTTCTGCTTGTGCCCTCGTCCACCGACTGGGCCCGTCCCTTTTTTCCAGTCACTTGTGCTCACATTGTTCTACTGGGCGATACGTTACCTATTTCTATCTCACTGTGCACAGTTTATCACTATTCGGTAGTAACTTTTGCACTGGATTCAAGCCTTTGTTGGGCTTTCCAGTTTTTCTGCACAATTGGGGGCGTCCGCTCACCCCTACGTTTGCCACGCCTTTTCATCGTTCTATCATCAGCACCGTGCATGTCTGTCCCCATCGGTGGGCTCCTCTGTGTATCGTCCGTATGCGTGTTCGCTCTACTTTGGTGCCTGCCCACCGTGTTTATTAGTTTTCTCACCGTGTTCACATTTACTATGCCTCGAGATTATCATGACACGCAACTCAATTCGAGCTCCCACCTCGTGGCTCCGAGTTTCGCCCGATATGGGCCCAGTCTCTTCTCTGGATGCACCCTTCATTCCTTTATGTTTATTTGTTCAGCTTTTCCCATCGGCAGGGAGAGATGTGCATTAATAGTCACTCTGAGATTCTGCTCGTCTGTGTTGCGAGCGGATCTCATCCAATGTAACTGTGTCTGCATCACTACTTATACCAGAGTAGCTTTCCTCGATCCCTACCGCTTAGCCAGACAGGAACCGTTGTCTGTTTCCAGGGTTGCCACGTGGAGGTGGGGTAGGATCTTGTTTAGTGCCAGCTCACTAATCCTGGCGCGACATTGTCCCTATGCGCCTTAGACCCCATTACCCCGTTTAGGAAAAACAAAAAAGCTTCTGTTCTGCAACAGCTTGATATTAAAGAAAGTTGGCTATTAAATAATATAAAATCAAGTACAATTAAATATTTTGTACACTTCAAACGACAGAAGCGCCTAGAGAATATTTTTTTTAAAACTTGTCTGCAACGCAAATTAAAAATGCGGCACTCAAATGACAGCAAACCACGAATTTGTGAATGAGATCAGAGCATCGTAAAAATATTGCCAGTATATCTCTGTATGTAGTCGTCCATATGTTAGTGAGGTTTTTTTATTCGTCACTCCTGTTCGTTTGCTTGAAAAAGGCCTTGTTGGTCGAAACGTTGCTGTATATTGTCATTGTTTTTGTAATTTGTAAAACTACAGTACTTTGTTATTACGTGTTTCGCCATTAAAAAGAAAAAGGGTAAACTTGCTAACCTAGATCAAGTGACGTCAGTCGACCGGTCAGAGTTCACGGAAGCGGACGTAAAGGGGAACCATGCTCAAAGGTCACGAATGTTGTCGCATTTATCGCTGGAGACAAGATGTATTAATGCAAGGGACAATTCCATAAAACTAATCTTATTATAAGAAAGTTTGTTATTTAGTACTATTATTTTCTATAATTTTATACTATTTTTATATAAAATTGGGGATTCAATCGATAATTAAACGGACTATTTGAGCTAGAGTCCTCGTTTATATGGGAAGTAGTTTGGCTGCGTAAGAATGAATATATCTTCCGACTGAATGAAAATGACATTGTTTGGGCAATTATCATTGCAATAGCGGTCAAAGGTCGCAATGTTACATTTATATAGGAACTTGTAAACTAGCCCCAGAATTAGTGCACGGCACAATGCTTGAAGTATTAGAGGCAAAATGATGAGCTTCAGTATATATAATGTCTTTTTAATAAGGAGATATTATATAAATAACAGGATTGTTATAATATTCTGATATAATATTTATATTTTAGTGTTATATATTCAACTTTCAAAGCCAATCAGTGTCAAGTTAAAAGTAATAATTACGAAAAATAATTTCTAAAATAATAAGTACACGTTAATTCGTTTTGGTTTGGTAGGACTGGTTCTTACTGGCCCTTAATGACCAGGGGCGTATACTAATTAGGTGTAAAAGATGATGAATTTCAAATTTCAGACTGCATATGATATTTTAGCGTTATATATCAACTTTCAAAGCTAATCAGTATCTCGTTGAAAGTAATAATTATGAACAAATAATGTCTAAAATAATAAGTACTACACGTTACTCAATATGTTTGGTGGGACTGGGCCCCACTAGCCCTTAATGACGAGCCGCCCCTGAGAAGGAGTAACCAACAAAAAACGAGAACTAGAGGAACGTCTGCAAGCAGAAAAGATTGACATCTATTGTATGCAAGAGACACACCTTAATCCGGGAAATAGATTCAGCATTAGAGAATATGAAACCTTCTGTCAGGATAGAGAAAATAGACATAAGGGTGGAGTAGTAATGCTAGTTCACAATTCCATACCGACAATTGAACTACACTGGTCCAATCAGATGAGCACAGAATTCATAGCTGTTCAACTCCTTATCAACAACACTAAGATGACACTATACAATATATACTCACCACCCTTCATTCAAACTGAGCTGGAAGCTATCAAAGTTCAAGATGACAACTTGTTTATAGTAGGAAACTTCAACAGCCACTCACCAAGCTGGGGCTATGACATGCTAGATCCTCGGGGTGAAAGCCTTGGAGAATGGCTGAGCACCAACAGTCTCACCATTCTCAACCACCCAGATGATCCTCACACATGTTACTCACGACGGTGGCGCACAACAAGCACCCCAGATCTGGCTTTTGCTACAGACGACATTCACAGGATAACCGAATGGAAAGTCTGCGACCAGATTGGAGGTAGTGACCATAGACCAGTGAAACTCCTCATAAATAACATTAACAAGGAGGAACTTAAAAACTCGGCACCTAGTTGGAATTACAAAAAGGCAAACTGGAAGCTATTCCAAGAGCTAGCAGACAAGTACTGTAAAGAAATTAATCAATCAGGAAAAGTGGACAGAGATGCACGAGCATCCAATAAAGCCATTTTAGATGCTGCAAAAAAGCTATACCCAGAGAGAAAAAAAAACTACAAGCCATATTGGACACCAGAGATGAAAGTTCTCCATAGCTCGCTTTGCAGTGCCAGAAGTACAATGGAACTTGCACCAACGGACCAAAATGTAATACAACACAATAGAGCAAGGGCCCTTTATGTTAGAGAAAGAAACCAGCAGTGTAGAAAATCCTGGAAAGAAAAGACAGCCTCTTTGAACATGGAAAAGGATACTCAAAAATTGTGGAGACTTACAAAAGCCCTGAACGATGACAACCCATCTAGAGGGAAAACAGTTCTTCAGCAATGAGAACAACTTCTCACAGGAAAGCGAGCAGCCACCCTGATGGCCCAGTGTTACAAGCAAGAAAGCTCATGCTCAATAAGTCAGGAGCAAGGGAAAGAAGTCAGAAGTGAGATAAATGCTACATTCAAAAAAAAAGCAATAAGTGAACCCTGTATGGAGGTAGACATCACACTGACTGAGCTGCAGACCTAACAAGCAACAAGTGAACCCTGTATGGAGGTAGACATCACACTGACTGAGCTGCAGAGAGCACTGAAAAGCTCAGACATAAAAGGTCCGGACCAGATGGAGTATCAAACGACATGCTCAAACAAATGGGCCCAATAGCACAGTCTTCTACTTCAGATATTTAACAATAGTTGGAGACAGGGGAGAGTCCCAGACATCTGGGAAATGCCACAATCCACCCAATTTTCAAAAGTGGAAAAGACAAAAGGATCCGCAGAGCTACATGCCTATAAGTCTGCTAAGTTGCACCGCAAAACTGCTGGAAAGAGTGATAACCACTAGACTCCAGGGGTTTTTAGAATTCAACCATAAACTGGATCCAGCCCAGACAGGCTACAGGCAGCATAGAAGCACTGATGACCAAGTGGCATACCTTGCACAGGACATAGAAAATGGCTTCCAAGAAAAGAAGAAAACCCTCACAGTGTTCTTCGACATGTCCAAGGCCTTCGATAAAGTCTGGAAAGATAGTTTGCTACTCAAGCTCTTACGCAGTGGAATACTGGGTGTACCAGTAAAAGTTACATGATACAGTATACCGGTCTACTGTACCTTATACAACTGTACAAAGAACACTCCTAATACCTGATTCAACAAACGAACACTCCTAATGGCAACTCCATTCACATACATCAATATACACTCTAAGAAATAAACAACACAAAAGAACTAACACCAACGTCACGATTCAAGAACAGTAATTATAAAGCATATATTGTAGATTGAAATTTCACATAATCATTACTCATAAACATAATGCACAATAATACAATACAAATAAATTAAATTTCACATAAATCAACTTGTTGAACATTGCCAAATTTAGCAGCTAATATTACCTTAAATTAATCTCCTGGTTCGTATCCTTTGTCCTTCGTAGTACAAGAGCCTAACAACAACAAATTTCAGTCTTGCAGAACTTTAGGATCACACAGTGGCCTAAACAGTACACACATCACGCTGTCGACATAAAACAGTGACTCACGACGATTTCAGTCTTGTAGAATATATAACATCACCCAGATGCCAAAACAGTAGAAACGACGTTGTCTAACCAAAAGACAGTGACTCACGACGATTTCAGTCTTGTAGAATATATAACATCACCCAGATGCCAAAACAGTAGAAACGACGTTGTCTAACCAAAAGACAGTGACTCACGACGTTTTTAGTCTCGTAGAATATATAACATCACTCGGATGCCAAAACTGTAGAAACGACGTTGTCTAACCAAAAAGACAGTGACTCACCACATTTTCAGTCTTGTAGGATATATATATATATATATAACATCCCTCAGATGCCACAACAGTAGAAACGACGTTGTCTAACCAAAAGACAGTGACTCTCGACGTTTTTAGTCTTGTAGAATATAATACATCACACAGAAACAAACACAGTAGAAATGACGTCGTCTAACCAACAGACAGTGACTCACGACGTTTTTAGTCTTGTAGAATATAATACATCACACAAATGCCAAAACAGTAGAAAAATAAAATCACACATATCATACAGATGCCTATACAGTAGATAACGACGTTGTCTAATCAAAGAAAACCATCACGACCGTCTTGTCCCTTATCCATTTTCTCGGTCTGTCCTACTGCCCAGTCCCAGCCTCAATCATAAATCGACTACCTCAACAGTACTGCTCGCCGTACCGTCCCAGACTCAATGTACCATCTATCTCTCTCTCTCTCTTTGCCTTTTTACCCCGGATTGGGGCATAGGTCCTCAACCAACTCATGCCAAGTCTTCCTATCTCTAGCTATCTCCTGCAGCTCCCTCCAGCTCTTCTGTATATTGTTGATCTCCGCCTCCAAATCTCATCTCCATGTATTTCTCGGCCTCCCTTCTTTTGCTGTCCCTGCGGGTTCCAGGCAAGGACCCTTCTTGTTATATTCCCTCCGGTTTTCGCAAAGTGTGTCCTATCCAGCGCCAGCGTCTTTTTTAACCTGTTCGTTCACTGGAATCTGTCTTGTTCTCTCCATAAGTTCCTCATTTGTGACCCTATCATACCATCTTAATTCCCTCTATTCTGCGCAGACACCAGTTGATGAATGTTTGCAATTTATGCGCTATTGTTTTAGATTTAATGTGTTTAGCTTATCCTGCATCTGATTTCGTGTATGTGACAGAAGGGCTATATCATCAGCGAAGTCCAGATCATCTAGTTGCTCTGTAAGAGTCCATTGGATTCCATTTCTGGTGTTAGTTACTGTGGTCTTCATAATCCAGTCTATTGTCAGTAAGAACAACAAAGGTGATAGAAGACATCCCTGACGCACTCCTGTTTCTATTCCAAAAGTGTCTGTTAGTTTACCTTCATGAAGAACTCTACATTTCATATCTGTATATGTTGCTTTTATTAGGTTAATAATTTTCTGTGGGATTCCGTAATGCCTCATCAATTTCCAAAGGGTTTCCCTATCAATAATGTCAAAAGCTTTCTCATAATCCACAAATCCGATATAAAGTGGGGATTTCCATTCAATACTTTGCTCTATTATTATACGTAATGTGGCTATCTGGTCAGCACATGATCTATTTGGTCGGAAGCCTGCCTGTTCATCTCTTAGCTTTATATCGATGGCATCTCTCCGGGATGACTCTGCTTAGTATTTTCCCAGGTACTGACAACAGCATTATCCCCTATAGTTTTCACATGTCCTCTTTCTTTGGTAGCTTCACCAGGTATCCTTCTCTCCAGTTTGCTGGTATTTCTTCGATCTCCCAGATTCTGCTAAATAATTTATACAGTATTTCTGTAGATGTGTTTATGTTGGCTTTAACCGCCTCCGCTGGAATACCATCTGGACCGGCTGCTTTCCCATCTTTTAAAAGTTGAATGGCTTTACTAATCTCCTTCTTGGATGGTTTCTCACAGTTGATGTCCAAGTCAATTTCTGCCGGTTGGATATCTGGGGGTTTGTAGGTGCTGGTCTGTTCAGAAGTATTCCATCCATTTTTCCATTTGGTCTCTAACGTTAGTGATAGTTCCCCTCTACTATTTTTGATCAACCCATTTGATGGACTGTATTTTCCTGCTAGCTTTCTAGTGATGTTGTAAAGATCCCTAAGGTTTTCTTTTCCTGCAGCTACCTCTGCTTCTCTTGCTAGATCTTCTACGTATTGTCTTTTATCTAACTTTATTTGTTTCTTCACTTTCTTGCTAGCTTCTGTGTACTTTTCCTGGGCTATGGCTTTGGCAGTTCTAGTTTTGCTATTATTTAAATCTGCTTTCCTCTTTTTCCTTTCTTCTATTTCCTTGAGAGTTTCTGGAGTTATCCATGCCTTATGATTCCGCTCCTTCTTTCCTAATACCTCTGTGCATGTTTCATTCCAAATACCATCTATCTGCTCACTCAAAAATATCACAAACCCCGAGTTCGTTCACAACTCAGGTAACCTTCGTGACAACTGATGAGCTGTCATCACAACAAAATAAACAAAAGGGGAATTAATCAAAAGGGGAATAAACAACTAAAATATATTTAGGAATTTATCCCCCAGGAACAGTAATACTGTTACAGGGGTAGAATGTACTATTAGATGAAAGACTTTCTTACCCACAGACAAGCATCTGTAAAATTGGATGGAGTGCACAGTCCCAGATTCAAATTAAGAGCAGGAGTCCCACAGGGCAGCGTACTGTCCCATTGCTTTTCCTGGTATATATCAATGATCTGCCACAAGCTCTGTCCAGACATGTATCACACTTTCTCCACGCTGATGATCTAGCTGTGTGGTACACCTCCGAGTTTCTGGGTCCTGCCATCTTTAAACTCCAGGAAAGCCTGAACAGCGTCATAATGTGGGCAAGTAAATGGGGTCTAGAAATAAACCGGAGCAAAACTATAGCAACGCTTTTCTCATTGTCAACAAAAGAAGAACACTTCAGACTAAAATTTAACAATGATATCGTCCTCTTTCCCATACTCCAACCTTTTTGGGAGTTAAGCTTGACAGTCGTCTGACATGGAAACACTACATTATGGAAACAAACAGAAAGGCTATGAGGAAACAAAGCGTGATGCAGAAGCTGGCTGGAACTTCCTGGGAGCTGATAGTCGAATCCTGAGTCAGGTGTACACTGGTGCAGTTAGACCGGCCCTGAAATATGCATCATCGTCATGGATATCAACAGCCTATTCAAACAAATCGATACTGGAAAAACACAAAACAGGTGTCTGCGTACTATTTTGGGAGCCATCAAAACTATACCAATTGTAGAAATGGAAAAGGCAGCCAACATCCAGCTCTTGGAAGACAGAAGAAGGAGAAAAGCGATTCTACAGACTGAAAGGATCAAAAGAATGCCTCACCATTCACTGCATGAAAAAATGGCGGCTAGGACACAAAAAAAAAAACTAAAGCGTACAAGTCTAAACCACAAAGCAAAAGAAATAGGAAAGTCATACTTGGAACTACTAAATCATAATTCCATACCTGAAGAATTGCTTTTTGATCACTGGGAACCAGACTCAGTAGCACTAAACTCCTCAACCTCCATCCCTAAATTGTTAAGCAAAGATGCCGAGCCTAATCTAGTGAAGAAAGCAACTACAATGGAACATCTCCATTACATGTTTCCAGAAGACAGCTGGATAAGAATTTACACAGATGGATAGGCAATGGAGGCAACCACGAATGGTGGAGCAGGAGTGTACATTAGGCACCCAGATGCTACTACTGTGTCTCTAACGGCCCCTACTAGAAGAATATGTCCCTACAAACCAGAACTCTTAGCCCTTCTGATGGCAGCACAGCACATGAATAAGTTGCAAGTACCTGCAGGCAAGATGGTATTTTTTACAGACTCACTGTCAGCTATACAAGTCATGGAGGCTAAATCCGCTGACAGCACAGTACAAAACCTAAAAATAGAACTTGCTCAGCTTTCAGAAAAGGCAGAAATTCACTTGCAGTGGATTCCATCTCACTATGGCATTGCAGGCAATGAGAGTGCCGATGTCTTAACTAAAGAGGGCAGTGCCAAAGAGCAAATTTACCAACCCCTGTCTTTTCAAGAGGTCAAAACCCTCATACAGAGAAAAGCTACAGTAGACTGGAAGACAAACACTGGATATGATTATGGAAAAGACTCCCTCAAAGACACTCTACCAAAAGGGGAAGAATGGATCCCAATAGATGGTAGCATGACCAACTATCTCAACGTTGTCATTACTCTTGGAAGAGAATGTAGAGATTGGGGCAACATGAAGGCTGATCTCGCAGTTAAGCAGTTGATAGAAGATAATGCAAGGGATGGTGATGTTCTTGTATATACCGATGGGTCGGTTCAACGTGGTGAGAAATCCGGCTGGGGTTTCTTGGCTAATGCGCATGATAGGGTTGTTGCAGAGTGAAGTGGGGCATACAGGACAACTACTTCTAGTATGAGGATGGAGGTTGAGGCCGTTACTGCTGCCCTCCATTGGATTTCTGGGACTTCATTTACTGGGGCAGTTGTTGTATCTGACTCTCAGTCGATGCTTCACAAGATCCAGAAGGGCAGGTTTCGGTATGAGTGGATGTCGTCTATAGAAGTTTCTAACCTCCAGCGGCTTACGTGGATATACTGTCCTGGGCATGCGGGTGCTTACGGTAATGAGAGAGCGGACAGGCTTGCATCAACAGCATCGATTGTTGGGGAGTTGAAGGTGGATAAGGGGGATATTCTTCGGTCTCTTCGAGACTATCTGTTGGATGAGGACACTAAAATCGATGTTGAATCGATCAAGCGATTTAAGCAGTTTGGAGTTACCCGTTGTTCAAGTCGAACTGGATGCCTGAGAGGCAGAGTGAGAGGTGTGTTTAATCAGCGAGCCACAGGAACCATCAGTATGCATACTCTTCGATATCTGTTGGGGAGACTGAGCACCTATGGGTCTGCCCGGAGTGCAATGACGTCATTTTAGTAACCAATAACCAATAACGCACCGGACACTGCAGACTCAACAAACACTTATATAGACAAGGAATAAGTCAAACAACTCTCTGCCAGTGTCAGCGGGCGGAACAGACACCAGAGCATATTCTGCAAGACTGTCTTCTCCTGGGTGAGCTGAGAAGCAACATGTGGCCACACTCAGTCGACCTGAAAACTAAGCTTTGAGGAAACCGGACAGACCTGAAGCTGAATGCCTAGTTTGTGGTCCACAGTAAATTAAGCGCATGACCAGAGATCGCAGCGCAGAAGATGAAGACGATCCGATCTCCTTCCTAATATCTTTATCAACGTTTAACGACTATTAATCACATCCATTCTGTGTTGATTAATCAAATGTCTCGTGTATCTAACAAAGTGTTCGTGTCTGGTAGTTTCCAGTTTCAATCCCATCTCTTTCATTCATGCAGAAGGGCGACTCATATGGCACTGGAACGCAAATTAAAGCTCCCACCCTACGCTTAACGGCAAGAGTGGGCAACCAATTCCATCATTCACTATGGCGAAAAGACAACAGGCAAAGAAAATGCCGAACAGTGTTGGGACAGAGCCAACTATAAACTACTGGGCCTTCGGCTCAGGTAAGAATTGTGGAAATCAGACCCCAACTACACCACGTGACCTCGCATTCCAGTATTGGTGTATATAGACGAATTCATTTTAAAATCAACACAAAATGCTAACTCGAAGTCATATTATCCAACAAGTTAAGTTTAACAATAAGGAATATCAATATAATGAATATGTTTTACCAACAAATAACCATAGACTCACCGAATTGAGTAAAATTGCAAAAAGCGTGCAGTGTTCTATCAAACATCTGTATTTTCCAGATCCCTTTTCTTATCTAGGTCAGGGAATACCCGTCCAGTTGTCTGGCCTGTTCTAGAGCCTGGCTGTGGTTGGGACGAGGACACATCAAAGAGGTAGAGTAGGGTCTTGGTCAGGTTCAGTTCACTGACCCTGGCGTGGCCTTGTCCCTTCATTTTAGTGCGCATGTGGCCCCTATATGTGTACTTCATATTGGACTAAGATATATGAATTTGACTGGAATCCCACAAGAAGAGAAATAAGTCTGAACTCAAGATTGTTTGCTAGTTTCTAAAACAGATCTCACTACACCATGCACTATGTGCATATTGTCACGCAGCTCTTGAAGTGAAAGCTAGAGAATAACCAATAACTACGTGAGCAAAACTTACGAAGACAACCCAGAAAATAAATTAGTGGAGAGTGGCGGGCAAGCCAACTTTTAAAAAATGATATACAAATATATTCTTTGCACTATATAAACGCTGTTTATATTATAAATTGCCTCTATTGTTCCAGCCAGTTGTCTGATATTAACACATCAAACATATAATACCAGAAAGACAAATTTGTAACGCGACTAGACTACGAATCCGCCCACATAAATTAATAATTTTATTCTGATTTATGCGAATTATTTAATACTGAAAGTAACGAAACCAGCAGAACACGCATAGTGATATTGTTAGCGTCGTATAGATTCAAGATGGCGACGAAAAGAACAGATTATGTTCTTGACGAGTTACTTTGTTTTCTCAGTAACCCCCTTTTTCAAGTTCCTGTGCTTTCTTTTATGGAGAGCAAATGCTTGGGTAAGTAGCTGTATTTTATATTCTTATTAATTTCCTTATTGGTGCATGAAACAAATATAGAGACAGACTTTTCACGGAAAACACTCCATGAAATCAAAAATTAAATTCTCAAATAATTATATAATACAGATACTTTTCTTTTGACTTCTTCTCTAGTTATGGTCTGTATAGGCTTTAGTACTGATGGACTTCTAGTTATAGGCGCCCCGATTATGTCTTTAATGTCAATAAAATAATCGGCATGCATTAAAGAAAAACTAAATCAATTTTGAATATTAAGAAGTTTGTAAACGGCAGAGGCTGCTTCGAAAACAAGAAAGGAGAAATGTTTTTGCATGAAATCGATGACCATATTCATAATACAATTAAGCAAATTCAAAAAGATAAACTGAATTATCATATGTACACGAATTTAATATTGGACAATAACAGTATTAATATATAATCAACCAATAATAATGATGGTCTAAAAATCCTAATTTGTGCAACAGAAAGGGTGGTCAAAATGATGAAACAAGAAAATACTGCAGAACTGGACAATTTAAAAATGGAAATGATATAAACTAACGGATTATTGTATTGATATAATAACGTTTCTATTATCTATACAAAGAACAAATATAATATAGAATACAGGAAAGACTTGATATCTTTTTTTATAAACATTACTAACAAACCAGCAGCACATAACTAATAGAGAGTATAGAACAATCAGTTTGTTGAGTCATATATAGAACAATCAGTTTGTTGTGACCTCTATATAACACTCAGTTTGTTGAAGTCATATATAGAACAATCAGTTTAAATCATATATAGAACAATCAGTTTGTTGAGACATATATAGAACAATCAGTTTGTTGAGTCATATAGAACAATCAGTTTGTTGAGTCATATTTGGAACAATCAGTTTGTTGAAGTCATATATAGAACAATCAGTTTATTAAGTCATATATAGAACAATTAGTTTGTTGAGTTATATATAGAACAATCAATTTGTTGAGTCATATAGAGAGTATAGAACAATCAGTTTGTTGAGACATATATAGAACAATCAATTTGCTGAGTCATATATAGAACAATCAGTTTGTTGAGACATATATAGAACAATCAGTTTGTTGAGTCATATATAGAACAATCAGTTTGTTGAGTCATATATAGAACAATCAGTTTGTTGAGTCATATATAGAACAATCAGTTTGTTGAGTCATATATAGAACAATCAGTTTGTTGAGTCATATAGTAGAAGTCAATGAACAATCAGTTGTTGAGTCATATAAGAGTATAGAACAATCAGTTTGATATAGACATATAAGAGATAATACAGTTTATTGAGTCATATAGAGTACAATCAGTTTGTTGAGTAACATACAGAACAATCAGGTTGTTGAGTCATATATAGAACAATGAGTTTGTTGAGTCATAAAGAGATTATAGAACAATGAGTGTGTTGAGTCATATAGAGAACAATCAATTTGAGTCATATATATAGATATCAATGAGTTTGTTATCATATAGCGAGTATAGAACAATCAGTTTGTTGAGTCATATAGAGAACAATGATTTGTTGAGTCATATAGAGAGTATAGAACAAAGGTGTTGAGTCATATAGAACAATCAGTTTGTTGAGTCATATATAGAACAATAAGTTTGTTGAGTCATAGAGTACAATCAGTTTGTTGAGTCATATAGAGAACAATCAGTTTGTTGAGTCTTATATAAAACAATCAGTTTATTGAGTCATATAGAGAGTATAGAACAATAAGTTTGTTGAATCATATATATAACAATCAGTTTGTTGAGTCATATATATAACAATCAGTTTGTTGAGTCATATATAGAACAATCAGTTTGTTGAGTCATATATAGAACAATAAGTTTGTTGAGTCAATAAACAATAAGTGTGTTGAGTCATAGAGTACAATCAATTTGTTGAGTCTTATATAAAACAATCAGTTTATTGAGTCATATAGAGTATAGAACAATGAGTTTGTTGAGTCATATATATACAATCAGTTTGTTGAGTCATATAGAGAAATATAACAATGAGTTTGTTGAGTCTAAAGATTATAGAACAATCAGTTTGTTGAGTCATAGAGTATAGAACAATGAGTTTGTTGAGTCATATATATAACAATCAGTTTATTGAGTCATATAGGATATAGAACAATAGTTTGTTGAGTCATATATATAACAATCAGTTTGTTGAGTCATATATAGAACAATAAGTTTGTTGAGTCATATATAAAACAATAAGTGTGTTGAGTCATAGAGTACAATCAGTTTGTTGAGTCATATAGAGAACAATCAGTTTGTTGAGTCATATAGAGTATAATCAGTTTATTGAGTCATATAGAGTACAATCAGTTTGTTGAGTAACATACAGAACAATCAGGTTGTTGAGTCATATATAGAACAATGAGTTTGTTGAGTCATGTATAGAACAATAAGTTTGTTGAGTCATAGAGTACAATCAGTTTGTTGAAGTCATATATAGAACAATCAGTTTAAGTCATATATAGAACAATCAGTTTGTTGAGACATATATAGAACAATCAGTTTGTTGAGTCATATAGAACAATCAGTTTGTTGAGTCATATTTGGAACAATCAGTTTGTTAAAGTCATATATAGAACAATCAGTTTATTAAGTCATATATAGAACAATTAGTTTGTTGAGATATATAGAACAATCAATTTGTTGAGTCATATAGAGAGTATAGAACAATCAGTTTGTTGAGACATATATAGAACAATCAATTTGCTGAGTCATATATAGAACAATCAGTTTGTTGAGTCATATATAGAACAATCAGTTTGTTGAGACATATATAGAACAATCAATTTGCTGAGTCATATATAGAACAATCAGTTTGTTGAGTCATTTAGAGATTATAGAACAATCAGTTTGTTGAGTCATATAGAGAGTATAGAACAATCAGTTTGTTGAGTCATATATAGAACAATCAGTTTATTGAGTCATATAGAGTATAATCAGTTTATTGAGTCATATAGAGTACAATCAGTTTGTTGAGTAACATACAGAACAATCAGGTTGTTGAGTCATATATAGAACAATGAGTTTGTTGAGTCATAAAGAGATTATAGAACAATGAGTGTGTTGAGTCATATAGAGAACAATCAATTTGAGTCATATATATAGTATATAACAATGAGTTTGTTATCATATAGCGAGTATAGAACAATCAGTTTGTTGAGTCATATAGAGAACAATGAATTTGTTGAGTCATATAGAGAGTATAGAACAAAGAGTTTGTTGAGTCATATATAGAACAATCAGTTTGTTGAGTCATATATAGAACAATAAGTTTGTTGAGTCATAGAGTACAATCAGTTTGTTGAGTCATATAGAGAACAATCAGTTTGTTGAGTCTTATATAAAACAATCAGTTTATTGAGTCATATAGAGAGTATAGAACAATGAGTTTGTTGAATCATATATATAACAATTAGTTTGTTGAGTCATATATATAACAATCAGTTTGTTGAGTCATATATAGAACAATCAGTTTGTTGAGTCATATATAGAACAATAAGTTTGTTGAGTCATATATAAAACAATAAGTGTGTTGAGTCATAGAGTACAATCAGTTTGTTGAGTCATATAGAGAACAATCAGTTTGTTGAGTCTTATATAAAACAATCAGTTTATTGAGTCATATAGAGAGTATAGAACAATGAGTTTGTTGAGTCATATAGAGAATATATAACAATGAGTTTGTTGAGTCATAAAGAGATTATAGAACAATCAGTTTGTTGAGTCATAGAGTATAGAACAATGAGTTTGTTGAGTCATATATATAACAATCAGTTTATTGAGTCATATAGAGAGTATAGAACAATGAGTTTGTTGAGTCATATATATAACAATCAGTTTGTTGAGTCATATATAGAACAATCAGTTTGTTGAGTCATATATAGAACAATAAGTTTGTTGAGTCATGTATAGAACAATAAGTTTGTTGAGTCATAGAGTACAATCAGTTTGTTGAAGTCATATATAGAACAATCAGTTTAAGTCATATATAGAACAATCAGTTTGTTGAGACATATATAGAACAATCAGTTTGTTGAGTCATATAGAACAATCAGTTTGTTGAGTCATATTTGGAACAATCAGTTTGTTGAAGTCATATATAGAACAATCAGTTTATTAAGTCATATATAGAACAATTAGTTTGTTGAGATATATAGAACAATCAATTTGTTGAGTCATATAGAGAGTATAGAACAATCAGTTTGTTGAGACATATATAGAACAATCAATTTGCTGAGTCATATATAGAACAATCAGTTTGTTGAGTCATATATAGAACAATCAGTTTGTTGAGTCCTATATAGAATAATCAGTGTGTTGAGTCATATAGAGAGTATAGAACAATCAGTTTATTGAGTCATATATAGAACAATCAGTTTATTGAGTCATATAGAGTACAATCAGTTTGTTGAGTAATATACAGAACAATCAGGTTGTTGAGTCATATACAGAACAATGAGTTTGTTGAGTCATAAAGAGATTATAGAACAATGAGTGTGTTGAGTCATATAGAGAACAATCAATTTGAGTCATATATATAGTATATAACAATGAGTTTGTTATCATATAGCGAGTATAAAACAATCAGTTTGTTGAGTCTTATATAAAACAATCAGTTTATTGAGTCATATAGAGAGTATAGAACAATGAGTTTGTTGAGTCATATATATAACAATCAGTTTGTTGAGTCATATATAGAACAATCAGTTTGTTGAGTCATATATAGAACAATAAGTTTGTTGAGTCATATATAAAACAAAAAGTTTGTTGAGTCATAGAGTACAATCAGTTTGTTGAGTCATATAGAGAACAATCTTTTTGTTGAGTCTTATATAAAACAATCAGTTTATTGAGTCATATAGAGAGTATAGAACAATGAGTTTGTTGAGTCATATATATAACAATCAGTTTGTTGAGTCATATAGAGAATTTATAACAATGAGTTTGTTGAGTCATAAAGAGATTATAGAACAATCAGTTTGTTGAGTCATAGAGTATAGAACAATGAGTTTGTTGAGTCATATATACAACAATCAGTTTATTGAGTCATATAGAGAGTATAGAACAATGAGTTTGTTGAGTCATATATATAACAATCAGTTTGTTGAGTCATATATAGAACAATCAGTTTGTTGAGTCATATATAGAACAATAAGTTTGTTGAGTCATATATAGAACAATAAGTTTGTTGAGTCATAGAGTACAATCAGTTTGTTGAGTCATATAGAGAACAATCAGTTTGTTGAGTCATTTAGAGATTATAGAACAATCAGTTTGTTGAGTCATATAGAGAGTATAGAACAATCAGTTTGTTGAGTCATATAGAGAGTATAGAACAATCAGTTTGTTGAGTCATATAGAGAACAATCAGTTTGTTGAGTCATATAGAGAGTATAGAACAATCAGTTTGTTGAGTCATATAGAGAACAATCAGTTTGTTGAGTCATTTAGAGATTATAAAACAATCAGTTTGATGAGTAGATTGACATATCAATTATGTGGACAAACACTCCAGACTGCAGAGCACATAATTCAAGACTATCAAAAATATGATATACTGAGACAAACGTATTGGCGTAGTGAAACAGCACTGGACAGAAAACTAAACAGACCTCTGTGTCAGCTACAAAAGACAGTGAAGTTTATACAAGAGACAAAATTGAATATATATATATATAATATTTCAAGCCAACGAAAGGAAGGACAACACAATCAATATTTGATCTAGTTTCACAGTTGATTTAACTGAATGTTTAGTTGTTGGGAAGACAAGTCTGGTTGCTCTCTTGATTGTATTCATTAAACTTTTCCCTATAACACATTTATTGTAATAATCAGTATGGTTTAATAAAGTGTTGTTGCATGTGGATTGAAATTTTTGTCCTTCTGCTGTAGTGTTTGATCCAAATGTGGAGGACTCGCAGGCATACAGAGAAATTCATGACGACTACAAGAAGCTGGTGAGTAACACTTTGGTTGTGGAAGTGTTCTGTACTTCAGAAATATCATCCTAGTACATTATGTGAGAATAGGGGGGGTCTCTGTGATTAACTGGTTGGACCCTAGCCTTGTCTTCCGATGGTTCAAGGTTCAAATCCAGACCACGCTGTTCTCTTCACAAGTGTATTTTTTAGAGACCTCTATGATTGTTTACAAAGTTTGTGCAATACCCTCGGCAGGTGGCGTGCTATTTCTGCGGAGAGAGACAGAGCCATTGGGTTTCAAACCCGATGCAATGAAGTCAATCCTTCGACTTTAGACCCTTCTTTATGTGAGAATGTACAAGAAATATAATTTTAATACATTATGTGAAGGATATGTAATGTCAGTCCTACTATTCAAAATTGTCATAGATTGGGTGATGAGTAAAACAATTGAAGATAAGTCAAGAGGTATCAGATGGACTCTTACATATACCCTGGAAGACCTCGATTTTGCTGATGACATTGTACTTCCTATCTCTTACACATAAAGATATCAAGAAAAAGACTTGCTGTCTTAACCAGTACAGACAGATGGTTGGGCTGAAAATCCATCAGAAGAAAACAGTAATAATGACTCTGAACATGTCCACCTCAGCACCAGTAAAACTAAAAGATAAAATCCTTCCAAATACAACTGCTTTCAAATACTTTGGAAGTGTTATAAGCCATGACGGAGGAGCTGGGTCTGATATTAAGAACAGACTGAGTATGACATGAAGTGTATTGACGATCTTTCAAACAGTCAGGTATAATGTGCTGTCATATATACAACATGCTCATGAACATAGACAACAATATAATGTAGGATACCTCAGAAGTCAAGAAATAAAGGAACAGTTTATGGTCACAGTCTCTAATAAGTATGAGGTTTTGCGACAATTAGAAGATGAGGTGAGTGCAGAAGAATGCTGGCAGCAAGCCAAAAATATTTGGAATGAAACGTGCACAGAAGTATTGGGAAAGAAAGAGCGGAAGCATAAAGCATGGATAACTCCAGAAACTCTCAAGGAAATAGAAGAAAGGAAAAAGAGAAAATAGATTAATTAATAGCAAAACTAGAACTACCAAAGCCATAGCCCAAGAAAAATACACAGAAGCTAGCAATAAAGTGAAGAAGCAAATAAGGTCAGATAAAAGACAATACATAGAAGATCTAGCAAGAGAAGCGGAGGTAGCTGCAGGAAAAGAAAACCTTAGGGATCTTTACAACATCACTAGAAAGCTAGCAGGAAAATACAGTCAATCAAGTGGGTTGATCAAAAATAGTAGTGGGGAAACTATCACTAATGTTGGAGACCAAATGGAAAGATGGATGGTATACTTCAGGGAACTTCTAAACAGACCAGCACCTACAAACCCCACAGATATCCAACCGGCAGAAATTGACTTGGACATCAACTGTGAGAAACCATCCAAGGAGGAAATTAGTAAAGCCATTCAACTTTTAAAAGATGGAAAAGCGGCCGGTCCAGATGGTATTCCAGCGGAAGCGGTTAAAGCCAACATAAACACATCTACAGAAATACTGTATAAATTATTTTGCAGAATCTGGGAGATCGAAGAAATACCAGCAAACTGGAGAGAAGGATACCTAGTGAAGCTACCAAAGAAAGGGGACCTTCAGAAGTGTGAAAACTATAGGGGAATAATGCTGTTGTCAGTACCTGGGAAAATACTAAGCAGAATCATCCTGGAGAGACTGAGAGATACCATTGATATAAAACTAAGAAATGAACAGGCAGTCTTCCGACCAAATAGATCCTTTGCTGACCAGATAGCCACATTACGTATAATAATAGAGCAAAGTATTGAATGGAAATCCCCACTTTATATCGGATTTGTGAATTATGAGAAGATTTTTGACATTATTGATGGGAAACCCTTTGGAAATTGATGAGACATTATGGGATCCCACAGAAAATTATTAACCTAATAAAAGCAACATATACAGATATGAAATGTAGAGTTCTACATGAAGGTAAACTGACAGACACTTTTGGAATAGAACCAGGAGTGCGACATGGATGTCTTCTATCACCTTTGTTGTTCTTACTGACAATAGACTGGATTATGAAGACAGCAGTAACTAACACTAGAAATGGAATCCAATGGACTCTGACAGAGCAACTAGATGATCTGGACATCGCTGATGATATAGCCCTTCTGTCACATACACGAAATCAGATGCAGGATAAGCTAAACACACTGAATCAAAAGTCCCAGCAACTAGAGCTATTCATTCATAAGGGAAAGACAAAGATAATGAGAATTAACCAAGCAAACGACAACTTGATCTCCCTGGGTAAAATCCCACTTCAAAAGGTAGAATCATACACATATTTGGGCAGCAATGTAGACAAAGAGGGTAGAACAGATAGAGATGTCAAAATAAGAATACAGAAGGCAAGAGGAGCTTTCATTGCACTGGGAAACATATGGAAGTCTAGGGAAATCAAATCTAGAACAAAATTTCGGATATTTAACTCTAATGTTAAAGCAGTTCTACTGTATGGGTCAGAAACATGGAGAACAGCTAAAACAATAGCGCATAAATTGCAAACATTCATCAACTGGTGTCTGCGCAGAATAGAGGGACTAAGATGGTATAATAGGGTCACAAATGAAGAACTTATGGAGAGAACAAGACATATTCCAGTGAACGAACATGTTAAAAAAGACGCTGGCGCTGGATAGGACACACTTTGCGAAAACCGGAGAGGAATATAACAAGAAGGGTCCTTGTCTGGAACCCACAGGGACAGCAAAAGAAGGAGAGGACGAGAAATACATGGAGACGAGATTTGGAGGCAGAGATGAACAATATAAAGAAGAGCTGGAGGGAGCTGCAGGAGATAGCTAGAGATAGGAAGACTTGCATGAGTTGGTTGAGGGCCTATGCCCCAACCCGGAGTAAAAGGCAAAGAGAGAGATATACAGCATGAAGTGTATTGACGATCTTTCTCTCGCAATCTTTCTTAAGACCGTTTTTATCATTCTAATGTGATATATAAACAGCCTACTGATGATCCGTGCACGAGCATACCTTTGAGTCAATGCTGACACACAACATCCTCTGCACTTGGAAATAAAGAGACAAAAGGAAATAGGTTAAAAGAGGAAAATCTTGGATGGGTCAGGCCGAGGACTGTATTGAACAGGTGTGTACACTTGAAGACATTGATCCCGGTGAAGAATGGATACCAGTGCCAACAGGAATCGCTACATCCTTTTCTGTATTCATCGAACTTGCTAAAGAATGCAGGCAACATAACCCACTTGTTGTGGAGGCAGAGGTTCAGGCATTAATTTCTGAGAACGCATCTGAGCATGATGTAATCATTTATACGGATGGTTCGGTGATTCGACATGTGCAGAGCTCATGGGCTTTCACTGCTCAGGTCGGAGGTGATGTTGTGAAGGAAGACAGTGGTGGTTTTGCCGTGACTACGAGCAGTCTCACTATGGAAATCATGGCGGTTACCAAAGCGATGATTTGGCTAGAATCACAGACTTTTATCCATGCATGTTTTCTCAGTGACTCAATGAGTATGCTCAGGAAGATTGAAACAGGATGGGCTAGGAGACATTGGATAGAATCGCTGGGGAGGTCTAAGCTGACAAAGATCAGTTTTATTTTTGTGCCAGGGCATGCAGGTGTAAGGGGAATGAACGTGCGGATAGGCTTGCAGGTATGGCTGCTGTCCAAAGTGGACAAGCAATGGACCAGGCTGATATTATAAATTCCTTAAGGGAGAGAGGGCGTGTACATGATTCACATAATAGCGGTGAATCCACAACACTAACCAGACTGCAAGAACTCAAAGTTAAGTGTGGTGTAGCTCGACAAGAACGCTATGCTGGCAGACAAAGAAGAATTGTAAACCAACAAAGAACCGGTGTCGTTAGTCGCCACACGCTGATGGACATACTGAGGGAGAGATCGAAGCACTTATGGACTAATTTGTTCGGCGTGCAGTGATGGTGATCCGACGACTAAACTAAACTAATATAAACAGCCTACACCAAGAACGGGTGTACGTTCACAACCTTCAGTACCATTTTGAGCTCTGGTGCTTATCCTTCGTGGTGTGTTCGGTTTCAACCAGCGTTTACTGGGTTTGCTCTCCGTTAGCCCATTGCTGTCCCCAGCCAAACCTGCAAGGCAGCAGGTTGCTATTTTCTTTAGGGCAGCGACCCTTAGATGACCTGCCCTCCCGGGTTAATAGGCGTCATCTGCCCAGGTAACCGGTATTTTTGTGGACAACTTGGTTTGCCACCCGTCCAGTTTTGTGTACGGTCTGCTCCGCTAGGCTTTGATTGTCCCCAATCAAACTACAAGGCAACAGTAGTTCCTGGAAACGCGCACTGGCTTTACCTCTGCTGGGCTTTCCAGTTTTCTGCACATTTGGGTGGTCTGCACACCATCTCGCCTGCCATGCCTGCCGCGCCATTCACTTCTGCCCACCGGTGGGCCCACTCGTGCATCGCCCCCATGCGTACTCACTCTGCCCTGGTGTCTGCCTCATCATCACCATCATTTCTCATCGTGCTCACATTTGCCTGGGCTGTCCGACCCTGGGGCTTAAATCGTGCCCCCATCCCTGTGATGGGGCCCGAGTTTTGCCCTATGTGGGCCCACGTGCAGCTCAACTCAAGGTCCAGCATATACATCTGTCGTCTCATTTACCGTACCTTGGGACTGCTCTGACACTCAGTTTGACTCGTGCACAGGACTCAGAGATTTTCACCCCACGTCTTTGCTTTGGGATGCACTTCTCATCCCTTCATGTTTATTTTTGTGCTTATGGTCTCTTGCCCTGTAGGCGGCAGCCTGGTTGGGTCATTTACTCCTGGGGAGTTTTCATTCGTTCGCTATTGTCTCGTACTCTGCTGTTTTCTTACACTTCTGCAAAACTTGGGCTTTGTTTCTACGGACATCAGCCAGGAGATGCAAGCATTTTGTTCGTAATTTTGAACCTGCATTTCTTTTCCGTGTTTGCACTACTACCACTACCAGTAGCTCTCCTTCGATCCCTGCCCTCTTAGTCAGACCGGAACCAATGTCTGTTTCCAGGGTCACCATGAGGAGGTGAGGGCAGGGTCTAGATTAGTGTCAGCTCCACTAATCCTGGCGCTGCGTTATCCCAGTGCGCCTTTGACCCTGACGATCTTTCAAACAGTCTGGTGTATTGTGCTGTCATATATACAGCATGAAGTGTATTGATGATCTTTCAAACAGTCTGGTGTAATGTGCTGTCATATATATGGCATGCAGTGTATTGATGATCTTTCAAACAGTCTGGTGTAATGTGCTGTCATATATACAGCATGAAGTGTATTGACAATCTTTCAAACAGTCTGGTGTAATGTGCTGTCATATATATGGCATGCAGTGTATTGATGATCTTTCAAACAGTCTGGTGTATTGTGCTGTCATATATACAGCATGAAGTGTATTGATGATCTTTCAAACTGGTGTATTGTGCTGTCATATATACGGCATGCAGTGTATTGATGATCTTTCAAACAGTCTGGTGTATTGTGCTGTCATATATATGGCATGCAGTGTATTGACGATCTTTCAGTCTGGTGTATTGTGCTGTCATATCTTACAATGTAATATTATCAATCCACTAGATTGTATAGTTTGTGACCAAATTAGTCCTAAATATAACCTAAGCCCATCTTCAACAAAATATATCAACAAATGACATCACTATTTATGTGACATTTTTGCTTCTAATTACAGTCAAATAGAATAATGGGGTAATTTGAGAAGAGTTTTGTCTAGGGGTAGTTTCTCAAGGGTCAGGTCCTGGCACGAACGCTGGCAACTTGAGATGAGAAATCAATAGACAAGAACTGTCGACGGGCTGTTCTAGGGTTTTCATCTGTCTCATTATCTTTGGGTTATTGACCAAGACAATGTGGCCAGATCATTAAGTTGGCCAGATTTTGTCAAGGAGATAAGCCAATCTTGTCTTTTCTGTATTAGAATGTGCTAGCCTCAGCTGTGTTATCATCATCATCATCATCATGTGGTGATGGTGTGTTGTTGAGCAATACTCTTCACAGCCACCAGTCTTCTTCTTCTTCTGCGATCAACTTCTGCTATGCGACTACTCCGGTATGTGTCATAAACAGGGTGGTGTACTTGAGGTCTTCACCGGTCCCTCATAATTTGTTTTGTAGTGTTGTTTCTGTTGGCCAGATTTCCATTCTCACACTGCTCAGCCTGGGGCAGTCTTTTAGGATTTGCTCTGGGGACTGCTTTGGTGCTCCACATGTGCAGGCAGTCGAGTCCCTGAAACCCATTCTATGTTTTACAGTGGGGATGTTGATGGTGTCAACTGATGTAAATGTTTTTGGTCATTAGTTCATAACACTGACCAAAGGAATAGATGACAAGCCATTTACATGACATCAACAAGAAATTATTCTATATGGATGTAGTATACCTATACAACAGAACATCAGGAAAGAAGGCGAGAGGAAGACCACAAACAAGATGATTAGATGGCATAGCAAAATCTTGTCAAAAAAGCAAAATTAGCTATCACCGAAGCCACTAGAACAGCTCAAGACAAAACAGAAAACCACGACACTGGGCAACAACCTGGTAACAGTGTGACGGCACTGGGCAACAACCTGGTAACAGTGTGATGGCACTGGGCAACAACCCGTTAAAAGTGTGACGGGACTATGCAACAGCCCGATAACAGTGTGACGACAAAAGATAGTATAACTAGATCACATGACACTGGTCGAAGGAACAGATGACATTTACATATATAGTCCTTTCATGGATTGATTGATAGGACCATTATCATTGCACTTCGGTGAGTAACTACGTGTGCTCTGATCTCTTTCTTACATAGGAAGATCTCAACAGCAGTGCATGAACTCCAAAGCACCAGCAAGGGTCCCCGATGTAATTTAGAAGATGGTGACAAAATATTTGTGTAGGAATTAAAAAAAATATTTAAAATAAATTTTGCTCAGGCAGTACTTATCAGCCTGTTCTTCTCAATTTTGAACTGTTTACATGCTCAACTTGAACACAGGACTTAGGTTTTATCGTTCATCTCTGATAGGAAATCAATCTCACCCACACTGAGACCTCTAGAAAAATATCCTGATGGCTTCACGAGGCAGCGAACTGAGTACCTTTATAATGAGAAGCGAGCACCTAAGATCTACACCACAGAGATGAGTGAAACACTTGGAAGTCCAGTGTACAAGTTGTGCATGCTAAATATTCTCTTAGCAGTTAGAAATAAAAAATATGTGCAGACTCTGTGTTGCTGTCCAGACTGTGTGTTGCTGTCCAGACTGTGTGTTGCTGTCTGAGCAAAAAATTTGAGATTTTATACTAGATTTTATTTATAACAAAGTTACCATTATGAAATAACTGAGAATGCAAAACCAAACAAGAAAGGGCATACGGAAATCAGATATGCTGGTCCAAAAGTGCAGAGTTCACATCTTGGTTGTAAACATTAACAGACCCCATTTGACATGCTATGAATACAATATGAGAATAACCATTGAATTCCTGTCGGACAGAATCTTCCTCTACTTCTCTACATACTTCTTCTATCACTCTCCGTTATGTATTTTCATTTGTTTCTAGATTCTGTTATCCACCCCCTTTTTCTATTACATCGATTTAGAGATGTCGTTTATCATGATATTTTACTTCCATCACCAACGAGAATAATCTAGAAACATGTCCATCACTTTTCTCATACATCAATTACCTGATAATCTGATTTCCTTGATATGTCCATCACTTTTCTCATACATCAATTACCTGATAATCTGATTTCCTTGATTTATCTAAAATAGTCAGTGTTATCTCCCCTTGGTAAAGGTCATCGGCATGGGGGAACCACAAAATGTACCTAGCGAACTGTTTGCGTTCTTGCCCTCATCTTGTGAGAGAGATTAATGTCCTCTTACTTTATTTATTCTGTTGTACCAGACAGAGCATAGGCACTCATCAACCTACATTCACTTTGGTATGTAGTTTCTCCATGACCTAATTACAGTTGGTATTTAATTGTCATCAAAAAGATGTACAGGTTTGTCAGAAACTTTAAGATTTGACAGCTAGTTTTCTTGGAGACAATAACAGGAAGAAGTAGAAGATATATTAATTCCATCTCCTCCAACAATAATGTATCAAGATTACAAGAAAGCCAACTTACTTCTTTGCACACCAATCGCAGCACACTGCGCCATAGTGTATTTCCATTGAATGCCATTCACCATACACTGCGTCGAGTTCTTTCCCTTATAAGAAGTCTTTCTAGTTTTTCTTCTACTATTTTACTTCTACTATTTTACTTCTACTACTTTTTAACCTTGTTATTCTAATATGTTGTCCAGTTTTCTTCAAATAAGTACATAATCAGATCTATATATATTTATTTTGCAGTAATTATGATTTTGTTGTTGTTGAAATTGATTTTTTTACCTCCATTGAATTAACTTAAAACTGAGGAAATAACTGCGTGGGGAAAGAGTTAAGAACCACATGGAAGGCTAATACTTTCTGATGCATTGCTTTAGAAAAAGTGGGCGTTGAACATAAACAGTCTAATTATGCTATATAATCGTGCGTGAGATTTCAGCTTAATAAGATAAGAAAGACAAATAAATAACAGTCATTGTTGCAAACGATGCCTGTCTGAACTTTATTGAGACTTGACTTATTCCTCACCGCTCCTTGTGGAACATAGGGCCTCAACAGTTGTTCACCACTTTTCTCGGCCTCTGGCTGTTTTCTTTATGGTGTCCCAGGATAGTTGAGCACTCTTCAGTTCCTCAAGGATACTTCATCTCCAGGTCTGTTTAGAATGACCTCATTTTCATTTTCCTTGCAGGTTCCACTCAAGTGCTTTCTAGTGACACTTGAATGTGTCTTCTGTAGGGTATGCACTACGCATCGTCATTTTGGCTTCCTTATAACCTGGGTCATCATGGGTTCTTGTCCTGTTCTTATCCACAGATCTGTGTTTGCACCTCTGTCATACCATCTCAGTCTGAGAATCTGCTGAAGACATCCGTTGACAAATGTCTGAATCTTATTTGTATTTAACTTGGTGGCTTGCCACGTTTCCTAGCCACACAGCAACACAGATTTCACATTTGTATTTAACTTGGGGGCTTGCCACGTTTCCTAGCCACACAGCAACACAGATTTCACATTTGTATTTAACTTGGTGGCTTGCCACGTTTCCTAGCCACACAGCAACACAGATTTCACATTTGTATTTAACTTGGTGGCTTGCCACATTTTCTAGCCATACAGCAACACAGATTTCACATTTGTATTTAACTTGGTGGCTTGCCACGTTTTCTAGCCATACAGCAACACAGATTTCACATTTGTATTTAACTTGGTGGCTTGCCACGTTTTCTAGCCATACAGCAACACAGATTTCACATTTGTATTTAACTTGGTGGCTTGCCACGTTTCCTAGCCATACAGCAACACAGATTTCACATTTGTATTTAACTTGGTGGCTTGCCACGTTTTCTAGCCATACAGCAACACAGATTTCACATTTGTATTTAACTTGGTGGCTTGCCACGTTTTCTAGCCATACAGCAACACAGATTTCACATTTGTATCCGCCCGAGTGGTTACCGGGCTCAAATTTGGGGTGTAAAGAATAGAACCACTGTTACCTGCCACGCATGCCGTAAGAGGCAACTAAAGAGGTTTGGCTGAAATTGAATGTACATGTCCTAAGCGTGTAGAAGTTTAGGGGCCTACCAAACCAATGTGCAACGTATACACGTTCTTGGCAAAGATCAAACATATCACAAAGAGTGATTAAAATTGGTCGTAAAGAACAAATGCAAAGAAGAAGAAGAACATTTGTATTTAACTTGGTGGCTCGCCCCGTTTCCTAGCCATACAGCAACACAGATTCACTTTAATTGAGATCAATGATGAAATCATAGTAGTTGGCATGCAGTCAGTGACATTCCTTTAGTGCTCTAAATTCCTGATGTGCTCCAGTCATATACATCATCCTCCAGTCATACATCATCCTGCAGTCATGCATCATCCTGCAGTCATACATCATCCTGCAGTCATACATCATCCTGCAGCCATACATCATCCTACAGTCATACATCATCCTACAGTCATACATCATACTGCAGTCATACATCATCCTGCATTCATACATCATCCTGCAGTCATACATCATCCTACAGTCACACATCCTCCTGCAGTCATACATCATCCTGCAGTCATACATTATCCTGCAGCCATACATCATCCTACAGTCATACATCATCCTACAGTCATACATCATCCTGCAGTCATACATCTTCCTGCAGTCATACATCATCCTGCAGTCATACATTTTCCTACAGTCATATTTTATATCAGTAAATGTACCTGTTGACTTCCTGCCAGGTTGACCGTTTACTGGAAGGTTTCCAAGCAGACGTTGGACTAACAAATGAGCAGATAATCAAAGCTATGAAAGATCTTGATTCTAAACCAGATTTAAGAGATATTTTCCAGGTATGTCAACCAATAATATATAAAATATGGAACTCCAAGTTATATAGTATTAAAACTAAATTACGAATTTTCAATTCAAATCTTGTATCAGTTCTAACATAAGTCCACAAGAGTTGGAAAATGACTAAAGATATAGAAAATAAAGTTGAATGCATTTGAAAATAGATGTCTGCAAAAAATAATGAACATAAAAATGGGATGAATTCAGGAGAAGTGATGAAATCAGAGAAATTACTGGTCAAGCACTAGTAATTGCTGTTATAAGAAGGAGAAGATGGAGAAGTCTTTGAAGTGGGATGCAAAGGGTTCAAGAAAGAGAGGATGCCCAAGAGAAACCCTGAAATGAACTTTGCTAAGAGAGTCAAGAAACATCAGACTCAATTCCATGAAAGAAATTAAGCAAGTTGTGCGGGACAGAGCGGTATGGAGAAATAACTTGCAGGCCTTATGTAACATATAATGGTATGAGAGGAATGTATATAAATTTATGTCAACCAACAAACCAGATTTGAGGTATGTTTTCCAGGTATGTCAAATTTTCCAGATATGTCAACCAATCAAACAGATTAGCTATAGTCTCCATCAGGATGCATATATTTTTGAAACATTTGAATTATTTGAGAATATTATATCAGAAATATTCCAATTATTTTGTCAATATTTTTGTAGGTTGGCTGGTAGTTCGAAAGGAACCTGTTTGCATACCATACAGTATGTTTGGGAAATCCAATGTTAGGCTAGTTTCAGTTTAGAGTATCTTCATTGCACTCTGGACATCTCCATAGGGGCTTCGATCTCCACAATATCTCCAATAGTGTCCAGTGACTGTATCAGCTCAATGTTGATTAATGAGCCTACTAATATATATGTTGTGCTGTTCTTTTCTGGTCACTTCAATCCAAGCTCTTGCAATCTAGTAGTTGATGGGATTGTTTTAAGTGAAAATCCTCTTTGCGGCCACACTCTATGAGGGTGTTCAGAATGTCAGCTCTGTCCATCGGCTGACCCTATGATTTGGTGGCAGAGCCAGCAAGCTTGTCTGCTCTCTCATTGCTATCAACACCCATGAGCTCCAGAACGAAGATGAATGTAATTCTGCAAATTGTTGATACTTGTGGTGAATCAGTCTATTGTCTGCGCATCAAACTAGTCTCCCCTTTTGGATCATACTCAATGAATCACTCAGAATGCACACATAAGTGTAGTTTTGTGACTCCAGCCAGAGTAGTGCCTTAGTCACCACCAGTACCTCCATTGTCATGCTACTTGTTGCCATATTAAATGCACTACTAGCTTCCTTGATTGTTCTGCTGTATGAGCTTGCAGAGAAGGCTCATGTTAGGAGTGTATTTTTTCTGTAACCATCGGCAGACAATGTGGTCAACATTGTGCCGGCTTCCTTTACTTCATTATGTTTCTCTGGTAACAAAATGTTGCTTGGTTGCCCTGACAAATGTTAGGATCAAAGAAAATTCCACTTACATTGTGGGATAGACCCTGGGACCATGTTGCTAGGTAGCAAGTACACTTATGCTGTCACAGCTCTTGGCTGTTAGTGGTAAATGTACAAGTATTTATCAGAGAATAAGTTTAAACAACTACAGAAAGTAGAACTTCAATCTCAACAATAGCTTTAGAGGAATTTCTCTCAATGTCTTATACAGTTCTATGCAGATTCATAGTATAAAGTTTGTGCATACTCAATCACAACACTATCTCAACATCAGTCACAACACTATCTCAACATCAGTTACAACACTATATCAACATCAGTCACAACACTATCTCAACATCATTCACAACACTATCTCAACATCAGTCACAACACTATCTAAATTTCAGTCACAACACTATCTCAACATCAGTCACAACACTATATCAACATCAGTCACACAACAATATCTCAACATCATTCACAACACTATCTCAACATCAGTCACAACACTATCTCAACATCAGTCACACAACACTATCTCAACATCATTCACAACACTATCTCAACATCAGTCACAACACTATCTCAACATCTGTCACACAACACTATCTCAACATCAGTCACACAACAATATCTCAACATCAGTCACACAACACTATCTCAACATCAGTCACAACACTATCTCAACATCTGTCACAACACTATCTCAACATCAGTCACACAACACTATCTCAACATCAGTCACACAACACTATCTCAACATCAGTCACAACACTATCTCAACATCAGTCACACAACACTATCTCAACATCAGTCACACAACACTATCTCAACATCAGTCACACAACACTATCTCAACATCAGTCACACAACACTATCTCAACATCAGTCACAACTATATTCACAACCTAATTATCTGTAAACACATACTGAAATCACTTGCTTCCCCACTCTGTTCCTGAAATACTAGGTACTTCTTGAGCAAGTCCTAGCTACAGAAGATTACCCAGTATTTGTTCAGATGTTGACACACAAGAATCTAGAACTACAACATCAAGCTCTGTTGTTGATATCTCAAATGATGGGTGGAGTCCTTCCAGAGAGTTTGATCAAAGATGCAGCATCCCTTCGAGGAGTCAATTTACAACATAATTCTAAAGATGAAGATGAAGTCATGATGGCTGTTCTCGTGTAAGTGTTGCTAGTCACAAAAAGTCATGTCTATCAGATTGTTATTGTTTACACTGTTCTTTCCTATTTTATTTGGCATGCTATTTAAAGCAGGTTAATATATACATATTTTTAGTTTGGCTTCAAATTTATGGAGTGGCTGCTGAATCTGGTCAAAATTATAAGACCAGGACTTTGCGGATGATCTTGCCTTGCTCTTGCACAGGCTACAAGACATGCAGGAAAAAATGCATGCTCTGGTGGAAATGGCACATTGGTCGGTTTTAAAATCAGTCTAAGACAAGACAAAAATACTGTGAAACAACAATATACAGCAAGACTCAATATTGATTGAGGGAATGGGTATAGAAGATGTTGATGAATTTGTCTACTTTAGAAGCAAGATCAACAAATTAGGAGGTACAGATGAGGACATTAATGCCATGATTAGGAAAGCCCAACAAGCCTTTGCTATCCTAAACACAGGAAATCCACTGCCATCTCCACGAAAATAAAGCTCAGGGTATTCAGCTCAAATGTGAAATCTGCGTTGCTGCATGGCTAGGAAACGTGGCGAGCCACCAAGTTAAATACAAATAAGATTCAGACTTTTGTCAATGGATGTCTTCAGCGGATTCTCAGACTGAGATGGCATGATAGAGTTGCAAACACAGACCTGTCGATAAGAACCGGACAGGAACCCATGATGACCCAGGTTAAGAGGAGAAAATGGCAATGGGTCTGACATATCCTACGGAAGACACAGTGGAATGTCACTAGACAAGCACTTGAGTGGAACCCGCAAGGAAAACAAAAAATAGGACACCCTAAACAGACTTGGAGATGAAGTATCTTGAGGAACTGAAGAGTGCTCGACTATCCTGGGAGACCATCAAGAAAAAAACCAGTGACTGAGAAAAGTGGTGAACAACTGTTGATGCCCATGAGGAGCGGAATAAGGAAAAGAAGAAGAATACAACAGTTTGTCCCTAAACTGTATTGTCCCTCTACAACAGTTTGTCCCTAAACTGTATTGTCCCTCTACAACAGTTTGTCAATGAAGCATCTGAATAGTATACCTGTTGTTGTTTGACTTTCAGCCGATCTAAAGAAGAATATGAAAAAGCAACAAAAGAATCACAGAGAGAAGAGGAGGAGCTACAGATTATCTTAGGCCTGTCTCAGTCAGAGTCTGTTAGAATACAAGAGTCCCTCAGGTCAGAACAGGAGAAACTTAGTGAGGTTTGTCAACTATATATTCTCGCTCTCAATGTTTCTGTCAATATTTTTTGGTCAATGTTTCATGTTAATCTTTCATTTCACATTTGACATTACAGTATTACTGCAGTAACTGATGTTTGCCTAGTCCATATTTTCCCAACTGATGTTTTCCAGGCCAGTGTTTTCCATATTGATGTTTTCCTGGCCAATTTTTCCCAGACTGATATTTTCATAGCAAATTTTTGGTTCGAACCAATGTTTCCCTAATCAATTTTGTTCAAATTAACCCTTTAGCTGCTAAGGATGTATATATATGTTTTACCCATTCGCTTCTAAAGACACATTAACACGCCTGTTATTATCTCTCCTCTGTGGGCTAAAGACGTGTTAACACGTTAGACATTACTACTGTCACTGCTATAGGCATACATTCATGTTTGTGACCTAAAAACGAAGAGTAGCTATATTTAGCTCAGCCTTCAGAAAGTATGTAGCAGCGAAAGGGTTAACATTTGTATAAAAATCTATATTTTAGATGCCCCTGTAATGGTGAATGTCTGCAGTAATGATAAATAGAACTACTGTCTCCTCTTGCATGTCCTAAATGTGAATAAGAGGGATGGTGGTCAGTCTTGCATGCCTACACTGTAAGCAACAGCTACAGAGGCAGAAAATAGACTAAACTGCTAGGGCATGCTGATTTAAGTGGAAATTTGTTGTCCCTGCCTTATGTGTACTTGAGCAGGGCACAGACTGATGGTGATATTTTGTATAACATTACTTGTCACCATCAATGAGGCACTCTTCTATATAAAGGAAAGACAGGTTTAGTTGTCATGGACACCACCTACTCCTAATCATGCAGTCGACAATGAGCTGCTATATTTTAACAATAATTGCACTTCCATATATTATTTGCATAACTTGATTATTTTGTGTCTATCTAAGTATAGCATTTACTGGAGAACAATAACAAAGACAAACTTCTAGATTGTCTGCATTTCATTCAACGTGGCAGAGACATATTTTGTTTCTGGAAAATTCTGAGAATATTTTACAAGACTAAAATTAGCAACTAAGAACTGCTCAACAGATGCAATCAGAAGGGAAATGTTAGTAATGGCCGCACCTTATATGGCTCATCTTGCTGATTTTTGCGTGAAGGCTTGTTGTCCTTAACTCCAGTGTCCGTTGTCATTTAGTTGAACATTTTTCGCCTGTGTGGTGACGGGGCCTGCAAGGGAAGCAAAAAATAGTACCACTGCAACCTACAATGCATATCGTAAGAGGCGACTGATGTAGGCACTAGGGATGCTACCCTAGTAAATAAAAAGCATAGCAGAAATCGGATGTGCTGGGCTACTTGTAGGAACATAACTGGCCCAATGTACAATCACTCTTAGGCTCAGATCACATACAAATCAAACAGAGTGGTTAACAAGTGATCATTATTGAGCGTTCAAATAAGAAGTCCAGGAAAGATAGTCTCACATACAGTGATGGTGCTGTGTACATATAGTCTCACATACAGTGATGGTAGTTGTAGTAGTTGTGTACATATAGTCTCACATACAGTGATGGTGTTGTGTACATATAGTCTCACATACAGTGATGGTGCTGTGTACATATAGTCTCACATACAGTGATGGTAGTTGTAGTAGTTGTGTACATATAGTCTCACATACAGTGATGGTAGTTGTAGTAGTTGTGTACATATAGTCTCACATACAGTGATGGTGCTGTGTACATATAGTCTCACATACAGTGATGGTGTTGTGTACATATAGTCTCACATACAGTGATGGTGTTGTGTACATATAGTCTCACATACAGTGATGGTGCTGTGTACATATAGTCTCACATACAGTGATGGTAGTTGTAGTAGTTGTGTACATGAGATAACAAATCAAACTATAGTCTCACATACAGTGATGGTAGTTGTGTACATATAGTCTAACATACAGTGATGGTAGTTGTAGTAGTTGTGTACATGAGATAATAAATCAAACTATAGTCTCACATTGAAATCAAACACAATCTGACAGATACCCAAAACATTTGTTTAATTTCACAGACAATACAGAAATCTCTATCACTGAATGAGCAGGCGGTGGTCAGACAGAAACCACCTGGTACAAAGCCATCTCTGACTAAGTCTGCATCCATTCCTTCACCAGCGTCATATCAGCCCAGACGTCAGACATCAGTAAGTTTTTATTACCTGTATCATATCAGCTCAGATGTCAGGCATCATATCAGCTCAGATGTCAGGCATCATATCAGCCCAGACATCAGTAAGTTTTTAAATATGCTCTGTAGTATTGGTTGTTGAACATTTACATAACTTTATCTTGAGAATATCTATGGTGAAGTGGTTAAGACATTTGCCTGTTGTTCTGAAGGGTGTGGGTTCAAATCTGAACCGAGTCACATGTGAAATTTGTCATGAGATCCCTAAGATTGTTGCTGGAGCTACAGAGTTTATGCTTTGTGTAACACTCTCGGCATGCCATTTATGTCATCAGGGGCAGAGCCATATGGGGAAACCAGGTGCAATGAAGTCAATCCTTTGCCTTTAGAAACTTTTGTTTAGATACCTTTAACTTGTTTACTTAACTTCATCTTTGTCCTGGGTCATGCTGGGGTGAAGAGCAATGAGAGAGCAGATGCACTGGCGGGCAATGCTACGATTGAGAATTGGTCTTCTATGAACAGAAGCGACATCATCAACTCTCTCAGAGCAAACATACACTCTGAAGATTTCAACAACGAAAATAAAGGGTTTTCTTTATCTCGGTTGCGCAAGTTGTGCATACCGATAAGTGCGGCAAGACGGGAAAACTTTCGAGAGAAAACCCATTAGATACATAAGTCAACACAGAACGGGAGTTGCTAGCCTGAACACACTGAGATACATGCTTGGGAGGAGATCGAAGCAATTATGGAATTGTCTGATGTGCGATGAAGATGATCCTCAAATGGACAATATTTATTTGTATATCATTGATGTTAGATACACAGACTAGCATAGAGATACTAATGTGAGTTACACAGACTAGCATAGAGATACTAATGTTAGATACACAGACTAGCATAGAGATACTAATGTTAGATACACAGACTAGCATAGAGATAGTAATGTTAGATACACAGACTAGCATAGAAATACTAATGTTAGATACACAGACTAGCATAGAGATACTAATGTTAGATACACAGACTAGCATAGAGATACTAATGTTAGATACACAGACTAGCATAGAGATACTAATGTTAGAAGTTAGATACACAGACTAGCATAGAGATACTAATGTTAGATACACAGACTAGCATAGAGATACTAATGTTAGATACACAGACTAGCATAGAGATACTAATGTTAGATACACAGACTAGCATAGAGATACTAATGTTAGAAGTTAGATACACAGACTATCATAGAGATTCTACTGTCATCTGATTTTTTAATTGTCAAGGGTTCTTTTACATATTCAACTTGGGACCTATGTTTTATCATCTATCTCTGATAGTACTAGAAAGTCGATCTGACCCACACTGAGATCAAGTATCTCTGGACAAATATCCATATGGCTTCACGATGGAGTGAATCAATTATCTTTGGAACAGTAGGTGAACCCCTAATCTCTACGCCACAGAGTAGTTCATGGGAAGGCAGCTAGAAATCTGAAACAAATTATTATTTAAAATCTTTTCTTCTCTCTAGAAAATCTGATTTACAACGCTTAAAACTGTTGAAGTAAAATATGGTGACAGATTAATGTATACCATAGCGTCATATTGAATAGTCATGTACTGACTCAAGGGTTTTACCAACTGTCATATTGAATAGTCATCTACTGACTCATGAGATGATTTCAGTCAGTTTACCAACTCTGTCATATTGAATAGTCATCTACTGACTGATGAGATAGATTTCAGTCAGTTTACCAACTTGCATATTGAATAGTCATTACGACTCAATGGTTTACCAACTTCGTCATATTGAATATCATCTACGACTCGATGAGATAGATTTCAGTCAGTTACAACTCGTCATATTGAATAGTCATCTACTGACTCGATGAGATAGATTTAGTCAGTTTACAACTCGTCATATTGAATAGTCATCTACTGATCGATGAGCATGAGATTTCAGTCAGTTTACCAACTCGTCACATTGAATAGTCATCTACTGACTCGATGAGATAGATTTCAGTCAGTTTACCAACTCGAAGTCACTATGAATAGATTCATCTACACTCAAAACTAGTCGATGAGATAGATTTCAGTCAGTTTACCAACTCGTCTATTGAATAGTCATCTACTGACTCGTGAATAGATTTCGTCAGTTCCAACTTCATATTGAATATCATCTACTGACTCGATGAGATAGATTTCAGTCAGTTTACCAACTCGTCACATTGAATAGTCATGTACTGACTCGATGAGATAGATTTCAGTCAGTTTACCAACTTCTATTGAATAGTCATCATGATGAGATAGATTTCATCAGTTTACCAACTGTCAATTGAATAGTCGACTCGACTGGAGATAGATTTCAGTCAGTTTACCAACTCGTCACATTGAATAGTCATCTACTGACTCGATAGATAGATTTCAGTCAGTTTACCAACTCGTCAATTGAATAGTCATACTGACTCGATGAGATAAGATTTCTCATGAGTTTCATTCAACCGTCATATTGAATAGTATGTCGCTATGGATAGTTTCAGTTAACCTCATAAATAGTTTTACTGACTTTGAGGACAGTCAGTTTACCAACTCGTCACATTGAATAGTCATCTACTGACTCGATGAGATAGATTTCAGTCAGTTTACCAACTCGTCACATTGAATAGTCATGTACTGACTCGATGGTTTACCAACTTGTCATATTGAATAGTGATGTACTGACTCGATGAGATAGATTTCAGTCTGTTTACCAACTCGTCACATTGAATAGTCATGTGCTGACTCGATGGTTTACCAACTCGTCATATTGAATAATGATGTACTGACTCGATGAGATAGATTTCAGTCTGTTTACCAACTCGTCACATTGAATAGTCATCTACTGACTCGATGAGATAGATTTCAGTCAGTTTACCAACTCGTCATATTGAATAGTCATGTACTGACTCGATGAGATAGATTTCAGTCAGTTTACCAAAACTCGCAAGGCTGGGGAGCCTAACACAACACCACCCAACACAAAGTTTTACAGAAGCAAAGACTCTCCTGAAACAATCCAGGAAAATGATCTGGAGAAAAACAAATGGAGGATACAACCCAGAGCACGACAGTATAAATACACTAAACAGAAAAGCACAGACCACAGTCTTCAGACTTAGAACGGGACACTGCAGTCTCAGAGCACACCTTCACAGAATGGGTCTCAGGGACTCGGCAGCCTGCACCTGTGGAGCACCAAAGCAGTCCTCAGAGCACATCCTACAAGACTGCCCTAGTCTGAGTAGTGAGAGATTGGAGATCTGGCCAACAGAAACAATACAACAAGACAAACTATGGGGAACCAGTGAAGACCTCAAGCACACCGCCCTGTTTATGACACATACCAGAGTAGTCGCATAGCAAAAGTTGAACGCAGAAGAAGAAGAAGAAGTCAGTTTACCAACTCATCACATTGAATAGTCATGTACTGACTCAATAGTTTACCAACTCGTCATATTGAATAGTGATGTGCTGACTTGATGGTTTACCAACTCGTCATATTGAATAGTCATGTACTGACTCGAGGAGATAGATTTCAGTCTGTTTACCAACTCGTCACATTGAATAATCATGTGCTGACTCGATGGTTTACCAACTCGTCATATTGAATAATGATGTACTGACTCGATGAGATAGATTTCAGTCTGTTTACCAACTCGTCATATTGAATAGTGATGTACTGACTCGATGAGATAGATTTCAGTCTGTTTACCAACTTAATTTTATTCCTGTCAGACTACAACAGCACCACATTATACACCAGTTCAGTCCAGCATTATTGTGGATGATGCAGGGGACACGAGGCTGACAAGTGCAGAAGCTGCTGCAGCTTGGTTGAAGAATGCAGAGACAGAAGTCAGCACATCAGATGCACACTCACGAGCTGTACAAGCAGCTGTGGTAGGTTCTTGTTCCAGTCTTGCTACTTCTACTCATACAAGTATTGTTATTATTTTTGTATTTGGTAAAAATACAGTACTTTGTTATTACATGTTTCGCCATTGCTACATAGTTTTACTGCAGTCTTCCCTTATATAGATAATCCTCATACAGTTATAAAGTCTGACATAAAGGTCATCTGTGATGAAGTTGGAAGGGAAAGTTACTCAGGATTTGAGAATGGTTTCATTGGAAGTTATCTTATATGTTTGAAATCATATTTCAGAAACTAAACTTGACACAAGACAAGGGTCAATATTCTTCTTACGCTCCATATTGACCACTTGTTAAACCACTCTTTGTGATCTAAGAGCTTTTTATTTACTAGAGTAGCTTCCCTAGGCACCTTTTCAGTCACCACTTACAACATGCCTTGTAGGTCACAGTGTTACTATTCTTTGCTCCCCTTGTGAGCCCCAGCAATACACAGACGGTCATTATATTTCTAAGCTTGACAGAAATTTGACATATGAGGAAGAAACTTGATACCTCAAACATAAACGATCAACAACTTTTTCTATTAACTTGTCTCATCAAACATCAACTTGTCACATCACACATTGAAACTGTTGCATAGGTAACTGTTCTGATGCAATGATGTCCTAATTTCAGGCAGGGATGTCACAAGAAGAAAGTCTATTAACTTGTCACATCACACATTGAAACTGTTGCATAGGTAACTGTTCTGATGCAATGATGTCCTAATTTCAGGCAAGCATGTCAGGGATGTCACAAGAAGAAAGTCTATTAACTTGTCTCATCAAACATCAACTTGTCACATCACACATTGAAACTGTTGCATAGGTAACTGTTCTGATGCAATGATGTCCTAATTTCAGGCAAGCATGTCAGGGATGTCACAAGAAGAAAGTCTATTAAATTGTCTCATCAAACATCAACTTGTCACATCACACATTGAAACTGTTCCATAGGTAACTGTTTTGATGCAATGATGTCCTAATTTCAGGCAAGCATGTCAGGGATGTCACAAGAAGAGTACAATAGACGAGCTGAGTACTTGAAGCAACAACGAGACAAACTAATGGAAATGAAGAGGAGAGAGAGGGAAAAGCAACTCCTTTCAGCTGAGAAGTCCCAGCCTCAAAGACCTGCATCTGCACGAGTGGCTCGGGCTGAACTTCAGCAGGGAGGGCAGCAACAAGCACCGAAACTTAGCTCTGAGGAAGAGAAGAAATTGGCAATGCGCAGAGCTATAGCAGACAGGATCAAATCTGAGCTTATGAGTAACAAATAAGCCAAGTCTTGTACAGACAAGTTGAAAGATGGCAAGTTAGTTAGTTACACAAGAGATACTTTTATTTATCAAATCAAAGGAATTCAATGAGAGCTTCTTTATTGTCAAATATGAAACCCCTAGTCTGGTATAGTCTATGAATCCCCTAGTCTGGTATAGTCTATGAATCCCCTAGTCTGGTGTAGTCTATGAATCCCCTAGTCTGGTGTAGTTTATGAATCCCCTAGTCTTATGTAGTCTATGAATCCCCTAGTCTGGTGTAGTTTATGAATCCCCTAGTCTTATGTAGTCTATGAATCCCCTAGTCTGGTGTAGTCTATGATTCCCCTAATCTGGTGTAGCCTATGAATCCCCTAATCTGGTGTAGTCTATGAATCTCCTAGTCTGGTGTAGTCTATGAATCCCCTAATATGGTGTAGTTTATGAATCTCCTAGTCTGGTGTAGTCTATGAATCCCCTAGTCTGGTGTAGTCTATGAATCCCCTATTCTGGTGTAGTTTATGAATCCCCTAGTCTGGTGTAGTTTATGAATCCCCTATTCTGGTGTAGTCTATGAATCCCCTAGTCTGGTGTAGTTTATGAATCCCCTATTCTCGTGTAGTTTATGAATCCCCTAGTCTCATTTAGTCTATGAATCCCCTAGTCTGGTGCAGTTTATGAATCCCCTAGTTTCATTTAGTCTATGAATCCCCTAGTCTGGTGTAGTTTATGAATCCCCTAGTCTCATTTAGTCTATGAATCCCCTAGTCTGGTGTAGTTTATGAATCCCCTAGTCTCATTTAGTCTATGAATCCCCTAGTCTGGTGCAGTTTATGAATCCCCTAGTCTCATTTAGTCTATGAATCCCCTAGTCTGGTGCAGTTTATGAATCCCCTAGTCTCATTTAGTCTATGAATCCCCTAGTCTCATTTAGTCTATGAATCCCCTAGTCTGGTGTAGTTTATGAATCCCCTAGTCTCATTTAGTCTATGAATCCCCTAGTCTGGTGTAGTTTATGAATCCCCTAGTCTCATTTAGTCTATGAATCCCCTAGTCTGGTGTAGTTTATGAATCCCCTAGTCTCATTTAGTCTATGAATCCCCTAGTCTCATTTAGTCTATGAATCCCCTAGTCTCATTTAGTCTATGAATCCCCTAGTCTGGTGTAGTTTATGAATCCCCTAGTCTCATTTAGTCTATGAATCCCTTAGAATGTCTATTAAATTTAGCATAGAAAAAACATGGAAAAAACAAAGTAATATAGTATTACAAAAACCGTATACAGCAACGTTTCAGCCAAAAGACACTTATTAAGCAAAGGATACAAAAGCAGCAAAGAAATTCAGACTTCCTATATGCCAGACAATAAATCCCTAACAGCCCTAAAATGAAAATATGTGACGAAAAATGAAATAAATGTGAAAAACTAGAAATGGAAAAAGAAGATAAAACAATAATAATCAAATATATACATAGTATATAGACATATATTATAGAGCATGAGAAGAGATGGTATTAAGTAGCATAGAAATGTAGTGTGTTGTGTCCATGAGGTCGCAAGGTATCATATAAAGATATCAAATGATTTTCTAGAACAAATCCACTCTGATCATCAGATGAACATGATGGGATGGCTGTGACCGGGAATAAATGTATATAAATAACGCAAGTAAGATTACAAAAGAAACCAATGATGGGATGACAATATGGTTAGAGCAAACTGTTTTTATGTTTTACTAATTCAATTGAGATTTGTGAGAGCTGTACCAGTCATAGACTTTATGATACAGTATTTGTTTTTGCTGTTAAATCTGTTTATTTTACCAAATATTTGATCTGTTTTATTCAAAGTTGTCAAAGAAAACTAATTGTCATAATTCGTATGTCTTTCATGGATCCCTCACATTCGCACACCCTCTCTCTGCCCCTCCTCCTATCACACTGTTGTGTACACTACTGCACATTTTCTTTTCACTTAATTCTAGATTTTAAATCTCCAAGTCACCTGTGTGTGGGGAGCAAAGAATAGTAACACTGCAACCTACACGGCATGTTGTTAGAGGCGACTGAGGTAGGGGCCTAGGAAGTTACCTAGTGAATAAAAATGTCGCAGAAACTGAATGTGCTGGCCTACTTGTAGGGCATAACTGGCACAATATACAATCACTCTTAGGCTCATATCACACAAATCACAAAGAGTGGTTTAACAAGTGGTCGATATGGAGCATTCAAAAAAGAAGAAATCTCAAAGTAAGTTAATACAAAAATTTTTCACAAAGAAATGGATTCAAATGGGATGTCTCCAGTGTCATTATAATGACTATATGCCCAATTATAGCTACCTCTTAGAGCCAGTGTCGTGGCAAAATGTCTGCAAAGAGTTAAGCAGAATGTATCTCTCTCAAAATCCTTGTGGCTAAAGACGCAAACATTCACTCATGTGTGCATGCTCAGTGACGCTATGAGCATGATACAGAAGATCAAGACCGGTTATGTACGAAGGCAGTTGATGCAATTAATACAAAATGCGACAATCCAGACACTTACCTTCATCGTTGTCCCAGTTCATTCTGGGATGAAGGGCAATGAGAGAGATGATGCACTGACGAGCAATGCTACGATCGAGAATGGCTCTTCTATGGACAAAAGTGATATCAATTCCTTTAAAGAGAAAGCACACTCTGAAGATTTCAATGAAGAAGATAAAGGTTATTCTCTAGCTTGTTTGCTCAAGTTATGCATACCGATAGGTGCGGCAAGATGGGAAAACCATGAGGAAACCCAGTAGATACATCAGCCAACACAGAATGGAAGTTGTTAGTCTAAACACAATGGTGAAACTTGTAAAAACAAAGTACTGTAGTTTTACAAAATACAAAAACAATACATAGCAACATTTCGACCAAAAGGCATGTATGAAATATTCTCAGGTAACTTGTATGAAATGCTAACAGTCTAGATGTTTCCATTATATTATGTGTTATTAGATATTGATTTCCTTATTTTTTATTATACAACTAATGCTAGGTAAACAAACAAGATTATTATACATCTGACACCAGGTGAACAAACACAAAATTAAATGAATGTTAATACAGGTTCTGTTTTGACAAATATTATGATGTATTGTTTGGCTGTGAATAATTGATTTGTCATGTTAACATTTGATGATGTATTGTTTGGCTGTGAATAATTGATTTGTCATGTTAACATTTGATGATGTATTGTTTGGCTGTGAATAATTGATTTGTCATGTTAACATTTGGCCACCATTGATCTAGCGAGTCATACGGGCGAAATATCAGCCCCATATAAGAAGTGATCTGAATGGCTATTTTTAAAATAGTCCAGCCAATGAAAAGCTCAGATTTATTCCTTGTGCGTTTAGTCATCCATTTTGAAAACTTCTACACTTCTTTAGCAGAATAGATCATTTATTTTCAATATTTTTCTGTGACTATCGAATACATTAATCATGGCCATTGCTAATTGATAGTTAAGAGCTAGATAATGACACTAGCTAAAGTGAAAAAGAATATTCTGAAATAATCATTTTCTCGTGATACAAGCATGGAATAGCAATCATATTCTGTGAATACAATATACTTTTTATTTTCAGTATTTAAAAATGTATCAGTAAGTATATTTTTGTATGGATAATATGAAAATAAACTAATATATAATTGTCATAAAACATGCAAAATTAACTTTAAATATTCTCTCTTAGAATATATTTATACTTTTATATACCTAATTAGTGTTCTGATATTTATTTCAGAATTTTCAAAACTGTCACAGCACTTAGTTTTGTTTTATAATGGCTTTGTCTTCTTTAGAGGGAAAGCTCAATTTTTGCTCCGTCCTAACTGGGTTAACCTAAAGGCTGGGAATGTGATATTATGTAATCAAGAATCTTATTTGGGGTCCAAGGTCCAGGTTTGGGGACACCTGAATGTTACAATGTTTGTACAGTCTCATTATTCAACCAAATATATGGTGCTTGTATAACGTTCAGATTTAGTTGTATGTAACATATAACTGATACACTCAAAGAGACCATACGTATTATGTATGTCAGATATTTATTTGTGTGTCACTGATATGCGTGAACATATACTTATAATTGTTGAATCTCATTTCTGGTGCGTACTACTTATCTCCCTTAACTAGCTATTTCATCCTACAAGTTCCTTCCCCTTCTTAACATCAACAAGATATTATTCTGTCTATACACAGAATTGCTATTTTATCTCCCTTATCTAGATATTTCACCCTACAAGTTCCTTCCCCTACTAAACATCATCATCATCAAATAGCTTGTCCTGAGCAGAACTTTGCCACCCCAACAGTCCTCCGGAACTCCTCCCTCTCTCATAGGCCAGATGTCCTCCTCTGCAGCCGCCATGTTCAAACCATCAGTTACATCCTGAATCCATCTTCTCCGTGGTCTTCCTTTTCTTCTCTTTGCCGGTATGCCTCCTTCCATGATGGTCTTCTCAGCCCTTCATGTCTTTTTATGTGTCCAAAATATCTCAATTTTCTTTCTTATTTGTAGCATAAGCCAGTTTTCTTTGATTTTGAGTTCTTTCTGGATAGATCTATTTGTTCTCTACTCTGTCCAAGATATACGGAGGACTCTTATGTAACACTTACATTTGAAAGCACACATGTTTTCCACTGCTTTATTAAATGTCCATGCTTCACACCCATTCGTTGCCACTGGGAATATGCATGCTCTTAGTATTCTTATCTTTGTTTTCTTATCAGTTCTGTTCCATACTGTTTTAGTTGTTTAATTTTTGTAAAGCCATGTTTGTTCTTTTAATTTCCTTCATCCCATTTCCATCTGTTGCTAGCAGTGAACCAAGATATTCAAAATTGTTCACATTTTCTACTTTCTCTCCGTTGATACAAATATCTTTTGTCCTGTTTGTTTTATCTGTTGTCATTATTTTTGTTTTTATCTTAACATCAACTAGATATTATTCTCTCTATACACAGAATTGTTGTTTTCTCAACAAATATTTTTGGGGTATTGTTTTACATGACTACTACTACTAAATATTTGCCAGAACATTGCCAAAAATAGTCATGTTACTGCTATTATTTTGTTACTATTTTTCCTGGAAATGAAAGGATAATCATTCAGTTACTAGCACACTTTGTGGAGAGGAAACTGTCTGTGTAATGGCAATGTTGGATGGTGGGGAGACATGAGGTATTTAATGACCGCATACCTAGTGCAATCACAGCGAAATTATTCAGGTTAGGATATTTTTCTTTATGCCCTAATCAATTCAGCAAGACACTCCTCTTGAAAGTCAAAATCTCTCCCATATGCTTGATATGTGGTCATCCTTCACTAGGTGAACCAAGTTTGACTAGTGAACCAAGTTTAGTCCACACTCTATATCTTATTCTCCACAAGGTTAGCTTCAGTCTTGCCTTTATTTTCATCTGAAGTTGACTACCTCAACAGTTTCTGTGATAGTTTCCCCAATGAGTATATTATCTTCTTTCTACTACTTCAACCACACCACTTATTAAGCTGCTTTGTGGTCTGTATGTGATTTGCACCTTAGAGCATCAGTTCCTTGAGCTAGTTAGGTGTCTACAGACCCATATAACAGCACATTCAAGTTCTGCATGCTTTTTTTAAATTTGTGTTTGCCTCTCTAAGTAGTATAAATTGTATTTGACTGTTGGCACAATACTTCAAGTTGTGTTAACGTTACTGGTTTCTTTATGTCAACCAAATTATTGTCAAATAAATTTCATCTTGTAATGTGTCAATATGTGATCAGATATTGGCTGTGAAGACCAGAACTGGACAATGGTGCATGTTGAGAAGACCAGAACTGGACAATGGTGTATGTTGAGAAGACCAGAACTGGACAATGTTCTAGTGTTTTTAATATGTAATAACAATGGTGCCACCTATTGGAAACAGAACTAATGTATCACTATTATGATACTATAGTAATGTGTCATCATCATCATCATCATGTTATAGTAATGTTGTAGTACTAGAATGTCAACACTAGACCCACACATTCCTCAATTTACCTTTATATAAAGAAAACTGCACAATGTTTACTGTTGCTTGGTGATGTTTCATAATCTATATCTAACTTGAATATGTTGCTAATCTATATCTTGTCTTGAATATGTTGCTAATCTATGTCTTGTCTGTCTTGAATATGTTGCTAATCTATGTCTTGTCTACCTTAAATATGTTGCTAATCTATGTCTTGTCTAACTTGAATATGTTGCTAATCTGTCTGTCTAACTTGAATATGTTGCTAATCTATTTCTGTCTACCTTGAATATGTTGCTAATTTCGAGCCAGGTTTGTTTTAAAAAAACAAGGATCACACAAATAGATATAGTTGACTTGATTGACAGACAGTATAGTCGACAGAAGTGTTACCGTCTGATGTATCTTGTCAGCCCTTACCTCCTGAATGAATACATTATTAGTTAAACATGTACAGGATTTTTCTCCTAAGACAAACACAGAGTATGACAAGTTAACAATAATGGAAACTCTTCTAAAATCTTATTCACCCAAATAGCCTGTCTGAGCACAACTTTGTCAACTTAACCCGTTACCTGCTAGAACGTATATATGTTTCCCATTCACTTATAAAGATGCATTAACACGTCGTTATTATCTCTCCTCTGTGGGCTAAAGGCTGTTTACCACGTTATACATTGCTGTCTGCTATGGCGTACATTCACGTTTGTGGCCTAGAAACAAAGAATAGCTATTTTAGCTCAGCCTTCAGAAAGTATGTAGCAGCGAAAGGGTTAACAGTCATTCAGAATTTCTCTCTCTCATAGGCCAGATGCCCAGCCTCTGCAGCCGTCATGCTCAAATTATTAGTTACATCCATCTTCTCCATGGTATTCCTCTTCGCCAGGATGACTCCTTCTGTGAAGGTCTACTCCAATCTTTTATGTATTTGTATACGCCCAAAATACTTCAATTTTCTAATTTCGTAGAATCAGCCACAAGTCAAATGTAGCCACAGGCAAAATATATAAAAACCAAAGTGAGGTAGTTTTTCAACATTTTCTTTATATTTACAAAGTTGTTAGTTTTTATTTTATTTGCAACAAGATAACATAACAAAGAAATCAATGTTTCTAATGTTGTTGATACATCTTATCTTTCAAACATGGAACACAACTGACATGTAGCAGTAGCTGCTGCATCGTCCACTTCATATACAACATGCACAACCACTTATGACTTTTGGTATTCACCAACATTTTGTATGTCCATCTTCCTTGCACTGTCATTATCACCACCTCACACAATTCACTTGACATGATGTACTCTCACATGCACACACAAACTACTGTTAATGGAAATTCTATCTGTGATCTCTTTTCCTCTTGCGTCCATCCTTGTCTGCCATCTTTGATGGTTGTGTATGAGAAGTATGAGAAGATTGAGCTGCTGCTGGTGCTGCTGTCCCTGGTTCACTACCATTGCCTGGTTTCAAAATAAGAATAAATGTTGACTGGATTTGTACACAACCGCACAAAATATATGATTATAACAAGTACACTTGACAATGTAGGTAAATGATTGCATACAATAGAGGGCGCAGTTATTATATGTAAATGATGACAGACAATGTAGGTAGAGAGCGGCAGAGATTAGTATATGTAAATGATAACAGACAATGTAGGTGAAGTGGCAGAGATGTATATGTAAATGATGACAGACAATGTATGAGGCGCCAGAGATTAGTATATTAAATGATGACAGACAATGTAGGTAAGTGGCAGAATTATTATATGTAAATGATGACAGACAATGTAGGTAGAGAGCGGCAGAGATTATTATATGTAAATGATGACAGACAATGTAGGTAGAGAGTGGCAGAGATTATTATATGTAAATGATGACAGACAATGTAGGTAGAGAGCGGCAGAGATTAGTATATGTAAATGATGACAGACAATGTAGGTAGAGAGCGCCAGAGATTAGTTTTGTAAATGATGAACAATGTAGGTAGAGAGGCAGAGATTATTATATGTAAATGATGACAGACAATGTAGGTAGAGAGTGGCAGAGATTATTATATGTAAATGATGACAGACAATGTAGGTAGAGAGCGGCAGAGATTAGTATATAAATGATGACAGACAATGTAGGTGAGAGTGGCAGAGTTTATTATATGTAAATGATGACAGACAATGTAGGTAGAGAGTGGCAGAGATTAGTATATGTAAATGATGACAGACAATGTAGGTAGAGAGTGGCAGAGATTGTATATGTAAATGATGACAGACAATGTAGGTGAAGTGGCAGGGTATTATATGTAAATGATGACAATGTAGGTAGAGAGTGGCAGAGATTAGTATATGTAAATGATGACAGACAATGTAGGTAGAGAGTGGCAGAGATTAGTATATGTAAATGATGACAGACAATGTAGGTAAAAGAGCGGCAGAGATTAGTATATGTAAATGATGACAGACAATGTAGGTAGAGAGTGGCAGAGATTAGTATATGTAAATGATGACAGACAATGTAGGTAGAGAGCGGCAGAGATTAGCATATGTAAATGATGACAGACAATGTAGGTAGAGAGTGGCAGAGATTAGTATATGTAAATGATGACAGACAATGTAGGTAGAGAGCGGCAGAGATTATTATATGTAAATGATGACAGACAATGTAGGTAGAGAGCGCCAGAGATTAGTATATGTAAATGATGACAGACAATGTAGGTAGAGAGCGGCAGAGATTAGCATATGTAAATGATGACAGACAATGTAGGTAGAGAGTGGCAGAGATTAGCATATGTAAATGATAACAGACAATGTAGGTAGAGAGTGGCAGAGATTTATTATGTAAATGATGACAGACAATGTAGGTAGAGAGTGGCAGAGATTATTATATGTAAATGATGACAGACAATGTAGGTAGAGAGCAGCAGAGATTATTATATGTAAATGATGACAGACAATGCAGGTAGAGAGTGGCAGAGATTAGTATATGTAAATGATGACAGACAATGTAGGTAGAGAGTGGCAGAGATTAGTATATGTAAATGATGACAGACAATGTAGGTAGAGAGCGGCAGAGATTATTATATGTAAATGATGACAGACAATGTAGGTGAGAAGTGGCAGAGATTATTATATGTAAATGATGACAGACAATGTAGGTAGAAGCGCAGAGATTATTATATGTAAATGATGACAGACAATGTAGGTAGAGAGCGGCAGAGATTATTATATGTAAATGATGACAGACAATGTAGGTAGAGAGCGGCAGAGATTAGTATATGTAAATGATGACAGACAATGTAGGTAGGGGCGGCAGAGATTAGCAATGTAATGATGACAGACAATGTAGGTAAAAGTGGCAGAGATTAGTATATGTAAATGATGACAGACAATGTAGGTAGAGAGCAGCAGAGTATTATATGTAAATGATGACAGACAATGTAGAGAGAGTGGCAGAATTAGTATAAAAATGATGACAGACAATGTAGGTGAGAGCGCCAGGTTTATATATTAAATGATGACAGACAATGTAGGTAGAGCGCCAGGATGAGTATATGAAATGATGACAGACAATGAGGAAAGTGGCAGGTTAGCATATTAGCGATGACAGACAATGTAGGTAAGAGAAGCGCAGAATTTATATGTAGCATGACAGACAATGTAGGTAGGTGGCAGAGATTATTATATGTAGCGATGACAACAATGTAGGTAGAGTGGCAGAGTTATTATATGTAATGATGACAGACAATGTAGGTAGAAGCGGCAGAGATTAGTATATGTAAATGATGACAGAAAATTAGGTAGAAGTGGCAGAATTAGTATATGTAAATGATGACAGACAATGTAGGTAGAGGCGGCAAGATTATTATATGCGATGACAGACAATGTAGGTAAAGTGGCAGAGATTATTATATGCGATGACAGAAAAGTATGAATTGAGGGATTATTATATGAAATGATGACAGACAATGTAGGTAGAGTGGCAGAGATATTATATTAAATGATGACAGACAATGTAGGTAGAGAGCGGCAGAGATTAGTATATGTAAATGATGACAGACAATGTAGGTAGAAGCGGCAGAGATTATTATATGTAGCGATGACAGACAATGTAGGTAGAAGCGGCAGAGATTAGTATATGTAAATGATGCAGACAATGTAGGTGAAGTGGCAGAGATTAGTATATGTAAATGATGACAGACAATGTAGGTAGAGAGTGGCAGAATTATTATATGTAAATGATGACAGACAATGTAGGTAAGGCGGCAGAGATTAGTATATGTAAATGATGACAGACAATGTAGGTAGAGACGGCAGAGATTATATATAAGCGATGACAGACAATGTAGGTAGAGAGCGGCAGAGATTAGTATATGTAAATGATGACAGACAATGTAGGTAGAGAGAGGCAGAGATTAGTATATGTAAATGATGACAGACAATGTAGGTAGAAGCGGCAGAGATTAGTATATGTGCAAGACAGACAATGTAGGTAAGTGGCAGGGTTATATATAAGCGATGACAGACAATGTAGGTAGAGAGTGGCAGAGATTATTATATGTAAATGATGACAGACAATGTAGGTAGAGAGCGGCAGAGATTAGTATGTAATGATGACAGACAATGTAGGTAGAGAGTGGCAGAGATTAGTATATGTAAATGATGACAGACAATGTAGGTAGAAGCGGCAGGGATTATTATATGTAAACGATGACAGACAATGTAGGTAGAGAGTGGCAGAGATTATTATATGTAAACGATGACAGACAATGTAGGTAGAGAGTGGCAGAGATTATTATATGTAAATGATGACAGACAATGTAGGTAGAAGTGGCAGAGATTTTTATATGTAAATGATGACAGACAATGTAGGTAGAGAGCGGCAGAGATTAGTATATGTAAATGATGACAGACAATGTAGGTAGAGGCGGCAGAGATTAGTATGTAAATGATGACAGACAATGTAGGTAGAGAGTGGCAGAGGTATTATATGTAAATGATGACAGACAATGTAGGTAGAGTGGCAGAGATTAGTATGAAATGATGACAGACAATGTAGGTAGAGCGCCAGGATTATTATATGTAAATGATGACAGACAATGTAGGTGAGGCGAGATTAGTATATGTAAATGATGACAGACAATGTAGGTGAGAGCGGCAGGGTGTATATGTAAAATGACAGACAATGTAGGTAGAGTGGCAGAGATTAGCTTTGTAAATGATGACAGACAATGTAGTGAGAGCGGCAGAGATTAGTATATGTAAATGATGACAGACAATGTGGTAGAGATGGCAGAGATTATTATATGTAAATGATGACAGACAATGTAGGTAGAGAGCGGCAGAGATTAGTATATGTAAATGATGACAGACAATGTAGGTAGAGAGTGGCAGAGATTAGTATATGTAAATGATGACAGACAATGTAGGTAGAGAGCAGCAGAGATTATTATATGTAAATGATGACAGACAATGCAGGTAGAGAGCAGCAGAGATTATTATATGTAAATGATGACAGACAATGTAGGTAAAAAGGCGGCAGAGATTATTATATGTAAATGATGACAGACAATACAGGTAGAGAGCAGCAGAGATTGTTATATGTAAATGACAGACAATGCAGGTAGAGAGCGGCAGAGATTAGTATATGTAAATGATGACAGACAATGTAGGTAGAGGGCGCCAGAGATTATTATATGTAAATGATGACAGACAATGTAGGTAGAGAGTGGCAGAGATTATTATATGTAAATGATGACAGACAATGTAGGTAGAGAGTGGCAGAGATTAGTATATGTAAATGATGACAGACAATGTAGGTAGAGAGTGGCAGAGATTAGTATATGTAAATGATGACAATGTAGGTAGAGAGTGGCAGAGATTAGTATATGTAAATGATGACAATGTAGGTAGAGAGTGGCAGAGATTATTATATGTAAACGATGACAGACAATGTAGGTAGAGAGTGGCAGAGATTAGTATATGTAAATGATGACAATGTAGGTAGAGAGTGGCAGAGATTAGTATATGTAAATGATGACAGACAATGTAGGAGAGTGGCAGAGATTAGTATATGTAAATATGACAGACAATGTAGGTGAAGTGGCAGAGATTAGTATATGTAAATGATGACAATGTAGGGTAGAAGTGGCAGAGATTATATATGTAAGCGATGACAGACAATGTAGGTAAAAAGTGGCGGGAGATTGTATATGTAAATGATGACAGACAATGTAGGTAAAGCGCAGAGATTAGTATATGTAAATGATGACAGACAATGTAGGTAGAGAGCGCCAGAGATTAGTATATGTAAATGATGACAGACAATGTAGGTAGAGGCGGCAGAGATTGGGTATATAAATGATGACAGACAATGTAGGTAGAGGCGCCAGAGTTATTATATGTAAATGATGACAGACAATGTAGGTAGAGAGGCGGCGGGAGATTAGCATATGTAAATGATGACAGACAATGTAGGTAGAGAGCAGCAGGAATTAGTATATGTAAATGATGACAGACAATGTAGGTAGAGTGGCAGGAGATTAGTATATGTAAATGATGACAGACAATGTAGGTAGAAGTGGCAGAGATTTTTATATGTAAATGATGACAGACAATGTAGGTAAAGTGGCGGGAAAATTAGTATATGTAAATGATGACAATGTAGGTAGAGTGGCAGGATTAGTATATGTAAATGATGACAATGTAGGTAGAGAGTGGCAGAGATTAGTATATGTAAATGATGACAGACAATGTAGGTGAAGTGGCAGAGATTAGTATATGTAAATGATGACAATGTAGGTAGAGTGGCAGAATTAGTATATGTAAATGATGACAGACAATGTAGGTAAGGTGGCAGAGATTATTATATGTAACGATGACAGACAATGTAGGTAGAGAGTGGCAGAGATTAGTATATGTAAATGATGACAGACAATGTAGGTAAGTGGCAGATTAGCATATCAAATGATGACAGACAATGTAGGTAAAGTGGCAGAGATTAGTATATGTAAATGATGACAATGTAGGTAGAGAGTGGCAGAGATTAGTATATGTAAATGATGACAGACAATGTAGGTAGAGAGTGGCAGAGATTAGTATATGTAAATGATGACAGACAATGTAGGTAGAGGCGGAGAGATTAGCATATGTAAATGATGACAATGTAGGTGAGAGTGGCAGAGATTAGTATATTAGCGATGACAGACAATGTAGGTAGAGAGTGGCAGAGATTAGTATATGTAAATGATGACAGACAATGTAGGTAGAGAGCGGCAGAGATTATTATATGTAAATGATGACAGACAATGTAGGTAAAAGTGGCAGAGATTAGTATATGTAAATGATGACAGACAATGTAGGTAGAGAGCAGCAGAGATTATTATATGTAAATGATGACAGACAATGTAGGTAGAGAGTGGCAGAGATTATTATATGTAAATGATGACAGACAATGTAGGTAGAGAGTGGCAGGAGATTATTATATGTAAATGATGACAGACAATGTAGGTAGAGAGCGGCAGAGATTAGTATATGTAAATGATAACAGACAATGTAGGTAGAGTGGCGGGAGATTATTATATGTAAATGATGACAGACAATGTAGGTAGAGAGTGGCAGAGATTATTATATGTAAATGATGACAGACAATGTAGGTAGAGAGTGGCAGAGATTATTATATGTAAATGATGACAGACAATGTAGGTAAAAGCGGCAGAGATTAGCATATGTAAATGATGACAGACAATGTAGGTAGAGAGTGGCAGAGATTATTATATGTAAATGATGACAGACAATGTAGGTAAGAGTGGCAGAGATTTTTATATGTAAATGATGACAGACAATGTAGTAGAGAGCAGCAGAGATTATTATATTTAAATGATGACAGACAATGTAGGTAGAGAGTGGCAGAGAGTATTATATGTAAATGATGACAGACAATGTAGGTGGGAAGCGGCAGAGATTAGTATATGTAAATGATGACAGACAATGTAGGTAGAGAGTGGCAGAGATTATTATATGTAAATGATGACAGACAATGTAGGTAGAGAGCGGCAGAGATTAGTATATGTAAATGATGACAGACAATGTAGGTAGAGAGCGGCAGAGATTAGTATATGTAAATGATGACAGACAATGTAGGTGAGGCGGCAGAGATTATTATATGTAAATGATGGCATACAATGTAGGTAGAACGGCAGAGATTAGCATATGTAAATGATGACAGACAATGTAGGTAGAGAGTGGCAGAGATTATTATATGTAAATGATGACAGACAATGTAGGTAAGATGGCAGAGATTATTATATGTAAATGATGACAGACAATGTAGGTAGAGAGTGGCAGAGATTATTATATGTAAATGATGACAGACAATGTAGGTAGAGAGTGGCAGAGATTATTATATGTAAATGATGACAGACAATGTAGGTAGAGAGCGGCAGAGATTAGTATATGTAAATGATGACAGACAATGTAGGTAGAGAGTGGCAGAGATTATTAATGAAATGATGACAGACAATGTAGGTAAGGCGGGATTAGTATATGTAAATGATGACAGACAATGTAGGTAAAAGTGGCAGAGATTTATATGTAAATGATGACAGACAATGTAGGTAGAGAGTGGCAGAGTTTATTATATGTAAATGATGACAGACAATGTAGGTAGAGGTGGCAGAGTTATTATATGTAAATGATGACAGACAATGTAGGTAGAGAGTGGTAGAGATTAGTATATGAAATGATGGCATACAATGTAGGTAAAAGCGGCAGAATTAGCATATGTAAATGATGACAGACAATGCAGGTAGAGAGTGGCAGAGATTATTATATGTAAATGATGACAGACAATGTAGGTAGAGAGCGGCAGAGATTATCTTCTTGTCACTAATTAAAATTGTCATTATCTTCTTATGTTATCGGTCACTTGTTGGTCTCTCTATATATAATAGTATAACCACTTTAAAAAATTTCTCTTGATATGTTTTTTGTCGAGTATGTGTGCTTTGTTTATAGAAAATCCTAGATCTACCCACCCATACAAATTCACCATGAATTATTTTCTGGTTCAGTTTGTTATCTCTCAGTTTTTTCCCTGATGGTAAATTTGGTGTTTCTTTCCTTATCACACATTTGTTTTTTCCCCAGACATTCTACCAGTATCCACATTATTTCACTACCAATGGATCTATCTAATGTACCTACTTTGCTTGCACGCATCAAATCTACATGATTTTATTTTCCTCCGCCACCTTTATTACTTACTAGAAATGAGATCTCAATCCTCCAGTTCTTATAGCAAACTGTCACTAATCTTATTCCTACCTTCTCCCAGTTCTGGTAACAAACTGTCACTAACAAAACTTTTCTTACCACCTTCTGTTTTATCTTGTGCTGCCTTCCATAAATTCCCTAATATATCTTTTGGTGACTGCCTTATTGAGTTTGGGAGCTTTCTTCTTGTCCTCGATCTCTTTGACTCGTGTCATGTAACTCTGTATCCTGGTCTGTATGTGGGTGTGGCAATATAACATGGTTACAACCAATACTAATTCAGCAATAGTAGACAAATGTCACTTTATGTTTATACAAAAATATCATGGAAATAACAAAATCAGGACAGCCCTACGACAAACATCGATTAAAGCAAATTCAAGACTTAACATACCTTTATGAAGCATTCTTTCAGTAAATGGAAGATAACTAATTAAATCCAACATAGATGCAATAAAGCAAATCAAATAATAGGACAAATGAAACCAATTTTGAAATACAAGCATGTCATCATAAAACACTAAATGAACATTGTACAAAGCAATCTGTCTCCTGACATTATGCTATCAGTGCCAAACCTGGACTCTGACATCAAATGATAGGAAAACTAGTCACAACAGAGAAGAAGTGTTGGCGCAGAATGCTGGGAGTAAAAAGAAGAGCCCGGTTTAAAAATGAAAACATCAGGTAAAAGTGGGTATAACATAGTACTTCTTCTTCTGAATTCCCACTATAAATTCGGGAATGCGATGAGCATGGTGTGGAGCTTCTGACTGTTTTTTCGTGAAACCTGCTTACCGTTTTATTGGTTTCCTCATAGAAATTGGACCTTCCCGACTTCAGAGTTACATCAGTACTGAACTTCATCAAGAAATACAAAAATTCAATGGTTCGGCCACATAAACAGATTACCAACAGACAGTGCACCTGAAAGAGCAATGTTCTCTGATACATAAAGGTGGACCTCAGAAATAATGAACAGTGAAAAACAATATTTATGGGGGAAAAAGGTAGGGTCATATTTGTACAATATGTTTGGAGTCTACAATTACTTTGTCATGAGTACTGGTCTGGGGTTTTTTCATTCAACAATTAACATGAACTGGTCAACATAAAAATGAACAAAAACAAAAAGATATCAACTTGACAAAGAATAAATACAATATGATTACCAGTACAAACAAAATGATGTAATCAGATGGCAAAAAAAAACCAATGTAATACATTTTGGTTAACAAACAAGCAAACAATTTATATTCCAGTGACAATGTGAAAGAGATGTAATGGCGGGGGTATAAACTGAACTTACCAGTTCTTGTTTGACAGAATGCTCCTTTAGGTTGACACCAAAACATTCAGATACACTGTAGAAGAAAAAGTAGTACAGCATATACTGTTAATGGTGGTAACTAACAAGTTTACACAAGTCAACAAAGAATGAAATAACTGCAGTTTACAAGTATGTCTTAAATAGCTACTGAGAAGGATTGTGCTTGGAGCTAGTAACTGTATGCTAACATCACTGTTAGCGGTCTTCTTCTTAGTGCTCCATATCGACATCTTGTTGAACCATTCTTTGTATTTGTATGTGATCTGAGTCTAAGAGCGATTGTCGTGTTGACAGTTATGTGCCTACAAGTAGGCCAGCCAAACCCGATTTTCTCGGCGCTTTTTTTTTACTGGTGTAGTTTCCTTGCCCCTACCTCAGTTGCCTCTTATGGCATGCCTTGAGGGCGCATTGCTACTATTCTTTGCTCCCCCTTTCGGCCCCCGCAACACAGGGGACTGCTTGCATGTGATGATTTGGTCTCATTACATCGCACAGAGATGTAAATGCTACATGTTGTATTGAACCATCACACTTATTTTCTAAAAGAGAAAAATGTCAAGCTCCACACTGGAAGAAAAATGGTGATTAGCTTTATCCAAGATCTAGTTGGACTACTCATTGACCACTAGGGCTATTGAGGAGGATCTAGTTAGACTACTCATTGACCACTAGGGCTATCCAAGATCTAGTTAGACTACTCATTGACCACTAGAGGTTTTTAGGATTGTCTTGTCATAAATCAAATCTTAGAATATCATCTCTGAGTGTATAGAGTGGGTTGGGTTTGACTGTTTATGTAGCAGTGTAGGATTCATCTGACAGGTGGGTTGGTTAGACTGTTTATTGTTGGGAGTGTAGGGTTCATCTGACAGGTGGGTTGGTTAGACTGTTTATTGTAGCAGTGTAGGATTCATCTGACAGGTGGGTTGGTTAGACTGTTTATTGTAGCAGTGTATGGAGCATCTGACAGGTGGGTTGGTTAGACTGTTTATTGTGGGAGTGTATGGAGCATCTGACAGGTGGGTTGGTTAGACTGTTTATTGTAGCAGTGTAGGATTCATCTGACAGGTGGGTTGGTTAGACTGTTTATTGTAGCAGTGTATGGAGCATCTGACAGGTGGTTAGTTAGCTGTTTATTGTAGCAGTATAGGGTTCATCTGACTCTTTCTTATATTGATGATAAGCTTTCTCTGTGTCTTGATCTCATTTAGCACCTCAACATTAGTCATTTTAGCAGCCCATGGGATTCTCATCATTCTTCTTCAAAACCACATTTCTGTGGCCCTCAGAATTTTTCGATCTGTGTGTTCATTGTCCATGACTGCATCCATATGTCAGTATTGGTTCTATGTAGCACAGAAAAAGCTCGCATTCTGATCGGGATTGACAAGGACTTGTTGCAGATATGCTTCTCATTTTCAGGAATGATGTTTTTGCTTGTCCCATTCTGCTCTTTATTTCTGATCGGCATCTGATGTTACCAGGTTGTCTTAGATCAGTCCCATTTACTGTGATGGTGCATTTTGGCAAAATCTGCTCTTTTGATATTATCATAACTTCTGTCTTCTTAATATTCAAACTGAGTCCTTTGTTGCTACTTTCTGTCACAACCTTATCAACTAATTTCTGTAGCTCCATTTCATTTGCTATTTTTTTTTCTGATCCAGAAGCACTTGAGCTGAAAGCTCTTTGGCTCAGTGTCATGGACATCGTAACCCTTCGGTTCAGTGCCACGAACACCGTAAATCTAGGGAATCTGTGGCTTTTCTGCCAGTCGAGAGTTGAACCCACACTCACAGAGACTTATCACCCGTAGTCCACGCTCGAACACGCTGGGCAGGCGGCTTTTCTTGCTGTTAAGACAGTATCATCAGCGTATCTCAGGTTATTTATGATATGTCCTCCACAGCTATTCCAGGAAAATCTTTTATAGACCTAAAATGCTTTCACAATACAGTGAGAACAGGTCTGGTGATAATACGCATCCCTGTTTAACACCTCTTTTGATCTTCTGGAAAGTTCCAATCTTTTTGTCTATTATAGCTGCTGTTTGCTGTCAATATATGTTCTGAATGATTCTTAGATCTTTGCTGTTGATGTTTAAGCTCTCTAACATTTTGGAAAGTTCTTGATGGCGTACATTGTCGAATGCCTTGGTGTAGTCTATAAAGCACAAGTATAGATCTGCTTTTACTTCTATTGATCTTTCTATTAGTGTTCTTAGGATATATATAGCGTTGCTAGTGCCTTGCCTTCAACAAATCCACACTGCTCATCACTGATTTCTGGTCTTATTCTGCTTCTTATCCTTCTCATCATTATCCTCAGTAGTATCTTTGTCATGACTCATAAGACTGATAGTGCGGTGATACATTTACAAAGTATTCTCCTTCACCCCTAGGGAGGCATAGGTCCGAAGGCCATCTTTTCCCCATTTTCTCTCTCCCCATTTTCTTGCATTCTGTCCCTTACCTCTATTGCCCTGAGGGTTCCATCAGAAACCTGTCTCATGTACTGTCAGGAGTTTCCTCAGTGTGGGTCCTATCCATCGGCCCATCCTTATGTGGTCCTTCTTCTTCCTTGGATGACTATGAATTTTTTTGGTTGAGTTTCTATGGCTATCTAGTGTTTTTACAGGGTGGGGTAGCTGGCCCCACCCTAGTCATCTCTTACAACATGCGTGGCAGGTAACTGTGGTTCTATTCTTAGTCATCTCTTACAACATGCGTGGCAGGTAACCGGTTCTATTCTTAGTCATCTCTTACAACATGCGTGGCAGGTAACTGTGGTTCTATTCTTTGCACCTTCTTCTTCTTCTTCTTTGCGTTAGATTCTTTACCACCAAATTTTAATCACTCTTTGTGATATGTTTGATCTTTGCCAGAACGTGTATACGTTGCACATTGGTTTGTAGGCCCCTAAACGCATAAACTTCTACACGTTTAGGACATGTGCATCCGATATCAGCCAAACCTCCTCAGTCGCCTCTTTGTTATCGTGGCAGGTAACCCAGCTCAGTTCTACTCTTTTACACTGTGTAGGCATGCTCTCATTTTCCACTGTTTGGGCTGTGACCTTATCTAGGTGTTTGCAAATGTATTTCGCACATGATCTCACCGACTCGAAGTGACCAGAAATAAATTCTGAAACAGTAGGTTTGACCTTTGTTAACCTGCTTTTTCAGGGAGTTGGTGCAAGCTGTTGCAGATCTGTTAAGCCACAATCAATACAGTCAACTGAAATGCGCGGAATCACCAAATCTGTATTGCGTTGCCAACGACCATCACCCAGCTAATTTTACGTGTCATTGCTCACGTGTTCATGATATTTTATGCCTGTCATGTGGCGTGATTGGTGAATAAACCCGCAGCGCGATAGTCTGGTTGGTCCTTGTCGTGGGAGTTTTTCCGGCAGTGTCAAGTGAATGAGCCTCAACTAAAGGTGCTGGTGTATCTAGGAAGTGAGGCGGCAGGCGTGGTGCATTACATCACCAGCCATTGTTTTTGGCAGAACAAACAAGCGCATCTGAGACCTATTTTTCTTTCATGTTAACCCTATACCACAGGCCATGAGCAGACACCTCATATATGTTATTGTATATGAGTTAATTCAGATAATGTGTTGCCAGATGAGGTCGTCTGACATATCTTTTGCAATGAACCATTATGCGGTAATGGTATGAGTTCAGTTGTTAACGTGGTGCTCTTAATTTGCCGTGCAGTCAGGAAAGGCGACGAACAAATGGGTAAAGAAGCAGACTAATTAAAGATCAAGGTTTAAATATTTGCACATATAATGCTGCTTAGCGAATCGAACCATCTGGCAGCCTCTTGTAAGTGAAGACTCTTCGTCTTGAACACCTGTTTATGCCATCATGCTCTCCTCCCTACCCTCTCACCCACCTGCCCTCACCCTCCTCTCTCTGCCTCCCTATCTCTCTCTCTGTGCCTCCACCACCTGCCTGCCACCTCTCCACACCATGCCACCACCTCATATCTCCTCCCACACCTGCACCACCATACCTGTGTGTGCCATGCCTGCCTGTGCCATACTCTTATCACTTATACTCAGCCTATCATGCCTTATGCCTGTGTCCCTCCCTCCTGTGCCACCTGCCCTCTGCTCTTTCTCTTCTGTCTTGCTTGCACCATGCCACATGCCTCTCCATGTGCCTTTCTTATACACTCACATGTTTACCTTTATCCACATATATACACCCTTACTTTATATACTCTATATATATATATCTCTCTCTTTCTATATACCTCTCTTTCTTTATATCATATTAACCTGTGACCATACCTATCTTTGAGCTGGTCAGTGACTAGAGTATTTTGCTACATGCAGCAACTTTCTGGGTTTTCAAGCACCTCTGCACATTGTTCAACTCAACACAGTCTCTTCCCTCAAAAGGCTCTGTTTATTAATGGCTGACTCCACAACTCATCATCATTTAGTCCTCCATATGCGGATCTGGTGCGCTATGAAGTTTGCGGGCACATCTTATCGACGGTGTGCCTGAGTGCACCTCTTCCCTCAGAAGTGCGAACATGTTGTTCGTTTTATTATCAATGATTGTTCTTCTACATGCAATATGTAATTGATCTGCTGCTTTGAACAATACATGATGTCGAAACAGTTACAGATATATTGCTTGGTGGTTCATCTTATATTTACTGATGTTCTGATATGCAGGAACATTGAGGTGGAAAATCTTAAGTCTCCTCTAGCCATTAGCCAGCCATTATATGTTTCAAAATGCTGTAGTAAAGAGCCATTACTGACTGTTACTCAAACTTTAAGTTTCATCTACCCAATCTCAATTTTTTTGCTGTCCCTTATGTAGTGTGCATACAGTCAGCATGTATTACTCTACAGCGTTAATTTCATTTATCAGAAGAAGGCTGTGTGGTAGCCGTGGACTAGATGGCAATTTTGCACCAAATTGTTAGATCGTTACCATTAGAAACAATCAGCCCAATCCCTCTGACCGCATATTAACTGTTTTGAGCGCTTATTATTAGAAAGTGTCTATTTAATAAATTATTAATTACATTGCAGTGTCTCCTGTCGGCGACTAAAACCAGCATGTTCAGCGAAAGAGGTCCAGCGGAGAAGTATTTCGTCGTTTTTGTCTTAAAATATTGGCGAGCCAAGTTAAACAGTGAATCATGAATCTAAGTGGACAAGAAAACATACATTACGTGACGTCCTGAAAAGTGGTTAGGGTTTCAGAAATTTTTTGCAAGTGGGGTTGTTGTAAGATACTCTTAGCTCAAAGCTATCAGTGCTTTATAATTTCATATGCATAACTCCATGCCTCATGAAGAAACAATCAGTTGGAGCAACTTTAGAGGACAACCAATATACTTCAATATTTTATAGAACTTGGCCCTTTTTCTTGTTTACGTGTCAAATGCCCTTGGTCGAATACCATTGTGCAGAGGCATGCCATATGCGCGCTTTCCCCTTGTGGAGTGGAGATGGCTGTGAATAAGTTGTTAGGCCAGTCTGTACGGATCACGTTACGTGACTCTGCGGCTGCGGCTCGCCGGTTTCTGTAGTGGTTTTGGACACAGTGACGCCTGTTGCGAAGCAGAAGATCACTTCTGTGGTTGTTGTCCCTTGTCCTTTATTTTTTTTTTTATAGAGTGTCATATCTTTGCATCCTCATGTCTGAGGAAGTGTTCACTCTTATTTGAATAAGGAGATTGTAGAGGTGGGGGCCTTTGAGACATCCTATTGTATTTGAGGACTTCTGCAGGAATGTTGTCAAGTCTGATGCCTTATACCATTTGAAAGTTTGTTGATTACTTGAAAGTTCCTGCTCCGTGGATTTGGCGAGCATCAGCTCGGTTTGGTCATAAGTAATTTCCAGGTATGATCAGTGAAGAGACTACAGGTATTTTCCTATCCTGATAAAGTTGGAATGATGTTTCCACCACTATTTGACATGCTAGTCTATATCTTATTATTGTCTCTTTTCTGATCTTGGTGTTTTTAATTTTTGTTATCATTTGGTCCCAGAAGCCTGCTCAATCTTTTGCATTATTGCCTTGGTGTTTGCTGCCCTCCTCACAGCATTTGTATGTGACTTCTGGTTGACCAGTATTCATTTGCACACCTGCCTCCTTGAAACAGTTTAATACTGATTTTGTGTGAAGATGGTCACTGTACAGACTTTTTAGTTCTTTTATAATTTAATTGGGCTCTTTCTTTTCCTCTGAAGTGAAGACTTACAGGTTCATTTCCATTTGTTCTACCCAGTCTTTGTTGGAGGAATTTCTTAATTTCAAATGAGTCAATGGCACAGTCATGTCTCATTGATTTTGATCTTCCACTTTTTTAGGTCTCAGCTCATATTCTCCATTTTCAGTTCTCTTTGGTAGTCTGACGCCTTTCTGAAAGTCTCCTATTCTCTGTCATTGTTTTTGTGAGCTGACTTTGGGTTTGAGTGGTCTTCTTGTTGAATGAGTTTATTGGAAATATTTGACTTGCTGATAACTAATTGTGATCTGTGCAGTCATTCCTTAGAAGAAATCGTGTGATTTTCATGTGTTGCAGTGTTATCTCAGTGTTAATTATAAAATCATTTAGTGCCATTACTGATCTTAAGGTGTTTGTATTGCCCTATGTCTGTAATTTGACAGAAAAAAACGTATTTATCTTTATCTTGTTTTTGAGGACAAATTAAGCTTGATCATGACGTTGTGATGATGTTTTAATGCCATGATGACCCAGGCATACTGGCCACCAGTAAGATAGTCAGATCTGTCTTGGTACATTTCAGTATTTAATATAAAGGTTATCATCTAACAAATAGATCATTCTAACAATAAGGTCATGAACTTATCTTCATCTTTGCAGACTTCTTTCTGGGTTGAGTGTTGGAAACCACATCATGATGTTAGAATCCACTTGCACATTGAGTGTGGTGATGTTCACTGGATTCTTAATTTTGGCTACTCTGGTATATGAATGGCTTTACCAAGTCTATTGTGCCGCGGCAAAGCCGACTCCATACAGTCTGGTTGATTGGTGGCAGGCCCTGCCCAGAAAGAATGTGTAATTCTTTCTTTTTAAGGCAGCCACAGTGCTGGGCATGAGTTCCTGTGACTGTGTCTACCTGCAGTCTCTCAAGTTCTCTGTCTATGACAGCTGTTTTCCTGATACCTTTTGTTTGATGGTCTGGGTTGACAGATCAGGACACATGGTCCTGGGTTCCATATTTTCCAAATCTAAGAGTTTATTTGTCTTGTCTCTGCAACCATTTGCTTTCCGTGTTGTGCTGAGGCGAAAAGATGAAGTGTCGTCTCTTTGTGCTAGCCTGGGCGTGATAATATGAATCTTGCCCACCAGCACACTTCAAGCCCCCTCTCACCACCTGTTTTCCAAAAGAAGGAAAGGCAGAGAATCTCACATTTGGAATCAACCCAGGATTTGAGAATGCCAGAAGATGGCAGGTGCGTAACATCAGCACACATGAGTTCTCCCTCAGGATTTTGGTCAAGGTTTACTCCTCTAGCCCTCTCTGCATTGCGTGCATTTTGGGCAGTGGGGATTTTTGATCAGGTTTACTCCCTAGCCTTTGGCTCTCCCGAGCCCCTCTCCACAAGGCAGTGTGTGTGGTCTGATGTACATACCGGAATTAAAATAACACAGTATGACCATAGAAGCGCTGTGTGGTTACATCTCTGTTGTTGGATCTTGCAAAGCTGTTATGGTTCCAACGATAATAGTTGCTTATATACTTTAGTGGTCTGTTGAAACTACTGAGCAATTGGATGAACGTTATATAATTTCAGGTTTAAACCTGATTGGTGTTGTGTCAACATGATCAGGCTTTACAACTATTGTTCGGTGCTTTATTGTTAATAATTGCATTTCCACAAGCGGCGGTGACATATGTACATACATACATATATGTACACATATATATTACCACTGCCACCAGCACTCCTTATATACATACATATATATATACATTTAGTTAGTTAGTTAGTTTTATTCTTTCGAGCCCAAAGCGGCACATAGACAAAGTTTTGAATCTGCATGTGATACGGTTCTTTTTGCTAGCAGTTGGAGATCTTGTATGGTTTACATCCCCGTAGTTACTTTCTTGTTGGATGATTGGTTCTTGAAAGTGGAATATTTGTACGGTCTTCCCGTTTTCTTTTCCCAATTAGGTATTACACATAGCGGACTTGTGGTTAGTCTCTTTTCGTCTGCTCTAGACATGACTGTCTTTCACATACGTTTCCTTATATTTGATCTAGGAGTTATTGGTGTGTTCTATCCTCTCTTGCTGTGTTGTTCTGAAACAGAATCACTCCATTTTTACTTTTAATATTTTGAACATTTATTCTCTCAAAGCTGATAGTTCTTATCCGTTTCTTTGTTGATTTCCACTTTCAGTCTAAGTCAGTGAGAATCACACATGACCTAAATAATTTAACTTTGTGTATTACTAAGGTCTTGAGATTGCCAAGATGTTAGTTAATTGGTGAAGCCACTAGCTACCTGTGTCTAGAGTTTATTCTTTCGCCATTATCTCCGTTGTTTGTGCCTTATACTCTTTCTCCTCTCTCTCTCTCTCTCTCTCTCTCTCTCTCTCTCTTTGTCTCTCTCTCTCTCTCTGTCTCTCTCTCTCTCTCTGTCTCTCTCTCTCTCCTATCTACTCTCTCTCTATATATATATATATATATATATCTATATATATATATATATAATATTTATATATATACTTATATATATATATATATACGTGTTATATATAAAACGTATAAATATATATATATATATACGTGTATATATATATACATATAAATCATATTATCATACATACATATATATATATATATATATATATAACAAGACGGGGGGGAAAACATCAGTTCAATAGTGTTACAGATGAGTCCTCTGTATTATAATATGGACAGAGAAGAATAAATAGATATATTCAAAATATAACTCAAATTAAAGAAAATTGTCAGCTGCTACAAATAGGAAAATTAAAATATTTTGAACATATGAAGACATAAAAGACATATAAAGACATAAAAAGACTTTAGATCATTGGGAAAGAGACATCCCGGCAAGGGAAAACTACAAAGAATGATGGATTCAGGATGTACTGGTGATTTGTGCATGATAAATGCAGAGGGGAACATCTGGCCGAGGAGACAAATTCTGAAGGACTGTTAGTTATGGTCCTATGTATCAAGTTCTGCTCATGACAAGCTATTTGTTGATATATAATTATAATATAATATAACATAATTATTGATAATATAGTAATCATACCCGAATAATTTAATATATAATGTAATCTCAATCTAATGAAATAATATACTAGTTTGCTATCTTGAGTCCATAGTGAGTCACTACCAGCCTTTTCCTTGATGAAGAAATCAACGATTGAATAGGTAATATGGCTACTACATAACAATATAGTCTACATTCAGCAAACTATATTCTGATTCAAAGTAATCAAAGTGAACGTGGGACATTGATCATGATAGCTAAACTAAAAAAGACTAAACAGTAAACGTAGGTAGTTAAGTAATTAATACTAATTACTAGTACATGGTGGAGCAGGAGTATAAGTTATAACTTATAACATAATCATGATGATGCTTCAGATGCTTCATACTTCATCATTACATGCTATGACTATATGCCTCAGAGTCACTATCTATGCTCGACATTGAATCATTGTCAGTCACTCAGTAAATCCAGTAATATCGTAAAATTGTAATGCTTACTTATATATTATAATATTTATAAAATATTGTAACAGATTGAGATATCAGATTAAGATATAATATGGACCTATTGTGAGTGTCTCACTCACTGTCTGACTAACTTAACTACTAATCATCCTAGCCTAATGAGTCTGATGGATTCTGATGTCTACTTAACTATCAATACTATCATCACTTACTTGTTTACTGAGATCTAGACGGTTGGTCGCTAACAACGGTGACAGTCCAGCTTCTAGTTCAGACAAGTGTGTATCAAATGTTGCTAATTTCTCCTTTAGTTCTCTTGGAATACCATCTTCGTTCGATATTGAAGATGCCATTTTGGTTCAGCAAAGATGGTACTCTTACAATCAATGAGACAACTTATATCCAGAGTCCCGACACAAACTGTTCTACCCTTGATCTAGCCACATCCGATTTCTTCAGTAAAGAAAACTAAAAAACTCTATTTTCATTAACCTGGTCTGGATTTTATGTTTATTTTCTCATGTAGTCATTGCATGTTTATGGAGTGTACACGCAACAGTGACATGCAAGGTAGCTAAACCACTTTCACACAGTCTGCCTTCGAAAATTAAGAACATCAAATCCCAGACACCGAGGTCCTAAAAGAGCTGCTCTCCCCAGCATCTATACAATCTTGATGCAGTCCCAGACACGATGAGCAGGACATGTGGTTATTCCCACTCGGTCCCACGCCGAACGTTATTCACACTCGGATATAAATAAAGCTGATTCGATTGGCTGACTTTTAAGCGCAGTACCTGTACGTGATTGAAAAAAAAAAAATGGCGATCGAGAAAGGAGCGTCTTTTTTTTACTCTTAAAGATTTTGAAGCAGCCCTTAAAAAGTACGAAGAGGAAAATGGTGTTCTTTTTGTTAAGATAAGCTCAAAGAAAGTAAGATTACGTTTTACTTTATTATAATGATAGTTTCCATTATAATATGTTAGTGTAAACTAAGTTAATGTAAAAAGTGTAAGTGATACATATAATATTATATAATTATACACACACTATTGAACCCTATTTTAAAACAATAGGCCAAGAACAAGATGGATAGATAACATCTCAGAGTCCTGCGAAAGCATGGACTGACAACGTCAAGCGCAACACACCTGGCACAAGATAGGAAACTAACTCTCCCACGACGCTTCACGGCAAATGTGGTTAAGATAAGATAAGATAAGAAAGATTTAAAACAATTTCAATATTTAAGATAAAAGCATTACTTTGTAAATATACATAATTAAAATATGTTGTATGCTATAGACCTAGCTAACTGCTACAGAAAGATCCTACGAATGCCATGGACAGAAAAAAAAGAAAGAACACTGAATTCCTGAAAGAACTAAATCTTAAAGAAAATTGGCTGATAAACAACATAATATACAGAATAATTAGATACTTTGGTCACATCAAGCATCACGATGACCTGGAAAGAACAATATTAGAGGGCATGGTCCCAGGACGCAGAGGCAGACCAAGAAGAAGATGGCTACAAGATATTAAAGAAACCATGAATATAACCATCGACGAAGTGGGTGAACTGGCTAGAGACAGAGTGAATTTCAGATGTGTCTACAAAGAGAGTAACATCCTACAGAGAGAGCAACGTCCTACAAAGAGCAGGCATCCTACAAAGAGAGTAACATCCTACAAAGAGAGCGAGACGTCCTGAAAAGAGCAACCCGAGGCAACGTCCTACAAAGAGAAGTCCGAACACAAGAGGCAACGTCCTACAAAGAGAGCAACGTCCTACAAAGAGAGCAACGTCCTACAAAGAGAGCAACGTCCGACAAAGAGAGCAACGTCCTACAAAGAGAGCAACGTCCTACAAAGAGAGCAACGTCCTACAAAGAGGCAACGTCCTACAAAGAGAGCAACGTCCTACAAAGAGAGCAACGTCCTACAAAGAGAGCAACGTCCTAAAGAGGTCAAAGAGGCAACGTCCGAGCAGTCTCAAGAGAGCAAGTCACAAGAGCAATCCTACAAAGAGAGCAACGTCCTGCAAGAGAGAGCAACATCCTCAAAGAGAGCAAGTCACTACAAAGAGAGCAACGTCCTACAAAGAGAGCAACGTCCTACAAAGAGAGCAACGTCCTACAAAGAGAGCAACATCCTACAAAGAGAGCAACGTCCTACAAAGAGAGCAACGTCCTACAAAGAGAGCAACGTCCTTCAAAGAGAGCAACATCCTACAAAGAGAGCAACGTCCTACAAAGAGAGCAACGTCCTCAAAGAGAGCAACTCCTACAAGAGAGCAACATCCTACAAAGAGAGCAACGTCCTACAAAGAGAGCAACGTCCTACAAAGAGAGGCAACGTCCTACAAAGAGAGCAACGTCCTCAAAGAGGCAACGTCCTACAAAGAGAGCAACATCCTACAAAGAGAGCAACGTCCTAGCAAAGGAGCAACGTCCTCAAAGAGAGCAACGTCCTAGCAAAGAGAGCAAGCGTCCTCAAAGAGAGCAACGTCCTACAAAGAGAGCGAACATCCTACAAAGAGAGCAACGTCCTACAAAGAGAGCAACGTCCTAGCAGAAGAGCAGGCAAGTCCTACAAAGAGAGCAACATCCTAGCAAAGAGAGCAACGTCCTACAAAGAGAGCAACGTCCTACAAAGAGAGCAACATCCTGCAAAGAGAGCAACGTCCTACAAAGAGAGCAACGTCCTACAAAGAGAGCAACGTCCTACAAAGAGAGCAACGTCCTCAAAGAGAGCAACGTCCTACAAAGAGAGCAACGATCCTACAAAGAGAGCAACGTCCTACAAAGAGAGCAACGTCCTGCAAAGAGAGCAACGTCCTACAAAGAGAGCAACGTCCTACAAAGAGAGCAACGTCCTACAAAGAGAGCAACGTCCTACAAAGAGAGCAACGTCCTACAAAGAGAGCAACGTCCTACAAAGAGAGCAACGTCCTACAAAGAGAGCAACGTCCTACAAAGAGAGCAACGTCCTACAAAGAGAGCAACGTCCTACAAAGAGAGCAACGTCCTACAAAGAGAGCAACGTCCTACAAAGAGAGCAACGTCCTACAAAGAGAGCAACGTCCTACAAAGAGAGCAACGTCCTACAAAGAGAGCAACGTCCTACAAAGAGAGCAACGTCCTACAAAGAGAGCAACGTCCTACAAAGGCAGTCTACAGAGCAACGTCCTACAAAGAGGACCGCAAAGCAGTCCTACAAAGAGAGCAACGTCCTAGCAAAGAGAGGCAACGTCCTACAAAGAGAGCAACGTCCTACAAAGAGAGCAGTCCAAGACAACGTCCTACAAAGAGAGCAACGTCCTACAAAGAGAGCAACATCCTACAAAGAGAGCAACGTCCTACAAAGAGAGCAACATCCTACAAAGAGAGCAACATCCTACAAAGAGAGCAACGTCCTACAAAGAGAGCAACGTCCTACAAAGAGAGCAACGTCCTCAAGAGGCAAGTCCTAAAGAGGCAACATCCTCAAAGAGAGCAACATCCTACAAAGAGAGCAACGTCCTACAAAGAGAGCAACATCCTACAAAGAGAGCAACGTCCTACAAAGAGAGCAACATCCTCAAGAGGCAACTCCTACAAAGAGAGCAACGTCCTCAGAGAAGTCCTAAGAGCAACATCCTACAAAGAGAGCAAGCATCCTACAAAGAGAGCAACATCCTAGCAAAGAGGCAACATCCTCAAAGAGAGCAGACATCCTACAAAGAGAGCAACGTCCTACAAAGAGAGCGAACGTCCTCAAAGAGAGCAACGTCCTACAAAGAGAGCAAGACTGTCCACAAAGAGCACGTCCTACAAAGAGAGCAACATCCTACAAAGAGAGCAAGCGTCCTCAAAGAGAGCAACATCCTACAAAGAGAGCAACGTCCTGCAAAGAGAGCAACATCCTCAAAGAGAGCAACGTCCTACAAAGAGAGCAACGTCCTACAAAGAGAGCAACGTCCTACAAAGGATACGCACCTTGATAATGATGAGACCTAGCTATATATTTATTTAATTGGATACTGCAGGGGGTAAATAGAGTAAGAAATGGGTGCGGGCAGAGAGCCCGCCCCTCGTAAGTGCGTGACGTCATTTATGGACAGCCCCTAAGGAAATAAGTTTGAAGTTAACGCCAAGCGCAAATACATTTACTGGGTAAGGTTGACCGAGCGCAAATACTAAAGTTGCGTTTTAGTGCCTAACTAAACTGCCCTCCCTGGGACAACTGAACAAGGTACTGTTGCATTAACCAACTAAAATCCCCGGAAAAAATGAGGTGGGTGATGTGGCGAGCGCAAAATTTCAGTTACGCTGCTAGCGCCGATTGAAACGACCATCTAGAATATCTGTGCGCAGCCCCAGTCCAGTGTTTCCCTGGGACAGAGAAAATGCACAGTAGACATTGCAAAGTGCCAACATGCGCCTCGAAAAACCTGAGAATGTTCCTATTGCGGAATAAACTAAACGAGGTCAGAAAAGTAAGGCCGACATTGTAAAGATTTGACAGGCTGTCCAACTCCGAACAATGGCGAAGGCCGACACTTTTACGGTGTGTTGCACGAGTAAGATGCCGTCCAGACACAAAAGTAATGACGCAGGCAGAAAAGTTTCCGAGTATGCCAAACCCCCCAATGGAAAACAGATTCCAAAATCTAGCAATGGTGCGGCTGAAAAGAAGCAGCTTTATTCATCAGGCCAAAAGACTGAATAGGCAAACTTTAAAACTACCAAAAGTTGGCATCCCCTAAAGTCTGTGCCAGAGCAAACCTCTTAGAGAGGGGAGACTGAACCAGAAGTATGTATCCAGACAGGTTAAAGGAATACTCGACAAGGATGAGCAGAACAGCATACAACGCAAGATAGTCACTCTCAGTTTACTTGATGCAGAATACCCACATGATCTCTGGGTCCGGGTATATACGGATGGGTCAGCAGAAAATGCAGTGAAGAATGGAAGAGCAGGAATGTACATAGAATACCCATACAACGTTCGAGATGCGATTAAAGTACCAACGGGGAAATTCTGTCACAACTATGATGCAGAAATTCAGGCAATCAAGGTGGCAACTGAGAAACTGTTGAATACCAGACTCGATCCTCAACCTGTTGTATTTTTGACTGATGCAAAATCAGCACTCCAGTCTAGAAAATTACCAGGTCTACAGACCCTACTGTCTAAACTGTCCAAGCAGCGCAGGGTCGTCTTTCAGTGGATACCCTCTCACTGTGGAATACCAGGAAATGAAACAGCAGACCGATTGGCCACTGAAGGTGCTGCAGGAGAGCAACCAGATGTGCCAGTTACCTACCACCAAAAGAAAATGGTGATTAAATCAATCAGAAATCCCAAAATACCAACACAAGACGATTACTATAATATGAGCAGATTGGAACAAGTTGTCCTTCTGCGCCTTAGAACAGGACACAATCGACTCTGCAGCCACATATATACAAAATTCAAGATTGACAATTCAGCCATGTGTACATGTGGACAGGCACACCAGACTGCAGAGCACATACTTCAAGACTGCCCCGAATATGATACACTGAGGCAAACTTACTGGCCTAATGAAACAACACTCGACAGAAAACTACACGGACTTCTGTGTGAGCTACAAAAGAAAGTGAAGTTCATACAAGAGACAACATTGAATATATAAACAATATTTCAAGCGAACGAAAGGAAGGAAGATGCCGTCACAGGGCAAGCTTATGTGCCCCCAAAAAGATTGAGAAATGTTCCTAATTCGGAACATAGTCAGAAAGGCTGCACAGCTCTTTGGCGTAGATCATAAAGCCCAAATATACGGCAAAAGATGATCGTAAAGGCGCAGATCCAAGCCAAAATATACGGCACAACGGATCGTTCTAGGGCAAGCTACCCTATAATATATATATATATATATCTATATAGTAAATAAAATGCTGGATGAAATAGGGTGTGCCAAGTCACCATGGGCGCATATGCACAACGTAAAAAAGCATTCTCGTCAAAGACCAATCACATTTAGAATGATAAAATTAGCCGCGAAGAACGAACGCAAACAACAACATATCTTATAGGCAGGCCTGTTTTTGTAGGCCTAGGTCTATATAATCTAATATATTTTACAACGAATTCGTGTAATATATCATTATAGGCCTATAGTTAGATCGGATAAATTATTAGTTAGGCTTATAGTTTGTCGAAGATTATTAAACTTTTCGTATCTGTGTAAAACGCTCTAGTCTATATTATGCGGAGATATCTTTTTATTATATTTTATTGGCATTGATATGGCATAGCCATCTGTGTATAACACGGAGATATATCTTGTTGTATTGACATCTGTCAATAATGCTCTGTTTTAAACTATACGAATAACATTCTTAGTTATTCGCAGCCGGCTGTGAATAACTCCGAACGTTATACACACTCGAGTGTGAATAACGCCTCCCTTTCAGAATACTCAAAAGACTTGTATGGTGAGCTGCGTTGCGGTAAACGCTCACAGGGGTGATCAAAAAAAGATTACAAGCACGCATCGGGCTCACCAGTCATCTACGCGCACACACAGACAAAGACAATGCAACTACATTTCCTTGGATGGAAATTGTGTGTCCGTCATCACCCATGATGGACAAGCATCATGCATGGACTGTTGTAACAGAAGCACAGCGACAACAACATATTAACCGACTCCAGTTAGCGGGCGATGACTACAACATGAAAATAAACAGACAAAAACAGAATAATGACATTCGCTAGAAAGAAAAGCACTACCAATATCTCCATCGACAAACATCAAGTAAAGCAAGCTAAAGACTATAAATGTTGATCATTTTTTCAGCAAATGGAAAAATGACTTACGAAATCCAACATAGATGCAATAAATCAAATAATATTACAAACACAAAAAGAGCATTGTTTAACAAAATCTTTCTCCCAACATTATGCTACCAGTGCTATACATGCACGCTGACATCAATCGATAGAAGAGAATTAGTCACGACAGAGATGAAGTGTCTATAGAGAATGCTGGGAGTATCAAGAAGAGCGTCCGTAGTTTAAGCGGTAGTGAGCTCGATCACAACCCAAGCGTACCTGGTTCAAACTCCGCGGCGGGCAAGTTTGGAAGCAAATTATTTTCCTTGGATTTTTACAAACGGTAAAAGTAGACCACACCGTTCATAAAACAATGGCTAACTACTGAACGTATAAGTGGTGCCTAGAAAATCGACGACTTGTTTACTGTTGTTAATGGCTACGTCCTGTACAGGATATGCCACGATTTTCATTTGTCAAATTAAATGGTTCGGCCACGTAAGCAGATCACCAACAGATTTTCTCAAAGAGCAATGCTAATCTGATACAATAGATACAAAGCAAAAGACCGTCCGCGCAAAAGGTGAACTACAGAAATAGCAGAGGCAGTGAAGCGCACGTTCTGTAAATATCTTCACATAGTGGTGCTGTGAAAAGCTGTGAGTTCGTGTCGTTCACGGACTGTGTTGTCTGTTCGTGGTTGAGGAAAAGAATAAGTATGAATGAGACTACGGTGGAATGTCACTTTAGTGTCAAAGTCGTAGACGTCAGTTGTATGTGACCCCAAGTACTGCACACTCCTACTTGTGACCAGAAGGTCTTCATCAAAGGTGGGGTGACCAGTAAGTTACTGTAACCGTCGCCGCTATAGTTAGTTTCAGAGCATTAACTTTCATAATCTTGGACGTCACCACATCTAGTGTGAGCACATAAGGTCTCGTGTCTTTGCACGTTTACTATATTTAGAATTAGCATTTCCATTCTCATAGATAATTCAAAATGGCAGCCATATTCAGTGTCATCAACTATATGATGTGTGTATGTCCTGTTTCCATTGCTGGGTATCCACACCGCCTCCGTCTTGCATATTTTGTATTCTGTGAGGGAAGTTCCTCTACGCGTTGTATTCTGTGAGACATCTTCCTGTCCACGTTCCTGCATGTTTTAATAGCCCACCATTCATGAGAAGTTTGGAAAGTCTATGTAGTCTTCTCTTTGTTTAAATCCAAATGTGCTGCACAGAAGATGGGGGTCTCTTCTGTGACGTAGAGGTTATGTGCTCGTCTCTCGTTCTAAGGGTACTCGGATCGCTACCTCGTGGGACCATCTGGATATTTTCCATAGATCCCTGATATGTGTAGGTGAGATCGAGTTCCTAGTACTATCGGAGACGGCTTATAAAACGAAGGTCTCACGTTCAAGTTGATCACAAAACCTCATTCTACTGGATTCTCCGAAAGGAGTTAATTCTTATTTTTCATGTTTGTTGGCCTACACGCTCTGATATAACCAATAAAAGGTTCGCCTTAGGTTGAAAGGGGCGTGCCTCGGCTTAAAGAGGCTTTAATCCCTACTAAACAAACAAACAAAAAAAGTTGATCACGTAAAAGAACCATTGGCAGTTTAAGATCGAGAAAAGCAGACCGGAGAGCCGCTACGCAGGCAAATGTCATTAGAAAAAAAATGAAATTCCTACCCAAACAAATTTAACCATCTTCTAAATTACATCAGGTATCCTCGCCGGTGATATGGAGTTCGTGAACTGACGCTGAGATCTCCTGTGTAAGAAAGAGATTGGAGCACACATGGTTACTCACTGAAGTGCAATGATGATTGTCCTATCAATCAATCAATCAATTAAAATCAATCAAATCGACTCTCAGTTTTTGTACGTTACTAATATGTTTAATGCGAACAAATTCTCATTTATTTGCTGGAAACTCTCCTTAGACACACTCTTCATCGGTTGCTGAGGATGACTTAGCACCGATGGGTCTGATGTGATCACCGAGTATACAATATATAAGCCTATATAATGAACGTAAGTGTTACAGAAGTCCTTCGTATATCATGGAAAGAGAATAGAACAAATAGATCTATCCAGAAAGAACTCAAAACCAAAGAAAACTGGCTAATGCTACAGATAAGAAAGATATAATTTAGATATTTTGGACATTTAAAAATACGAAGGGCTGGAGAAGACCATCATAGGAGGAGAAGAGGAAGACAGCGGAGAAGATGGATTCAGGATGTAACTGATGATTTGAACATGATGGCTGCAGAGGCGGGACATTTGGCCTATCAGAGACATAAATTTTGAGGGACTGTTGGGGTGGCAAAGTTCTGCTCAGGACAAGCGATTTGATGATGATATAATGACACTAGAAAATCTAATTTATCACTACGTTGTCACCTCTGAAGTCGGAGAAAGTTCGCATGAATAGCGAGGGACACTGATGATAGGAAAGCAAGCGTTCACACACAAATCAGCAAGAAACTCCATACTGAACGCACTGACTACACCTGAATTCCTAGCGGGTGAACGAGAAGAAGACTACGTTGTCAGAGTACTTTGCGTAATATTTCTAGACGTGCAGACACATAACCCAATTTCCGACAAAAACCATGAAACAGTTCTGTATAAACGGTTTCCATGGTTCGAGAAACGAATCAAACATGTAATATTTGTTACTTCTGTTCTTTAGTTGTTTTGTGTTTAAAGTTGATAAATTCGTATTAAAGTTATCACCATTTATTGTTATTCAATTTGCATGTGATACATGTGAGATGAATTATAACTTCTCACACAATGTTGACAATATTTTAACGTGACTTCGTGAGACGTGACAACTACAACTTTACTTACTAATACACTTTGAGTTGACTTAGCCTACTACTTAGACTACTAGTCTATTAGACTTAAAAAGTACTGTAAAGTACGTACTGGTACCGTACTGTGTTGTGTACTACTCACTTCACTGACTCCAACTGTTGACTGAAAACACTGTCACGACTGTGACTTAGGAACACATTGACCATCTGCCACCATCATCATGTATTCAACTCGATCCTCTCATTCTATCTTGCCGCAGAGTCCAGGTGATATTAAGCGAAGGTCAGTGAATTCTCTCAACTTGTTGCAGGTATTATACACTTTCATTTTGTATATTTAGTTTAAAAAATAATTAAGTTGGAAATCAGTTAAATGGGAGTTTGCAGGCTGGTGTTAATTTGATAAGATTAAAGAAGTTAAAGTTAGTACCGAGTCGTCGTCGAACAGTTGACGAACTGTCACTGTGCTGCGTGTAGCTGTCAGTACTGTCACTGCTGTGTGAGTGCTGCAACGGCAACAGTGTAGTGTGAATGTTTTTATGTAAGAATGGAATGTGAGAGTATGTGCTCATTCTAGTATGACTATATCGAGATCGTGTGTTAGATTAGAAGTGTTGTGATGAACTATTTATTATGGTTAGGTATATCTAAGGCAGAAAACTGTCAGTGTTGTCTTAGCATTCTCAAAATTCGCTGAAAGCTTTCTCTTATTGCTTGTTCAAATTTCAGGCAGTTCTTACATATTTATTATGATGTGATATTTTTTAAAATATAAGAGATATGTAAAGAAATAGTTGTATGCCAATTATATTAGTATAAATATATTTGTAAGACAGCTGTCGTGCTGTCCTGGATGATTAGCATAATTATGAATAAATAATGAAAACATATTCATAATTACGCTCCAATTCTCCAGCAGTAGGGGACTCTGCATTTTGCAATCAGTCTACTATATATAAAAATAATTTTTGTATAGTGCCATAGTATGATGATGTTGCCGGCCCCTCCTTTCTTTGTTGTTATATCTGATGATCTATCAGTGTATATATGGGTCGACTCGGGTCAGGAGTATGAGGTGCTGACGTGCTCAAGTGTTTTTTTTCTCTCAGGGTTGAGCCTGTGTTTTTTCATCCTTCTTATCTATATCTGGATTTGTTATTGCTGTAAAATTTCTAAACTGTGATGAGAGTAATGTTCTACAAAAGACATGTTAGATGATGGTGAAGAAGACACTGATAACTGTTTGTTGATAAAACATCTGTTGTTGATGGTACATGTTTAATAGAACATTTTTGTTTGTTCAGATCAGGTGGTCGCAAGTTAGCAATGTCAAGTCGGTCGGAGGATGTTCGTGAGGGCTACTTCAGAAATGTGATCAACTATGATACCAACATGTCTCGAAGAGTTATTTCAGCAGTACAGTTGATGGTCAGTGCTATGTCAGGGATGGTATTTGGAATTGCTATAGAAAAAGGCAGAGGTAGGTGCTATTTTGATTTTGTGAGGTAAATTGTATTCACTTTAGATACACAGATAATACATGCGATACACAGATTCTTCTTCTTCAAATGCTCCATATCGACCACTTGTCAACCACTCTGTGTGATTTGTATATGATCTGAGCCTAAGAGTGATTGTACGTTGTGCCAGTTATGCGCCTACAAGTAGACCAGCACACTCGATTTCTGCGATGCTTTTTATTTACTAGGGTAGCTTCCTAGGTCCTACATCAGTCACCTCTTACTACATGCCTTGTACGCGAGTGGTACTATTATTTGCTTCCATTGCTGGTTCCGGCGCCACACAGTTGACCAGATACACCGATGATACATGAGATACACAGATGATACATGATAGTTTTACACAGATGACACATGATCACATACATACACAAGTTCACAGCACAAGCAACACAGATCACAAAGAGTGGTTAATTTAATTGATAAAAACACACGCAAAGAAACTTATCTGTTGTGATAGATGTGAAAATATGTCCTTCTGTATATTGTTAACTTTGATTAATGAAGAGACAGGACACTACAAATATGTCATTCATAACATCCATACATTTTCTTTGTCCAGTGTTTGAACCACATATCATCCGTGAGCAAATGCTGTTTACTAACTTCACCATGTTGAAAATGTTCTTGACAGCAACTGCAACAGGTGAGTCAATTTCTCTTCTCTTATTGATAGTGTCATAGAAGTGTCAAGAATGTGTTTGCAACAGAAGTGTCAATATTGTATTTTTTGTCAATCTTGTGTTTTGGAACAAGTGTCCGGATTGTATTTCTGACAGAGGTGTCAATGTTTGTAAAGGGAATGCCTTGATATAGACACCTCATGCTGGGAATCCTTGCGTTAGATCGCTAATGTGGCACTGTAACAACACAAAGGCAATGCATAGTCTCCAGGAACCATACCTTCCATTACGTTCTTCCAAATCACTGACGTTTAACGTGACCACAATATTTTATCTTCTGCTACTGAGGTTATTTTCTTCTTCTTGAACACTCTCATCAACCATTGTTAACAAGTGTCTCTTTGTGATTTTTATGTGATCTGAGCCATAGAGCGATTGTATGTTGTGCCAGTTATGCACCTACAAGTAGGCCAGCACATCCTATTTCTGAGACTTTTCATTTACTAGGGTAGCTTCCCTAGGCTTCTACCTCAGTTGCCTCTAACGACATGCCATATAGTTCAAAGTGTTACTATTCTTTGCTCCCCTTGTGGACCACAGCAAGGATGTTATTTATGAGCCAATGAGATGACATGTAGACTGACATACTGTCACATATGACTTTAGACTGGCATACTGTCACAGATGACATAGACTGGCATACTGTCACAGATGACATGTAGACTGACATACTGTCACAGATGACATGTAGACTGGCATACTGTCACAGATGACATGTAGATTTACACACTGTCACAGATGATATGTAGATGGACATACTGTCACAGATGATATGTAGACTGGCATACTGTCACAGATATGTAGACTGGCATACTGTCACAGATGACGTAGACTGACATACTATCACAAATGACGTAGACTGACATACTATCACAGATGACATGTCGACTGATATAGTCTATTGAATGCCATGTATGCTGGTTTATTTAGTCTCTAATCACATAGAGTGGGAGGTCTGTACAACAATATAAAGATGTTTGTCAGTCTGTCTGTCTGCTGTCTATCTATTCTGATGACATGAAAAGTTATAAGCATTATGTTATCTGTCAATATTTCTTTCCCAGGAATGTTGGGCTTCTCCTTATTAAGTATGATTCCTGCCACCATCAGACAGCATGATGCGGTTGTTGATGACTTTATCTTCTCACTTCATTCCAAAAGTGCAACAGGAGCTGCCGTCGGTGGAGCTATACTTGGTTGTGGTTTAACTTTGGCTGGAGCTGTAAGTTTTCTAACAAAGCTTAGATCATATCAACATATCTGGTCATGTTAGTCATAGGATTGTTAGTATTAATATAGTCTAGTTTTTGGGGCTGGTGTTTGGTAGCTAACCTTATATATAGTTTGAGGCTGGTGTTTGGTAGCTAACCTTATCATATATAGTTTGAGGCTGGTGTTTGGTAGTTCACCTTATAATATATAATCTGAGGCTGGTGTTTGGTAGTTCACCTTATCATATATAGTTTGAGGCTGGTGTTTGGTAGTTCACCTTATAATATATAGTTTGAGGCTGGTGTTTGGTAGTTCACCTTATAATATATAGTCTGAGGCTAGTGTTTGGTAGTTCACCTTATAATATATAGTTTGAGGCTGGTGTTTGGTAGTTCACCTTATAATATATAGTCTGAGGCTGGTGTTTGGTAGTTCACCTTATAATATATAGTTTGAGGCTGGTGTTTGGTAGTTCACCTTATCATATATAGTCTGAGGCTGGTGTTTGGTAGTTCACCTTATAATATATAGTCTGAGGCTAGTGTTTAGTAGCTAACCTTATAATATATAGTCTGAGGCTAGTGTTTAGTAGCTAACCTTATAATATATAGTCTGAGACTTGTGTTTGGTAGTTCACCTTATAATATATAGTTTGAGGCTGGTGTTTAGTAGCTTAACCTATCATGTGAGGCTGGTGTTTGGTAGTAGGCATAATTATTGATACAATGGAAGACTGCAGTAAAACTATGTAGCAAAGATGATGTAAGGGAAGACTGCACTAAAACTATTTAGCAAAGATGATATAAGGGAAGACTGCAGTTAAACTATGTAACAAAGATGATATAAGGGAAGACTGCAGTAAAACTATGTAACAAAGATGATATAAGGGAAGACTGCAGTAAAACTATGTAGCAAAGATGATATAAGGGAAGACCGCAGTTAAACTATGTATAGTGCGTTTCAAAACGTTCAGTCAACGATTGACCTCAAATATCTTCATATTCATTGCATGGATGAACATGATTTTTGCATGTGGTGTTGTATTTCCGATGTCCCAACGATTTTCTAAAATTCAATGTTGCAGGTAGTGTACTTTTCTTGCAACTGCGAATTCCTTTGATCTTTTCAAACCTAGTAATTATTTGGTGCTGGAAGAAAATAATTTATCGTAAATTTAAAAAAACACATATTTTCGCATAGGCATATATACAATTCTAATTTTGGAGGGTGAGATAACTCATATTATATAAATCATATAAAGTGTTTACTCACTTATTCTGAGTCTGATGAGTCTAACATATTGATGACTATTCTTGGCTGCACTAACGACAGTCCATCTTTGTCCCAGTAGTCATTTTCCTCCTTTAAGACATGGTCTTTGCATTTACACCAATAATCTCTGTCTAGCTTCGACAGGGTGGCATATGTTAGTTCTTTCATATTGCTTAGCTTGAAAGTTTTATTTTCAGCTGCTACTAGTCCTTTAACTTTGGCCCAACTGAGTTCAATTGGGTTTAAGTGGGAATGATAAAGTGGTAGTCTCAAACACACATGACCATGCTGTTGAATCAACTTGTCTGTTTGGAATACCCTGGTCTTCTGTGATGTTTTAACAATAGATAGTAATTCAGGATTCAAAAACATCTCGTTAAATGGAATGTTCTCCTTTCTGAGCCAAAGTTTTATAGCATCTTTTGTACTCGAAGATGTCAGGATTTTGTCTTCTTCTGACACAGTGTTGTGGTATGATGCATTGTCCATTATCACACAGGATGGTCTGTCTAGGGATGGAAGAAGAGTATGTTCAATCCAATCTCTAAATATGTTACCGTTCATCTCGGTATGATAGTCCCTGTTGTCCGTATAATTGGAAGTGAAAATAAGTTCAGCATCTTTAACCAGCCCATTTTGTCTGCTGCCTGCATGTGCCATTATCAGACGTTGTCCTTTCCACTAGGTACATATCGTTTAATTGTTCCATCGGATAACTGCCACTCCTTTTCATTAGTGTGGTGAGCATTGATCTAGGTTTCATCCACATACACAATATCGTAACCTTGATTACGCATTTCCCGTACTTCACGTAAATATTTACTTCTCAGACGTACTAAATGCGGCTTCTCGTAGATGACATTTCTCCCATTAGCGTACTTCCTAAAAGTAAAGCCAATGCTTCTAACAGTTTTCCATAACGTTGATTTCGATACATCAATGTCATTGTGTATTCTTAACCTAATCTTCAGCTTTCTTAGTGTCACAGTTTCTTTGGAATTGAACATTCTGCAAATTCTCTTCTAATCACATCCCTGTCAAAATTGTCTACTACTTTCTTTCTGCCTTGAGTCAATGTATTGACTGTACTGACAGCTCCATTAACATTGAGTAATTTATGTAGATATCTTTTACTTAAGCCAAAGCATGCATAGTTCTCTGTTCAGGATTTGATAATACTCCGATACAGTTTTCCACGATTAGATTCTCTGATAAAATATTTATACATTTTCACAGCCACTGTATGCAGTGTAAGAAACTTGATTTTCATACCCATTGTATAACAAATCTAGAATACTAAACGTTTTGTAATACACCTATGCTCTGAAAACACAAACAGTAAATTGTAACTAAACACACCGAAGGATCATTATACATTTTTTTAAAGTGCGATAAAGCGATTAAAATCGGAAAACCACGTGAAAACGGCAAGTCGTGGAACTTGCAACATCTCACAAATATGAAGGGGTAATACTTCTCATTATATGGTTGGCTAAGGAGATGGTCACTTTTATATACTTTACATAAAGAAAAATTTAAACCATACGTTGTTATTGAGTAAAAAAAATCAACCTCGGGACATTACGATCATTAGATCATATGCAAAGTTACAACAATTACGGTCAGCGGTTGCAGAGATATTAAATTTTCCCCGCAGAAAATCATTTTGAAACGCACTATAGTAAAGATGATATAAGGGAAGACTGCAGTTAAACTATGTAACAAAGATGATATAAGGGAAGACTGCAGTTAAACTATGTAACAAAGATGATATAAGGGAAGACTGCAGTTAAACTATGTAACAAAGATGATATAAGGAAGACTGCAGTTAAACATGTAACAAAGATGATATATGGGAAGACTCAGTTAAACATGTATAAAAGGCAAAACATGTAAAAACAAGGTAGTTGTACAAAGAAGAAACAAGATACTGCGTTCATTTCATGAAATAGTATCTCTCAATATTTAATTGTTTGGTTTTCTATCTTATGTCTGTTATAGATTTCTCAATATTTCATTGTTTGGTTTTCTATCTTATGTCTGTTATAGATTTCTCAATATTTCATCGTTTGGTTTTCTATCTTATGTCTGTTATAGATTTCTCAATATTTCATCGTTTGGTTTTCTATCTTATGTCTGTTATAGATTTCTCAATATTTCATCGTTTGGTTTTCTATCTTATGTCTGTTATAGATTTCTCAATATTTCATCGTTTGGTTTTCTATCTTATGTCTGTTATAGATTTCTCAATATTTCATTGTTTGGTTTTCTATCTTATGTCTGTTATAGATTTCTCAATATTTCATTGTTTGGTTTTCTATCTTATGTCTGTTATAGATTTCTCAATATTTCATCGTTTGGTTTTCTATCTTATGTCTGTTATAGATTTCTCAATATTTCATTGTTTGGTTTTCTATCTTATGTCTGTTATAGATTTCTCAATATTTCATCGTTTGGTTTTCTATCTTATGTCTGTTATAGATTTCTCAATATTTCATCTTTGGTTTTCTATCTTATGTCTGTTATAGATTTCTCAATATTTCATCGTTTGGTTTTCTATCTTATGTCTGTTATAGATTTCTCAATATTTCATTGTTTGGTTTTCTATCTTATGTCTGTTATAGATTTCTCAATATTTCATCATTTGGTTTTCTATCTTATGTCTGTTATAGATTTCTCAATATTTCATCGTTTGGTTTTCTATCTTATGTCTGTTATAGATTTCTCAATATTTCATTGTTTGGTTTTCTATCTTATGTCTGTTATAGATTTCTCAATATTTCATCATTTGGTTTTCTATCTTATGTCTGTTATAGATTTCTCAATATTTCATCGTTTGGTTTTCTATCTTATGTCTGTTATAGATTTCTCAATATTTCATTGTTTGGTTTTCTATCTTATGTCTGTTATAGATTTCTCAATATTTCATCGTTTGGTTTTCTATCTTATGTCTGTTATAGATTTTTCAATATTTCATCGTTTGGTTTTCTATCTTATGTCTGTTATAGATTTCTCAATATTTCATCATTTGGTTTTCTATCTTATGTCTGTTATAGATTTCTCAATATTTCATCGTTTGGTTTTCTATCTTATGTCTGTTATAGATTTCTCAATATTTCATCGTTTGGTTTTCTATCTTATGTCTGTTATAGATTTCTCAATATTTCATCGTTTGGTTTTCTATCTTATGTCTGTTATAGATTTCTCAATATTTCATTGTTTGGTTTTCTATCTTATGTCTGTTATAGATTTCTCAATATTTCATCATTTGGTTTTCTATCTTATGTCTGTTATAGATTTCTCAATATTTCATCGTTTGGTTTTCTATCTTATGTCTGTTATAGATTTCTCAATATTTCATTGTTTGGTTTTCTATCTTATGTCTGTTATAGATTTCTCAATATTTCATCGTTTGGTTTTCTATCTTATGTCTGTTATAGATTTCTCAATATTTCATCGTTTGGTTTTCTATCTTATGTCATAGATTTTCAATATTTCATCGTTTGGTTTTCTATCTTATGTCTGTTATAATTTCTCAATATTCATCATTTGGTTTTCTATCTTATGTCTGTTATAGATTTTCAATATTTCATCGTTGGTTTTCTATCTTATGTCTGTTATAGATTTCTCAATATTTCATCATTTGGTTTTCTATCTTATGTCTGTTATAGATTTCTCAATATTTCATCGTTTGGTTTTCTATCTTATGTCTGTTATAGATTTCTCAATATTTCATCGTTTGGTTTTCTATCTTATGTCTGTTATAGATTTCTCAATATTTCATCATTTGGTTTTCTATCTTATGTCTGTTATAGATTTCTCAATATTTCATCGTTTGGTTTTCTATCTTATGTCTGTTATAGATTTCTCAATATTTCATCGTTTGGTTTTCTATCTTATGTCTGTTATAGATTTCTCAATATTTCATTGTTTGGTTTTCTATCTTATGTCTGTTATAGATTTCTCAATATTTCATCTTTGGTTTTCTATCTTATGTCTGTTATAGATTTCTCAATATTTCATCGTTTGGTTTTCTATCTTATGTCATAGATTTCTCAATATTTCATCGTTTGGTTTTCTATCTTATGTCTGTTATAGATTTTTCAATATTTCATCGTTTGGTTTTCTATCTTATGTCTGTTATAGATTTCTCAATATTTCATTGTTTGGTTTTCTATCTTATGTCTGTTATAGATTTCTCAATATTTCATTGTTTGGTTTTCTATCTTATGTCTGTTATAGATTTCTCAATATTTCATCGTTTGGTTTTCTATCTTATGTCTGTTATAGATTTCTCAATATTTCATTGTTGGTTTTCTATCTTATGTCTGTTATAGATTTCTCAATATTTCATCGTTTGGTTTTCTATCTTATGTCTGTTATAGATTTCTCAATATTTCATCATTTGGTTTTCTATCTTATGTCTGTTATAGATTTCTCAATATTTCATTGTTTGGTTTTCTATCTTATGTCTGTTATAGATTTCTCAATATTTCATCGTTTGGTTTTCTATCTTATGTCTGTTATAGATTTCTCAATATTTCATTGTTTGGTTTTCTATCTTATGTCTGTTATAGATTTCTCAATATTTCATCATTTGGTTTTCTATCTTATGTCTGTTATAGATTTCTCAATATTTCATCATTTGGTTTTCTATCTTATGTCTGTTATAGATTTCTCAATATTTCATCTTTTGGTTTTCTATCTTATGTCTGTTATAGATTTCTCAATATTTCATCGTTTGGTTTTCTATCTTATGTCTGTTATAGATTTCTCAATATTTCATCGTTTGGTTTTCTATCTTATGTCTGTTATAGATTTCTCAATATTTCATCATTTGGTTTTCTATCTTATGTCTGTTATAGATTTCTCAATATTTCATTGTTTGGTTTTCTATCTTATGTCTGTTATAGATTTCTCAATATTTCATCATTTGGTTTTCTATCTTATGTATGATAAAGAACTTTTGGTTAAATTGTCACTGTTTTTTTTTTTACTTTGTAAAACTACATAGCAGATGTAACAAGTTTGATAGTAGACATAGCCAAGTTTGGTAGTAGACAGAGCCAAGTTTGGTAGTAGACAGAGCCAAGTTTATAGTAGACAGAGCCAAGTTTTGTAGTAAACAGAGCCAAGTTTCATAACAGACAGAACCAAGTTTTGTAGTAGAGAGAGCCAAGTTTTATAGCAGACAGAGCCAAGTTTTATAGCAGACAGAGCCAAGTTTCGTAGTAGACAGGGCCAAGTTTATAGTAGACAGTACCAAGTTTCGTAGTAGACATGTTATAGTAGACAGAGCCAAGTTTATAGTAGACAGGTTATAGTAGATAGAGCCAAGTTTATAGTAGACAGGTTATAGTAGACAGAGCCATATAGAGATTTATAGTAGACATGTTATAGTGTACATGTTATAGTGTGCAGGTTATAGTAGACAGAGCCAAGTTTTTAGTAGACAGAGCCAAGTTTTTAGTAGACAGCCAAGTTTTTAGTAGACAGGTTATAGTAGACAGAGCCAAGATTATAGTAGACAGGTTATAGTGTACAGGTTATGGTAGACAGAGCCAAATTTATAGTACAGGATTATGTGCAGAGCCAAGTTTACAGTAGACAGGACCAAGTTTGATATTGTTCAACTCTCCACAATGATTATGTTTTACCTATTTGTTCTGACAGTGTCCAGGTATGGTGTTGGCACAGGTTGGTGCGCAAGTACCTGATGCAAGTATGTAGTCACCATCTTTCTTGTCTTAACTTATATTTCACACATTCATATTGTTTTGTCTGGCCATAGGAGCAATGGGGCCACAAGGAGACTCTGGTCAGCTGCCACAAGATCTCTGGTCAGCTGCTGCAAGGAGACACTCTGGTCAGCTGTTGCAAGGAGAATCTCTGGTGAGCTATTGCAAGGAAAATCTCTGGTCAGCTGTTGCAAGGAGAATTTCTGGTCAGCTATTGCAAGGAGAATCTCTGGTCAGCTGTTGCAAGGAGAATTTATGGTCAGCTCTTGCAAGAAGACTCTGGTCAGCTGTTGCAAGGAGAATATCTGGTCAGCTGTTGCAAGAAGACTGTTTGGTCAGCTGTTGCAAGAAGACTCTCTGGTCAGCTGTTGCAAGAAGACTCTGGTCAGCTGTTGCAAGGAGACTGGTCAGCTGCTGCAAGAAGACTCTATGATCAACATCATGCCGGCCGCCTTTACTTTCAAGTGCTTTTCCTGATACTCAATTGAGCATGGGTCGACCTGTGAGCTGCTATGGTGTCAGATGTGGACCACATATGCCAGATAAGAACACTACCATAACACCTTCCACATGCACTGTCTCAGGCTAATATACAACATCTGATAGTAAGACAGTATTGCCAGTATAGAAGTTCTCCCGGACATTCCAAACATGCACACCTTGCTGAGGAGCACGCTCTGAGATGGTTGGGACATGTGTGCCATATGAGTGATGGTAGAATCCCACAGGATATTCTATATGGTCAAATCAAAACTGGTACTAGACAGCATGGCCGCCTGTTATTATGCTTCATTGACACCTGCAAGCGTGATATAACTTCATGCAGCTTAAACAAAGAAAAATGGGAGTGGTTGGCCAGAGATAGGCAAGCATCAGTGAGGGTGACTCAAAAGAAAGAAGAAAACACTTATCACCAATGGACAATGGACTCATAAAAAGAACACAGAGGGCAGAGAGACCATCCTATGTATCAGCTTCAGCGGCAACTGTGGCAATAATTGCCACTCCAAAATAAGCCATTACTGCCATGAATTGCCAGGGCTCGCAAGGGGAGCAAAGAATAGTAACACTTTGACCTACAAGGCATGTCGTACAAGGCGGCAGAGGTAGGTGCCTAGGGAAGCTACCTTAGCAAATAAAAAGCATAGCAAAAATTGGATGTGCTGGCTTACTTGTAGGCGCATAACTGGCACAACATACAATCGCTCGTAGGCTCAGATTACATACAAATCACAAAGTATGGTTTAACTGTAACGGTAGCAGAGACGATACACAAAATTATGGCCCTTGGTTTCAGAGGATAATATGTGAATGAAATTTACCAGGAGAAGAAAAAGGGGAGTGATCTCCTTCTATCTGCCAGCTGACGATTGATCAATCCAATTTTCGGATGAGGGTGCTATATAAGGCGGAACACAGTCAGCACAGAGCAGAAACGAAAGAGAACCCCGGAACACAACAGAAGCACGGAAGATTCAGACAGACACAGGAAAGTGATACAGGTAGTAGGAACATATAAGAAATTAACGAAGTGTTAGATAAGGTAAAGCTGAGTTTGTTAGGTTTGACATACCAGAATGTCAACCTCGTCATATTTATTCTATCACTCAGCGCGGATATAAGTGTCAGAGAGCTAGTTGTCATCACATGGCGACAGATAATTTCGTCAAGTTCTGCGAAGCCTTCCAGTGCGTGGGAGGGGAGAGAGAACGCTCGCTGCAGATCGGTAGCCATCAACCACATGGCAGAAGGTTTTTGATCTTAGCTTGACAGAGTCTTTAGTTAGACTTCAGTTCTACAGAGTCGTTCCTTGAGAACTTGTGACTGACGTCGTCACATTTAATCATCACTCAACTTGATTTGAACTGTTGGGAGCAATAGTTACTATCAGTTGTCAAGCATTTGCCTTTGGTTTGTCAAGGACCACGATCCAGTTCTTTTTCTTCTTCTTTTGTCGTCACACTGCTACCAGGTTGTTGCCCAGTGGTGTGGTTTTCTGTTTTTGTCTTGCGCTGTTCTGGTGGCTTGGGTGAATGTCATTTTTGCTCTTTCACAGGATTCTGCTATGCCATCTAATCATCTTTTCTGTGGTCTTCCTCTTGCCTTCTTTCCGATGTTCTGTTGTAGAATACTCTGTATACTGTTGAGTTTGAATGCATTCTTATTAAGTGGCCAAACCACTTCATTCTTTGTTTCTCAATGTAATTCAAGCAAGGTTCTGTGCCAACTTTCTTTCTTATGATGATGTTGGTGATTCTGTCTTTTCTGGTGTTGTTGGTAACTTTTCTCAGGCAACGCATTTCACATGCAGTTATTTTTTGTGACTGCACTTTGATCATTGGCCATGTTTGGGTCTGGTAATACAAAGTAGGTATAAAAATGCTGATGATCATCTGTTGCTTAGCTGCCTGTGAAACTTGTGGGTGCCTTAACAATGAGGCTAGCTGGTAGGTTACAGCATTTGATTTTGCCAGCTCTATCTCACTATCTAGTCTTCTGTGAATCCAGTTCTACTTCATCAATTAACTCGAGCTTCAAGTTAACTGGCACACAGTCGTATTTAGAAGGGCTGCAGTTTGAATTCAAAACGTGAAATCTTGTGTGTAGAGATAGACTGATAAATTCGAAGGACATCTGATAGATAATTAAGAAATTAGTGTTGAACAGTGGTGATCGCGCATTAAGACGGTGTAATTTAAGTAGTTTAGAAGAACCAGTTCCTGTAGGAGGAATCGGTTGGATGTGATATTCTTTCAAGTTTCAGCGTTAAGAAATGTGTATTTTAATTGTGTGTATTTTTATAATACTTATGTGAGTGTTTCATGAAATGTTTGTGCATGTATGTAACTTAGAGAGGAACGAATAATTAGAGATGCAAATATATTGATAACCTTTTTGATGCAAAGAATAGAACCTTAAGAATAAAGAAACTTACGTATATGATAATCTGATACCATGTGTTTACATATTCTAAATGCTTAGGATATTATACAGGTTTTAAATGTATTCAGTATAACATTCAAACGTTTATACTGTTACATAACAAGTGATCGATAGGGAGATTTCGAAGAAGAAGAAGAATAGATCTTTATAGCCATAGCAGATATTGTGTTACAGCACAGAACAAACTTGTCCTGAGACAAAGAAGCCAATGTTGGGATTTCTCCTGAGTAAGAATAACAAAGATGATGTTAATGTGGTCTAACAAGGTACTATTGTGTTGCTTTCAGTTTTTACCATGTTGGGAGGGCTGGCTGGTGCTTACTTATATGCCCTGACCATACCAGCTGTAGTAAGACTTTTTGAGCCCAAGCATCCATACTATTATTATACGTAAGTAAGCAGGTGTTGAGGGAGAAAATTAGAACAGCTTCAGAGACATGCCTTCAGGAAAGGCTGGAGAATGTTGTAGTTTTGTGTGCAGCTTTACTAGAATGCTGTCTTTACAGCTGTCCTCACACATTGACTATTGTCTGTCCTCACACATTGACTATACAGATGTCCTCACACATTGACTATACAGCTGTCCTCACACATTGACTATACAGCTGTCCTCACACATTGACTATACAGCTGTCCTCACACATTGACTATACAGATGTCCTCACACATTGACTATACAGCTGTCCTCACACATTGACTATACAGCTGTCCTCACACATTGACTATACAGATGTCCTCACACATTGACTATTGTCTGTCCTCACACATTGACTATACAGCTGTCCTCACACATTGACTATTGTCTGTCCTGACACATTCACTATACAGCTGTCTTCACACATTGACTATTGTCTGTCCTACACATTCACTATACAGCTGTCTCACACTTTGACTATTGTCTGTCTGACCATTCACATACAGCTGTCTTCACACATTGACTATTGTCTATCCACACACATTAACTATTGTCTGTCCTCACACATTGATTATACAGCTGTCCTCAAACATTGACTATTGTCTGTCCTCACACATTGACTATTGTATGTCCTCACACATATGAGGAAGAAGAGGACCCAAGTAGAGGACTCATGGCGACCCGGTGAAATTCGAAACAAAATCGGGCTGCCGACTCACCTTCTTTCAACCCGGAAGATTTCCAGGATTGGCACCTGGAATGTCCGCACGATGTTCGAAACTGGGAAGACAGCACAGGTGGCACGGGAAATGAGGACATATGGACTGGCCATCTTGGGACTGGGCGAAACCAGATGGACAAATGCAGGACACACTAGACTTACAACGGAGGAATCATTACTGTACTCCGGAAGAGAGGAGGAAGACGCACCACATGGAGGAGTAGCATTGATGTTGGCCAAACAAGCACAAAAGGCATTAATTGAATGGGAGCCGTTAGGACCAAGAATGATCCTGGCAACTTTCAAAACCTCCAATGCAAAAATTAAACTGAACATAGTCCAATGCTACGCCCAACAAATGACAGCAAAGAACAAATAAAAGAAGAGTTTACAATAAGTTACAGGGTGTATTAGGCAAATTTAAATGTAAGGATCTTACTATTTTGCTAGGAGACTTTAATGCAAAGATAGGCAGAGACAACTGGGGCTTCGAGGGGAAACCATGGGCAAACACGGACTAGGGGAAATAAATGAAAATGGAGAGATGTTTGTGGATCTTTGCGCAGCAAACCAGTTGGTTATAGGAGGTAGCCTTTTTCAGCACAAAAGAATCCACACAGCTACATGGATATCACCAGACCACAGGACAGAAAACCAAATCGACCACATCTGCATAACAGGGAAGTTCAGAAGGTCACTGTACGACGTAAAGTATATAGAGGAGCAGATGTGGCCTCTGATCACCACCTTGTTATAGCAAAGGTGCGAATGAAACTCAAGAGATTCATGACGACCACACATGGTAACAGGGTGAGATACAATGTGGGACATCTGAAGGAGCAGAAGGGAAAGAATATATTTAGTGTCATGATTTCCAACAAATTCGAGACCCTAGAAGTTGATGAAGGAAGTATTGAAGACCACTGGCATAAAGTTAAAGAAGCCTGGACTAGCACGTGTGAAACTACCCTTGGAGAAAAGATATGCCACCACAAGGAATGGCTATCAGAGTCAACGTTAGATAAGATAACAGAGAGAAGAGGCAGAAAGGCTGACCTCTGTAATAGCAGAACAAGATCAGCAAAGGCCGCAGCACAAGAAAAATACACAAAAGCCAACAGGGGGGTGAAGAGAAGTATAAAAGCAGATAAAAGAAAGTATATAGATGACCTGGCAAGAGAAGCAGAAGAGGCAGCAGCTAAGGGTAACCTGAAAGATTTATACGATAACACAAGGAAATTGACAGGGAAATACCAACAAATAAATAAACCAATTAAGGACAAGGCTGGAAGATTACTCGGCAATGCTCAAGAACAGATGCAGAGGTGGGCAGAACATTTCAAAGACCTTTTAAATAGGCCAGTTCCCTTGCCAACCGGACATAGATCCAGCTGCAAAAGATCTAACAATCGACTGTAGCAAGCCAAGCAAAGCGGAAATAAAGAAGGCCATTCTCCAACTATGAAATGGTAAAGCTACAGGCCCAGATGGTATACCTGCAGAGGCCATAAAAGCAAATGCTGACATCTCAACAGACATGCTACATGGCTTGTTGGGAAAAATTTGGGAGAGGGAAGAAATACCAAAAGACTGGAGAGAGGGCTATATAGATAAACTACCTAAAAGGGTGATCTCCAAGAATGCTCGAACTATAGAGGAATAATGCTCTTGTCTGTACCAGGCAAAATACTAAGTCGAATCATCCTAGAGAGACTCAAGGAAACTACAGATGCAGTACTAAGGGATGAACAAGCAGGATTTAGGCAAAACAGATCCTGCACAGATCAAATATCGACGCTACGTATCATAGTGGAGCAGAGCATTGAGTGGAACTCATCCCTCTACATAAACTTTGTGGACTATGAAAAGGATCTCGATAGCCTAGACAGGGAAACACTCTGGAAACTTCTACGACACTATGGCGTCCCCAGAAGCTAACCAATTTAATAAAGAAATGTATGAGAGACTACGGCTACAGTACTGCATGAAGGAAAACTGACAGAGGCCTTCGAAATAAAGACTGGTGTGCGACAGGGCTGCCTTTTATCGCCCTTCCTTTTCCTGCTGGCTATTGACTGGATAATGAGATCAACAACTGCCAGGGAAGAAATGGAATACAATGGACCATGATGAGTCAATTGGAGGATCTGGATTTTGCAGATGATCTAGCACTCCTCTCTCACAACCATCAGCAGATGCAAGAGAAAATAACAAAACTAGAAACAGTCTCACAGCAACTAGGCCTGACTATTCATGGGGAGAAAACAAAGATCATGAGATTAAATGCTGGTTCCAGAGACCCAATCTTATTGAGAGGATCACCACTAAAAGAGGTGGACACATTTACATATCTGGGAAGTGTCGTCAACATTCAAGGTGGCACAGATGAAGATGTTACGGTTAGAATACAAAAGGCAAGATCAGCATTTGCCATTCTGAAAACATATGGAGTTCAAGAATGATTAGGAATAAAACTAAGATAATGATATTTAACTCAAATGTCAAGTCTGTCCTTCTGTATGGAGCAGAGACATGGAGAACAACTAAGGTGAACACCAAAAGTTGCAGACATTCATCAATAGATGCCTACGCAGGATACTCCATCTGAGATGGTACAACAGGACCACAAACAGAGAACTGTGGGATAGGCAGGACAACGGCAGGTGGAACAAGAGATAATGAGCAGAAGGTGGAGATGGATATGACACACACTGAGGAAACACCCTGACAGCATCGTGAGACAGGCTCTCCGATGGAACCCCCAGGGCAATAGAAGTAAGGAAGACCCAGAAACACCTGGAGATGGGAGTTAGAGATGGAGTGCAAGAGGACGGGGAGAGAGTGGCGAGATCTGGAAAGGATGGCCTTGGATAGGCGGGCTTGGAAGGCCTTGGTTTCGGACCTATGCTTCCCTAGGGGCGAAGGGTGAAGAAGAAGATGTCCTCACATTGACTATACAGCTGTCCTCAAACATTGACTATTGTCTGTCCACACACATTGACTATACAGCTGTCCTCACACATTGAATATTGTCTGTCCACACACATTGACTATACAGCTGTCCTCACACATTGACTATACAGCTGTCCTCACACATTGACTATACAGCTGTCCTCAAACATTGACTATTGTCTGTCCTCACACATTGACTATACAGCTATCCTCACACATTGACTTTACAGCTGTCCTCACACATTGACTATAAAGCTGTCCTCAAACATTGACTATTGTCTGTCCTCACACATTGACTATACAGCTGTTCTCACACATTGACTTTACAGCTGTCCTCACAATTGACTATAAGCTGTCCTCACACATTGGCTATTGTCTGTTCTCACACATTGACTATACAGCTGTCCTTAGATTGTATGACTGACTTCTTCTTCTGCAATCAACTTTTGCTATACGACTACTCCGGTATGTGTCATAAACAGGGCGGTTCGCTTGAGGTCTTCACTGGTTCCCCATAGTTTGTCTTGTTGTGTTGTTTCTGTTGGCCAGATCTCCAATCTCTCACTACTCAGACTAGGGCAGTCTTGCAGGATGTGCTCTGGGGACTGCTTTGGTGCTCCACAGGTGCAGGCTGCCAAGTCCGTGAGACTCATTCTGTGGAGGTGTGCTCTGAGACTGCAGTGTCCCTTTCTAAGTCTGAAGATTTTGCTCTGTGCTTTTCTGTTTAGTGTATTTATACTGTCGTGCTCTGGGTTGTATCCTCCATTTGTTTTTCTCCAGATCATTTTCCTGGATTGCTTCAGGAGAGTCTTTGCTTCTGTAAAACTTTGTGTTGGGTGGTGTTGTGTTAGGCTCCCCCAGCCCTTGCGAGTTTGTCAACCTTTTAGTTTCCTGGTATGCCACAGTGAGCTGGTATCCACTGTAAGACCAGTTTGGATTTTTTGACAACAAGCTGATATTTTGCCATATGTCCTGAATGAGCTTGCCTTGTCTGGGACATGAGATAGCATGGAGAATGGATCTTGAATCGCTAAAGACTGCAATATTATTTGCTGACACTTGCTGGTCGTTGAGAATCTGTATGGCTGCAAGAAGGGCTGTTGTCTCTGCTCTAAAGTTGGTGCATGTTTCTCCTGCTGCCAGAGAGTGTGTTTCTGTGTTTCCTTGAGATTAGATTCCGCTGCCTCCCTTTCTGGTAGCATCTGTAGCTGAGCCATCTGTGAACACACATGTCCATGTGCTGGTGGGATATTGCTCTCGTAGCATTTGGAGTGAAATGACTCTTTGCTTTGTCTCTGTTTGTATTTTTTTAGATTATTCCTGAGACTTCTAGGTGTATTTGGGCCATGTTTTGGTAGTGTGTCCATGGCTCTGGTATTATGGGTTCCCACATTTCTGGGACAGTTTCTAGGATGTCTGTATGTTGCATATGAAATTCTCTGGCCAGATGGTTGGGACTTTTCCTTGCAAGTCTGTTTTTGTTTTCTTGGAATTTTGTGTGTAGAGGGTGTTCTTTTAGCCGTTTTAATTTTCAAACTGGGTGAGTGTTTTAAATTTTCTGCGGAGTTCTAGAGGCTCTATGTCTGCGGTTTTTCCATTTCTATGATATGACTGCTTTTCATTACTCCCAGAGTTATTCTTAGGTCCATGTTTTGTACCTTGTCTAGTTTCCGTGTGTTTGTTTTGGCTGCTGTTGTCCAAGAGCTGGAGCCATATTCCATGATGGGTCTGACTGCTCCCATGTTGACCTGCTTTAATATTTTTGAATTTGCGCCCCAGGACGGGCCAGCTAGTTTCTTCATCACAGCAAGTCTTTGTATGGCTTTTCTTTGAATTTTGTCTATGTTTGGCTTCCAGGTAAGTCTGCTGTCTAGGGTAATTCCAAGGAAGGTGGGTGTATCTGTTTGGGGTATTGTTTCGTTTTCTAAATTGATGAATACTTTTTCCTTGTGTGGGGAGAGGGAAAAAATAGTTGCTGTGGTTTTTGTGTGGTTAATTTTGAGGCCCCAGCTTTTGTCCAGTTCTCCACTTTTTCCACTGTTTTTTGTAGTAGATACATTTGACATTTGCTAACAAAAAACAAAGAAATGAAAACTGACTTCTTTTTGTTCTATATATTAGACTGGATGTTTGTTTTATATCTTAGGCTGGATGTTTGTTTTATATATTAGACTGGATGTTTGTTCTATATCTTAGGCTGGATGTTTGTTCTATATCTTAGGCTGGATGTTTGTTCTATATCTTAGGCTGGATGTTTGTTTTATATATTAGACTGGATGTTTGTTTTATATCTTAGGCTGGATGTTTGTTCTATATCTTAGGCTGGATGTTTGTTCTATATCTTAGACTGGATGTTTGTTTTATATCTTAGGCTGGATGTTTGTTCTATATCTTAGGCTGGATGTTTGTTCTATATATTAGACTGGATGTTTGTTTTATATCTTAGGCTGGATGTTTGTTCTATATCTTAGGCTGGATGTTTGTTCTATATCTTAGGCTGGATGTTTGTTCTATATCTTAGGCTGGATGTTTGTTTTATATCTTAGGCTGGATGTTTGTTTTATATATTAGACTGGATGTTTGTTCTATATCTTAGACTGGATGTTTGTTTTATATATTAGACTGGATGTTTGTTTTATATCTTAGGCTGGATGTTTGTTCTATATCTTAGGCTGGATGTTTGTTCTATATATGACTGATGTTTGTTTTATATCTTAGGCTGGATGTTTGTTCTATATATTAGACTGGATGTTTGTTCTATATCTTAGGCTGGATGTTTGTTCTATATATTAGACTGGATGTTTGTTTTATATCTTAGGCTGGATGTTTGTTCTATATCTTAGGCTGGATGTTTGTTCTATATCTTATACTGGATGTTTGTTCTATATCTTAGGCTGGATGTTTGTTTTATATCTTAGGCTGGATGTTTGTTCTATATCTTAGGCTGGATGTTTGTTCTATATATTAGACTGGATGTTTGTTTTATATCTTAGGCTGGATGTTTGTTCTATATCTTAGGTGGATGTTGTTTTATATCTTAGGCTGGATGTTTGTTCTATATCTTAGGCTGGATGTTTGTTTTATATCTTAGGCTGGATGTTTGTTTTATATATTAGACTGGATGTTTGTTCTATATCTTAGGCTGGATGTTTGTTTTATATCTTAGGCTGGATGTTTGTTCTATATATTAGACTGGATGTTTGTTCTATATCTTAGGCTGGATGTTTGTTCTATATATTAGACTGGATGTTTGTTTTATATCTTAGGCTGGATGTTTGTTCTATATATTAGACTGGATGTTTGTTTTATATCTTAGGCTGGATGTTTGTTCTATATCTTAGGCTGGATGTTTGTTTTATATATTAGGCTGGATGTTTGTTCTATATCTTAGGCTGGATGTTTGTTCTATATATTAGACTGGATGTTTGTTTTATATCTTAGGCTGGATGTTTGTTCTATATCTTAGGCTGGATGTTTGTTTTATATCTTAGGCTGGATGTTTGTTCTATATCTTAGGCTGGATGTTTGTTCTATATCTTAGGCTGGATGAGTATGTGCACACTCCTTACTTCATCTTAGCTCTACCGCTGGCTGCATTACTGGGAATGACAGTGTTTGCCTTGGAGCTATTCAGGCCTTGGATGTCAGAGGTACTTCTTGTGGGTCATATGTGTGTGTGTTGTGCGTATGTGTGTACAGGTGATCACCAAGAACATTCATCCAACTTATCCATCTGCAGTTTTCTGGCAATTGATGCTGTTGATGCAGGCCTCTCCGCTCTTTCATTATCGCAAACACCAGCATGCCAAGGACAGTAGATATATGTAGGACTCTGATGGTTGAAAACCTCAATAGATGACACCCATTCATATCACAACCTGTCATTTTGTATCTTCCGAAGCAAGATTCAGGCACAACAATTGGCCATAGTTAAACAAAATCCATTGGAGGTAACAGCCTCAACCTCTATCCTCATACTGGAAGCTGTTGTCCTGTATGCTCTGTTCTGCTCTGCAATAACCCTACCATCACACTAGAGAGGAAATCCCCAGCCTGTTTTCTCACCAGGATGCACAGACCCATCGGTATAAACATCATCATCATCACTTTTGTTATCTGCTATCATCTGCTTAGTGATGTGTTCTGCTCCAATTTCTATCTTCTCTTCCAAGAGTAATAACTTTTTTTAAAAAGTTTGCTCGCTTTGAATTCAGACGTAGTTATGGCTCCTAATATGTACATCTGATTGATTTTTACATGAAGGCTTGCTTTCGTTATCACTAGTGTCCTTCATCATTCAGAGGAGTCTTACTTTGACTTCTGAGGTACTTGTAATTTAGATCTCCAAATAAAGGATCAGGATTTTCTATAGTCCAGTTGCATACCATGTGCACAGAGACATTTTTTGTATGTAGTCAAGCTGACGTAGAATTGAACCCTAACACTGTGGTTACTAGCAACAGTATCTAATTAGCTATCAGTGATCCCCAAGAGTACCATCAGTGACCCTAAAGTACCATCAGTGACCCAAGACTACCATCAGTGACCCAATAGTACTATCAGTGATCCCAGAATCTACAGTGATCCAAGTACTATCAGTGACCCCAAGAGTACCATCAGCGATCCCAATAGTACCATCAGTGATCCCAAGAGTACCATCAAGCGATCCCAAAGTACCATCAGCGATCCCAAGAGTACCATCAGCGATCCCCAAGTAATCCATCAGCACCCCAATAGTGTTATCAGTGATCCCAAGAGTACCATCAGTGATCCCCAAGATACCATCAGTGACCCCAAGTGTCACTATCAGTGATCCCCAAGAGTACCATCAGTGATCCCCAAGAGTATCATCCAAGACTGATCCCAAGTACCATCAGCGATCCCAATAGTACTATCAGTCGCATCCTCAAGAGTACTATCAGCGATCCCAAGATACCATCAGCGATCCCCAAGATACCATCATCGATCCCCAAGTGTACTATAGGACTCCCCAAGTAGTACCATCAGTGACCCCAAGAGTACCATCAGTGACCCCAATGAGTACCATCAGCGATCCCCAAGAGTACCATCAGCGATCCCAAGAGTACCATCAGCGATACCCCAAGAGTACCATCAGCGATCCCCAAGAGTACCATCAGCGATCCCCAAGAGTACCATCAGCGATCCCCAAGAGTACCATCAGTGATCCCCAAGAGTACCATCAGCGATACCCCAAGAGTACCATCAGCGATCCCAAGAGTACCATCAGCGACCCCAATAGTGTTATCAGTGATCCCCAAGAGTACATCAGCGACCCCAAGACTACCATCAGCGACCCTAAGACTACCATCAGCGACCCCCAATAGTACCATCAGTGATCCCCAAGAGTACCATCAGCGACCCCCAAGAGTACCATCAGCGACCCCAAGAGTACCATCAGCGATCCCAAGAGTACCATCAGCGATCCCAATAGTACCATCAGCGATCCCAAGAGTACCATCAGCGATCCCAAGAGTACCATCATCGATCCCCAAGTGTACTATAGCGACCCCAAGTGTACCATCAGTGACCCCCAAGAGTACCATCAGCGATTCCCCAAGAGTACCATCAGCGATCCCCAAGAGTACCATCAGCGATCCCCAAGAATACCATCAGCGATCCAAAGTACCATCAGCAATCCCAAGAGTACCATCAGCGATCCCCAAGAGTACCATCAGTGATCCCCAAGAGTACCATCAGCGATCCCAAGAGTACCATCAGCGATCCCCAAGAGTACCATCAGCGATACCCCAAGAGTACCATCAGCGATCCCCAAGAGTACCATCAGCGACCACCAAGTATACCATCAGCGACCCCAAGTGTACATATCGACCCCAATTTACCATCAGCGACCCCAAGTGTACCATCAGCGACCCCAAGAGTACCATCAGCGACCCCAAGAGTACCATCAGCGACGCCAAGAGTACCATCAGACCCAAGTGTACCACCAGCAACCACCAAGTGTACTATATGCGACCCCCAATAGTGCTATCAGCCACCCGCAAGAGTACCATCAGCGACCCCTAAGTGTACCATCAGCGACCCCCAAGTGTACCATCAGCGACCCCCAAGTGTACTATCAGCGACCCCCAAGTGTACTATCAGCGACCCCCAAGTGTACTATCAGCGACCCAAGTACATAGCGACCATAGTACTGTCAGCGACCCCCCAATAGTGCTATCAGCGACCCCCAAGAGTACTATCAGTGACCTCCAAGAGTGCTATCAGCGACCCCAAGAGTGCTATCAGCGACCCCAAGAGTACTATCAGTGACCTCCAATAGTGCTATCAGCGACCCCCAAGAGTGCTATCAGCAACCTCCAAGAGTGCTATCAGCGACCCCAAGAGTACTATCAGGACCCCCAAGATTACTATGTTACCCCCAAGAGTGCTATCAGCGACTCTAAGAGTGCTATCAGTGACCCCAAGAGTGCTATCAGTGACCCCAAGAGTACTATCAGTGACCTCCAATAGTACTATCAGGACCCCAAGATTACTATGTTACCCCAAGAGTGCTATCAGCGACCCCAAGAGTGCTATCAGTGACCCCAAGAGTGCTATCAGTGACCCCAAGAGTGCTATCAGCGACCCCAAGAGTGCTATCAGCGACCCCAAGAGTGCTATCAGCTACCCCAAGAGTGCTATCAGCGACCCCAAGAGTGCTATCAGCGACCCCAAGAGTGCTATCAGTTACCCCCAAGAGTGCTATCAGCGACCCCAAGAGTGCTATCAGTGACCCCAAGAGTGCTACCAGCTACCCCCAAGAGTGCTATAAGCGACCCCAAGAGTGCTATCAGTTACCCCAAGAGTACTATCAGCAACCTCCAAGAGTGCTATCAGCGACCCCAAGAGTGCTATCAGTGACCCCAAGAGTGCTATCAGTTACCCCCAAGAGTGCTATCAGCGACCCCAAGAGTGCTGTCAGTGACCCCAAGAGTACTATCAGCAACCCCCAAGAGTGCTATCAGCTACCCCAAGAGTGCTATCAGCGACCCCAAGAGTGCTATCAGTGACCCCAAGAGTGCTATCAGTTACCCCCAAGAGTGCTATCAGCGACCCCTAGAGTCCTATCAGTGACCCCAAGAGTACTATCAGCGACCCCCAAGAGTAATGATAACATTGTCAACATTGACCATGCTACCATTTATCGGGATCCATTTTCCCCCTTTCAGTAGTGTCACTTCTGTGGTAACCTGACCATATGTTCTCTCAGCTTGTGCCATCCTTGAAATGCCGCCACATTTGATTCTTAAGCCCTTAACATCATTAATCTTCTTGTGCAGTGGATTTCTGATCTACAGTAACCCGCATATATGCTTTGGTTTGGGCAATATAATTTTTCTTGTTTATCATCTCTGCTCCTTGTGGAGCATAGGGCATCGATAGTTGTTTGCCACTTTCTCGGTCTCTTGCTGTTTTCTTTATGGTCTCCCAGGATAGTCAAGCACACTTCAGCTCCCAAAGAAGACTTTGTCTCCAGGTCTGTTTCTTTGTTTGTTCTACTCAATTGCTTGTCTAATGACACTCGACTTTTGTCTTCCATAAAGTATTCCAGACGCATCACCATTTTCTCCTCTTAACCTGGATCATCATGGATTTCTATCCGGTTCTTATCCAGTGTTTGCAACTCTGTCATACCATCTCAGTCTGAGAATCCGCCGTAGTTATCCGTTGACAAAGGTGTGAATCTTATTTGTATTTAACCAGAGCCAACTATAAACTTATGGGCCTTCGGACTCAGGTAAGAATTATGGGAAATCAGACCCCAACTACACCATGTGACCTCACATTCAAGTATTGGTGTATATAGACGAATTCATTTTAAAATCAACACAAAATGCTAACTCAAAGTTATATTATACAACAAGTTGAGTTTAACAATAAGGAATATCAATATAATGAATATTTTTCACCAATAAATAACCATAGACTCACAGAAATGAGTAAAATTACAAAAGAACTTGCATGCTCTATCAAACATCTATATTTTCCGGCCCCTTTTCTGATCTAGGTCAGGGAACCCTTGTCAGTTGTCTGGCCTAGTTATCTAGAGTTGGCTGTGATTTAACTTGATAAAGCATATATCTCATCTTCACATTGGGAGTATCTCTAGTGCAGGCAATGACTATATGTATACCTTCATTCTGAATATAATCAAGTCGTTCACATATTGTGATCATGATATTATGAGGATGCCAAGTCTGTAATCTACCACAGACATAACCAATTGATGGAACAGAAGAACAAGTAGTCTCTGCTCAAGGTGTGCAGCTACCATAACCTTGAGAGCTGCAAGAGCTCAATGCTGTATCGTTTGTTCAACATGATGTTTGAAGTATTTAAAAAATAGCACATTCTGTAATGATGTGGAATTGCTTGCTCATCAATGGTGACTCTGAGAAGATCAGCCCTGACTATGAAATTATTCCTCCCAAAAACCACAACATATACACCATCTCAGGATTGACCAGAGAGAAAGACTCCCTGCACCAACGAAAGGATGGTATACAATGTTTCCTTGAATATCTTTATCATTTCTTGTCTATTTAATCTAGTGGTACATATTAAGAAGATGTCATCTACGTATGCTCCGATATGATTCTCTTTGTTTCAAGTTAACTGTTAGATCTCTATATAAATATACAATCATCATCATCATCAGGTGCCGTTCCACATCGAAGGTTGGCTGCAATGAATCTCCAGCATCCTCTTTCGCCTTGGTGTTGCACACTGCCAGACTGTAACCTGTCCATTTCTTAAAGTTCCCTCCCACTTATCTCCTGGTCTTCCTCTTGCTCTTCTCCCCTCAACTTTCCCCTCTAGTAAATGTTTGATCATGGTGTCATGTCTTTTTATGTGCCCAAAATACTTTACTTGTCTGAATTTTATTTCTCTTAATAATGGTTTCTTCATGCCTAGTTTTCCTAAAACTTGTTTATTTGTCTGTTTTTCTGTCCATGAAACTCTGCCTATTCTTCTATATATCCACATCTCAAATGCATCAATTCTGTCTTCTAACTGCTTGTTCATTGTCCATGTTTCTGAGCCATACATTAATATAGGATATATATAGCATTTGATCATTCTCATTTTTAGCCTGTTTGTGATTTGTTTGGATGTCAGTAACTTTCTCATACTATTGAAATTATCCTTGGCCATTCCTATTCTCTTTTTAATTTCTGTTATACATCTGCCATCATCTGTTATCATCTGACCGAGATATAAGAAGCTTTTTACTTGATGTAGTAATTCTCCATGTATTTTATATTCATTTTAGGTTTTTTCCATTTCCTTGTTGATTACCATAGTTTTTGTTTTCTGTATTGTTACTGTATTGAAATATACAATACTGATACAAAAATATGTTTTGTGTTGTCTTAGGTTGAGCAGTCTGGCAGCGGCCTCTTTGAGTCACGGGCATGGCCTCCTTATGTTGCTGGTCTGTTGATTGGTTCATTACAGATTCCCACAGTTTTATCCGTTAGTACAACTTTAGGTTAGTTTCTTATCTCGTGGAGATCTGTCATGTGTACTGTCTTACTGAGCTGTCAGTATGTGTCATATGTCACTGAGCCGTAATCATGTGTCATGTACAACTTTAGGTTAGTTTCTTGTCTCGTTGAGATTTGTCATGTGTACTGTCTCACTGAGCTGTCAGTATGTGTCATATATCACTGAGCCGTCATCATGTGTCATGTACAACTTTAAGTTAGTTTCTTGTCTCGTTGAGATTTGTCATGTTTACTGTCTCACTACAGTACATGTGTACTGTCTCACTAAAGCTAAAACAAACAGGATTAAAACGAAACAGCACTGAATATAAAATCTGCTCAAGAAAGAAATCCGAAAAGACAAGAAGCAACACATAGTCACCTCATTCAATAAAATTGATAAATTAAGAAAATAAGGGAAAGAGAGAGAAATGTACAACAAAATTAATATGACACCTGACTTCAGCCCATCAATACAAGTCATAAACGATAACAATAGCAAAACATTAACAGAAAAGAAAGATGTACTAGAAAGATGGCGCGAGTACTGCAGAAACATGTATGAAGACACATCTCCTCCTTCTTCTTCTTTGCGTTCGTTCTTTACGACCAATTTGAATCACTTTTTGTGATATGTTTGATCTTTGCCAAGAACGTGTATACATTGCACATTGGTTTGGTAGGCCCCTAAACGCATATACTTCTACACGTTTAGGACACATGCATCCGATTTCAGCCAAACCTCCTTAGTCGCCTCTTACGACATGCATGGCAGGTAACCGTGGTTCTATTCTTTACACCCCAAATTTGGGCCCCGGTAACCACTCGGGCGGAAGACACATCTAAAAATCCACATAAGATAATAACAGAAAGCAAAGAGACAGAACCAGAACCCATGTTGGATGAAGTGTGCTTGGCCATCAAAAGTCTGAAGAGAGGGAAGTCAACAGGGTGCGATGATATACCAGCAGAATTGATTCAAGCAGGTGGGGAGGTCAGTGTTCGGGTATATCATAAATTGTGCACAAAGATATGGAATAACTCCTCCTGGACAAAGGAATGGAAAAGATCAGTATTTATACCTATTCCAAAGAAGGGAAACTTGAAACTATGCACCAACTACAGAGCTATTGCCCTTATAAGTCATGCCAGTAAAATCCGATTAAGAATCATCATGAAGAGGATGGAACAAAAATTAGAAGATGAAATACACAAAACACAAGCAGGTTTCAGAAGAGGTAGAGGCACTAGAGACCATATTTGTAGCATGAGACTCATTATCGAGAAATGCAGAGAATACAACATAGACCTGCGCCCGTTTGCCCAGCGTGTTCGTAGCGCGTTGGACTACGGGTGACTATCCCTCTGTGTGTGCGGGTTCAATTCGCGGGATGGCAGAAAAAGCCACAGATTCCCCAGATTTACGGTGTTTGTGGCACCGAACCAAAGGGTTACGATGTCCATGGCACCGAGGCGAAGAGCTGAAAAGCTCAAGTGCTTCTGGATCGGAAAAAAAAACCCCAAAAACATAGACCTGCATGCATGTTTCATAGACTATAACAAGACTTTCGACCATATACAATATCAGAAAATGTGGAACATCATGAAAGACATGCATTTTCCAACACACATAATACAACTCATAGAATCTCTATACCACGAACAACAGGCAACCATTAAAATAGGAGGTGAAATAGCTGAGTGGTTCGAGATTCAAAAGGGTGTAAGACAGGGATGTATTCTGTCCCCATACTTATTCAACATATATGTGGAGAACATCATGAGGAATGTAAAAGACGATGCCAACTATGTGAATTACGACCCTCTCACTATAGGCGGCAAATCCGTACAGAGCTTAGATACGCAGACGATACAGTATTATTATCCACCAGCAAAGGTGGTTTGGAAAACCTAATCATGACAACCAAGAAACATAGTGAAGACCAACATCTATATTTGAATACACAAAAACAAAAATCATGTCAACTGACAAAGCAAAGGCTCACCTAACATCCAAATAAACAATGAAGAACTCCAATGTGTAGAGAGCTACGAATACTTGGGCTCAATAATTAACAATAATGGTGACTTCTCCAAAGAGATCTCAAGAAGATTGGCAATAGCAATCAAGAAGTTAAACACAATGAAGAACATGTGGCAAAGCACCAGCAAAATATTAAAATTAAAAATATTGAGAACATGCATTTTCCAGCGCTACTTATGGTTGTGAATCATGGACCATTACACAAAAACAAGAACGAAAATCCAGTCCTTCAAAACTAAATGCTACAGAAAGATCCTACGAATACCATTGACAGAAGAAAAGAAAGAACACTGATGTCCTGAAAGTACTAAATGTTAAAGAGAATTGACTGATAAACAACATACGAGGGCGAGTCAATAAGTAAGCCACAAAGTTCTGTGGAAGGGTAGGTAAATGTAGTTGGTGTTTTCTAAAGGTGCCATTAGGTGACAGCAACATCCAACTTTATATTCCGTTCGCCAGGTGGCGCTATGTGTCTCATGCGCATGCGCAGCACATAAACAAAATGGCGACTGTACTTACGGAGCAACGTGCTGTTGCGCGTTTTTTGGTGGGAAAATGACCGCCTGCAAAGGACATTCATAAGGAAATGCTTCCTGTTTATGCTGACAAATGTTTGTCCCGTAAAGCGGTGCATATCTGGGTAGAAAATATTCTCAGGGACGCTATAAAATTGCTGATAAAATCTGATCTGGTCATCCTATTGAGATTGCAGCAGAAGCATCCGTGCAGTAGGTGGAGGAGAAGATTAGAGGCGAGTAGCGATATACTCTATAGCATCTGCAATAGGGTGCTCACATGGTTCAGCATACAGCATAATGCATGATCGATTGAAATTGAAGAAAGTGGGCTCAAGGTGGGTACCCAGACAATTGAAGGAGGAACACAAAATGAACGATTTGGCCTGTCCTTGCATCATCTCTGTCGATACGAATGAAGATGAAGGAGAAGACATGCTGAACAGGATTGTTACTGGGTACGAATCATGGGTGCATCACTACCAGCCCGAATCAAAGCGTGCTTCAATGCAGTGGAAACATCTTTCTTCGCCTTGTGTCCAAAAATTCAAGGTTACACCATCAGCAGGAAAGGTTACGCTGACGGTGTTCTGAGATTGTCAAGGAGTGCTTTTATCCAATTTCAAGAAGAAAGGTGACAATGTGAATTCTGAATCGTACTGTGAAGTTCTATTGATGCTTCATGATGCAATTCGAAAAAACGTCCAGGACTGCTGACTAGAGGAGTGTTGCTTCTTCATGACAATGCCAGACTACATACGGCTCGATTAACTCAGGAGAAAATTAATCAACTACGGTGGGAAGTTCTGGAACATTCACCTTACAGTCCCGACTTAGCCCTAGCGATTTCCACCTCTTTGGTCCACTGAAAACCCACCTTGGCGGGAGACATTTCGTGAATGACGCGGAAGTTGAATGTGAAGTGAAAACGTGGTTTAGAAAACACAGCCCGCAGTTCTATGCAGCCGGTTTGGGAGGATTGATAAAATGATGGGATAAGTGCATCAATGTTGGTGGAAATTATGTTGAGAAATATAGGGACAACGTATGTATAAAAATAAACTGGTTTCAAGTTGTTATCATGTTTAGTTATTTTCTACAGCCATTTGTGGCTTACTTATTGACTTCCCCTCGTACTATACAGAAAAATTAGATACTTTGGTCACATTAAGCGTCACGATGGCCTGGAAAGAACAATATTAAAGGGCAGGGTCCCAGGACACAGAGGCAGACCAAGAAGAAGATGGCTACAAGATATTAAAGAAACCATGAATATGACCATCGACGAAGTGGGTGAACTGGCTAGAGACAGAGTGAATTTCAGATGTGCTGCAAAGAGAGCAACGTCCAATAAAGGATATACACCTTGATGATGATTGTCTCACTGATCTGTCAGTATGTGTCATATGTCACTGAGCCATCATCATGTGTCATGTACAACTTTAGGTTAGTTTCTTGTCTCCTTGAGATCTGTCATGTGTACTGTCTCACTGAGCTGTCAGTATGTGTCATGTCACTGAGCCGTCATCATGTATCATATACAACTTTAAGTTAGTTTCTTGTGTCGTTGAGATTTGTTATGTGTACTGTCTCACTGAGCTGTCATCATGTGTCATATCTTAATGTCATTGACAATACATTTCTTATAAAACCATTTGTGTTTTGAGCTCATCATGACTGTATGACTGAGATAGTATATTGTTATGACTGTATGATGGAGATAGTATATTGACATGACTGTATGACTGAGATAGTATATTGTCATGACTGTATGACTGAGATAGTATATTGACATGTGGTATACTATTGTCATGACTGTATGACTGAGATAGTATATTGTCATGACTGTATGATGGAGATAGTATATTGACATGACTGTATGACTGAGATAGTATATTGTCATGACTGTATGACTGAGATAGTATATTGTCATGACTGTATGACTGAGATAGTATATTGTCATGACTGTATGACTGAGATAGTATATTGTCATGACTGTATGACTGAGATAGTATATTGTCATGACTGTATGACTGAGATAGTATATTGTCATGACTGTATGACTGAGATAGTATATTGTCATGACTGTATGACTGAGATAGTATATTGTCATGACTGTATGACTGAGATAGTATATTGACATGAAGTACACGTATACATGTTCTTGGCAAAGATCAAACATATCACAAAGAGTAATTAAAATTGGTCGTAAAGAACGAACGCAAAGAAGAAGATAGTATATAGACATGAGGTATACTATTGACATGACTGTATGACTGAGATAATATATTAACATGACTGTATGACTGAGATAATATATTAACATGAGGTATACTATTGTCATGACTGTATGACTGAGATAATATATTAACATGACTGTATGACTGAGATAATATATTAACATGAGGTATACTATTGTCATGACTGTATGACTGAGATAATATATTGTCATGACTGTATGACTGAGATAATATATTGTCATGACTGTATGACTGAGATAATATATTGTCATGACTGTATGACTGAGATAATATATTGTCATGACTGTATGACTGAGATAATATATTAACATGAGGTATACTATTGTCATGACTGTATGACTGAGATAGCATATTAACATGAGGTATACTATTGTCATGACTGTATGACTAAGATAGCATATTAACATGAGGTATACTATTGTCATGACTGTATGACTGAGATAGCAGACAGACAGCTGATTGATTGGACTATCATCATTGTACTTCGGTGAGTAACCATGTGTGCTCCAATCTCTCTCTTACACAGGAAGATCTCAGCTGCAGTGTACAAACTCCGTAGCTCGCAGGGTCCCGATGTAATTTTGAAGATAGTAAAAATATTTTGTAGGAATTTTATTTGTAATCTTACTAATGAGTTTTGCCTGAGCAGCAGCATTCCAGCCTGCTCTTCTTGATTTTGAACTATCAAGGGTTCTTTTATGTGCTCAACTTGAATAAAGTATCTACGTTTTATCGTCCATCTCCGATAGGAATAGAAACTTGATCTCACCTACACTGAGATCAGGGATCTCAGGAAAAATATCCCAAATGATTCCATTAAGGAGCGAACTGAGTATCTTTGGAACTAGAGCTGAGCACTTAACCTCTATGCTACAGAGACAGTTGGTATACAATCAATTTCTGTCTCATCATTGTTGTATACAATCAATTTCTGTCTCATCATTGTTGTATACAATCAATTCGTCATCATTGCGTATAATCAATTTCTGTCTCATCATTGTTGGTATACAATCAATTTCTGTCTCATCATTGTTGTATACAATCAATTCGTTCATCATTGTTGGTATACAATCAATTTCTGTCTCATCATTGTTGGTATACAATCAATTTCGTCCATCATTGTTGGTATACAATCAATTTATGTCTCATCATTGTTGGTATACAATCAATTTCTGTCTCATCATTGTTGGTATACAATCAATTTCTGTCTCATCATTGTTGGTATACAATCAATTTCTGTCTCATCATTGTTGGTATACAATCAATTTCTGTCTCATCATTGTTGGTATACAATCAATTTCTGTCTCATCATTGTTGGTATACAATCAATTCTGTCTATCATTGTTGGTATACAATCAATTTCTGTCTCATCATTGAAGTTGATTTGCTTCAACAAGTTATGTCCCTTGCCCTGACAGTAAGTTATGTCCCTTGCCCTGACAGTAAGTTATGTCCCCTTGCCCTGACAGTAAGTTATGTCCCCTTGCCCTGACAGTAAGTTATGTCCCCTTGCCCTGACAGTAAGTTATGTCCTGCCTGACAGTAAGTTATGTCCTCTTGCCTGCACTAAGTTATGTTCAACACTTGTTTCTCTTGTTTTGTTACTATTGTTTTTGTTTTCTCAATATTAATATTGAGGCCATTGTGTTGTACATGTGTTGTATAGTGAGCATTATGATGTCATCAGTTCTTGTGTACATGTGTTGTATAGTGAGTACTGTGATGCCATTAGTTCTTGTGTACTTTCTTTATTTCTTTCTTTTCTTCAATCCTGTTTGCCTCACAGCGTCAGGTCAAGAAGAGATTTTTAAAACTGTTTGCCTCACAGCGTCAGGTCAAGAAGAGATTTCTAAAACTGTATGCCTCACAGCGTCAGGTCAAGAAGAGATTTCTAAAACGGGCCCATGTGTGCGCTTCGTAAATAGTGTCTTTCGTCATCTGTTATCTCTGAGGTCCATCTTTTGCGTGGTCAGCCTTTTGCTTTGTACCTATTGTATCGGAGCAGCATTGCTCTTTGAGGTGCACTGTCTGTTGATAATCTGCTTACGTGGTCGAAGCATTTAATTTGTTGTTTCTTGATGAAGTCTAGTACTGATATTATACCCACTTTTTTCCAGATATCTTCATTTCTCAACCGGTCTCTTCTTGTCACACCCAGCATTCTGTGTAGACACTTCATCTCTGTTGTGACTAATTTTCTTCTATCATTTGTTGTCAGTGACCAGGTTTGGCACTGGTAGCATAATGTGGGGAGAAAGATTGTGTTGAACATTGTTCTTTTTGTGTTCATGGTGATATGTTTGCATCTTAAAATTGGCGCCATTTGTCCTATCATTTGGTTTGCTTTGTTACATCTGTGTTGAATTTCATTAGTTATTCTTCCGTTTGCTGAAAAAATGCTCCCTGGGTATGTGAAGTCTTTTACTTGATTTAATGGGTGATTGTCGATGCAGATATTGGTAGTGCTTTCCTCTAAAGAAAGCAGACAAGACAACCCACTTCTCGTGGAGGCAGCAGTTCAGGCATTGATTTCTGAGAACGCATCTGAGCATGATGTAATCATTTACACGGATGGTTCTGTGATTCGAGCATGTGCGGAGCTCGTGGGCTTTCACTGCTCAGGTCGGAGATGTTGTGAAGGAAGACAGTGGTGGTTTTGCCGTGACAACGAGCAGTCTCACTGTGGAAATCATGGCGGTTACCAAAGGGATGATTTGGCTAGAATCACAGACTTTTATCCATGCATGTTTTCTCAGTGACTCAATGAGTATGCTCAGGAAGATTGAAACAGGATGGACTAGGAGACATTGGATGGAGCGAGCAATGGACCAGGCTGATATTATACATTCCCTAAGGGAGAGAGGACGTGTACATGATTTACGTAATAGCGGTTAATCTACAACACTAACCAGACTGCAAGAACTCCAAGTTAAGTGTGGTGTAGCTAGACAAGAACGCTATGCTGGCAGACAAAGAAGAATTGTAAACCAACAAAGAACCGGTGTCGTTAGTCACCACACGCTGATGGACATACTGAGGGAGAGATCGGAGCACTTATGGACTAGTTTGTTCGACATGCAGTGAAGGTGATCCGACGACTAAAACTAAACTATCTCTGACGAATGTCATTACTTCTGTTTTGTCGATGTTTATTCTCATGTTGTATTCGTTACATTCGTTACACAACTGGAGTCTGTTAATGTGTTGTTGTAGCTGTTCTTGATATGATTGCCTGATCATCTGCAAAAAGAAATTCGTTTAAGAGTTCTCCGAGGTTGTTTCCTTCGCTGGTGTTAGCTATTTTACAGATTTGTTCAATATATGTGATGAACAGCAGCGGAGATAGTACGCAATCTTGTCTTACTCCTGACCCTACGTGAAACTTTTCTGATAGTCCTGTGTTTGTTCTAATGGTACACTTGCTGTTTGTATAAAGGCTCTTGCAAAGGTTGGTTCGGTGGTCATTAACCCCATAGGTTGTTAGTATTTTCCACAATTTGTGCCTATCTACGAGGTTGAACGCTTTTTCCTGATCTACAAATGCAACATGTAGGTGTTTATTGGATTCGACAGTCCTTTCTACTAACTGCTTGAGGGCGAATATCACATCTGTACAGTTTTTGTTCTTCCTGAATCCTTCTTCTTCTGCATTCTCACTAGATTGGGATTTCGGACTCTCTAATAAAGGCCGCCGTCTGCCTCAGACTATCAGCCACACCATACAGTTTGTCTTGGGCGCTGGTGTAAGTGGGCCACCTCTTTCTTCTCAGGTCTACATACTGGGGGCAGTTCTGTAAGATATGTTCTGTTGTCTTACTTGCCAAGCCACAGGGGCACAGGTCGTTGGTGCTTATCTTGAATTTAGTGTACAGGTGGTGTCTTATTCTGTTGTGACCCGTCCGGAGGTGAAGTATGGCTGTCTGGTCCCTTCTGGACAGTTGGTAATATCCATCATTCTTGTTGTGTTTGGGTGTTCTTTATCCCATTTTGCTTTGTAGTGCCCTTTGGCGATGGTTTTGCTTCTTCATAGCTAACCAGGTTGTCATCTTGGGGCATTCCTGCTCCTCTTTAGCCAGTCTGTCAGCATCTTCATTCCCCTTGATCTTGCAGTGTGAGGGTATCGACTGGATTACTACCCTCTCAGATTCATGGGATAACTGGGCTAAGGTTGACCTGAGATCACTTAGTTCTGTGTTCCTTTCAGATTTCAGTGCTGAGATAGCAGCGTCAGTCAAGAGCACTATTTTTCCATGTATTTGGTTCATATTTTGTAGTGCCATTTTTGCAGCTGCACTGAGGGCCTCTACCTCAGCCCTGAAATTGGTTGAGAACTTGCCGGTGGCCAGAGCTAAGGTTAGTTTTACTTCCTGAATCCCATTTCGAGTCATTAATCTGTGGCTCGATGATGTGGCGAGCCTTTTTCAAGTATTTTGCAAAATATATTTCCAGTGTGGCTCAGTAGTGCTATTCTGCTATACTTTGCACAGTCTCTCTTGCTACCTTTCTTCTTCCAGTTGGGAACTATTGTTGCATTATTCCAATCTTCTGGTGTTTCTTGTGTGATCCAGACTTGGTTGAATAGTCTGTGGAGCCAGTTGATTCCTACCTCTTTATTTGCTTTGATTAGGTCGGCCTGGACATTGTCTGGGCCTGGTGTTTTGTTAGATGGAGCCATGTCTTACTCAGGACGATAACATGAGTACCTCTGAAGTCGGAGAAAATCTGCCTGTATGGCGAGGGAATACTAATTACCAGTACATTGAGCACACGGCTGCCAGTGTAAAGTAATTTACAATGTGCTGCCATTGTAAGAAATTGGAAAAACAGATTTTCACCCAAAAATCAGTTTCAGAGATGGAACTTCGTCTGAGTTGAAAGCGGACGAAAGAAAAAAAAAAGAAAAAAAAAGATGGAGCCATGTTTACAGCATTTCTAATCTCTGATAGTTTTATACTTGGTTCTAGCTCTATAGTTACGTTTACTGTGTGTTCTTGAGTGCTCAGTTGGTCCTCTTGTTGTAGGTTTAGAAGTTCATTAAAGTATTGTCACCATCTGTTCATTATCATTTTTGAATCATTAAGAGCATGGGCATTTTCATCGTTAATAATTTCAGTTGGGTCATATTGTCCTTGTCTTTCCCACATAGCTTTAATTTTCTTGTAGAAATGTCTTGTTGAATTTTGTAGTCTGAATTTAATGTGTCGCCATAATCTTGCATGCTTGTATTTTAGACTTCTTTATTATCTCCTTTGCTTGTTTTCCAGCTGTTCTATACTCAGTGAGGTCGTTTTGATATTTGTTTTTGCCCATATGTTGTATCTGCGTTTTTTCTGTTTTACTGCTATTTTTACTTCGTCATTCCACCAAGTTGTGATTTTTGGTCTGGTACCTCTGTATTTTACTGTTCCACATGTTTCTTTGGCTGCTTCTAATAAAGTTCTCTCAAATACTGTCCATTCTTCTTCTACTGACTTGCTTTCTTTAGTTAGTTTAGCAAAATTATCTATGATTCTTTGAAGATATGACTCTTGTGTGTTGACATCTGTTAGTTTATTGATTTTGATTATCTCTTTTGTAGTTGTGTGTCGCCGTCTGGTACTCTTCTTGTGTGTTCTGATAGTCATAACTACCGCTTTGTGGTCCATGTCTATGCATAAATTTGGTATAACCCTTGCATCTACCACTGACCTTATTTTTGATCTTTTGACTAGTATAAAATCTATTTGGCTCTTGCAGTTTAAGTTGTTCCATTTGTCTCTCTTCTCTCTCTTTGCCTTTTTACTCCGAGTTGGGGCATAGGCCCTCAACCAACTCATGCCAAGTCTTCCTATCTCTAGCTATCTCCTGTAGCTCCTCCAGCTCTTCTTTATATTGTTGATCTCCGCCTCCAAATCTCGTCTCCATGTATTTCTCGGCCTCCCCTTCTTTCGCTGTCCCTGCGGGTTCCAGGCAAGGACCCTTCTTGTTATATTCCCCTCCGGTTTTCCCAAAGTGTGTCCTATCCAGCGCCAGCGTCTTTTAACCTGTTCGTTCACTGGAATCTGTCTTGTTCTCTCCATAAGTTCCTCATTTGTGACCCTATCATACCATCTTATTCCCTCTATTCTCTGCAGACACCAGTTGATGAATGTTTGCAATTTATGCGCTATTGTTTTAGTTGTTCTCCATGTTTCTGACCCATACAGTAGAACTGCTTTAACATTAGAGTTAAATATCACAAATTTTGTTCTAGATTTGATTTCTTTGGACTTCCAAATGTTTCCCAGTGCAATGAAAGCTCCTCTTGCCTTCTGTATTCTTATTTTAACATCTCTATCTGTTCCACCCTCTTTGTCTACGTTGCTGCCCAAATAAGTGTATGATTCTACCTCTTGAAGTGGATTTCCCCAGGAGATCGAGTTGTCGTTTGTTTGGTTAATTCTCAATATCTTTGTCTTTCCCTTATGAATGTTCAGCCCTAGTTGCTGGGACCTTTGATTCAATGTGTTTAGCTTATCCTGCATCTGATTTCGTGTATGTGACAGAAGGGCTATATCATCAGCGAAGTCCAGATCATCTAGTTGCTCTGTCAGAGTCCATTGGATTCCATTTCTGGTGTTAGTTACTGTGGTCTTCATAATCCAGTCTATTGTCAGTAAGAACAACAAGGTGATAGAAGACATCCCTGACGCACTCCTGTTTCTATTTCGAAAGTATCTGTTAGTTTACCTTCATGAAGAACTCTACATTTCATATCTGTATATGTTGCTTTTATTAGGTTAATAATTTTCTGTGGGATTCCATAATGCCTCATTAATTTCCAAAGGGTTTCCCTATCAATACTGTCAAAGCCTTCTCATAATCAACAAATCCGATATAAAGTGGGGATTTCCATTCAATACTTTGCTCTATTATTATACGTAATGTGGCTATCTGGTCAGCACAGGATCTATTTGGTCGGAAGCCTGCCTGTTCATCTCTTAGCTTTATATCGATGGCATCTCTCAGTCTCTCCAGGATGACTCTGCTTAGTATTTTCCCAGGTACTGACAACAGCATTATTCCCTATAGTTTTCACACTTCTGAAGGTCCCTTTCTTTGGTAGCTTCACCAGGTATCCTTCTCTCCAGTTTGCTGGTATTTCTTCGGTCTCCCAGATTCTGCTAAATAATTTATACAGTATTTCTGTGGATGTGTTTATGTTGGCTTTAACCGCCTCTGCTGGAATACCATCTGGACGCCTTTTCCATCTTTTAAAAGTTTAATGGCTTTACTAATCTCCTCCTTGGATGGTTTCTCACAGTTGATGTCCAAGTCAATTTCTGCCGGTTGGATATCTGGGGGTTTGTAGGTGCTGGTCTGTTCAGGAGTTCCTTGAAGTATTCCATCCATCTTTCCATTTGGTCTCTAACATTAGTGATAGTTTCCCCACTACTATTTTTGATCAACCCATTTGATGGTCTGTATTTTCCTGCTAGCTTTCTAGTGATATTGTAAAGATCCCTAAGGTTTCCTTTTCCTGCAGCTACCTCTGCTTCTCTTGCTAGATCTTCTACGTATTGTCTTTTATCTAACTTTATTTGTTTCTTCACTTTCTTGCTAGCTTCTGTGTAGTTTTCCTGGGCTATGGCTTTGGCAGTTCTAGTTTTGCTATTATTTAAATCTGCTTTCCTCTTTTCCTTTCTTCTATTTCCTTGAGAGTTTCTGGAGTTATCCATGCCTTATGATTCGCTCCTTCTTTCCTAATACCTCTGTGCATGTTTCATTCCAAATATTTTTGGCTTGCTGCCAGCATTCTCCGCACTCACCTCATCTTCTAATTGCTGCAACACCTCATACTTATTAGAGACTGTGACCGTGAACTGTTCCTTTGTTTCTTGACTTCTGAGGTATCCTACATTATATTGGTGTCTATGTTCATGGGATGTTATGTATCGCTTAAGCTTCAGTTTAATTTTACTTATCAGCAAATGGTGATCCGAATCTACATCTGCCCCCTTAGGACCCTTACATCTTGTAGAGATGACCTGAATTTCTTGTTTATGCATATGTGGTCAATTTGATTTTCTGTTCTGTGATCTGGTGATACCCAGGTTGCTTTATGTATTCTTTTATGTGGAAAGACACTTCCACCTATGACGTATTGATTCGCTGCACAGAAATTAGTGAATAGTTCTCCATTTTCGTTCATTATTCCTAGTCCGTGTTTCCCCATGATCTCCTCGTAGCCTATGTTGTCCGAACCTATTTTGGCATTGAGGTCACCCATCAGAATTTTGATGTTCCCATTTCTCTGATTACCTATAATATTTTGAAGTTTTATGTAAAATTCCTCTTTTACTTTTTCCTCTTTATCATTGGTAGGTGCATAACACTGGGTCACATTCAAGAATACTTTCTTTTTGGCGGTTCTGAATGTTGCTGTGATTATCCTAGGACTCACTGCTTCCCATTTTATTAGTGCCTTCTCCCCTTCTTTAGATAGCATTAAAGCCACTCCTTCACTATGGGGGCATTTTCTTCCATATGGCCTGAGATCAGCATTGTTTCTCCTGTGTTTAGACGTTGTTTGCCTGCACCATTCCACCTAGTTTCACATAATCCCAAGATGCCAATCCGTGAAATTTCATCTCATTTACAACCTGTGCTGTCTTTCCCATTTGATACATACTTCTAACATTCCAGGTGCCAATTCTGGAGCTTTTCCTAGGTGAAAGGAAGATAATCTGCGGTGTAGACTCCTTGCGGCTTTCTCTGCATCGCTTCATACCTCTTCTAGAAGAGCTTCCTTTCCTCTTGGTTGGCACAGTTTTTATTTTATTTTTATGTGGTTCCATTTGTACCAGGTATAAATGTGTGATTGACGGTGTTGAAATTGTGTGTTGGTAATAATTAGGTCATGCTGGTTGCACAATTCCAGGAGTCTTGTGCCATTTTCATTTCTCGGACTTGGGCTGTCTCCAAACTGTCCTAGATATGCTTCAACTCCTGTCCTATCAGAACCTAAAGGTGCATTAAAATCACCCAATAGTCTCCCCCTGCTTTGATTCTATTTATAGTATCGCTGATGACGTCATTTAAAAAAAAAAAAATTTTCGATCCAGAAGCACTTGAGCTTTTCAGCTCTTCGGATCAGTGCCATGGACATCGTAACCCTTCGGTGCCACGAACACCATAAATCTGGGAATCTGTGGCTTTTTCTGCCATCCTGCGGAATTGAACCCGCACACACAGAGGGATAGTCACCCGTAGTCGCTACGAACACGCTGGGGATGACATCATAAAATTCATCGCATTCCTCTGCATTATTAGCATTGTTACAGGGCGTGTATATTTGGATGTAGGTCATGTCTACCCCATTCTCCAGAATTGTGATTGTAATAATTCTTTCTGAGATATAATCAAAGTGTAGACTTGGCTTTGTCTGGATCTATGATGAGTCCAACGTCATGTTTAGCTCTTGCGTTGTTGTCTACTCCTGAGTATGCGTATGTGTAATCTAGATGCAACTTTTTGCAGCCTTGTCCCTTGGTGCGTGTGTCTGCTAGTCCTAATATTGCTATTTTCGTTTTCATTTGTTCTACGATGTCTTGAAATTGTCCTTGTGCTCCACATACATTAATAGTGCATATCTTGAGGCTATTTCTTGGTTCTTCCCCTCCCCCTGTGTCCATGCTTACCAGTTTTCGAAATATCTTCATGATTCTACGAGCACAAATTAGATTATACCACTGTTGGCTTGCTAGGCCTGTCCAAGTGGCTTCAGAATTCACTAGATGGGCCACACGGGTCACTAGTCTATCACATTCATGCTAGAATACACAAATTCCATCCAAAGAAAACTGAAAATCGACTTCGGTTAGAGGCCGGCTGAAATTCACAACCAGCTTGCCACACCATCTTGACCAGAAGCTCTTGTATACATGTGTTGTACAGTGATCATTATGATGTCATCAGTTCTTGTGTACATGTGTTGTATAGTGAGCATTATGATGTCATCAGTTCTTGTGTACATGTGTTGTATAGTGAGCATTATGATGTCATCAGTTCTTGTGTACATGTGTTGTATAGTGAGCATTATGTCATCAGTTTTTGTGTACATATGTTGTATAGAGAGCACTATGATGTCACCAGTTCTTGTGTACATGTGTTGTATAGTGATCATTATGATGTCATCAGTTCCTGTGTACATGTGTTGTATAGTGACCACTCTTTTGTGCTTTAGAGTGTGAGTTTGTTGTGCCAGTAGGCTCCTATAGATCCATATGCCACACATCCGGTTTCTGTATGCTTTTATTCGGTTCCTCTCCCTAGATCGCAAACAAACAAAACTCTTGACCTAGGGAAGTCCATCTAGTGTGTTGGTTGGTTTATGTGTGCTACAGGTTGTCAGCAGGATACTAATTTTCACACTTCCTAAGAGAGACTAGCTGACCCCAACTCTGTACCCTTCCTTAGAGAGACTAACTGACCCCAACTCTGTACCCTTCATAAGAGAGACTAGCTGACCCCAACTCTGTACCCTTCATAAGAGAGACTAGCTGACCCCAACTCTGTACCCTTCCTAAGAGAGACTAGCTGACCCCAACTCTGTACCCTTCCTAAGAGAGACTAGCTGACATCAACTCTGTACCCTTCATAAGAGAGACTAGATGACCCCAACTCTGTACCCTTCCTTAGAGAGACTAGATGACCTCAACTCTGTACCCTTCCTAAGAGAGACTAGCTGACCCCAACTCTGTACCCTTCCTAAGAGAGACTAGCTGACCCCAACTCTGTACCCTTCCTAAGAGAGACTAGCTGACCCCAACTCTGCACGCTTCCTTAGAAAGAATTGCCAGCCCCAACTCTGTACCCTTCCTAAGAGAGACTAGCTGACCTCAACTCTGCACGCTTCCTTAGAAAGAATTGCCAGCACAACTCTGGTGGATGCAGAGCCAGGTTTCAGAACAATTTTAGAACTGATATTTCCCACTAGAAGGAATTGGGCGGGAGAGTGAGATTGACGAACTGCGAAACTCTTTCTCACTTTAAACCAAACCATCGTGCAAGTCACCATTTCATATAGATGTCGACAACTGGGAGAATGTTGCTCAAGACAGATCAGCCTGGCGCACACTTCTTCGACACGGTTCTTCGACCTGTGAGGCAGGTAGAACAGCATGGATGGAACAAAAATGTCAAAATAGAAATGCACAAAAGTGCAAGTATACCTTGCCCATACTGTACAAGAAAATTTTAAGCCCACATCGGCTCACTAGTCATCTATGCGCACACAGACAAACATTACGCAACTACATTCCCTTGGATGAAAATTGTGTGGTCTTCATCACCCGTGATGGACGAGCATCATCAGAACAGATATTAATGAAGTTAGATATTGTGAAGCAAATAACATTTTTTGTCTGTAACCTTGTTGCTAGGGTCAACAACAGGCTACATGACAGTGGCATCCCAGATACTTGTGATCAAACCTCTACAGTCAATATTTCAACATCTACAGAGCTTTCAAACTGGAATTGGAAATTGGTGGCAGGTGAGTTGCTGAATGTTTAACCTTACCTTTTATTCTCTATGTATCTTGTCAAATGTTTTACTTACTCAAAAGTTATGCTATATATATATATATATATATATATCTCTTCTTCGAATGCTCCATATTGACCACTTGTTAAACCACTCTTTGTGATTTGTATGTAATCTGAGCCTAAGTGTGATTGTATGTTGTGCCAGTTATGCACCTACAAGTAGGCCAGCACATCCGATTTCTACAACACTTTTTATTTACTAGGGTAAATATCCTAGGCCCCTACCTCAGTCGCTTCTTATGACATGCCTTTCCAGTCGCAGTGTTACTATTCTTTGCTCCATTTATGGACCCCGGCAAGAAACGGGCGATATATATATATATATGCATATCTCCAGGACCATGTCCAGCCTTCTCTATCAGCTTGGTCATGTTATCACCTTTATTTTCTGACTACATGTCCTTACTAGAGTTACTAGCACTTGAGATCACGGAATTGTTGTGCATCAATACCAGGCGGTATCACTAGAATTGCAAGTCGCCCAGGAGATGAGGATAGTGTTATTGATTTGGCACTTGTATCCCCTACACTCACTGCTGTGTGCAGATGGGGGGATTTTAGGGTACCATGGCAGTGACCACCGTCCGTGCATCATACTGGTGAGCAAAGGTAGATCAAAACAACACAGGCCAGTAACGCACTCTTTCCAGTACGACACCACAGGGCAAGACGTCAGTAGAATAAGGTGTGTAAAACGAGGCAAGCACACCAACAGTAGTAAACGTTAGGAACAGCCACCATGGTGGGATGACGAGGTGGAGAAGGCGTGGATAGACAAGCGGTGTGCTGTTAGGTGGCAAACTGCCAGGAAAAATGGAACTACCCATCCTGCTGACATCTTGCAGTTGAAACAAGAAATGAATAATAAAACAGGGTGTTTCAAAGCTCTTGCAAGGATGGTAAAAGTGAGAAGTGGGCTGAGTTCTGTCAACGTGTGGGCAATGACAAATCGTTGAATCTGTTCTGGCGATTGCACAGAAGTATGAATGGTACAGTAAAGAATCGGTGTGTTATTGACTTCCAGAGCTTGGATCTTACATGGCAGAGGACAGATGAAAACAAGGGTAGGGCTCTGTTTGCGCACTATTTAGAGCAGAGTGACCAGAAAGACATTGTAGGCGAAACACTGCAAGACAATCCATTGCAGCTAAATGTAAGAACCAGGAATTAGATGTAGATGATTTGGTGACGGTGGAGGAAATCAAGGATGCTGTACGGAGAGCAAAAACAGTGCACCTGGTCCAGATGGCATACGATATGGTGACATTGACGGGTTGTCTGATGGGGAGTGGGAAGAACTGGCTGGCATCTACAACAAAAGCATTACGACTGCAATAATCAACGAAGAATGGTTGCACAGCTACCTGGTACCTCTGCCGAGCCTGGCAAAGACCACACAAAAATTCAGGGCTATCGGGTAATCACCATGCAGAATACAATAGGCAAGTTGCTGGAGAAAATAATTGCCAGGAAAATATCCTGCCAACTAGAGAGGTTACGTCTCCTTCCACCCACCCTTGAGGGTACCGTCCTTATAGAGAGACATGGCGAACGCAGCGGTGTTCGCCTACGATGTCTATGAGGGTTTTCACTCTGGCATTGAGACATGTGCTGCTGCAATTGACCTTGAAGATGCCTATAATAGAGTGCCGTTGCATTTTTAATGGTGCAGCTGACTGAACTCAATATCAGCCCATTCCTCCTCAATTGGATCTTTGCGCCCTCTTCCAGCGAAAGATAGTGTTTAAATGTGGCAGTTGGGCGTCATCACCAACAACAATCCACCCTGGCTTACCACAGGGGTCACCATTATCTCCGGTGTTGTTCAATGCCTATACTGTGAGCATCACAAAAGAGCAGATCACGGGTAGAGGAAGGACAATGTCATATGCAGATGATGTGTTGGTGTATCGTCAGGGCAAGGATAGAGAACAGCTTGTGGAGGAACTTCAGTCAGAACTCGACCGCATAGGTAGATGGTGCGTTGAAGCAGGAGCATTGGTCAACCCCACAAAAGCAGCGGTGACATGGTTCTCTTTAAACAACCACATCGTCAACACTCCAACACCATCTGTGGTTTTGTGTTCAGAGGTGGTGGAGCGATCTCAGTCTATGAAATACCTGGGGTTGCGTTTTGATCGTAGTCTAGCTTTTACGGAACACATAGCTCATGTGATATGAAGGCGAGGAAAGGTTTGCTGGCGATGAGGGTAATGGCTGCGGCAGATTGTGAACAGCGCCATCTTTGTCTTTTATACCAGGGTCTGGTCCTTTCTGTGCTTGAGTATGCGCTGGCGATCCTGACTCTCAGTCATAGTCAGATAGAACGACTGGAAAGAATACAGAACGAGGCGATGCGCATTATACTTGGTTGCACTAAAGACACGTCGTGCAGGGCGATGCGCTATCTCCTTGACTATCCTACTATGGAGTATAGAATACTGATGAGCCGTGCATGAGCATACCTTCGAGTCAATGCTGACACACAACATCCTCTGCACTTGGAAATAAAGAGACAAAAGGAAATAGGTTAAAAGAGGAAAATCTTGGATGGGTCAGGCCGAGGACTGTATTGAACAGGTGTGTACACTTGAAGACATTGATCCCGGTGAAGAATGGATACCAGTGCCAAGAGCAATCGCTACATCCTTTTCTGTATGCATCGAACTTGATAAAGAATGCAGGCAACACAACCCACTTGTTGTGGAGGCAGAGGTTCAGGCATTAATTTCTGAGAACGCATCTGAGCATGATGTAATCATTTATACGGATGGTTCGGTGATTCGACATGTGCGGAGCTCGTGGGCTTTCACTGCTCAGGTCGGAGGTGATGTTGTGAAGGAAGACAGTGGTGGTTTTGCCGTGACTACAAGCAGTCTCACTATGGAAATCATGGCGGTTACCAAAGCGATGATTTGGCTAGAATCACAGACTTTTATCCATGCATGTTTTCTCAGTGACTCAATGAGTATGCTCAGGAAGATTGAAACAGGATGGGCTAGGAAACATTGGATAGAATCGCTGGGAGGTCTAAGCTGACAAAGATCAGTTTTATTTTTGTGCCAGGGCATGCAGGTGTAAGGGAATGAACGTGCGGATAGGCTTGCAGGTATGGCTGCTGTCCAAAGCGGATGAGCAATGGACCAGGCTGATATTATAAATTCCTTAAGGGAGAGAGGCGTGTACATGATTCACGTAATAGCGGTGAATCCACAACACTAACCAGACTGCAAGAACTCAAAGTTAAGTGTGGTGTAGCTCGACAAGAACGCTATGCTGGCAGACAAAGAAGAATTGTAAACCAACAAAGAACCGGTGTCGTTAGTCGCCACACGCTGGTGGACATACTGAGGGAGAGATCGGAGCACTTATGGACTAATTTGTTCGACGTGCAGTGCTGGTGATCCGACGACTAAACTAAAACTAAACTAGAGTTCACTCAGAACAAGAGAAATGAACACCTCTTGCACATAAAATGCACACATGAAAGTGTGGAGTTTGTCTTTTGTTGACATGATGTAGTTAACGTTACACCACCTGCCTTTCTTCTTCTTCACCCTTCGACCCTAGGGAAGCATAGGTCTGCAACCAAGGCCTTCCAAACCCGTCAATCCAAGGCCATCCTTTCCAGATCTCTCCACTCTCTCCCATTTTCTTGCATTCCGTCTCCAACTTCCATCTCCAGGTGTTCCTGGATCTTCCCCTACCTCTATTGGCCTGGGGGTTCCATCGGAGACTCTAGTGTCTTGTGATGCTGTTAAGGGTTTCTCAGTGTGTATCCTATTCATCGCCATGTAATTAACGTCACACAATCTGCCTTTACTTCCTCTATTTCCTGGTACCCACACATCAGATTGGGCTGACCTGAGAGACATTTCTAGACTGGAAAATGCAACTTAACACTTTCGCTGTCAACCATTTTTCAACCAAGTCTGGCTTACTGCCACACTATTTTTTTGGGCATGACCAGTTTTTCAGGGTGATAATTGTAAAAAATATATACGCCAGGAATATCTGCTATAATCATCTTCACTTGAATAAAAGTCTAAATTTGTATCACATTTAGAGCCTGTTTTATCACTATCACTGGCTAAGAAGTCAGAATCAAAGTCATTTTGGAGCTATCATCTACATCGCTCATTTTGAAAGAATTTGTTTACTTACAAAAAATCGCTTTACAATTCGTAAAAAAATGGACAACATGCATTTTAAACACATGTACGTTAGATCAACCATTTTGGAGAGCTCTTCTGAACAATAAGGAAGTATTGTGTAATGTAATACTGATGTACGTGCTAAACTCTCCATTAAAAGGACATACCCACGGCTGACAAAAGTCGGCTGTGGCAGTGAGTGTTTGATCGACTTTTGTCATCCATGGCAGCGAAAGTGTTAAACTGGGAAATCTAACTGAGACCATCCATCTAGAAAGTAAGTGTAATAAATATTGTGTCACTAGTAAAAATGTGTTCTCCCACATCCCAATAAGTATCGCATACTAAATCATATTTGATTGCCAGGTCTTCTATATGGGCGAGCAATTTTGGGGCGAATTTATCAGCAACTGCTTCATCAACTATTGGTTCAGTACAGGGAGTAGGCCCTTGGTTTAGTTTTTGTGGAGGTGTACTTATGATCTATGGAGCCAGAGTAGCAGGAGGTTGTACCAGGTAAGTTGACATGGCACTGGTGTTGTATGAGAGTTGGTGCAGCATGTGACTTCCGGTTTAGAAATGGCGCTGAGTGAACGTGTCGGTTAGCGTCAGCAATAAATTTCGAGCATTTCATCTTGCTTCCGTGGCTTGGAAATTCCTACTTTTCCTATATCTGGACCCACGATATATTGTGATATTCATGGAAATGTTTTGTGGTGTAATTAGCGACGCAAAGTACGATGGTGATTGATCATAATTGCGACCGCTAACGACACACTGCTTTCGCTATGTTTTGAATACGGTAGACAGGGGTAGGTAGAACCCTTTAGCCTAGAAAGGCAATTTGCCTATGGTAGGAGTATTCCAGAAATTAAACCTCAACCGTCGAAGTCGGAAGATGCATGCCCAAGTGGCACAGGAATAAAAAACGTGCATCTACGCACTACAACCGAAGCTATGCAACAAACACTACTCCAGTACGGTGTCATATTTACAGGCCAAAGCCAGGTAGGTTCAACACCGGCACCCATCCCCAAACACAACAACAACCACAATTCCTCACTCACTCACATCAACTACAGAAGATAGGAGCAAACATACTGGCCAAAATTTAAAATAATGCTGTCGAATGCGGAAGACATCAGAAACAAGAAAATAGAGCTGCAAAACTTCCTGAAGGAGCATGACATCGATGTGTGCTGCATCCAAGAAACACATCTAGTCAGCACACACAGATTCTCCATAAGAGGGTATGAAATCTTCCGACAAGACAGGGAAGATCGACCCAAGGGGGAGTCATGACTGCCGCAAAAACAGGTTCTCAGCCTGGGAAACGATCGTCCTGCTCAAACGAAACAGAGACGATAACGATCTGCCTAAAAACCAGCGACAAGGAAAGAAAAGAAGAAAAGCATGAGAGACAGTTGGCATGAAAAAACTGCCTCCCTAAATCTAGAGAAAGACACAAAAACTGTGGAACCTCACAAAAACTCTAAATGGTGACAGGAAAGAAAGGACCAAAACCGTACTACACACTAACACAGGATTTGTCACCGGCAGGACAGCAGCAGACCTATTAGCCAGAACTTATCAATCAGAAAGCCAAGTTCAAATTCAGCAGGAAAGAAAATGGAAGTAAAAACCAGTCGCAGTCACTACTGAAAGGTCTAAACGCCACAATCCCAACAGACAGCATGTCAGCGATGTTTACCCTGCAGGAGTTAGAAGACCAAATAAAAAAGCTGATGGAGAAAAAAGCACCTGGAGCGGATGGAATTACCAATGAATTCCTTAAACACCTTGGTCCTCTTGGCAAAGGTTTCTCCTCAGCTTTTTCAACCAGAGCTGGAAAACAGGTCAAGTTCCATCAACCTGGAAGGAGGCACACATCTACCCCATCTTGAAACCAGGCAAGGACAAAATGACCCAAAGAGCTATAGACCCATCAGCCTTCTCATGCAGGGAAATTGATGGAGAGGCTAGTAAACAAGAGAATGACATGGTACCTTGAAACTAATTCATTGCTCACCCCTGCCCAGACCGGATACAAACAAAACAGAAGCACAGAGGATCAACTGGCTTATCTCACACAGGACATTGAAAATGCCTTCCATGAAAAAAAGAAAGTAACGAACAGCCATATTCTTTGACCTGTCCAGAACGTTCGACACGGTATGGCATGATGGGCTAATGCTGAAAGTCCTACAAACAGGAGTCTCACACAATATGTTCACATGGATTAGAAACCTCCTCTCCCAACGATCCGCAACAGTAAAAATAGACAAACCACCTCAGCAAGATGCAAAAATGAAGGAAGGAGTTCCACAGGGCAGTGTGATAGCACCAACGCTATTCCTAATATACATAAATGACAACATCAAATGCTGTCCCCAGAAAGTCTCAAACAGTCTACATGCAGACGACTTTGCAATCTGGACAGCTACAGAACACACTCAAAAACATCCCATCTACTACAAAAACAGTGGAAAAAGTGAACTCTGACAAAAACTGGGGCCTCAAAATTAACCACACAAAAACCACAGCAACTGTTTTTTCCTCTCCCCACACAAGGAAAAGTATTCATCAATTTAGAAAACGAAACAATATATATATATATGGCCTTTTCGTCTTTACAGACGGTCAATTGGCAAGTGTTTTACTGTGACAACTTCTGAGTTTTCGATTTCTCTCTTGTTGTTCAGCTCGTACATAAGTCTCTTCTCAAAAGACTCTGCGCCTTCCGTAATTTGGCTTTCCACACAACTCTGTCATCAGCTAGTCTTTCCCATGTGCTGGGACCTATAGAAAAATTTTTCATTGAGGCTTTGCAGACATCTTTATATCTGAGCAGTGGTCTGCCCTGGTGCCTATTCCTCCGAAAGTTCACAGAACAACATTTGTTTTGGTATGCGATAAGTTTCCATTCTCACATGCCCCAACCATCTTAGTCGGCTACTGCTGAGCATGCCCATGATGGAAGGCAGATTTGCACGTTGCAGTACTTCAGAGTTGGTTATCTTATCGTACCACCTGATGTTCATAATCTTGGAGACATCGAAGGTGAAAGATGTTAAGTCTCCTCTCGTGTCTTGAGTATGCTGTCCATGTTTCAGAGCCATATAGTAAAGAACTAATTACACAGGCTCGATATATTTGAATCTTAGTCTGTAATGTTAGTTTTGTGTTGTCCCACGCTCACTTTGATAGTTTGCCGAATGTAGTAGCCGCACTCCTATACGAGCGTTGATTTCTTCATCAAGAGAAAGGCTGTCGGTGACCATGGACCCAATATAGCAGAATTTTTGAACTGGTGTTAGATGGTTGCCATTTAAAGTGATATTTGTTGTGTTACCTCCCTGACATAAAACAACTGTTTTGGAGACACTTATACGAAACAATACCCCGAACAGATACACTCACCTGCCTTGGAATTACCCTAGACAGCAGACTTACCTGGAAGCCAAACTAGAAAAGATCCAAAGAAAAGCCATACAAAGACTTACTGTGATGAAGAAACTAACTGGCATGTCCTGGGGCCAAACTAAAAAAGTAAAGCAGGTCTACACCGGAGCAGTTCATGGAAAATGGCTCCAGCTCTTGGACAACAGCAGCCAAAACAAACACACAGAAACTAGACAAAGTGCAAAACATGGGCCTAAGAATTACTCTGGGAGCAAAGAAAAGCAGTCCTATCATAGAAATGGAAAAAACCGCAAACATTAAGCCTCTAGAGCTTCGCAGACAATTTAAAACTCACCCAGTTTGAAAAACTAAAACGACTAAAAGAACACCCTCTACACACACAAAATTCCAAGAGAAACAAAATACAGACTCGCAAGAAAAAGTTCCAACCATCTGGCCAGAGAATTCCATTTGCAACATTCAGACATCTTAGAAACTGACCCAGAAATGTGGCAACCCATAACAACAGAGCCATGGACATGCTACCAAAACATGACCCAAATACACCCAGAAGTCCAAGGAATAATCTCCAAAAAATTACAGAGACAGAGCAAAGAGCCAGGTCACTCCAAATGCTACGAGAACAATATCCCACCAGTACATGGACGTGCGTGTTCACATATGGCTCACCTACAGATGCTATCAGGAAGGGAGGCAGCTGAATCTACATCACTCACCTCCAAGGAAACACAGAAACACAATATCTGGCTTGGCTGAAATCGGGTGCACATGTCCTAAACGTGTAGAAGTTATGCGTTTAGGGGCCTACCAAACCAATGTGCAACGTATACACGCTCTGGCAAAGATCAAACATATCACAAAGAGTGATTAAAATTGATCATAAAGAACGAACGCAAAGAAGAAGACAATCTTTGGTAGCAGGAGAAACATGCACCAACTTTAGAGGCAACAGCCCTCCTTGCAGCCATACAGATACTCAACGACCAACAGGTGTCAGCAAAAAATATTGCAGTCTTTAGCGATTCAAGATCAGTTCTCCAGGCCATTTCATGTAGTAAACAAGACAAGTTCATTCAGGATATACGGCAACAAATCAGCCTGCTGTCAAAAAAATCTGAACTAGTTTTACAGTAGATACCAGCACACTGAGGCATACCATGAAATGAAAAGGCTGACAAGCTCTCACGGTATGGAGGGAGCCTAACACAACATCACCCAACACAAAGCTTTACAGAAGCAAAGACTCTACTGAAACAATCCAGAAAAATCATGTGGAGAAAAACAAATGGAGGATACAACCCAGAGCATGACAGTATAAATACACTAAACAGAAAAGCACAGACTACAATCTTTAGACTTTGAATGGGACATTGCAGTCTCAGAGCACACTTCCATAGAATGGGTCTCAGGGACTCGGCAGCCTACACATGTGAAGCACCAAAGCAGTCCCCAGAGCACATCCTGCAAGACTGCCCCAGCCTGAGCGTGAGAATGGAAATCTGGCCAACAGAAACACTACAAAACAAACTATGGGGACCAGTGAAGACCTCAGCGCACAGCCCTATTTGTGACACATACCGAGTAGTCGATATCAAAATTTGATCGCAGAAGAAGGCGCAGCATGTGTGCGAGAAGGTGCAGTGCATGCGAGTTGGTGCTGTGTAGTTGGTGCAAGAGTTGTCACGTGGCGGAGTTGGTGCTGTGTAGTTGGTGCAAGAGTTGTCACGTGTGCGGGAGTTGGTGCTGTGTAGTTGGTGCAAGAGTTGTCACGTGCGGAGTTGGTGCTGTGTAGTTGGTGCAAGAGTTGTCACGGCAGCGGAGTTGGTGCAAGAGTTGTCACGTAGGGAGTTGGTGCTGTGTAGTTGGTGCAAGAGTTGTCACGCAGCGGAGTTGGTGCTGTGTGTACATTAACAAAAAAGACATGTCAATGACTAGTAACTGACTAGTTAACAACAGTCAGATTTATATATTCTTATCTCCACTGTCTAGTCTTATCTCCACTGTCTAGTCTTATTTTATCTCCTCTAGTCTGGTCTTATTTTATCTCCTCTAGTCTGGTCTTATCTTATCTCTACTGTCTATTCTTATCTTATCTCCACTGTCTAGTCTTATCTTATCTCGTCTAGTCTGGTCTTATCTTATCTCGTCTTATTTTATCTCCTCTAGTCTGGTCTTATTTTATCTCCTCTAGTCTGGTCTTATCTGTTTCAGTTTTAGTTTGGAATATCTTCATTGCACTCTGGACATGTCATAGGTGCTCTAATCTTCGCAATATCTCCAACAGCATTCAGCGACTGACCGTACCAGTTCGATTTAGATTGATGAGCCTACTCATATACCTGTTATGCTGTTCTTTTCTTGCTACTCCAATCTTCAAACCCAGCAATCTAGTAGTTGATATGGATTGGTTTAAATGAAAATCTTTTTGCGCCATGCTCTATGAAAGCGTTCAAAATATCGGCTCTATCTATTTGCTGGCCCGCTGATATGGTGGCAGAGCCAGCCAGCCTGTCTGCTCTCTCATTGTCAACGGCCACCGCAGGCACCCCGGAACAAAGATCAGTGTAATATTCTGCAAATTTTTGACGCTTGTAGTGATTCAGTTCATTTGCCTGCGCACCGAACCAGCCTCCACCTTTCGGATTATACTCAGAAAGCACACATGAGTGTAGTTTTGTGACTCCAGCCAGAGTAGTGTATTAGTCACCGCCAGTACCTCCATTGTCATGCTGCTTGTTGTCATACGAAATGCACCACTGACTTCCTGGAACATTCTGCCACATGAGCTTGCAAAAAAGGCCCATGCGAACTTTTCATGGCGAACTACCGATCCATCCGCGTAAATAACGTCACCTTCATTGCAGTTTTGATCAGTGATAGCTTTGACGTCCCGCATCCAACGCCATGTGATTCCTCTCTCTGCAATCTTTGTCAAATTTAACGACGGTTGAAAAAGTGTTCCTGTATATTGAAGGGATCGGTATCCACTCTCCCCCATGGTTGATATTAGTGAGCCCGCATACCAGCTGAACAGTGTCTGCAGCACTGCCAACCCACGATTTCCACCGCTGGTGATGAGCAGCTCGTGCAATGGGTGATCCTTTTTAGCACTTATTTTGAGAAATGCACATGCTCTAGCTATCTATGTCTTACCTCCACTAGTCTAGTCTATACCAGTCTAGTCTTATCTCCACTAGTATAGTCTAGTCTCCACTATTCTAATCTCCACTAGTCTAATCTTATCTCCACTAGTCTAATCTCAACTACTCTTATCTCCACCAGTCTAGTCTAATCTCCACTAGGCTAGTCTTATCTCCACTAGTCTAGTCTTATATCCACTAGGCTAGTCTTATCTCCACTAGTCTAATCTCCACTAGGCTAGTCTTATCTCCACTGGTATAATCTTATCTCGTCTAGTCTAATCTCCATTAGTCTAGTCTCCACTAGTCTAGTCTAATCTCCACTAGTCTTATCTCCACTAGTATAGTCTTATCTCCACTAATCTTATCTCCACTAGTCTAGTCTTATCTCCACTAGTCTAGTCTCCACTAGTCTAGTCTTATTTTCACTAGTCTAATCTCCACTAGTCTTATCTCCACTAGTCTAGTCTTATCTCCTCTAGTCTAGTCTCAACTAGTCTAGTCTAGTATTATTTCCACATAATAACAAGCCAATTCTTGTGTTATCTCTATGTATAATTCTAATGTTTATTGTCTAACAGTGGCCATGGGCTGTCTGGCATGGGACTGTTGATACTGCTGTCATTTGTAGCTGTACCATCCATGTTTGCTGGAGGAATTTCTTTGGCAGTTTTCATGAAGTATGTTATAGGTGTTGACATGTAGACAGCAGCAGTCATTAACAGGTCTCAACGTCAACAACAGCATCAATCACCAAGTCTTGACCTCACAGACAGCATTAATCACTGTTTTCCTCAAGTCTTAACAAGACAGACAGCATCAACCACCAAGTCTAGATGCTATTGACAGCATCAATCACATGCTACATACAACAATGACACTAGCACTTACCAGACTAGCACTAGCTGAGACTTTAGTTCCATTATCATGGACAACCTCACATAGACACCAGAGGGGACAATATTCATAGACACAATATAAATATCTTATACCACCAGTGTGTGTTCTTGTCTGCAACAGATGTTGCATACCCTAGAGTGCTTCTCTGTGATAGATGTTACATACCTTAGTGTGCTTGTCTGTGATAGATGTTACATACCCTAGTGTGCTTGTCTGTGATAGATGTTACATACCTTAGTGTGCTTGTCTGTGATAGATGTTGCATACCTTAGTGTGCTTGTCTGTGATAGATGTTGCATACCCTAGAGTGCTTCTCTGTGATAGATGTTACATACCTTAGTGTGCTTGTCTGTGATAGATGTTACATACCCTAGTGTGCTTGTCTGTGATAGATGTTACATACCTTAGTGTGCTTGTCTGTGATAGATGTTACATACCCTAGTGTGCTTGTCTGTGATAGATGTTACATACCTTAGTGTGCTTGTCTGTGATAGATGTTACATACCCTAGTGTGCTTGTCTGCGACAGATGTTACATACCCTAGTGTGCTTGTCTGCGACAGATGTTACATACCTTAGTGTGCTTGTCTGTGATAGATGTTACATACCTTAGTGTGTTGTCTGATAGACGCACATACCCAAGTGTGAATGTTAGATAGACGCACATACCCCAGTGTAATGTTTGTTCATAGACAGCACATACCCCAGTGTGAATGTTTGCTTGTGATAGACGCCACATACCCCAAGTGTGAATGTTTGCTTGCGATAGACGCCACATACCCCCAGTGTGAATGTTTGCTTGCATAGATGCCACATACCCCAGTGTGAATGTTTGCTTGCGATAGATGCCACATACCCCCAGTGTGAATGTTTGAAACAAGGCACATAACTCCCAGTGTAAATGAATGCTTCGATATATGTCAGATACATCGCAGTGTGACTGCTTGCATGCACGCCACCATAACCCAGTGTGACTGTGATACACATCACCCTGTATGATACATGTGCTTGCAATAAAAATAACACTGATGATAACTGTATAAGCATGTCATGAAATGTGCTCGATTTATTTCACAAAAACAAAAGGAAGATTGTTCTTTATGAAATCACACATTAAATTAGATCATCATCATTTAATCTGTTGACAAACTCAAACCTCTCACATCAGGTAGTGCATCTATCAGTTTGTTGACACTAGAGTTACCACACCAGTTAAAAGAACACAACTTCTATTTAGTACATCATATACAAGTTTAGATGGCTACCAAGTTCTTCTATTTAGTACATCATATACAAGTTTAGATGGCTACCAAGTTCTTCTATTTAGTACATCATATACAAGTTTAGATGGCTACCAAGTTCTTCTATTTGGTACATCATATACAAGTTTAGATGGCTACCAAGTTCTTCTATTTAGTACATCATATACAAGTTTAGATGGCTATCAAGTTCTTCTATTTAGTACATCATATACAAGTTTAGATGGCTACCAAGTTCTTCTATTTAGTACATCATATACAAGTTTAGATGGCTACCAAGTACTTCTATTTAGTACATCATATACAAGTTTAGATGGCTACCAAGTTCTTCTATTTAGTACATCATATACAAGTTTAGATGGCTACCAAGTTCTTCTATTTAGTACATCATATACAAGTTTAGATGGCTACCAAATTCTTCTATTTAGTACATCATATACAAGTTTAGATGGCTACCAAATTCTTCTATTTAGTACATCATATACAAGTTTAGATGGCTACCAAGTTCTTCTATTTAGTACATCATATACAAGTTTAGATGGCTACCAAGTTCTTCTATTTAGTACATCATATACAAGTTTAGATGGCTACCAAGTTATTCTATTTAGTGCATCATATACAAGTTTAGATGGCTACCAAGTTCTTCTATTTAGTGCATCATATACAAGTTTAGATGGCTACCAAGTTCTTCTATTTAGTGCATCATATACAAGTTTAGATGGCTACCAAGTTATTCTATTTAGTACATCATATACAAGTTTAGATGGCTACCAAGTTCTTCTATTTAGTACATCATATACAAGTTTAGATGGCTACCAAGTTCTTCTATTTAGTACATCATATACAAGTTTAGATGGCTACCAAGTTCTTCTATTTAGTACATCATATACAAGTTTAGATGGCTACCAAGTTATTCTATTTAGTACATCATATACAAGTTTAGATGGCTACCAAGTTCTTCTATTTAGTACATCATATACAAGTTTAGATGGCTACCAAATTCTTCTATTTGGTACATCATATACAAGTTTAGATGGCTATCAAGTTCTTCTATTTAGTACATCATATACAAGTTTAGATGGCTATCAAGTTCTTCTATTTAGTACATCATATACAAGTTTAGATGGCTACCAAGTTCTATTTAGTACATCATATACAAGTTTAGATGGCTACCAAGTTCTTCTATTTAGTACATCATATACAAGTTTAGATGGCTACCAAGTTCTTCTATTTAGTACATTAAACATATTACATGATGAGAGTCAAATCTAACAATTCTCATAAATATTGTCATTACCATATACTTAAAAGACAGCACTGTCATCACCAAGTAAGAAACGTATTTAAAAGACAGCACTGTCATCGCCAAGTAAGAAACGTACTAAAAGACAGCACTGTCGTCACCAAGTAAGAAACATACTAAAAGACAGCAGACACCAAGTAAGAAATGTACTAAAAGACAGCACAGTCGTCACCAAGTAAGAAACGTATTTAAAAGACAGCACTGTCGTCACCAAGTAAGAAATGTACTAAAAGACAGCACAGTCGTCACCAAGTAAGAAATGTACTAAAAGACAGCACTGTCATCACCAAGTAAGAAATGTACTAAAAGACAGCACTGTCATCACCAAGTAAGAAACGTACTAACAGACAGCGCTGTCATCAAAAGACAAATGTAATAAATAAAAGCACTGTCATCAAAAGACACAAATGTACTAAATAAAAGACAGCACTGTCATCACCAAGTAAGAAATGTACTAAAAGACAGCACTGTCATCACCAAGTAAGAAATGTACTAAAAGACAGCACTGTCATCAAAGGACACAAATGTACTAAAAGACATGTGGAACTTTGTATACATTAGTTGAGTATGTTGACACAGCTATATAAACAATACAAGGCTACATGTTCTCTCAATTGGCTACCCTTTCATGTTCACAAAATGTGATGTCCATGGTTGTACAACTGACTACCACAAATTGTAATGTCCATGGTTGTACAACTGACTACCACAAATTGTAATGTCCATGGTTGTACAACTGACTACCACAAATTGTAATGTCCCCATGGTTGTTGTAAAGTTAGTCAAGAATCAGATACATTGATGTCCCCATGGTTGTAGTAAAGTTAGTCAAGAATCAGATACATTGATGTCCCCATGGTTGTTGTAAAGTTAGTCAAGAATCAGATACATTGATGTCCCCATGGTTGTTGTAAAGTTAGTCAAGAATCAGACGCATTGATGTCCTTATGGTTATAGTAAAGTTAGTCAAGAATCAGACACATTGATGTAGTCAGTGACACTTTTACGTGAGCTTCTTCTGGCAGCGATGACAGGACTGGGCAAACTCTGATAATAGCACCTCCATTTGACGCAGCATTTTTGTTGTGATGGTTGTCTCCACACCGTGTCCAGGCACGGACCAACCATCCCTGTGAGCAGACAAATGGTTAGGATACACAAACAGGAATGAGAAAATGTAGCAAGATATGACTTAGAATAGACAGCAGCAGCATAGAGTGCTTGATCAATTATTTCATACAATCTCTCTCTCTCTCTCTCTGTGTGTGTATCTGAACATTACAAATTGGAAATGTGAAGCAAACTCCATAATGTTGCTATTACCTTAGCAATAAACCATATCTAACATCTACCACAGGGAACATGGAACACATATACCATCTACCAGAGGAAACATGGAACACATATACCATCTACCAGAGGGACATGGAACACATATACCATCTACCAGATGGAACATGGAACACATATACCATCTACCAGAGGAAACATGGAACACATATACCATCTACCAGAGGAAACATGGAACACATATACCATCTACCAGAGGAAATATGGAACACATATACCATCTACCAGAGGAACATGGAACACATATACCATCTACCAGAGGGAACATGGAACACATATACCATCTACCAGAGGGACATGGAACACATATACCATCTACCAGAGGAACATGGAACACATATACCATCTACCAGAGGGAACATGGAACACATATACCATCTACCAGAGGGAACATGGAACACATATACCATCTACCAGAGGAAACATGGAACACATATACCATCTACCAGAGGGAACATGGAACACATATACCATCTACCAGAGGAACATGGAACACATATACCATCTACCAGAGGAACATGGAACACATATACCATCTACCAGAGGAACATGGAACACATATACCATCTACCAGAGGAAACATGGAACATATACCATCTACCAGAGGAACATGGAACACATATACCATCTACCAGAGGGAACATGGAACACATATACCATCTACCAGAGGAACATGAAACATATACCATCTACCAGAGGAACATGGAACACATATACCATCTACCAGAGGAACATGGAACACATATACCATCTACCAGAGGAACATGGAACACATATACCATCTACCAGAGGAACATGGAACACATATACCATCTACCAGAGGAAACATGGAACACATAACCATCTACAGAGGAACATGGAACACATATACCATCTACCAAGAAACATGGAACACATATACCATCACCAGAGGAAATATGAACACATATACCATCTAAGAGAACAGAACACATATCCATCTACCAGAGGAACATGAACACATATACCATCTACCAGAGGAACATGACACATATCATCTACCAGAGTAATGAAATGTACTCAAAGAACATGACACTATCATCACCAGAGGAACATGGAACACATGTACCTACCAAGACATGGAACCTATACATCTACAGAGAAATGGAACACATATACCATCTACCAGAGGAACATGGAACACATATACCATCTCAGATGGAACATGACACCTATACCATTCTACCAGAGGAACATGGAACACATATACCATCTACCAGAGAACATGGAATCCATGTATTACCAAGAACATGAACACATATACATCTACCAGGAACATGGAACACATATACCATCTACCAGATGAAATGCACATCCATCGAGGAATGGAAATATACATCTACCAGAAACATGAACACATATGCCATCTACCAGGACATGAGACAATATAGCCATCTACCAGAACATGAACACATATGCATCTACCAGGTGTGAAATATGAAAACATATACCATCTAATGCACATGGACATATACCATCTACCAGAGAATCAGAGCACATATCCATTATGAGTGAAAGGAACATATACTCAAGAGACATGACACATATCATTACCAGTGAACACTTCTCTACCAGAGAACATGAACACATATCGCTACAGAGGGACATGGACACAATCCTCTGAAACATGAACACTATCCATCTACCAGAGAACATGGAACATATACCTCTACCAGGGAACATGGAACACATATACCATCTACCGAGGAACATGGAACACATATACATCTACCAGAGGAAACATGGAACAATATACATCTACCAGAGGGACATGAACACATATACATCTACAGAGGAATATGAACACATATACCATCTACCAGAGAACTGAACTCATTCCATCTACTCGGGAAACATGAACATATACCATTCGAAATATGGAAACAATCCATCTACAGAGGAACATGAACTATTACCATTACCAGAGAACATGAACACATATACCATCTACCAGAGGGAACATTGAACACATATACCATCTACCAGAGGGACATGGAACACATATACCATCTACCAGAGGGACATGGAACACATATACCATCTACCAGAGGAACATGGAACACATATACCATCTACCAGAGGAACATGGAACACATATACCATCTACCAGAGGGAACATGGAACACATATACCATCTACCAGAGGAACATGGAACACATATACCATCTACCAGAGGAAATATGGAACACATATACCATCTACCAGAGGAACATGGAACACATATACCATCTACCAGAGGAAACATGGAACACATATACCATCTACCAGAGGGACATGGAACACATATACCATCTACCAGAGGGAACATGGAACACATATACCATCTACCAGAGGAAACATGGAACACATATACCATCTACCAGAGGAAATATGGAACACATATACCATCTACCAGAGGGACATGGAACACATATACCATCTACCAGAGGAACATGGAACACATATACCATCTACCAGAGGAACATGGAACACATATACCATCTACCAGAGGAAATATGGAACACATATACCATCTACCAGAGGAACATGGAACACATATACCATCTACCAGAGGGAAATGGAACACATATACCATCTACCAGAGGAACATGGAACACATATACCATCTACCAGAGGAACATGGAACACATATACCATCTACCAGAGGAACATGGAACACATATACCATCTACCAGAGGAAACATGGAACACATATACCATCTACCAGAGGAAATATGGAACACATATACCATCTACCAGAGGAACATGGAACTACAGCCAGCATTACCTTCTACCAGAGGAACATGGAACTACAGTCAGCATTACCTTCTACCAGAGGAACATGGAACTACAGCCAGCATTACCTTCTACCACAGGAACATGAAACTACAGTCAGCATTACCTTCTACCAGAGGAACATGAAACTACAGTCAGCATTACCTTCTACCACAGGAACATGAAACTACAGCCAGCATTACCTTCTACCAAAGGAACATGAAACTACAGTCAGCATTATCTTCTACCACAGGAACATGAAACTACAGTCAGCATTACCTTCTACCACAGGAACATGAAACTACAGCCAGCATTACCTTCTACCACAGGAACATGAAACTACAGTCAGCATTATCTTCTACCACAGGAACATGAAACTACAGTCAGCATTACCTTCTACCACAGGAACATGAAACTACAGCCAGCATTATCTTCTACCACAGGAACATGAAACTACAGTCAGCATTATCTTCTACCAGAGGAACATGGAACTACAGTCAGCATTACCTTCTACCAGAGGAACATGGAACTACAGTCAGCATTACCTTCTACCAGAGGAACATGAAACTACAGCCAGCATTACCTTCTACCACAGGAACATGAAACTAGTCAGCATTATCTTCTACCACAGGAACATGAAACTACAGCCAGCATTACCTTCTACCACAGGAACATGAAACTACAGCCAGCATTACCTTCTACCAGAGGAACATGAAACTACAGCCAGCATTATCTTCTACCAGAGGAACATGAAACTACAGTCAGCATTACCTTCTACCAGAGGAACATGAAACTACAGCCAGCATTACCTTCTACCACAGGAACATGAAACTACAGCCAGCATTACCTTCTACCACAGGAACATGAAACTACAGTCAGCATTATCTTCTACCACAGGAACATGAAACTACAGTCAGCATTACCTTCTACCACAGGAACATGAAACTACAGCCAGCATTATCTTCTACCACAGGAACATGAAACTACAGTCAGCATTACCTTCTACCACAGGAACATGAAACTACAGTCAGCATTACCTTCTACCAGAGGAACATGGAACTACAGTCAGCATTACCTTCTACCAGAGGAACATGAAACTACAGCCAGCATTACCTTCTACCACAGGAACATGAAACTAGTCAGCATTATCTTCTACCACAGGAACATGAAACTACAGCCAGCATTACCTTCTACCACAGGTGAACACTAAGAGAACTACAGCCAGCATTACCTTCTACCAGAGGAACATGAAACTACAGCCAGCATTAACTTCTACCACAGGAACATGAAACTACAGCCAGCATTACCTTCTACCAGAGGAACATGAAACTACAGCCAGCATTACCTTCTACCAGAGGAACATGAAACTACAGCCAGCATTACCTTCTACCAGAGGAACATGAAACTACAGCCAGCATTACCTTCTACCACAGGAACATGAAACTACAGCCAGCATTACCTTCTACCACAGGAACATGAAACTACAGCCAGCATTACCTTCTACCACAGGAACATGAAACTACAGTCAGCATTATCTTCTACCACAGGAACATGAAACTACAGTCAGCATTACCTTCTACCACAGGAACATGGAACTACAGCCAGCATTACCTTCTACCAGAGGAACATGGAACTACAGCCAGCATTACCTTCTACCACAGGAACATGAAACTACAGCCAGCATTACCTTCTACCAGAGGAACATGGAACTACAGTCAGCATTACCTTCTACCAGAGGAACATGAAACTACAGTCAGCATTATCTTCTACCACAGGAACATGAAACTACAGTCAGCATTACCTTCTACCACAGGAACATGAAACTACAGTCAGCATTATCTTCTACCACAGGAACATGAAACTACAGCCAGCATTACCTTCTACCAGAGGAACATGGAACTACAGTCAGCATTACCTTCTACCACAGGAACATGAAACTACAGCCAGCATTACCTTCTACCAGAGGAACATGAAACTACAACCAGCATTACCTTCTACCACAGGAACATGAAACTACAGTCAGCATTATCTTCTACCACAGGAACATGAAACTACAGCCAGCATTACCTTCTACCACAGGAACATGAAACTACAGCCAGCATTACCTTCTACCAGAGGAACATGGAACTACAGTCAGCATTACCTTCTACCAGAGGAACATGAAACTACAACCAGCATTACCTTCTACCAAAGGAACATGAAACTACAGTCAGCATTATCTTCTACCACAGGAACATGAAACTACAGCCAGCATTACCTTCTACCAGAGGAACGTGGAACTACAGCCAGCATTATCTTCTACCACAGGAACATGAAACTACAGCCAGCATTACCTTCTACCACAGAAATAATTCTGCTGACATGTTTTCTCCTCTTAAACTCTCCTCCGAGGTTGTTGCTGATGTTGTTGTTGTTGATGCAGTAGCTGCTGGAGGTGCATGGCAACTGGGTACCCTGATGATGATGTCCTTGCATGTGGTTCCAATGCTCTCTGTCTTGAAGAAATCTTCCAACTGTATAACGAGGCATCTGTCAGAATCATAGACATAACAAATAGAATTGTAGCAATTCTCAGACAAGAAGAAGGAATAACATGCGATATATAGTAGACATATATTTCAAGTGAATGAAAGAAGGAAGACAAGGAATAACATGCGATATATAGTAGACATATATTTCAAGTGAATGAAAGAAGGAATAACATGGGATATATAGACACATATTTGAAGTGAATGAAAGAAGGAAGACAAGAAGGAATAACATAGGATATAATAATAATTCCTCTCGATCGTAATATGTTACATAAGGCATGCAAGCAATTTCTCCATACCGCTCTATCCTCCATGGAACTGAGACCGATATTTCTTGCCTCGTTCAGCAAAGTTAGTTTCAGGGTCTCCCTAGGTCATCTTTTCTTTCTTGAACTCTTTGCATCCCACTTCAATGCCTGCTTTGATATTGGTTGATCATTTCTCCTCAAGGTGTGTCCAACATATCTCCATCTGCTCTTTCTTATAACAGTTGTTACTAGTGGTTGACCAGACATTTCTCTGACCCCATCACTTCTTCTGAATTCGTTCCATTTTATTTTCTTTATTTTTCACAGACATCTATTTTCAAATGCATTCAACTTGCTTCTATATCTTTAGTCATTTTCCAACTCTCGCTGGCATATGTTAGGATTGATACATTTGAATTGAAAATTCTTGAAATACATGGGAAATTATACAACTGGATTAAGTACTTCCTAATTGACCATACGATCCAGACAAAAATCAATGATGCGATTTCTTCTAGGGAGGTCTTAGAAGAGGGTTTACGACAGGGCTCATCCCTAAGTTGCACACTCTTTCTCATATACATCAATGACCTTGCAAGTCAGATTACGGCTGAAAAAGCGCTATACTCAGACAACCTGGCTATTTGGCAAAGCCATGAGGACGTAGAAAGTAGAGCACGTAAGCTCAACCTGAAGAAGCATGTTGTGAATGTAAAGAACAAAGCATTAAGAAGATTACAGATATTGAAGAAGATTGCTGGCACAACATGGGGATCAGACAAAGATACCCTGAGAGGCTTATATCTTGGTTACATCCGCTCTGCAATAGAGTACAACAGTGCTCTTCTAACAACTTGCTCCAAGACAAACCTTGATTCCCTGGACAGAGTACAGAACAATGCCTTACGTCTAATTAGTGGAGCAATGAGGTCAACACCAACCGCCGCATGTGAAATACACACAAATGTGGAACCTCTTGGGTTGCGTAGGGACAAAGCTGCTGTTGAAGCTTATGAAAGGAGCAAAAGAATGAATCAAGATCACCCCAATAAACTACTTGTTGAGAAGTGGCAACAGAGAAACAGAATTAAACAAATGTCAATCCTCCACCACGTCAGTGACATCAAAGACAGATACCACCTTCCAGAAACAAGACAACAGCTGCAGAAAGTAATAGCAAACTTACCACCACTCTTGAATACACCATAAATTAGAACAAAATTGATCGATGAAGCAACTAAACGCTCCAACCCAGTCAGCCTTATGATAGCATCTCAAAGAACCATTGATCCCCAAGAATGGGTGGGTACATGTCTATACCGATGGATCTGCATTCAAAGCCACCATCAAAGCAGGTTATGGAGCATATATACAGTACCCAGACAGATCATCCGAAGAGCTGTTTGGTGCATGCAGGGAGATATGCTCCAATTATGAGGCTGAAATTCATGCCTTAGAAGCAACGTTGTACCACTTGAAGACAGTTTTCGATGTCTTTCCATCAAAGGCACAAAACATCATTATTTTCACAGATTCAATGTCTGCCCTTCAAGCTCTAGAATATGGTGGACATTGTAAATCTGAACTCTCCCATATAGCCCTCGATATTGACAGACTTATTACATCACATGACATCAAAATAACTATGCGGTGGATCCCAGGACATTCAAACACACCTGGAAATGATAAAGCAGACTAGCCAAGAAAGGGTCAACACAAGAACAACCAATCACAGCAACAACTCTCCATACAGCAAAGCAAATCCTAATGACAACAAATAAAGAAATTTGGCTGAACAGATGGGCCATGGAAGACACAGGAAGAGAGGTGTACAGCCATATGGCCAGCCCTAACCTTAATGACAACATCAACCACCTTACAAGAAGAGATCAGAGCACCATTTTTATACTCCGAACCCGCCCGAGTGGTTACCGGGACCCAAATTTGGGGTGTAAAGAATAGAACCACTGTTACCTGTCACGCATGTCGAAGAGGCGACTAAGGAGGTTTGGCTGAAATCGAATGCACGTCTTAAACGTACACAAGTCTATGCGTTTAGGTGCCTACCAAACCAATGTGCAACGTATACACGTTCTTGGCAAAGATCAAACATATCACAAGAGTGATTAAAATTGATCGTAAAGAACGAACGCAAAGAAGAAGGAGAAGACTCAACCCAACACATAACACTTAATAATCACTTGAACAGAATTCAACCACAACACACTCCAGAGTGCCAACTGTGTGCACATCTTCATGAAACTGTTCACCACCACTTCTTCAAGTGTCAAGCACTAGATGACATCAGAAAGACCCTCCTTCCTCCAAGGCCAGATAAATGGAACACATTATATGGAACAAAAGAGCAACTTACAAACACATGCAGATACCACTACATAGCATTGGGTCAAAGGGCAAGAGCTCAAGTGCCGTTGGATCATTGAAGAAGAAGAATTGAAAATTCGTAGTTTAGTTTTAATATTATATAACTTGCAGTTCCATATTTTATTTAGAATTTTAGAAGCTGATGTTGCTTTGCCAATTCATATAATAATTTTATTTTTTTTAACATTTCCCGTTCAATCAAAATTGCTACCTAAATAGGTGAACTGCTCTGTTATTTTTATCATTTTAGATTTAAGGGTGATATCTGCATTACTTGCCATAGGTGTCTTCATTATATTTATTTTTTCAAAGCTTATCTGCAGTCCAACTTTTGATGCTATAGATGACAAGTTGTCTGTTTTTCTTTGCATATCTTGGGTGTTTCTACTTAACAAGGCAATACAATCTGCAAAATCCAAATCCTCTAGTTGGCTATTTTCTACCCAATCGATGCCAGTTTCACCCTTGCAACATTTTCGCATCACCCAGTCAATGGCCACTCCAAACAATAGCGGAGATAGAATAAAGCCTTGCTTTACTCCGGTTTCAACCATAAACCAATCGCTGTGCCCACCATCAGTGCGAACTGCACACTGTGAACCATCATAGAGGCTCTTAATAATGTTTACTATTTTGTCTGGTATTCCATAGCATCTCAGAATATTCCACAGAGAGATTCTGTGTAGACTATCAAAGGCCTTTTTAAAATCGATGAAATTTAGTATAAGTGGTTACTTCTCAATATGTTCCTCCAAAATTAGTCGTAGGGTAATTATTTGGTCTAAGCAGCTTCTCCCAGGTCTAAAACGAGCTTGTTCTTCTCTCAGGTTGTGTCCACTGCTCCTTTGATTCTATTAAGAATGATTTTGCAGAAAGTCTTGGTCATTACTGATAATAGGTGATCCCTCTCCAGTTGTTGCAATCTTGAGATCACCTTTTTTGGGGATCTTAACAATTATTTCCTTTTTCCATTGATCTGGGACAGTTTCTTCTTCCCATTAAATAGTTCTTGCATTTGGCTAATAGTTGTATCATCATCCGCTTTGAGCATTTCTGCAGTAATGTTGTCGTCACCTGCTGCCTTATTGTTTATCAAGGAACGGATTGCCTTCTTGACCTCAGCTAAAAGTTAATTGCATATCTTTTACAGGACTTTGCTAATCAACCCCAGCTTTTTAACGCTGTTTGTGATTTTACTAGGCATTATTACGCTCAGTAGTTTGCCATTGCTTTCTGAACGGGTGGTGCCATCGTCCTTTGTTAAAATCCACGCAAACAATTTGCAACCAAACTGTCCGCAGCGTGATCGAACTCAGAACGTCGAGGTTAATAGACCGAGTCACTAACCCATAGGCCACAGACGCCACCTGACCTCAGCTACACTTATCATTTCTTCATTAATTGGTAGAGAGTTGTTTTTTCCTCTTCCAAACTTGAGTAGTACTGGTGGATCAGGTCTATTTAATATTTCTTCAAAATGTTCTGCCCATCTTTTCTTCTGCTCGGTATCTGTTAGTACTTTACCAACTTTACTTTTGATTGGGCCACCCTTTGAAACAAAAGTTCCAGTAAGTTGTTTTAGTGTATTATATAGCATTTTACTGTTTCCAGTCTTAGCTGCCTTTTCCCCTTCTTCAGCCAGTCGATTGACATATGCTCTTTTATCTCTTCTAGCCGCTCTTTTCACTCCCTTATCTTTTAGTTTATATTCCTCTTTAGCATAGATTTCATCTGTTGCATCCTTAGTATTAAATATCGCTAGTTTCATCTTTCTTGAATACATTTCCAGGTGTCATCACTTATCCAGGGTTTTCTGTCTTTCGTCTTTAATCCTACGCTACTGTTTTCTGCCCCCAATAGTGTGTCCGATATCTTAGTCCATTTGTCTTCAATGTTCTGTTCATTTTCACCATTGAGTAACTCAAACCTATTCTTAATTTTGAGCTGATATTCCTCTTTTACTTCTTTATTTTGTAGCTTTTGACTGTCCATTCGCAGTTGTTCTTTTTTAGTGGGATATATAGACATACTAGCTAATTAACCTGGCTTCGCACGGGTGAAAGTTGTTATTAATCCTTGATGAGAAATTGGGTAAGCCTTTCCAAAAGATGTCATCTAATAGCATGAATTGTATTTTCTGATATTTTTTAAGAAGTGGTTTGAATCGGCTATGTCGTCGTTAAACGATTTTAACGGTTCGAGTGGTTCTTGTAATGCTTCACGTCTAATCAAAGTAGCGTCTTAGTATTATTCATTCTGATTCAGTATTTTCCTTTGCTGAGGTGGCAATTCATATTTTAATAATAATAAACCTGACCTGCAGAATGTTGACAAAACAGAATAATTATTTTTAAATGTAACAATAATTATTTTTAAATTTCTATAGCGTAGCTTGAAACAGAAAAGTGAAGTTATAATGACATCAAAATTATACATTTTGCGCAAATCAACGCAAATGGAAAACGCAATGCAACTGATGGTGTATTTTTGTAAATAAGATCGGCATTAGAAAGATAAAAAAAGATTGCGTGTTTATTATACGATGCAAAGGAACGACCACGCCACAAAACAGCGGGAAATCCGTTAGAGAAGTCGAACTTCACTAAATGTCACTGGCTTCACAGCAAGTCGTTTGGACTACAGGTCTCCTGAAAAGATCTCACTTGAATAAGCTAACTTTCAAGTACTTCTGAGGATGGCAAAGGACATGAAAATTATACGCAATGTAATTGACGGGTTGTGTGTGTGTGTTTATGTGTGTGTAAATAAGGTCTCCAATGATTGAAAATATCGTTAGATTTATATGCCAGTGGTAATGTGGTGGCACGTTAACCCTCTTATTCCCAGCCCTTCAGAAAAAGTTACTACCGAATTCCCAGGGCAAGGAAGATAACCCAGCAACAATGAGAAGTGCTCGTGAAATAAAATTCATAACAAATACAATTTCTAATCAATATTTGTGATTTAAAGTCCAATTTACAGTTTAATGGATGAGGTACTAGTTTGTAAACATGTATGTTGTCATTACCATGCAAGTTGGATGTAAAAATTATACAAGTGAAGAAATAAAAATGAATGACAATATTGAACGTATATTTCACTCAAAAATGTCAGTTTTATTGAGGATAAATGTAAATTGAAAGGTTGAAAAGCAATCTTCCTAACAGAGGTTGATTTTACATGTGGGGCAGCTATCACTTGTTTCCACACACCTTCGTGGTGCAGTCCTCATCTTCATTTAGAAACACTAACTGTGGCTCTGCCACACAGTAGAGTTGAGTCCGTTGATGGTTGGCATGAATGGAGTTGATCAGTCCTGCAGTTGCCTAGCCTGCATGTTTGTACGGGCATGAGGGCCCTCATACAATCAAGACAGAGGTTCAACCTTGCACATGTCCATATTGTCCTCATGGAACGAATTTGGAATTGACATTGAAGTACAAATATTTGCTGATACCTTCAAATCTATTTCTTGACACTATATTTGACAAAGCAGGCACATTCAACAGTTTATCGGTAAACCAAAACATTCTGTAGTAAGGTAACTGGTGAGTTCGACACATATAGTTTACATAAAGAAAGATATTGATGTAATGAAAAGGAACAGTGTCCATGAAAGATCTGGATTTTTTGAATTTTCATAGAGCAAATGCGTTGGTTAGCTTTGTATAGTTCTAAAAATATACCTCGCGTAAAAATTGCGCGTGCCGTAACAACGTAATGACGGTAATCACAAATAGAGAATACTCTGAATCAATATCATTTGCAGAATCTATTTCTTCACTAAATTTTTCGATATTGATAGTGCTCAGCTGTTGCGACTATTCTCTCTCAACTTTACAACCTGGGTGGACGGAGGGAAGCGGCGGTGTTCGCATCCATCGACAATCGTAATTCATCGTAACTAATAGTTTCGCAAATCGTCAGAACAATAGAACTAGCGTCGTATATTTTCACATGCAAATCTTGAATTAATTATATCTCAATCCGATTTATCCACGATCTCGGCGGCAAATTTTCCATCAACTGAATCATAAATCACAACAAGTTTTCCAGAAAATATAAGGACTTTTTCAAATATTCGCCGATACGAAAGCAAATACACTAGAAACACGCAGATTTCTAAAATGGCAGCAGCCATTATAGGCAATGACATCAGGGCTAAATTTAGCGTGTCTATTCCAAGGAAAGATATAGAAAAACAATTTTAAAGGTATATACCCGCCAGGCGATAACGGCCGCTACGGGTTTATACCGATAGCGGGCGCATTCGGTCGCTCCAGGAATAAGAGGGTTATGGTCCATGCCTATGTTGTAGAGGCCATCTGGCAATTTGTGGATTATATCCCTTTTCTTCACCCTTGTGATAGGAATGTAACAAATGTGGCAGATTTAAATGTCGCATCAGACATCAAGAATTCGATTTTATTTATTTTTTAAATGAATATTGATCCGATTTTGAAACCGTTTCTTTAGCGGATCTAAAGTTTGCCCGATACAATTTTTTGTTACCAAGTTTGATGAATTTCGGATGTAAACTGAGGCAGTGTTTAGGCGGCCAGCACATCTGGCTTTTCAGCTTTATAGTATAGATATTTCAAGTGAATGAAAGAAGGAAGACAAGAAGGAATAACATGGGATATATAGACACATATATCAAGTGAATGAAAGAAGGAATAACATGGGATATGTAGACATATATTTGAAGTGAATGAAAGGAGAGAAGACGAGAAGGAATAACATGGGATATATAGACACATATATCAAGTGAGTGAATGAAAGAAGGAATAACATGGGATATGTAGACATATATTTGAAGTGAATGAAAGAAGGAATTTTTTTTTTTTTTTTTCCCGTCTGCTTTCAACTCAGACGAAGTTTCATCTCTGAAACTGATTTTTGCGTGAAAATCCGTTTTTCAAATTTCTTACAATGGCAGCAGTGCACATTGTAAATTACTTTACACTGGCAGCCGTGTGCTCAATGTACTCGTAATTAGTATTCCTCGCCATACAGGCAGATTTTCTCCGACTTCAGAGGTACTCATGTTATCGTCCTGAGTAAGACCAGGGACTCGAACAAATGCCGGACAGTAGATTCGAACCCGAGCTATGAAGCGTCTCACAGCTAGCAGGTCGAGCTACTATCAACTACTCTAGGCAGTCCCCCGAAAGAAGGAATAACATGGGATATGTAGACATATATTTGAAGTGAATGAAAGAAGGAATAACATGGGATATGTAGACATATATGTTGAAGTGAATGAAAGAAGGAATAACATGGGATATGTAGACATATATTTGAAGTGAATGAAAGAAGGAATAACATGGGATATGTAGACATATATGTTGAAGTGAATGAACGAAGGAATAACATGGGATATGTAGACATATATGTTGAAGTGAATGAAAGAAGGAATAACATGGGATATGTAGACATATATTTGAAGTGAATGAAAGAAGGAATAACATGGATATGTAGACAAAATTTGAAGTGAATGAAAGAAGGAATAACATGGGATATGTAGACATATATTTGAAGTGAATGAAAGAAGGAATAACATGGGATATGTAGACATATATTTGAAGTGAATGAAAGAAGGAATAACATGGGATATGTAGACATATATGTTGAAGTAAATGAAAGAAGGAATAACATGGGATATGTAGACATATATTTGAAGTGAATGAAAGAAGGAATAACATGGGATATGTAGACATATATTTGAAGTGAATGAAAGAAGGAATAACATGGGATATGTAGACATATATTTTGAAGTGAATGAAAGAAGGAATAACATGGGATATGTAGACACATATATCAAGTGAATGAAAGAAGGAATAACATGGGATATGTAGACATATATTTGAAGTGAATGAAAGAAGGAATAACATGGGATATATAGACACATATATCAAGTGAATGAAAGAAGGAATAACATGGGATATGTAGACATATATTTGAAGTGAATGAAAGAAGGAATAACATGGGATATATAGACACATATATCAAGTGAATGAAAGAAGGAATAACATGGGATATGTAGACATATATTTGAAGTGAATGAAAGAAGGAATAACATGGGATATATAGACACATATATCAAGTGAATGAAAGAAGGAATAACATGGGATATGTAGACATATATGTTGAAGTGAATGAAAGAAGGAATAACATGGGATATATAGACACATATATCAAGTGAATGAAAGAAGGAATAACATGGGATATGTAGACACATATATCAAGTGAATGAAAGAAGGAATAACATGGGATATGTAGACATATATATCAAGTGAATGAAAGAAGGAATAACATGGGATATATAGACACATATATTTGAAGTGAATGAAAGAAGGAATAACATGGGATATGTAGACACATATATCAAGTGAATGAAAGAAGGAATAACATGGGATATGTAGACATATATTTGAAGTGAATGAAAGAAGGAATAACATGGGATATGTAGACATATATGTTGAAGTGAATGAAAGAAGGAATAACATGGGATATGTAGACACATATTTGAAGTGAATGAAAGAAGGAATAACATGGGATATGTAGACATATATTTGAAGTGAATGAAAGAAGGAATAACATGGGATATGTAGACATATATTTGAAGTGAATGAAAGAAGGAATAACATGGGATATGTAGACATATATGTTGAAGTGAATGAACGAAGGAATAACATGGGATATGTAGACATATATTTGAAGTGAATGAAAGAAGGAATAACATGGGATATATAGACACATATATCAAGTGAATGAAAGAAGGAATAACATGGGATATGTAGACATATATTTGAAGTGAATGAAAGAAGGAATAACATGGGATATATAGACACATATATCAAGTGAATGAAAGAAGGAATAACATGGGATATGTAGACATATATTTGAAGTGAATGAAAGAAGGAATAACATGGGATATATAGACACATATATCAAGTGAATGAAAGAAGGAATAACATGGGATATGTAGACATATATTTGAAGTGAATGAAAGAAGGAATAACATGGGATATATAGACACATATATCAAGTGAATGAAAGAAGGAATAACATGGGATATATAGACACATATATCAAGTGAATGAAAGAAGGAATAACATGGGATATATAGACACATATATCAAGTGAATGAAAGAAGGAATACCATGGGATATGTAGACATATATGTTGAAGTGAATGAAAGAAGGAATAACATGGGATATGTAGACATATATGTTGAAGTGAATGAAAGAAGGAATAACATGGGATATGTAGACATATATGTTGAAGTGAATGAAAGAAGGAATAACATGGGATATGTAGACATATATGTTGAAGTGAATGAAAGAAGGAATAACATGGGATATGTAGACATATATGTTGAAGTGAATGAAAGAAGGAATAACATGGGATATATAGACACATATATCAAGTGAATGAAAGAAGGAATAACATGGGATATATAGACACATATATCAAGTGAATGAAAGAAGGAATAACATGGGATATATAGACACATATATCAAGTGAATGAAAGAAGGAATACCATGGGATATGTAGACATATATGTTGAAGTGAATGAAAGAAGGAATAACATGGGATATGTAGACATATATGTTGAAGTGAATGAAAGAAGGAATAACATGGGATATGTAGACATATATGTTGAAGTGAATGAAAGAAGGAATAACATGGGATATGTAGACATATATGTTGAAGTGAATGAAAGAAGGAATAACATGGGATATGTAGACATATATGTTGAAGTGAATGAAAGAAGGAATAACATGGGATATGTAGACATATATGTTGAAGTGAATGAAAGGAGAGAAGACAAGAAGTAGTTTACCTTTCCCTTTAACTTGCGCCTACCAAGACGAATCTCCCTACCACTCTGTAAGGACAACATGTATAACAATCAAGTCAATGTCTGATGGAGGTGTAATGTGTGTAACTATACAACTAACTAACAAATGCTTCAACAGAGGATCATCACATCAAGCATTTGTTCTTCTCTTAACACTTTCGCTGCCACCCATTTTTCAACAAAGTCTGGCTCACTGCCACACTATATTTTCGGCATGATCAGCTTTCAGGGTGACAATTTCAAAAATTGTAAAAATAAACTAAAAACTTAGGACTTTTAAACTATGGAATAATAATAATAATTCCTCTCGCACGTTATACGTACATAGTGCCTGCAAGTAATTTCTCCATACCGCTCTATCCTGGGCAACTCGCTCAATCTCCTCCATGGAACTGAGACCGATATTTCCTGCCTCTCAGCAAAGTTCGCTCAGGGTCTCCTTAGGTCGACCTCTCTTTCTTGAACCCTTTGCATTCCACTTCAATGCCTGCTTTGATATTCGTTGATCATTTCTTCTCAAGGTGTGCCCAACATATCTCCATCTTCTCTTTCTTATAACAGTTGTCACTAGTGGTTGACCAGACATGTCTCTGATTTCATCACTTCTGAATTCATTCCATTTTATATTCATTATTTTTCAGAGACATCTATTTTCAAATGCATTCAACTTGCTTTCTATATCTTTAGTCATTTTCCAACTCTCGCTAGCATATGTTAGGAAAAACTATGGAATAGTGTTCTTATATTAATGAGCTACTAACCTGTCTATATGTGGAATACATTCTTTATAATCCACAAACTATTGTAGTAACTGATATCCCCATACCTATCCACAGTATGATATGCCATCGTTTTCAAGTTGGGTGTCCGTCACCTACTCTTGTACCCCTGGGAATGTCTGCTATCGATCTATAAACATTGTCACGTGAATCACAGTTCAAATTCATATCACATTCAGAGTTCGTTTTAACACTATCACTGGCTAAAAAGTCAGAAAAAGAGTCATTTTGGACATTACTATTCATCAGCTACGTCACCCATTTTGAAAATTGTTGTTTACTTACGAAAAATCGAGAAACAATCAGACTTATACTGACGTTTACCGTGAGTGTGTTAGATCCGCCATTTTGGAGAGCTCGCGGAACAATACGGAAGTAGTACATCATGGGACCCCCGCTTTTGGCTAGCGATACTCCCGCTTAAAAAGACATCGTCAACAGCAGTGAAAGGAAGTTGGTATTTTGTCGTCGGTGGCAGCCAAAGTGTTAATCAGAGAGAGAGAGAAGTCATAAAATATCATTTAACAAATATTATTGTTTGGATTTTGAAGACAATTCCCTTGATTAATATTTTTCTTATGGTCAGATATTTTTGTGAGCCAAGTTTATATGATCAGTCTTTGAGCCATTTGTGTTCATATACTTAGTCTTTGAGCCATTTGTGTTCATATGGTCGGTCTTTGATCTTCTTCTTCTTCTGAAATCAACTCCTGCTATGCAACTACTCCGGTATGTGCCACAAACAAAGCTGTGCACTTGAGGTATTCACCCTCATAGTTTGTCTTGTAGGGTTGTTTCTGTTGGCCAGATTTTCATTCTCACACTGCTCAGACTGGGGCAGTCTTGCAGGATGTGCTCTGGGGACCGCTTTGTTACTCCACAGGTGCAGGAGTCTTTGATCTATTTCTGTTCATATGGTAGTAGCATGGGGGTAATCAGGAATGCTATGAGATATGTTCACAACACAGATGAGCAGAATCGAAGAGAGAAAGCATATACACATGTCTTCTGGCCGATATCTAGAGAGAGGTAACAAGTACAAGTGCAGAACAAATGAATGTAAAACAGCATGGAAAAGTGGTATACAAAATCGTCCAAATGTGTAAACTTACATCTTTCTAAACCATTGATCACAGTATTTTTTGCCCACTCTCGACAAGACTATAAGGCTGATGCAACCCGTCTGTCTAGTGCCAAAACAAGGAATATTGTAGTGAACTCTGTACCGGGGTCAGAACAGAGTGGTTTGGGTGGGGGTGATGTTGGATGGAACAAAAGTTACGCTCCAGCGTTTATGAAACTGTCCTCATTGGTAAAACTGGGGTAAGCAATATTGGCAGAGCACAAAAATAAAATATGCGTTCAGGCTTAATGAATATGCTCTTCCTGATTACCTGTGTTCCAGCTCAGCATTAGAAATACAGAGGTGACACTTCAAATTGTCTTGTGGAGACAAAACGATGTGTCTCTGATTGGGTGAGATTGTTACTAAACCAGAACAACCTCACCAAGTCAGTATAGTTGCAATGCATGAACATCCTCTTTGACGCACATCACACGGATGCTGCATTATCTCATATAAGGAGAAGACTGCAGTAAAACTATGTAACAATTATCTCACATAAGGAAAGACTGCAGTAAAACTATGTAACAATTATCTCATATAAGGAGAAGACTGCAGTAAAACTATGTAACAATTATCTCATATAAGGAAAAGACTGCAGTAAAACTATGTAATTATCTCATATAAGGAGAAGACTGCAGTAAAACTATGTAACAATTATCTCATATAAGGAGAAGACTGCAGTAAAACTATGTAACAATTATCTCATATAAGGAGAAGACTGCAGTAAAACTATGTAATTATCTCATATAAGGAGAAGACTGCAGTAAAACTATGTAACAATAATGATACACAGCAACGTTTCCACCAAAAGGCTGCATTGAATGGCTGAAAAATGATCAATAAAGAATGAACAATGTTCAGTGCTAGAGAGAAACTAAAGATGTTTGGGAATGCAAGATTAAGCATACTCAAGAACTGGTACAGACTAAGGAAGCTACCCTAGTAAAAAATCAGTGGTACAGAAATCGGATGTACTGGCTTACATGTAGTAGGTACATAACTAGCACAACGTACAATCAATCTTAAGTACAAATTCCATACAGATCATAATGAGTTGTTCAACATGTGGTTGAAATGGAGCATACGACAAAGTAGAAGAAGATCAACCACTATCATGAGCTGAACAAACATTAGAAAATGAGATGACCGGGAATAATATAGAGACAGAATATACTTGAGAAATGTGAACAACTATAATTAACTAGGTAGAAGAAAGTGAACCAAATATAATGAGAAAAGGTTCCAAGAGAAAATGTGTAAAAGAATACAGCAAATGAAGCTGATCAAAGGTGGAGAAAACTGCTTTCTACAGAGAGGGATACATGTTATTACCCCAGACATAAGTCGTCCCATTCTAGCCTTGAAGTTTTGATTGGTAAACTTTGGAAGGTGAGCAAATGTTCCAGTGAGTATTTTTTCAAAGTCGGAATCAATTCGAAGAGGTTCATCAGTTACCCGTTCATTTTCCCACCAAGGTACAATGTCTGGTATGCCACATGCTGGACCAGGCTCATGAAAGAAATCACTTTGTTCATCATCAGCTGAAAAACAAATACACAAAACAAAACACTCAACTTGTACGTAGGGATAAATACAATTTATGTTGTAGATGAAGTTATAAATATAATTTATGTTGTAGAGGAAGATATAGATACAATTTATGGTGTAGATGAAGATATAAATACAATTTATGTTGTAGATGAAGTTATAAATATAATTTATGTTGTAGATGAAGTTATAAATATAATTTATGTTGTAGATGAAGTTATAAATATAATTTATGTTGTAGATGAAGTTATAAATACAATTTATATTGTAAATGAAGTATAAATACAATTTATGTTGTAGATGAAGTTATAAATACAATTTATGTTGTAGATGAAGTTATAAATACAATTTATGTTGTAGATGAAGTTATAAATATAATTTATGTTGTAGATGAAGATATAGATACAATTTATGTTGTAGATGAAGTTATAAATACAATTTATGTTGTAGATGAAGTTATAAATATAATTTATGTTGTAGATGAAGACATAGGTACAATTTATGTTGTAGATGAAGTTATAAATATAATTTATGTTGTAGATGAAGTTATAATAATTTATGTTGTAGATGAAGTTATAAATAAATTTATGTCAAGATGAAGTATAGGTACAATTTATGTTGTAGATGAAGTTATAAATACAATTTATGTCATAGATGAAGTTATAGGTACAATTTATGTTGTAGATGAAGATATAAATACAATTTATGTCATAGATGAAGTTATAGGTACAATTTATGTTGTAGATGAAGATATAAATACAATTTATGTCATAGATGAAGTTATAGGTACAATTTATGTTGTAGATGAAGATATAAATACAATTTATGTCATAGATTAAGTTATAAATATAATTTATGTTGTAGATGAAGATATAAATACAATTTATGTCGTAGATGAAGTTATAAATATAATTTATGTTGTAGATGAAGATATAAATACAATTTATGTTGTAAATGAAGATATAAATAGAATTTATGTTGTAGATGAAGATATAAATACAATTTATGTTGTAGATGAAGTTATAAATACAATTTATGTTGTAGATAAAGTTATAGATACTTCTTCGAACATTCCATATCGACCACTTGTTAACCACTCTGAGTGATTTTTATGTGACCTGAGCCTGTCGTAGATGAAGTTATAGATACAATTCATGTTTCAGATGAAGCTACATATTTGACAAGGACTCTATATATATATATATATATATATATATATATATATATATATTTAGCAGAAATATCTCACCTTCTCTGGTATCCTCATTGTTGCCATTGACATCGCTATCAAACTCACTGCTGCTACTGAGAGAACTTTCCCTTGGAGAAACAACAAATCATATCTTTGATATTCAATCACTTGATGTTGTTGCTAACTTTCAATCATATATTCTTATTTGTTGTACTTGGTTAGTGAGTAGTTCTGTACATGCTATTGTCATATTTGTATGCATGTACATACTTTCTGTACATGTTTGACAGATCTTCTTGACAAAATGTATCTACTGATGGCACACACAGAGAGAGAGAGAGATAGAGACTAAGTGAGGACACAACATTTATAATAGTCCAGCTGACAGACCAGTAAAATGAAGGTATTGATCAGGTGATGGCATGAGTGTATCCATTTGTGTGGAGATTATGTTGAAGAATAAGGGCAGATGTAAGTTAAATAAGGGAGATAAAAACCATCATAACTGCCTGTAATACCGCTTTTATCGGGTGGTGTAGGATAAAGTGGACATGTGCCTGTGGAATTTAATGGCCGCATGGCTAGTGCAGTCACACTGAAACTATTGAGGTTAGGATTTTTTCCTTATGCGCAGACAGAAACTCCCTGTTCTTACTGGGGATTGAACCAATCTCCTGAATAAGAGCCCACACCCTAGTCCATTCGGACAGATGCTCCACTTATAAGGGGATATGTAAGTATAATAAGGGGAAATTATTAAATAGCCATAGACTAACTTCTGCTGTCAAAATAATGATGTCGTAACTAAATAATTGTTGATATATATATATAAAAGATTCAGCAGTGAAGGTAACTCAAGACAAAGACAGTCCACATTCAAACTCTGTACAATCTGAACAGCAGCAGTATCATCTGATCACATGTCTAGACTTACATGAGACCCTGATACTTCACTTGGGGATCTCAATTAAAACTATCTTTAAAGACAGAGTAAGACCCGTCTGTGATAAGGAGGAAGGCAAGTCTTCATGCAAAAATCAGTGAAAGGTTCCATATTCGGGGCAGTGACTACACCTGAATTCATAGTTGGGCAAACAATAAAAAAATTAATCAAAGAGGACACAAATCTGTAGAGACGGGCAACTGTCAGATTTTACCAACAGAAAAATCACACATTAAAGTAGCACATCTAGAGTTCTACTGTAGCATGGTATCAGATCTGATGTAGAGGCAGTCAGAGCTGACTCATGCCAACCAACAAATTTCACGGAGAATATCTTTGGTATGTTTGATTATATTTTAGTGTGATTGTAAAATGAAAATATTGTGCTTTCCATATTAAAACAACAACTGATATTTCAACCATAATTTAGCCATGAGACTAAAGAAATGCAAACATGCCACCATGAACCCTAAAAGAGCATTGTTCAACATAATCTTTCAATATTATGTTATCAGTGCCAAACCTGGACGATGACATCATATGATAGAAAAAAACTAGTCAGGACAGAGAAGAAGTGTCTACGCAGAATGCTGAGAGTATCAAGAAGAGACTGGTTTAGAAATGAAGATATTAGGATATAAGAATGTACGACATCAGTACTAAACTTAATCAAGAAACAATAAATTAAATGGTTCGACCACATAAGCAGATTACCAACAGACTGCGCCTCAAAGAGTAAATGTTATTACAGTACAGTGGATGCAAAGCAAAAGGCTGTCTACGCAAAAAGGGGACCTCACTAATAACAGAGGTGGCAAAAAATACTGTTTATGAAGCGCATTTGTTCTATAAATCTCTTCTTATCCTGGCACTGTGTGGCAAAACAGTATTAGAGAAAAGAAGAAGACTAAAGCAAATTTGTCACTTATTTTTCCATGTAGATGAGTTTTTCTTAGTAAGAGTGCTTGATTGGACAATCATCATTGCATTTTAGTGAATAATAACTTAGTGTGCTCTGATCTCTTTCTTACACAGGAAGATATCAGCTGAAGTACACAAGACTCGGTAGCACTGGTGAATAACTTAGTGTGCTCCGATCTCTTTCTTACACAGGAAGATCTCAGTTGAAGTACACAAGACTCGGTAGCACTGGTGAATAACTTAGTGTGCTCTGATCTCTTTCTTACACAGGAAGATTTCAGCTGAAGTACACAAGACTCTGTAGCACTGGTGAATATCCCTGATGTAATTTTGAAGATAATGGAAATTTTGTAGGAATTTCATTTTCGATCTTATTTTTAAAATTTTGGCTCAGGCAGTAGCTTTGTAGCCTACTGTCATCGATTTTCAACTGCCATGGGTTCTTTCATGTGCTCAACTTGAACTCTGGACCTACATTTTATCATTTGTAATCAATAGGACTATGAACTAGATCTCACATACATTGAGATCAGGAATCTCTGAAAAAATATATTCTGATCACTCTACTTGGGGAACGAACTGAGTATATTTGGAGAGAGAGGTGAGCACCTTACCTCTACGCCACAAAGAACTTTTGTTAACAGTTTTTAAAAAAATGACAAATAAGAGAAAATGCTTCACAAATGAAGATTATGGCATGAGAAAAACCCACGCTCTCGTCTATGCTTGCTGGTACAGCACATGATGATAAAACATATACAGCTTATGATCAATGTTTTAACAGACAAAAACAAAACAAAAGATAGTTATCTGCCTGATGTCAAGATATGGGTTGGGGAAGGGGTGGGGTGAGGATAACTTACTGTGAGATACTAGCAACCTCCATCCTGTCCATACTAAATGGAGTCCCTTTATGGTGAGAAACAATCTCATTATGTAGACAAGAATGATAATCTGTACGACTTTTACTGCTGCGTTTTCTTTTACCTGGTGTAAAAGTGTAAGATTGAGGTAGACTGCTAGTACCAGATACAGAATTTCTTGGAGAAGAGTAAATAGGTCTTTCTGTCATCGCTACAGGTGACTCTTCTTTTCTCTTCCCCAGCTGCCTGTCACCAGAAGCTGAGTCAGCATCAGAAAAAATATGGTCTGTAAGAGGTGAAGAATCCACTGCCATGGTTTTGAACTTCCTGCGACGCCTTTGTGGTCGCAAAGGGGAAAGATTTTCTGTGAAGGAGTCTGACTCTACAGGAGGTACAGAGTCAATCAGTGGAACTGTACGTTTAGGGATTCGAAGACAGGCAGCTAAATCATCTGAATCACTATGTATCACATTTCCAGCATAGTCTGTGATCGGATGTTCATCAACACTGCTTTCTGAAGCTTCGCTGATTGTCCCCCGTTTCCAGTAATAACTGTTGGCAGACGAGCGTCTTATTCCTCTACGCTTTTTGACATACCGTCGAGGGTAAGTACTGGAGTTGGTACCTTCTGCCTGAGATATGCCAGGTCTACCAACATGTGCAGTTTCTTCTAAAGCTGTTGTCAGATCCTGCACAAGCTCATCCATTCTAATAAAATTCTTCTGTGCAAACACTCTGAGGTTTTCAAAATCTTTCACAATGTTGCTCTCCATCTGGTACCCATAAAATGCTGATGTTTGGAAGAAAAATACAATGATAAATATGATTGAATATGTATTCAAATTATATATAAGTTTAAAAATACAGAGGCAATGACATGGTTGGCATCTCATAACTACTCTCACGTTTTCATACTCAGTGACTCCATGAGTATGATTTGTAAAGTCGAAACAGAAATGGTGAGATAAAACTGGGTGGAGGTACAGGTACAGACAGAGATCAGAAAAAACACAATTTTTGTCCCTGGATACGAAGGAGTCAGGGGCAATGAATGAGCTGATAAATTGGCTGTCAGGATTATGATATCAAAGGGAGCTGCCATGGACTGAAATGACATTCTAAATGCATTGCAAGAGAAATGACATTCTTTCCAAACAGAGGAGTTTCAGGGTTGTGAATCCCAGTCGCTGATCAGATTGAGAGAGATGGGTGTCGATATTGGTAAAGCATAAAGAGAACAACATACCAAATATGCAAAAAGATTTACTAATCAACATAGGACTGGCGCGTTGGGTAGCTGCTGGATTTGTTGATGCGGAGATCAAAGTACATATGGAGATGTACAGAGTGCTATGATGATAGTCGTTATCCCCTCTTAGTCGCCTTTACAACTCGCAAAAATAGACGCAATGCATACAGAGGGCGACCAAGAACGGAGAAAAATGGTGTGCATTTAATGCTGCCCTCTCCTTCTTCTTCGTGTTCGTTCTTTACGACCAATTTTAATCACTCTATGTGATATGTTTGATCTTTGCCAAGAACGAAAATACGTTGCACCTTGGTTTGGTAGGCTCCTAAACGCATAGACTTCTACACGTTTAGGACACATGCATCCGATTTCAGCCAAACCTCCTTAGTCGCATCTTACGACATGCGTGGCATGTAACAGTGGTTCTATTCTTTACACCCCAAATTCAGACCCCGGTAACACTCGGGCGGATGCTGCCCTAAGTGTCAGGGCATCACATGCTAGAGAGAGAGAGAGAAGAGACAGTAGTTCTATTCTTTACCCCTGGAGTAACCACAGGGAGGGGGTGCACAATATAATTATATAATAGCTGATATTGCAAATGATATTGACAAGTCTTAGATGTGTGCTTCTGCACTTCTCTGTGCAAAAGTGATTGCAGTCCCTTAACTCTTTATGTCCACGAAAATTTTGGGGGTAATCACGCTCTGCCAGAACACATTTCTAGCAAAATTTTTCAAAATGGAATGATCTTGGAAATATGCCTATAACTTAAGTTCTTTGTAAGCTAGATTTATACTGTTGATATCAAAATATGCAGAATTAAATTCTGAACAATCTGATAATAAATAGTTATATATCATGTGTAAATCAGTATTTATTTAGTAAATTATTGTTGTATTTCATGTTCAGAGTAACTACTGCGACTTTCAAACTTGAATCAATACTTAGCCATTGCTGAATTCTCCATCATTGTCGGTGAAATCATAAACATGAAACACTGTGTGTGTTTATTTGAACTTTGGAACAAATCCATGTCTTGTTCGGCACTTTATCGACGTGGAGGACGAAACAACATCTTGTAACCAAACTTTTCACACGAAAGTTCACTTTTTCACAACAGGAAAAATATATTTGCGAATAAAACTATTTACTAAAAATTTGAAACTAAATTCTACCATGCTGTAGAGTATATGAATGAAATGGGAGTTATCTGCCCGTTGAATTCTGTAAACAAAAACAGTGTCGGACGTATAGTAGCTGAACAGTAAAACAAAACGTGCATGGACTCAAATTAGCCGTTGGCAGCGTGTTTTGGCATAATGAGAGAACTTTTTTCTACGCTGGGAGCGTCGACTGGACATACAGAGTTAAGTACAGGTAAGCCATACATGAGGTGGTGTATATATATATATATATAGCATAACATGTCTAATAATTGAAAAGTAGGACATCAGAGAAGAGGAAGACCAAGGTGAAGATGGAGTCATCATGATCATGTGATAGATGACTTGATTATATAATGACAACAACAGTCAACACAACAGTCAGTAGCAAGACATCTCTGGCTTGTGATAGTGAGAAATTACAAATGATGACTGTTAATGTTATGTTGAACAAAGTACTGTACACAGTATAGTAGTGGAGTTACGAGTACACTGTATATCATGTTGAAACTAATTGATATCACTTAAATTTTTTCATCATACTGAGCCAATATCCATATGAACAATGTCATCTTCAAGTATGGAGGCATTGGGGAGGTCTCTTCATTTGTGATTGATTCAATTTCTTGATAAAACTGTAGACACACTAGACTCTAGACACACTAGAGACAACAGTTAGAAGTACTGCCCGTCTGTTTTTGATCACTTCTAAGTTAGTAAATTATAAAACTACCCATCAGATCAGTGTCATGAGTGTCACTAGATTGCAGCCTGCTACTCAGTTCCGTTACTTCTCATTTATAATTTAGAGATTGATACTCTAGTATCTGCAGTATGATATCGAACACAAATAACACATTTTTTTATTTAAGTTACCAAACATGCCACGGAAGAGAAAACGGCAGTAGTAAGGTTACTGTCATGTATGTAGTGTATATAAGTTAATAATAAACAAACAAAAATCATTGAAAGTGTAATGTAAATTGTAAAGTAAATCAAAGTTAATATAAAAATGTGTTTGCACTAATAATACAATACTTAATAATTAATTAAGTTAATTACTTCAATATTATTAATAATTAATACATTATACAAGAATATCGAGGTGTTAAATATCGATCCACGTAACTTTTTCAAAGGTACTGTTTACCCTATAAGGTACTAAAACTGTCCCTAAACGCAGTTATATATGTCTTACTTTGCGCATTTCACATGAGAAAATTACCAGCAAATTTGCAACAGGCTGTCGACCTAAAATCCAGCGGTCGCCATGATTGTTGGCACTGTTGTCCTTTGACAACTCACGTACTATGACGTGAGATTTCTTCATGCATCGCGAGATGGTCGGTGAACCTAGCAACAGTTTACAAATGGTGGATACATGATCAAATACTTGTTAGAATTGACATCCGAAACTCATCAAAATTATCATAAGTGCTAAGACGATTTCATCACATGAAATGTTATACGCTGATGGTCCCGGTTTCTCGCTATTTATGGGCACACCGATCTTGCTCTCGTAGATCGCAATTATTTTCGAACTGGCAGTCTCGGCTCTGCACCCCCCTCTTCAATAACAATGTCGAAATTCAACATACATAGATGGTCGTCCGAATGTCATTATGCATAAAAATTATCGCAAATATAGACATTCCTGGGTACCACGATCGTTTATTTCCCCTCTACTGGTACTATGCCCGTCCTTCACGACATATTTAGGACTTCCTCCACGACATACCTTCGAGTCAATGCTGACACACAACATCCTCTGCACTTGGAAATAAAGAGACAAAAGGAAATAGGTTAAAAGAGGAAAATCTTGGATGGGTCAGGCCGAGGACTGTATTGAACAGGTGTGTACACTTGAAGACATTGATCCCAGTGAAGAATGGATACCAGTGCCAAGAGCAATCGCTACATCCTTTTCTGTATGCATCGAACTTGATAAAGAATGCAGGCAACACAACCCACTTGTTGTGGAGGCAGAGGTTCAGGCATTAATTTCTGAGAACGCATCTGAGCATGATGTAATCATTTATACGGATGGTTCGGTGATTCGACATGTGCGGAGCTCGTGGGCTTTCATTGCTCAGGTCGGAGGTGATGTTGTGAAGGAAGACAGTGGTGGTTTTGCCGTGACTACAAGCAGTCTCACTATGGAAATCATGGCGGTTACCAAAGCGATGATTTGGCTAGAATCACAAACTTTTATCCATGCATGTTTTCTCAGTGACTCAATGAGTATGCTCAGGAAGATTGAAACAGGATGGGCTAGGAGACATTGGATAGAATCGCTGGGGAGGTCTAAGCTGACAAAGATCAGTTTTATTTTTGTGCCAGGGCATGCAGGTGTAAGGGGAATGAACGTGCGGATAGACTTGCAGGTATGGCTGCTGTCCAAAGCGGACGAGCAATGGACCAGGCTGATATTATAAATTCCTTAAGGAGAGAGGGCGTGTACATGATTCACGTAATAGCGGTGAATTCACAACACTAACCAGACTGCAAGAACTCAAAGTTAAGTGTGGTGTAGCTCGACAAGAACGCTATGCTGGCAGACAAAGAAGAATTGTAAACCAACAAAGGACCGGTGTCGTTAGTCGCCACACGCTGATGGACATACTGAGGGAGAGATCGGAGCACTTATGGACTAATTTGTTCGACGTGCAGTGATGGTGATCCGACGACTAAACTAAACTAAATATTTAGGACTGCCAATAGAACTTTTCTTTCTTTCTCGAATCCTGTATGCCTCACAGCGTCAGATCAGGAAGAGATTTCTAAAACGGGCTCTAGTATGCGCTTCGTAGATAGTCTCTTTCGTCGCCTCTGTTATCTCTGAAGTCCATCTTTTGCATGGCCGGCCTTTTTCTTTGTACCCATTGTATCGGAGCAGCATGCTCTTTGAGGTGCACTGTCTGATAGTAATCTGCTTACGTGGCCGAACCATTTAATTTGTTGTTTCTTGATGAAGTCTAGTACTGATGTTGTACCCACTTTTTCCTGATGTCTTCATTTCTCAACTTGTTTCTTCTCTTCTTGTTACACCCAGCATTCTGCGTAGACACTTCATCTCTGTTGTGACTAGTTTTCTTCTATCGTTTGTTGTCAGCGTCCAGGTTTGGCACTGGTAACATAATGTGGGAGAAAGATTGTGTTAAACATTGATCTTTTTGTGTTCATGGTGACGTGTTTGCATCTTAAAATTGGCGCCAATTGCCCTATCATTTGATTTGCTTTGTTGCATCTGTGTTGAATTTCATTAGTTATTCTTCCATTTGCTGAAAAAATGCTCCCCAGGTATGTGAAATCTTTACTTGATTTAGTAGGTGATTATCGATGGAGATATTGGTAGAGCTTTCCTCTCTGGCGAATGTCATTACTTCTGTTTTGTCGATGTTTATTCTCATGTTGTATTCGTTACATGCTAACTGGAGTCTGTTGATGTGTTGTTGTAGCTGTTCTTCTGTTATTGATATGATTGCCTGATCGTCTGCAAAAAGAAATTCATTTAAGAGTTCTCCGAGGTTGTTTCCTTTGCTGGTGTTAGCTATTTTACAGATGTGGTCAATATACGTGATGAATAGCAGCGGGATAGTACGCAACCTTGTCTTACTCCTGACCCTACGTGAAACTTTTCTGACAATCCTGTATTTGTTCTAATCGTACATTGGCTGTCAGTATAAATGCTCTTGCAAAGGTTGGTTAGGTGGTCATTAACCCCATAGGTTGTTAGTATTTTCCACAACTTGTGCCTATCTACGCGGTCGAACGCTTTTTCCTGATCTACAAATGCAACGTGTAGATGTTTGTCGGATTCGATAGTCCTTTCTACTAACTGTCTGAGGGCGAATATTGCGTCTGTACAGCTTTTGTTCTTCCTGAATCCCATTTGGGAGTCATTAAGCTGTGGCTCGATGATGTGGCGGAGCCTTTTCTCAAGTATTTTGCAGAATATTTTCCCAGTGTGGCTCAGTAGCGCTACGCCTCTATACTTTGTACAGTCCCTCTTGCTACCTTTCTTCTTCCAGATGGGAACAATTGTAGCATTCCTCCAATCTTCTGGTGTTTCTTATGTGATCCAGACGTGGTTGAATAGTCTATGGAGCCATCTGATTCCTACCTCTTTAGTTGCTTTGATTAGGTCGGCCGGGATATTGTCTGGGCCTGGTGTTTTATTAGGTGGGGCCATATTTACAGCATTTCTGATCTCTGATAGTGTTATGCTTGGTTCTACTTCTGAAGTTACATTTACTGTGTGTTCTTGAGTGTTCGGTTGGTCCTCTTGTTGTAGGTTGAGAAGTTCATTAAAGTATTGCCGCCATCTGTTCATTGTCATTTTTGGATCATTAAGAGCTTGACCGTTTTCATCGTTAATAATTTCAGTTGGGTCATATTGTTCTTGTCTTTCCCGCATAGTTTTAATTTTCTTGTAGAAATGTCTTGTTGAATTTTTGTAGTCTGAATTTAATGTTTCGCCATAATCTTGCCATGCTTGTATTTTAGACTTCTTTATTATCTCCTTGGCTTGTTTTCTAGCTGTTCTATACTCAGTGAGGTCATTTTGATGTTTGTTTTTGCCCATAAGGTGTGTTTTTCTCCTTTACCGCTAGTTTTACTTCGTCATTCCACCAAGTTGTGATTTTTGGTCGGGTACCTCTGTATTTTACTGTTCCGCATGTTTCTTTGGCTGCTTCTAATAAAGTTATTGCTCTATTTTCCGGGTATTTAAGCATCTCATTTGTGATCCCATCCTTTCTCAGCAATTTTCTAAACTTGAGATCCCTTAATACCTCTTCCAGCTCATTTCTGGTGAAAATGTCCGTTAGGTGACTATCGGCTTCCCGTCGCTCCATCACCAGCACTTTGCGTGTCTGCCCCTCCTTTGGGTTAACCTGTGTATCATTCGTATGCATGTTCGCTCCACTTTGGTGCCTGCCCCACCGTGTTTATCGGGTTTCTCGCCTTGCTCACATTTATCGTGCCTCGAGACTGCCGTGACACGCAGTTGACTCGTGTTCAGAGTTTCGCCCCGTGTGGGCCTACGTCTCTACTCTGGATGCACCTCTCATCCTTTAGTGTTCATTTGTACGGCCCTTACCATCGGTCGGGAAGCTGATAATTGTTTTGCGACCTCTGACTTGTGCGATCGTGCTTACGGACTCTTGCCCTCTTTGTGGCAATTGTTGGTGTGGTCATTTACTCCGGGGGAGCTAGTATTCGTGTACAGACGACTCGTACCCTGCTTTTTTCTTACGTTTCTGTAATTATTTGGGAATCTTTCCATCGGGCATAGGCCAGGAGATGCGTGCATTTTGTTTGGGGATTTTTGGACCTGTATTGCTTTTCCGTGCTTGCACGACTACCACTACCTGTAGATCTCCTCGATCCCTACCCGCTTAGCCAGACCGGAACCAATGTCTGTTACCAGGGTTACCACGAGGAGGTGGGTAGGATCTTAATTAGTGCCAGCTCACTAATCCTGGTGCGTCGTTGTCCCCATGTGCCTTTGACCCCCAATGCCTGCTTTGATTTTCTTTGATCATTTCTTCTCAAGGTGTGTTCAACATATCTCTATCTTCTCCTACTTGTAACAATTGTTACTAGTGGTTGACCAGACATTTCTCTGACTTCATCACTTCTCCTGAATTCGTCCCATTTTATGTTAACTTTCCATAATGTAGCAGTGAAAAATATGGTACCGGGTTTTTTCCCTTCCTTTATTTTAGTCACGAGCTCCAACCAGGCATGTATGTACAATAACAGACCAGATATATTAGCAAGGGGGTTGTTAGGTACATGGGGTCCCCACATAGAAAAACACAAAGGAAAGCCACAATAAGATTAAGACTCATGAAAAAACTAGCAGGAACCCACTGGGGCGCAGATGCAAACACTACACGCCAAATATACACAGGATATGTATGTCCAAAACTGGAGTATGGCACAGGAGCCTACACAACCGCAGCACAAACAAATCTACACAAGCTAGATAAAATACAGAACACAGGCCTCAGAATCATCACCGGAGGTCTGAGAAGTACACAAATCAAAGATCTAGAAGCAACTGCTGGCATTGAGAGCCTGGGACGACGCAGGGAACAAAAATACTCACACTATCAGAAAAGTTCAAACGCACAGAAAATAATCCCATGCACCAAACAATCAACGAACCAACCAAAACCGCATAAAAAGACACAGCTTCCATCACTTATCAAAATCACTCTCTGCAAAAAACATGGACATCCTCTCAAAATACCCAGCAACCTGGGAAATGATAGTACCATTCAACAACACAGACCTACAGCCCAACTTCACAGTGATAACAACAATTCCAAATGTAGACAAAAAGGGTGAAGAAACAGGTCCCATCTTGAGAGCAAAGACACTAGAACACATTGACACCTCATACCCCCATCCCGAGTGGACCCATATATACACAGACGGATCATCAGACACGACAGCGAGGAAAGGAGGGCCGGAACCATCATCATACTCCAAGATGGCACTACACTAACAAATTCAAGTGCCACTGGAGAACTATCAACAAATTTTAGAGCCGAACAACAGGCAATTGTGGATGCCTCAAAAATACTGCAGCAAAGAAACATCCAAAACAACAAACTTGTCTTCCTTTGCGACTGCTTGTCAGTCCTGCAGGCCACACAAAGGGAACCACAAGATAACATGGAAAGAGAGCTAACACTACAGCTAAACAAGCTCTCAGAACACAACAAAATTATTCTCCAGTGGATACCAGCCCACTGTTCCGTTCCAGGAAATGAGAGAGCAGACATGCTGGCTAAGGAGGGAACAAAACTTACACAACAGAAACACCCAGTATCACTACCAGAAATCAAGACACATATCAAAAGAAAGTACAAAGAGGTATGGAGGCAACAAACCCACAGCAAACACCCACAATATCCCATCAGCAGACTAAACAGAAAACAGCACACAACAATCTTTCGCCTAAGAACAGGTCACTGCAGGCTCAACCACCACATGCACAGAATAAAGCCTGCTCAGACTGCACAGTGTGCATGCCAGACAGAAACACAGACTCCCGAGCACATCCTGCAGTCATGTCCATCATACATACACCAACGAAATGAAACATGGCCTCATGAACAAAGCTTACAGACCAAGCTATGGGGAACTCTCGAAGAACTCCAACTGACATGCAGCTTCATAGAGGCAACCCATCTCATGATTTAGACGAGCATACCAAACCGAACGCAAAGAAGAAGAAGAAGTTAGGTCAATAGAAGTGAACTTTTGCCCTGTTTTCTTTCCCATGCAGCCAAGTTTAGGTTGATTATACTCTTTATTTTAGAAACGCTTAGGTGATTGTCCGGTCAGAAAACCAATTAGACTGGGGTTTTTCCAACCTACAACTAAATTTGACCGTGGGAGAGTACTTACAGGACAATGACCAAAGAAAAATGCCATATGATAAATAGAATGCATTTTGGAGATTCAGTAGATTCATTCAGACAGATCAGATCAGAGAGGTACCCAGGGACAGTGAGGGTAGTCTGATTCCGGAACAGATCATTTAGGACAGACATTCAGCGATTCAGAGACAGACCAAGGGGCAGTCAGTGTAGGTAGTCTGGGATCAGAGATAGAAACACATCAGGCGAAGATCATTCAGATATCATTTTTGGACAAACCATTCACACAGATTGATTCAGAGCATTCAGAGACAGACCCAGGGACAGTGTCGGTAGTCTGGGATCAGAGATACGCAGAGACTTCGAAAAGAACTTAGTAGATAGTAACAAGAATTATAGAGCAGAACTCTGCTGGGATTTATAAGTGAAAATAGAGAACGAGACAGTAGATTGAACAGGAGTGCTTTACAAAGTATAAAAATAGTCTCAAGAATAGCCCGATTTGCAGTCAGCCAGGTTGCACAGAATTACCTCCCACACTTGTTCAATTGACCAAGAGATATTTGTATTAAACACGAGAGACGTATCCCTTCGAAATATCAAGAGCATCATTCAAGCTAACCAACGCTGTGTAGTCTACAGTTGGTGACATCATTCAAGCTAACCAACGCTTTGTAGTCTACAGTTGGTGACATCATTCAAGCTAACCAACGCTTTGTAGTCTACAGTTGGTGACATCATTCAAGCTAACCAACGCTTTGTAGTCTACAGTTGGTGACATCATTCAAGCTAACCAACGCTTTGTAGTCTACAGTTGGTGACATCATTCAAGCTAACCAACGCTTTGTAGTCTACAGTTGGTGACATCATTCAAGCTAACCAACGCTTTGTAGTCTACAGTTGGTGACATCATTCAAGCTAACCAACGCTTTGTAGTCTACAGTTGGTGACATTATTCAAGCGAACCAACGCTTTGTAGTCTACAGTTGGTGACATCATTCAAGCGAACCAACGCTTTGTAGTCTACAGTTGGTGACATCATTCAAGCTAACCAACGATGTGTAGTCTACAGTTGGTGACCACGCCAGAACTTAGTATTATCAACAAGATAGCCCTGACGGTGTTGACTTTTACCTAAATAGAGAGATAGTTGCAACTAAATCGTAAAAGAGACATTCTAATAAAAGTGAGATATTCAAGGCGGTTCGATCGAAAAGGAGACATTTTAAATAAAAGTGACATATTCAAGGACTTCTGGACAGAAACATTCATGTTCATATTTTTGCAGAAGAGATAAGTAGACCATAATATTTAATACGATTATATTTACGGTTGTATTTTTAGATATAGATGTGTCTTATTATGATGATGTAATATACTCTTATTTTCAGGAAGACATGTTATTGGTTGTTTAAAATTGGATTGGGGAATTGCCAAATAGAACCATAAATAACCAACTGATTTGCATATATATATAGTTGTTGTTGTTGCAGACTGAAGAATATAGAAGAAGAAGTAGCAGTGTAGCAAAACCACAACTACATCATGGTGTCCGTGTCCAGTATAGTATAAACTACAACCGCTTTTATGGTGCAGTGACCAAGGATAAAAGAGTAATAAAGAATATTAGTAGTGTACAGATAAACGACTACAGCGTGGGTGCCAGTGTAATAATGAAAATAGTATAATAGTATAATAGTGAAAACCACGACTACAGCGTGATACCGTGACCAAGGATACAAAGGAAAGCAGTATAAATACGCTCTTACAGAAGATGCAGTGACCAAAATATAGTATAAGTGTAGTAGCGAAATAATCTACTACACATAATAAGCTAGTAAAGAAGAAAAAGAAGAGTGATTTTCAAAACCAGATGTCAAGCACATTTATTGGTTACTAAGCTGACGTCATTTGTACTCCGGGCAGACCCATAGGGGTAAGTCTCCCCAACAGATATCGAAGAGTAAGCATACTGATGGTTCCTGTGGCTCGCTGATTAAACACATCTCAGTATATATATATATGGAACTGCAGTAAAACTATTTGATTGGCAAAACACGTAATTACAAAGTACTGTAGTTTTACAAATTACAAAAACAATGACAAAATACAGCAACGTTTCGACCAACAAGGCCTTTATCTTTATCAAGCAAACGACAAACAGGAGTGACAAATTAAAATGAAACACAAATGGACGACCAAATACAATCGTATCTAATGAAAATCTGGAATAAAAACGAATAACGAAATAAATGTAACAAAAAACACACATAAAAACTATAAATAGAACGGAAGAGAAACAATGAAACATCTAGTAAATATATAACTTGAATACATGCAACATATACCCATATAGATTACAAAGCATGGGAAGAGAAAGTACTAAGAAGCATAAGAATGTAATACGTTGAGCCCGCGTGGTCGCAAGGTACCATACAAAGAAATCAACCGATTCTCCAGAGCAAATCGACTGCGATCATCCGAGGAACATGATCGGATGGCTGTGACCTGGACATCGTGAGCTCCTAAACGGCCAGTATCATTGAAATGGGTGGCTACAGGGGTCACAGAGCATTGGCGTATGTCGCGCAAGTGTTGGGCGAATCGGTCACTGAGCCTCTTGCCTGTCTCGCCGATATAAGCCTTGTTACACCGCTTACAGATAATGGCATAGATAAGATTACGGGACTCGCATGTGAACCCATCGTCAATAAAAAACGTGCCTAAAGGAAAAGATACAATACGCGTCTGTATCACATAAGCACACGTGTTGCAACGCCGACGGCCACACTGGACAGTGCCAAAATGAGTCTGGATATTGGACTTAAGGCGACTGTGTACCAACATATCCTTAAGACTTCTGTCCCGTCTGTAAGCCACCAAAGGATAGTTGGGGAAGACAGAACAGGTCTCAGGATCTGACCTAAGGATAGACAGATGACGGAATAAAACATGTTTCACCAGGGAACTATGGGGTGGTAAGTTAAGATAAGTTTTACTCTGTCAGAGTTAGTAGTCCTATGCTGGCTAGTCCATACTAGGTATTCAAGACATATGATGGCCCCCTTCCGTCTGTCTATCACAGATACATTGATGACTGTATTGGCATTACTGATATGCATGAAGCCGATTTGTCACGCTTCATTAATGTTTTCAACCCTTCTATTCGTTTTACTTCTCACATCTCCACTACTTGTGTCAACTTTCTTGACATTACTATCACCTTACGCCTATCCGCTATCACTACATCAGTATATTACAAGCCTACTGATGCACATCGTTTTCTCCTCTATACTTCTTCCCATCCCCGGGCTTGTCGTGACTCTTTGCCATTCTCGCAGCTCTTACGCCTTCGTCGCCTTTGTAAGCGAGGACGATGCTTGATTTCTTTCGTAGGCGCCTATACCCGGAGAGGGTGCTTGTCTCGGCTATGCATCGAGTTCAGAAAATCACTCGCCAGCAGGCCCTTACCAGCCAGCATAGGACTACTAACTCTGACAGAGTAAAACTTATCTTAACTTACCACCCCCATAGTTCCCTGGTGAAACATGTTTTATTCCGTCATCTGTCTATCCTTAGGTCAGATCCTGAGACCCGTTCTGTCTTCCCCAACTATCCTTTGGTGGCTTACAGACGGGACAGAAGTCTTAAGGATATGTTGGTACACAGTCGCCTTAAGTCCAATATCCAGACTCATTTTGGCACTGTCCAGTGTGGCCGTCGGCGTTGCAACACGTGTGCTTATGTGATACAGACGCGTACTGTATCTTTTCCTTTAGGCACGTTTCTTATTGACGATGGGTTCACATGCGAGTCCCGTAATCTTATCTATGCCATTATCTGTAAGCGGTGTAACAAGGCTTATATCGGCGAGACAGGCAAGAGGCTCAGTGACCGATTCGCCCAACACTTGCGCGACATACGCCAATGCTCTGTGACCCCTGTAGCCACCAATTTCAATGATACTGGCCATTTAGGAGCTCACGATGTCCAGGTCACAGCCATCCGATCATGTTCCTCGGATGATCGCAGTCGATTTGCTCTGGAGAATCGGTTGATTTCTTTGTATGGTACCTTGCGACCACGCGGGCTCAACGTATTACATTCTTATGCTTCTTAGTACTTTCTCTTCCCATGCTTTGTAATCTATATGGGTATATGTTGCATGTATTCAAGTTATATATTTACTAGATGTTTCATTGTTTCTCTTCCGTTCTATTTCTAGTTTTTATGTGTGTTTTTTGTGTTACATTTATTTCGTTATTCATTTTTATTCCAGATTTTCATTAGATACGTTTATATTTGGTCGTCCATTTGTGTTTCATTTTAATTTGTCACTCCTGTTTGTCGTTTGCTTGATAAAGATAAAGGCCTTGTTGGTCGAAACGTTGCTGTATTTTGTCATTGTTTTTGTAATTTGTAAAACTACGGTACTTTGTGATTACGTGTTTTGTTAAACACATCTCTCATTCTGTCTTTCAGGCATCCAATTCGACTTGAACAACGGGTAACTCCAAACTGCCTAAATCGCTTCATCATCTATTTTAGTGTCCTCATCCAACAGACAGTCGCGAAGAGACCGAAGAATACCCCCTTATCCATCTTCTACTCCCCAATAATCGATGCTGTTGATGCAAGTCTGCCCGCTCTCTCATTACCGTAAACACCCGCATGCCCAGGACAGTATATCCACGTAAGCCGCTGGAGATTAGAAACTTCTATAGACGACATCCACTCATACCGAAACCTGCCCTTCTGGATCTTGTGAAGCATCGACTGAGAGTCAGATACAACAACTCATAATCGTTAGGCACTAATGCATCTGCGCTTGGTGTTAACTTCAAACTTACTTCCTTAGGGGCTGTCCATAAATGACGTCACGCACTTACGGGGAGGGGGGCGGCTATTTGCCCCCCACCTAAACCAAACACTTCACTGTTTGCCCCACCTCCCTGAAGTATCCAATTAAATTAAATATATAGTTACAGTCCGTTCAACTTGTCATGCCCACAGATAAAAATGTGTATCTTTGTAACCATTTGATGAAATAACTTGAAAACTTGCATGTGAACTACACATGTTCCCGACGCTACAAAATTATTTTTGCCATTCAAACAATCATACTATCTAGAAGTTGCCTTCCTTGTGCTATATATTTAACGCCTTTGTTGGCATGGTTGAAGAAAACTCATGTTTACAGCCATTTAATACATTGATGACAAAAACAGCAACATTCAGGGCGAAATCCACGGTTTTTGGAAAAGTTTTTGCATTTTTCGAGCACCAAAACGACTCGGGCTTGAACTTGGTGAAGAAATGACGTCATTAGTAGTACACGAACGTTTAGCTGCAAACATATTAGAGCCACTGTTTGCAGATATCTGGGAGAAAGAAGAATTGCCTAAGGATTGGACTAAGGGTACTGTAGTGAAAATCCCCAAGAAAGGAGATCTAACAGATTGCAATAACTGGAGAGGAATCACGTTGCTTTCAATCCCAAGTAAGATATTCTGCAAAATTGTCATAATGCGAATACAAGGAGCAATAGATAAGTGTCTACGAATGGAGCAAGCAGGATTTAGGAAAGGAAGAGGAACAAATGAACATATATTTACCCTGCGTAACATTTTAGAACAATGTAGCGAGTGACAAAGGACTATATACATCAACTTCATAGATTTTGAAAAGGCATTCGACAGCGTCCACAGAGACAGCCTATGGAAGATACTAAGACAATACGGCGTACCGCAGAAGCTTGTCAACATCATAGCCCTCTTCTATAAAGATTTCTCCTGCAACCTAAAGAATTCCAACAAAACATTCCCAGTAAAATCTGGTGTAAGACAGGGATGCGTAATGTCCTCTTTTGTTTAGTATTACAATTGACTGGGTGCTAAAAATGCCATAAAACAACAAGCACCAAGAGGAATAAGATGGACCCCTTTCGAGATGCTTGAGGACCTGGACTTTGCAGATGATATAGCCCTGGTGTCACACAAATATGAACATATACAAGAGAAAAGTACAATACTTCACAGCACGGCAAAGACAGTAGGCCTCAAAACAAACACAGGAAAAACAAAAATTATGACAAACAGTGAAATCCAACAACCAGTAATGTTAGAAAATGAAATACTGGAAAGGGTTGAGCAGTTTACATATCTTGGTAGCGTACTGACACTAAATGGTGGCACAGAGGAAGATATAAAATCACGTCTGAGTAAGGCCAGAACCGCTTTTGCCAGAATGAAACCAGTATGGAAGTCCAAAATCTACAATAGGACCACAAAGCTTAAACTCTATAAAAGCATTGTTTTGCCAGTTTTGCTCTACGGATCGGAGTGTTGGAGGATGACCAAAGGAGATACTAGCAGGCTGTCAGTTTTCCACCACTCTTGTCTTCGTAGAATCTTGGGAATCTTTTGGCCAGTAAAAATATCCAATAACCAACTACTCCAAGATACAAGACAAGAGGCAATGAATGACATACTCAAAAAGAGAAGATGGAAATGGCTCGGACATGTTATGAGAATGAGACAAGAAATACCTGCAAGGATAGCCCTCACTTGGACACCAGAGGGAAAGAGAAAGAAAGGCAGACCACAGACAACATGGAGGCGCATGATGGAAGAGGAACTGGACACCGCATCTCTGACGTGGGGCTCTGCGCTGAAGGTTACACGGGACAGGAGAGCATGGAAAGTCCTTTCTGAAGCCCCGTGTGTCACTAGGCATGACGGGATTAAGTAAGTAAGAACGTTTAGTTAAAGGCGTATATCGAAATTAGTGTGAAGTTATTTTGTAATATTGTTGACTTCTATATTGTTGACAGTCATTGATTGAACATACATAATGAGTTTGAAGTGCAAATTTATTACAATACAAAAAGTGTCATTAATGTTATACGCGCATTTCGGCAAAGAAAAACAGATGGGTCATCTGTACGAGAGTATACAAGAACCAGAGATAAGAGCCATAGCAGCTTTGGGTTTAGATAGAAAGCCGTTTTCTCGTTGGATGAAACAGAACTGTGGATACGCAAAGACAACTGTGCAGCAAAGAAGGAAAGTATGTGTTGACGATTTTGACAAAGGTGTTATCAGACGTGAAATTTTGAAAATGTTCCAATGAACTTGTTACTTTACGTAAATTGAAAAGTCGTCTATTATCACATTGTGACATTGAAATATCTAAAACAAATTTGTGGAAGATTGTGAGAGGAGCTGGTTTCACTTTCCATAAAACCACTGGTGGAAGGAATATAGTTTGTGAAAAGCCAAACCTCGTTACCTCACGAATCATTTAATTAAGGAAAATACATCAGCTACGCGAGGATGGGTAAGATATTGTCTATTTAGATGAATCATGGATTAATGCTCACCATACTTTTGACAAAGAATGGCAGTCAGTGGACAGAGTTAAACGGTGGACAATTCCAAGCAGTAAGGGGCAACGCCTTATTCTTGCACATGCTGGCAGCAGAGAAAATGGATTGCTACAGGACGCAGACAGCGCCGGATTAGCCTAGTAGCAGAAGTAGCAAATGCTACGGGCCGCGCTTCTAGGGGCCCGCGCCTATGTGACAGAGATGAAAATGGAAAAAATAACCAGATGTTATATCAAAAACACGCAAGCTGTCTCAATTTTTAAATGTCGTGTGTGATGGTGCTGAATCCAACAAAATCGAAGCAGAAAATACAGAAGATGTGTTCCACTGTGTAGTAGATGAAGGCAGTGCTATAGAAGAATCATCATTACCAATACTACCATTAAGATCAGCAACTCTTGCGATTTAGCCACATTTTTTCACAAGACAAACTGAAATCGAATGTACAGAAAGTTCTCCCAATTTAGCCATATCATCTTCAAGCTAAAGAGAGGCAGAAAGCACAGCACATGCTTCTAATGTAGCAACATCTTCTACAAGCCAAAAACACAACGAAAGTAAAATGTACTTAAACGATATTGGTGAATGGCCAAACAACTTCAATCGAGATTATTGGATTGTGAAAGAAAGTAGCGAAGTGCAATATATGAACAGTGATTTCATGTCTAAAAAAAAAAACATACGATAAAGAAAACAATCCACGAATTTGTCGAAAGTCATTTTTCACATACACCAACAAACAAAACTCACGTGAGAGATTGGTTGTGTTATACAGAAACTAAAGGACAACTGTTCTGTTTGCAAAGTTATTGATTTAGGCTGTACCATAGAGTGACTGGAGTATTTGGAATACTTCGGCAGTTAAAATCTATTACAGCAGAAGAGATCTTGAAAAGAACTCCAAATATTGTCAGCTCTTACCAAGAGGATTTGGAAGAAAGCCTAGGCAACGAACTTATGCAGTTCACTGAACTTCTTAAAACTAATGTAGCTGCTGCTATTAATAACGAGAAGCATGAGACTCTTGAACTGCAATTTTATAAACTTATAATGGAAAATTCATTAGAGTCGTGTTTACCAAATGCAGAAATAGACTTACGAATTTACTTGTCTTTAATGATTACTAACTGCAGCGGAGAACTTCTTTTTCAACATTAAAGCGTATAAAAAGTGAGTTCATGAACATGATGGGACAAGATCGTCTAAATAACCTCACCTTAATGAACATTGAATGTAATTTACTTGGAGAAATTGATTTGTCTAGTATTATCTCTAAATTTGCTCACATTAAATCGAGACAAGTTTGTTTGTAAAGTTGTGTTTTATTTTATTATCATACAAAACCTAGGCCCCGCGCTAGCCTAATCCGGCACTGGGCGCAGAACTTATTTTCACTCAAAGTCAACAGACGGTGTAGACTACCACAAAGAAATGAATGCATGCATTTTTAGAGACTGGTTAGAAAACACGGTACTCCCAATTCTTGATAAACCTTCATGTATTGTTATGGATAATGCTTCATATCATAATGTTGTTGCCCTGGAGGACAAAATCCCAATTTCATCAAGCACCAAAGAGGAAATGAAGACATGGCTTGTCAAAGAAAATGTTAATTTCGACAACAACTGTTTGAAACCTGAATTATTACAGATAGTGAGGCAAAGAGGACGAAGGTTTATCAAATCGACAAAATCATATTAGAACACGGCCACACTTCTCTTCGACTGTCACCATACCATTCGCAACTAAACCCAATAGAGCTTGTATGGGCTAAAGTAAAAGGCGAGTGGCGAAAAGAATACCACGTTCAAAATGTGTGATGTGCAAAACCTGACACGCGAGGCCATCTCCACGATAAACAAGGAATACTGGCGAAAATGTGAAGATCATGTTCTCCGGGAAGAGGATGGCTCACTCCTTCACTATGGGGGTATTTTCTTCCATATGGCCTGAGAACAGCATTGTTTCTCCTGTGTTTAGACGTTGTTTGCCTGTACCATTCCACCTAGTTTCACATAATCCCAAGATGCTAATCCTGTGAAATTTCATCTCATTTACAACCTGTGCTGTCTTTCCCATTTCATACATACTTCTAACATTCCAGGTGCCAATTCTGGAGCTTTACCTAGGTGAAAGGAAGATAATCTGCGGTGCAGACTCCCTGCAGCTTTCTCTGCATCGCTTCATACCTCTTCTAGAACAGCTTCCTTTCCTCTTGGTTGGCACAGTTATTATTTTATTTTATGTGACTTGTTCATGGTTGGTTGGATTTTGTGGCTAAAATTTTCTACTGGATAGGGTAGCCAGCCCTACGCCAAACCCAACCTTAGACGCCTCTTACGACATGCCTTGTAGGTCGCAGTGCCGCTATTCTTTGCTCCCCTTGCGAGCCCTGGCAACACACGGACGTTCTACTATTTTATTTCAGTGGCAACAAATGAGTGTGAAGCATGGACATCTAATAAAGCAGTGGAAAAAGATATTGTGCTTTTGAATATAAGTGTTACAGAAGAGTCCTTCGTATATCTTGGACAGAGAAGAGAACAAACAGATCTATACAGAAAGAACTCAAAATCAAAGAAAACTAGCTGATGCTACAAATAAGAAAGGGAAAAATTGAGATTTTTTTCTACATATGAAAAGGCATGAAGGGCTGGAGAAGATTATCATGGAAGGAGGCATTCCGGCAAAGAGAAGAAGAGGAAGACCACGGAGAAGATAGATTCAGGATGTAACTGATGGTTTGAACATGACAATTGCAGAGGCAGGACATCTGGCCTATGAGAGAGAGAAATTTCGAAGGATTGTTGGGGTGGCAAAGTTCTGCTCAGAACAAGTTATTTGATGATGATTTTAATTCGACTACATTTTAAACTTGTTATTCTAATACGTTGTTCAGTTTTCTGAAAATGAGTATATAACCAGATCTATATATGTTTATTTATTGCAGATCTATATGTTTATTTATTGCAGATCTATATATGTTTATTTATTGCAGATCTATATATGTTTATTTATTGGCGAGTAGTTTTGATTTAAAAAATATATTTTTACTTCCTTGAATTAACTTTGTAAAACTGAGGAAATAACTGTGTACGGAAATAGTTAATACTGATGTCTGGGTGGTAGTACTGCTCTCTAGTGGTGAGCTGAAACATGACCTTAGTTTTTTTGGTTTCATTTTGGAATATCTTCATTGCACTCCGAACATGTCCATAGGTGCCCCGGTAACCACTCGGATAACAGGTATATGAGTAGGATCATCAATCAAAATCGAACTGGTATGGTCAGTTGCTGGACACTGTTGCAGTTATTGCGAAGATCGGAGCGACTAGCACCCTGATCTGGCCTTGCACGGCGACCTCTCCACAGAAACAGTACGTATGGTCACTAAGCAACTGGGAGATAGCGACCATAGGACGGCAAACTGCAAGTAGATCTCCACTTCGTAATTGAGCCGAAAATGTGGTTGCCCCGGTGGAACTACAAAAAAAAGCAAATTGAAAACAGTACGCGGCACTGACAGATGCCAATGTTGAGCAGCTCAACATGCATGAAAACAAACGCATGCGATCCATGGCAAAGGAACTCTCAGAAGCAATCCTAAAAGCGGCATGGGAGACCATCCCCAGAGACGCACGGAAGGATTACAAGCCATACTGGACAGCAGAGGTTCAGAAGCTTGAAAACAGCCGTGAGTTGGTAAGAAGAGAGACAGAAGAGGCACAGACAGTAACGTCCAATACTGCTTACAAGACGGCAGCGGCCAAGTACAAGCGTGAAGTCAAACGATCAGCACGACAAAGCTGGGTAGAAAAGACCGAATCCCTGAACCTTGATAGGGACGGTCACAAACTGTGGAAGCTGACAGAAGCGCTGAGTGATGAAAACACCAGCCAACCCCAAATAGTTCTGGAGCAAAATAAAAAGATGTGCTCGGGAGGGAAGCACAAATATTCTAATGAAAAAATATGCCGAAGTCAGTAGAGTAAGCATACCAAAGAACAAAACTGATGAAACAAAGGGAAAAGCGAGAGCCAGCCAAAAAAAAGCTGATAGTCACCTAACGGAAATATTTAAGAGTTGGAAGAGGCATTAAGGAGCTCAAGCTTCGAAAATCGCCGGAAAGGATGGGATCACAAATGAGATGCTTAAAAACTTGGGGACTAGAGCAAAGACAGCTGTAATGGCCATCCTAAATATGTCGTGGAGGACAGGTATAGTACCAAGAGAATGGAAGGAAGCGATCATGGTATCCATCCTAAAGCCAGGCAAAGATAAACACGACCCAGCGAGTTACAGACCCATAAGCCTCCTAAGTTGCACGGGCAAACTCATGGAATGCTTGGTACACAAAAGGCTATCATGGCACTTGGAGAGCAAAGGGCTTCTCATGGAGCAAACAGGAGGCTTTGGAAGTACCGATCTACCGAAGATCAGGTAACCTATATCGCCCAGGAAATCGAGGATGGTTTCCAAGAAAAAAAAACAAACACTAGCAGTTTTGGTAGATATGGAGAAGGCTTTCGACTCAGTCTGGAAAGAGGGGCTTAAACTCCAACTTCTAACCCTCGGTATAAAGGGGAGAATGTACAAATGACTCGATAAATACCTAGTGAACAGAACAGCAAGGGTTCAAGTCTGGGTACACAAGCATAAAGGAGACACTAGAGCAAGGAGTCCCCCAAGGAGGAGTGCTCTCACTAACTCTCTAATCTTTGTCAACGACATAGCAACATGCCTACCAAAGCGAGTACACTCAGCCATGTATGCCGACGATCTGGGCGAGAGAGGAGTCGATGCCCATAACAATAAATCGAGTGCAAGATACGCTTTAAATGGAAAGCTGGTCAGATGAGTGGAGCATGTACATTAACGCCTCTAAAACCACTTACACTGTCTTCTCGCAGAATAACCAAAATCACAAAATTAAGCTTAAAGTCAACTGGCAAGACCTTCCGGAAAGCAAGACCCCAACGTACCTGGGAGTCACACTAGACCGAAAGCTGACATGGTGCTTCCAGATAGACAATGCAGCCCTAAAGGCGAGACAGAGGCTCACTATGATGAGAAAACTTGCATGCTCCACGTGGGGAGCAAACAGCACAAACCTTAAAACACTCTACTCTGGAAGAGTACAACCAGTCCTGGAGTACGGCATTGCAGCATGGAGTAGTGCATCCAACAAACAATTCGCCAGAGTGAGCAGCACGCATTATCACAGGAGCCATGAAGTCCACTCCCATCAAGGCGCTGGAAACAATCACAGGCCTCCAACCAATGGCAGACCGCAGGGACAGAAAAGTTTTGATATTAGCGGAAAAACTGAAACAGCTTAACTCCCACCCTATGTACGTCTGAATGATGGACTAGGAAGGGGAAGGATAAAGAGAACCAGCTTCGCAAAAAATGCCAAATCACTGACCAATGGCCACCCGGTCCTAGCAAAATGCAAACCCAAATTGATACAGGCAACCGATAAGAGCCCGCCGTGGAAGATCAATATGCCAGAATTAAGGGAATCAATCCCAGGTATTCTAAAGGAAGGCAAGCAAGAGAACTGCGAAACAAGAGCGGTCACCGAAAAATACATTGAGTCCGAGTATCCTGAGAGTGCGAGGGCACACATGTATACTGATGGATCGGCAACGAATGCAATCAGCAATGGCGCAGGAGGAATAGTGTTTAAACTCTCAAAGAAAGTGAAGATCACAAAGTCGATTGCCACAGGCAAATTTTCAAACAACTATCAGGCAGAGGCAATAAGAACAGCCACAGAAATGATTCTAGAGAGAAGAAGCGCCTTGCGCAAGAAAGTCGTGATATTCACCGATGCTCTTTCGGTTATCACAGCACTGAAAAGTGCAGGCAAAACAGAGCTCAATGAGTTGAAAGCGATCCTCGGCGTACTAGTAACTTCACTTAAACGCAGTCATTCAGTGGATACCATCACACTGTAATATCAGTGTAAATGATGAGGCAGACCAACTAGCAAAAGAAGGAGGGCGACTACCGCAGACTGATCATGAGATCAGTTACGAGGAGGCCAGAACAACCATCGGGTGGCAGTACATGAATACTATGGTCTGTCCTGTAGTGAACAAAGTTGTCATAGTCCGCCTCCGTACCGGCCATAACAGACTCCGGGCCCACACGTTTAACAAATTTAAAATAGACACAACTAGCACTGTGAAAAGGCAGACATGACTGTACGGCAGAGCACATTCCCTAAAAGCAGCAGCCAAACTCATGATAAAAATTCGGTGCATCAGTCTAGGCGGGGACCTCGAGAGAGTCTATACGCCATGGTTGGGAAATCCAGGAGAAACCTCATCGCCACGCAGGGCGTATCCCTTGTGCAACCGAGGATGATACGCATAGCTTCATTCTCTCCAGTCTTTCAATTTGCGTTTTACCAACAGTGAGGATGGCCATTGCATATTTAATTGTGGAAAGTATTTCTGGTGTTAATGGTAAGGCTAAACATATTACAGGTCATATAAAACAAGTCCATGTAGGTCTGCATATCTTCCTCTCAGAGTTAATAGTGAGGGTGCAGTCATCAGTAAACAACAGGTTTGAGATGCGTTTGTTGACCAAGTAAAGTAACAGAATCATAGATTGACAAAACACAAAGTATGACAGCGACTTTGCCAGACTACAGTGCAGCATTCTATTTCCAAGGCAACCATGTTGAGGTGGAATAGGATATTGGTTAGTGCCAGCTCACTGATCCTGGTTCAGATTTGTCACTTAATTTTATTCCTCTGGCAGCCCCATTTATTTGAGAAAATGTCATATATCTAGTGCTTTTTTTGGTCATGTTATGTTCTTTATGTACAAAAAAAAAGGAACTCGTACTTTTTAATATTGCATACTTTGTGTTTTGTTTATCTATGAATTTATTTTACTTTGTCAAACTTTGTTTGATTTCTCTTTGTTGATAACTACATTCGACAAACCTGTTTGGCATATCTTTCTGTATTGATAATTAGTTTGGTAGCAATTCTACTCTAACCCAAAAATTAAGGCATAACAAAAACATGATATGCATAATTTAATTTAGACAACATAATAAACCAGGCCATCAGTTTTTGAAAATAATGACAAAGAAACTGTTGTTGATTGTCTCAGCCCAGCCAATGTCATCAGCTTTTATTGACACTTTTGTTTAATGGATCTGTATTTGTTATATAAGAGAGGTCAGTAAGTCATTCTCCAAGTTGTTGATATTATCTTTCACGACACTGACCCTATCTCTGTGTGACACACTCAACATTAACCCTATCTCGTGTGCACATTTCAACATTAGCCCTATCTCTGTGTGACATCCTAACACTATCTCTGTGACATCCTAACACTATCTCGTGACACACTAACTATCTCTGTATGACATTTCAACACTAACACTATCTCTGGTGACACACTAACACTTCTCTGTGTACATCTCATCTCTGTGTGACACTAACACTATCTCTGTGTGACATCCTAACACTATCTCTGTGTGACATCCTAACACTATTCTGTGGACATCCTAACACATCTCTGTGTGACACTAACCTATCTCTGTGTGACATCCTACACTATCTCAGATGCACATTTCAACACTAACCTATTCTGTGAGACATTTCAACATTAACCTTATCTCTGTGTGACATACTGACCCTATCTCTGTATGACACATTTCAACACTAACACTATCTCTGTGACACACTAACACATTCTTGTGACACACTAATATTCTGTGTGACATCCTAACACTATCTCAGTATGACATTTCAACACTAACCCTATCTCGGAGACAATTTCAACACTAACCCTATCTCAGTATGACAATTTCAACACTAACCTATCTCAGTATGACACATTTCAACATTAACCCATTCTGTGTGACAACTACCATTCTGGTGACACATCTAACACTATCTCTGTGTGACACACTAACCCTATCTCTGTGTGACATCCTAACCTATCTCAGTATGACACATTTCAACACTAACCCTATCTCTGTGAGACACATTTCAACACTAACCCTATCTCTGTGACACATTTCAACTAACCTATCTCTGTGGACACATTTCAACACTAACCTATCTCTGTGAGACACATTTCAACCTAACCCATCTCAGTATGACACATTTCAACATTAACCCTATCTCTGTGAGACACATTTCAACATTAACCTATCTCTGTGCGACACACTAACACTATCTCTGTGGACACACTAACACTATCTCGTGAGACACTTTCAACATTACACTATCTCTGTGCGACACATTTCAACATTAACCCTATCTCTGTGAGACACATTTCAACATTAACCCTATCTCTGTATGACACATTTCAACACTAACCCTATCTCTGTGAGACACATTTCAACACTAACCCTATCCTTTCACGACTCAGATCTATATTGTTCACCCTGACAGTCACATGATCACCAACTCCTAGCCCAGCTGAATGTCTGCCCATATTACTAATGTGAATAAGTCCGTTTATTTCGACACCAATGTCAACAAAAGCTCCAAAGTGAGTGACGTTTGTAATACGTCCGGTCACTTCTGCACCCACACGTAGATCTGACACTGATTTTACTTCTTGTTTAAACAAGGGCTTCTGGAAATCTGCAATATCAAATACACAACAGTTGTGGTTGCAGATAATTGATGTTGGTAGATCAAAGTGATAATGATAGACAAGCAAGTGAAGAATATATGAACTGTCAGGTAAAACAGTCACATCTGAATGTGGATCTTTGTAGTGAAACCTGTTTGCTGTGTGTTCTGTTGGTCATAGATCCAGTCCACATTGTGCGGTTCATGAGTGGTGCTTTTTTCTCTTCTCTGGAGATCCCTTAGAGTTGCTGTTGGAGATACAAACTGTCTGCCATTTCTGCAACACTTTCGGCAGATGGTAGTGCCATTTCTGTAAAGAATGAGCAAGCCATATGGGGAACCGGTTCAATGAAGTAAATCCTTGGCTGTTAGACCTCTTTTATCTGACATTCAGTTTCGTAGAGGCAACCCATCTCATAGTTTAGACTGAGTATATGAAACCAGTCACAAAGAAGAAGCAGATGACTTATTATAATATGAATTAGATGATAAGTATTACTGCAGTCAAACTATGTACCAAATCTTTCAGTTTGAAACATCTTCATTGCACTCTGAGCATGTCCATAGGTGCTCCGATCTCCTTCACAATATCTCCAACAGCTTCCAGCGACTAACTATACCAGTTTGATGTTGATTAATGAGCCCACTCATGCGTCTGTAGGGATGCTTTTTTCTGGACACTCCAATCTTCAATCCCAGATCTTGCAATCTAGCAGTTCACATGTATTGGTTTAGATAAAAGCCTTCTTTCCGGCCACACACTCTATGAGGGCATTCAAAATGTGAGCTCTATCCACTGGCTGACCTCCTGATATGGTGACAGAACCAGCCAGGCTGTCTGCTCTCTCATCGGCACCCATATGCCCAGGAATGAAGATGAATGCCAATTGTTAACACTTACAGTGATTTGATGTAGAAAATGTTGTAGTCATTTGATGTATCAAATGTGTACCAAATGTAAGAAGGTATTACATGAAGTAAACTAATTTGAAAACTACAACTAGACTAATTCCACCAAAAGGACTTTATCAACAAGCAATAGATAGAAGATATATTCAGTACTAAATATTATTGCACTGTATGAAACATGAGAACACAGATGATCAGCAGATATAGAGAAAGTACTATCTAATATAGAAAGAGAGAGACAGACAGAGAGAGAGAGTGTGACAATCTCAGAAAGTTGTAGTTGTGAAAGAAGGTTGATGAAACAGTCATATATGTATAACATGAAACAATGACTTCCTTGATAAGAGTTGCAGAATGCAATTCTTCTTAGAATGTTCCATATCAACCACTCTTTGTGATTCTAAGTAACCTTTTTTATTTACTAGGGTAGCTTCTCTAGACACCTACCTCAGATGTCTCTTACGACATGCCTTGTAGGTTGCAGTGTTACTATTCTTTGCTCCCCTTGTGAGCCCCGGCAAATACAGGCGGCAGAATGCAAATAATAAAAAGATCTGCAGAACATGCTCAATTTAACAATCATCAAGATGTGAAATGTAGCTATCTGGCAACTGTGTATAGTGTGATAGAACACACACATGTCCAACATTGATCATGTATGCCACATCTGTGGTAGGGGATTGTGTTCCAGGATTGAACTCTAGTCACTTCCACACACAGCAGAGAGGTGCAACAAGACATGTCTGAGGCTGTTATCATCGCAGCTTATTTAATGAATATATTTATTTCTAACTGACCAATCACAATACAATATAGAGTCTGGGAACTTTTTCTTGAACGCTCCATATCAACCACCTGTCAACCACTCTGTGTAATTTGTATGTGATCTGAGCCGAAGAGTGATTGTACGCTGCTCCAGTTATGCGCCTACAAGTAGGCCAGCATATCAGATTTCTGCGCTGCTTTTTATTTACTAGGGCAGCATCTCTAGTGCCTACATTAGTCGCCTCCTACAACATGCATTGTAGGTCGCAGTGGTACTATTCTTTGCTTCCTTCGGGCCCGCACCACACAGGCGTTGTTTGGGAACAAAGATAAGGAATTCAATGATAAAGTCAGTGAATCAGAGCTGAATAAGATCCTACTAGTTTTAAGTGCTGACCATTATTAAAAGCTGCATGACTGCAGTCTGAATAAATGAATAGGAATCAAAGAGAAAAGAATCTAACTCTATATATGTGTTAAATATTAACATACATTTTCTGAATTCAAACGAGAGAGAGAGAAAGTTAAATATTAACATACATTTTCTGAATTCAAACGAGAGAGAGAGAAAGTTAAATATTAACATACATTTTCTGAATTCATATGAGAGAGAGAGACAGTTAAATATTAACATACATTTTCTGAATTCAAACGAGAGAGAGAGAAAGTTAAATATTAACATACATTTTCTGAATTCAAACGAGAGAGAGAGAGAAAGTTAAATATTAACATACATTTTCTGAATTTACACGACAGAGATACAGTTAAATATTAACTTACATTTTCTGAATTTATATGAGAGAGAGACAGTTAAATATTAACATACCTTTTATGAATTCACACGACAGAGAGACAGTTAAATATTAACATACATTTTCTGAATTCATTCGAGAGAGAGTTAAATATTAACATACATTTTCTGAATTCATACGACAGAGAGACAAGTTAAATATTGACGTACTTTCTCTGAAGTCATACAACAAGGGCTGTTTGAAGGAATCCACAATGAGTTTGACAGTAGGCAAACCCGCAGAGTTCTCTTCACAGAACTTGTCAAGATCTGCAACAAGAAATCATTGACATCTTTCAAGCTGTTCGTCACAGCAGTAAACAAGACACCAACCATATATGCAACAACATACAACTGTACAGTTTATAAACAGCTTAGATAAGCACTCACTATAAAACATGATGTATATATCAACATATAGAAATAAATTACCAAGTCTGTACTGTGGGTGTCTGCAACTTAAGCGGTAGTGAGCTCGATCACAATCCAAGCAAACCTGGTTCAAACTCCGTGGCAGGCAGTTTGGAAGCAAATTTGTTCGGCATGGAGTTTTACAAACTGTAAAAATAGACCTCAACATTCAGAAAGCAAAGGCAAACTACTGAACGTATAAGTAGTGCCTAGTAAATCGATGACTCGTTTACTGTTGTTGATGGCAAAATTGGCAATGTCAGTTCAGTAAGCAATAACCAATACATAATCCTGAGATCAGGGAACTTATCTATCCTGAGGTCAGGGATCACTAGAAAAATACCAGATCATCCCACCCACATGGTGTGTGAAATGAGATCCCACCCACATGGTTCAGTTTCAGTTTGGAATATCTTCATTGCACTCCGGACATGTCCATAGGTGCTCCGATTTCCTTCGCAATATCTCCAACAGTGTCCAGCGACTGACCGCACCAGTTCGATTGATGAGCCTACTCACGTACCTGTTATGCTGCTCTTTTCTTGCTACTCCAATCTTCACACCCAGCTCCTGCAATCTAGTAGTTGATGTGGATTGGTTCAAATGAAAATCTTCTTTGCGGCCAAACTCTATGAGGGCATTCAAAATATCAGCTCTATCCATTGACTGGCCCTCTGATATGGTGGCAGAGCCAGCCAGTTCTCTCATTGCCAATGACACCCATGTGCCCTGGAACGAAGATAAGTGTGATTCTGCAAATTGTTGACGCTTGTAGTGATTGTCCATTGCCTGCGCACCGAACCAGCCTCTACCTTGCGGATCATACTCAATGAATCACTAAGAATGCACCCACATGGTGTGTGAAATGAGTACTTTTGAAGTGTGAAGCAAGCAGCATGCCTTAATGCTACACAGAGGGACATTATGAGGCAGATAGCAACTTTATGGGACATTATGAGACACATAGGGACATGATTGAAACATGCATACTCAACTGTAATCAGATGTTTTCTTGTGAACCTGTAGTATAAAGTTTTCTGTTCCAATATCTGTCATGTCAACACCCAGGTATGATGCTAACCTGTATCAGGAGAAAGCAAGGCAGTGTCATAACATTACAGACAAATCTTAGTACCAGTCTTTAGTCCTATCCATCATTCCAGCATAGAACAAAGTACAGATGGATAAGTTAAATATTCAAACATAAAACTGAGACAGATACAATACATTCCAGCATAGAACAAAGTACAGATGGATAAGTTAAATATTCAAACATAAAACTGAGACAGATACAATACATTCCAGCATAGAACAAAGTACAGATAGATAAATATTCAAACATAAAACTGAGACAGATACAATACATTTCAGCATAGAACAAAGTATAGATAGATAAATTAACCTTTGGACCCACACCATTTTTACACCAAATCACTTCCCAAATCCCAGCAAAGGGAAATAACCCAGGACATTCCACAGCATGTTTTAAAAAAAAATTAATTACAAGAAAACTATTGACCCCAGGACACTCAAATCTGTGTCAGTGAACAAGAAAATGGACATAGTTTAAAAAGAAACTAAATTAAAATGAATACATAAAAAAAAATTTGAAAAAAAACCCCCCAAAAATTTTACTCAACAGTTCAAGACAGTGTACTCACCAAATGTCATATATCCAGGCTGGAATGGTACTTGGAGTAACATTCGCCTTTGCAGAGATGTATCTGGCAAATGTTACAACCGTACACGCTTTCTCGGGCGTTCTTGCTGCCATCAGATGCTTTTCTGTTGCGGCACCAGAAATAGGAGTTGCATTTTCCTGGCATGCGAATCATGCGGTGTGCCGTCTGATTGACAGTGACTGCTACATTTGTAGGCAAAAGGGGTTAGCTCTCCTCGTGACAATGTTGCCCTTCACGAGTGATGCACAGAGAGCAAGCCTGAAATCTATGTGGTCAATATCCTGGGTGTGGGCGATGCGAATTGGAATAGATTATCCAGCTATTGACGATGGAAGTCTGTAAGAGAAAATTAAAGAGATATCTCCACCACTTAACAGACTTCCTTCCCACAGTATAATATGAGCAAAGCTGGTCAAACTTATCCACGCCACCCATAGACTTATTATAGGATGCCACGGTTGACGGTACCTGCAACTCCCGTCTACCACCAGGGGCATGACGTGACACTATTGTCTCTCCTGGGATAGTATTTGTGCTCAGCAAATTCACAATTCTCTTGTCCCTCCAGACAGTAGCCACAATATTCCCCTGTTGCCTGTATAACACAAAACCTTTCTGCATTCTCTTCATAGCAGTTGCTTTACAGTCAGCTGGCCAGCCCTTGCGATTTGGTCGTATTGTGGAGCACGAGTAGGTCTCGTTGAGGAGATCCACCGCCAGCTGCAGAGAAGCGAAATAATTATCATAATAAATATGATGGTGCTTGTGAAAGAAAGATTTGCCTACTCTGCAGACATAATGGCCTGATCCATATGGCATTGGATCATGAACCGCACCAACATAGATGTCGAAGTTTAGAAGGTAACCTGTAATCGAGTCCGCTGCACACCAGACCTTGATCCCCCAAGGGTTGGGCTTACCTTTGATATACTGTTTGAAGTTAAGATGACCAGTGTAGGGAATCATAGCTTCATCAACACTAATATCTCTGCCATGGCGATAACATGAAGCTATGTTCCTTTTCACCATGTCGAGGAAAGGTCTTACTTTGTACAGCGGTCATAGTTCCTATGGCCTTTGTGGAACTGATTCCTCGAATCATTCAGGTGAAAGTACTGAGAAATTTTAGCAAATCTGTTTCTCGACATACATTTCGAAACCCCTACTTGATTCATTCGATCATCTGTGCTCTAGTACATTTTGTACTGTGGCAAAACAACAATGCCCATCAAGATATTGATGTGCATATACAGACGAATCTCAGAAGGTGCTACAGGTACCCATTACTTAACATTGCCGGTGGTTTCCTGATGTTGAACGGCATATACGTTGGTCTGATCAACAGCTAACTGATAGAAGTCCTCATTAACTATCAGGCTAAAATAATCAAATGGCTCAGCATTCTCATCTAAGACGTGCACAGGCCCACAGTCTTCGACAAATGGCTCGACTTCAACTGGGGAGGTGGCATCACACCAACGATCACAGTTAAAAACCGTCAAATTAACGGTCTCTTCATCAGAACTTGAAGCCTCATGGTCAGAAAAAGGGACATCTATGTCACTTTCCACGTCAATTACACAAGTATCCTTTTCTAACTCGATGAAATGACAGTGAAAAGAGATATCAGAGCTGTCACTATTATCGCTATAATTCGCAGCCATTTTCAGAAAATTTGAGAAATTTTTACAGACGATTTCAAAATTGGTGAAAAAATACACAACCTTTCAGTAGCGGATCCAGAGACAAAAAGAAAGCAGTTCCATTAGTAAATGCCCGGATGCGAAATTCAGTTATCGGAAAGGTGGATTAGATGTGACATATAGCGAGTTACAAACTGACAGTATAAAAAGTCATATTTTATCGTGTCTGGGAACGACCACTATACAAAAAAAAATCCAGGATATTTTCGTTTCCGGGATCCAGAAGGTTAAATATTCAAACACAAAACTGAGACAGATACAATACATTCCAGCATAGAACAAAGTACAGATAGATAAATTAAATATTCAAACATAAAACTGAGACAGATACAATACATTTCAGCATAGAACAAAGTACAGATAGATAAATTAAATATTCAAACATAAAACTGAGACAGATACAATACATTCCAGCATAGAACAAAGTACAGATAGATAAATTAAATATTCAAACATAAAACTGAGACAGATACAATACATTCAGCATAGAACAAGTCAGATAGATAAATATTCAAACATAAAACTGAGACAGATAATTCCTGCCTGGCATGACATATTTATCATGGAGATACATCCTGATTGTAATTGGAAAAAGTGGTATAGACGAAAAGTGGAGCATCCTTAAAAATAACATGTATGACTGCGTCATCTCTTCCTTTGGCACCAAAAAATTCTCCAGCAAAGACTGGGTTGAACAAAAAGAAACAACACTCAGCCCCCTAATTGAGGAAAAGAAAAGAGCCCTAATAAATTACAAAAAGAACCCCTCACAAAGCTCAAAGGACCGTCCGTCTTCAGCACACAAAATCAGTAGTGCAACATTAGTCAAGGAGGTGTGCAAATGAATACTGGTCAAATCCATTTACTTATGCAATAAAAAATGCTGCAGATATGGGCAACACCAAAGCAATGTATGAAAATTTCAGAGTAGCCCTGGGACCTAACATCACAAAAACTGCCCCGCTAAGATCGGAAACAAAGAGCCAATAACAGATATGAACAAACAGCTCGAAAGGTGGGTGGAACACTATTCTAATCTTTATTCGGTGGAGAAACCAGCAAACCCTGCCCTAGATCAGATCACACCGAAACATCATGAACTAACAGAGCAGGATGCCAAACCCACAGAGTTGGAACTTTCCGAAGCAATCAACAAGCTTTCAAATGGAAAGGTGTCAGGACTAGATAACATTTCTGCAGAAATCCTCAAACATAACAAGGATGTCCTATTAGTTTCTTTGTTAGTATCTTTGTTCAAGAACTATCTAAGACTATGTTTCTCTATCTGGTTGCACGGTACCTAGAGTTCCATATGGGATCATTAGGGATTATACATAAAATAGTAATGAATGAATGAATATAATGTGTTGTAATAAGATAAACTACTTGATTCTTTACTTCTCGATGTACTGTATGCATGGTATAGCGAGAAACAAAGAATCAAATAGTAATGAATGAATGAATATAATGTGTTGTAATAAGATAACCTACTTGATAGCAAGATCATATGACTGGATGTACAGATGTTGTATACAATAAGATATGAGATAACCTACTTGATAGCAAGATCATATGACTCTGGATGTACAGATGTTGCATCCAATGGATTCCATTCTTCCTGCTCAATTAACTTGGCCTTCTTCTTACTAGGACCAGCAGTTTCAGCTTTTCTCTTCCTTCCTGTCTTTACTATCGGCTCCACCTCTGCACACTCTTCTGTTTTTACTTCAACTTTAACTTCCCTGTAAATATTTCATACCAAATTCAGAATTGATTAAACTAAAGAACATCCCCTAGGTTCTACATTGTTTGGGTACAAAATTATCTGGATACAAAAATTTCTGAGGTTCAACATTGACTACACTCAAGATTATTTGAGTACAACACTTCTGAGGTTCAACATTAGCTAGAATCAACAATACCAAGGTTCAACATTATGTACATCCAAGATGTCCTAGGTTCAACATTGTTTGGGTACAAAATTATCTGGATACAAACATTTCTGAGGTTCAACATTGACTACACTCAAGATTATTTGAGTACAACACTTCTGAGGTTCAACATTAGCTAGAATCAACAATACCAAGTTTTAATATTATGTACATCCAAGATGTCCTAGGTTCAACATTGTTTGGGTACAAAATTATCTGGATACAAACATTTCTGAGGTTCAACATTGACTACACTCAAGATTATTTGAGTACAACACTTCTGAGGTTCAACATTAGCTAGAATCAACAATACCAAGTTTTAACATTATGTACATCCAAGATGTCCTAGGTTCAACATTGAAAAAATGAAAATCATGGCATGTCCTTTACAGAACTTTGCCATCAATCATAGTAAACAAGTTGTTGATTTTCTAGGCATCACTTCTGCGTTGTTCAGTAGTTTGCCATTGCTTTCTGAACGGTCTATTTTTAGTTTGTAAAAATTCACTGGAACAAAATGTTTCCAAACTGCCCACTGAGGTGTTTGAACCAGGCACTCTTGGGTTATGATTATGCTCTCTACCACTAAACCACAGACGCTGAATATTACTGAGATATAGCTATATAATAATACCAATATAGATGGAGACTGCAGTAAAACTGTAGCAATGGTGAAACACGTAATAACAAAGTACTGTAGTTTTACAAATTACAAAAACAGTGACAATATACAGCATCGTTTCGACCACAAGGCCTTTATCAAGTAAACGAACAACAGGAGTGATGAATTAAAAAAAACACTACATATGGACGACTACATACAGAGACATTCAAACGTTCCTAATGAAAATCTGGGAATAAAAACGAATACGAAATAAATGTAACACAAAAAACACACATAAAAACTAGAAGCAGAAAAGAAACAATAAAAAATTAAGTAAATATATAACTTATATACATGCAACTAAATTGCAGACACTCTGGAAGACCTAGATTTTGCAGATGACATCGCACTCCTATCTCATACACATAGAGATATCCAGGAAAAGACCTGCCGCCTTAAACAATATAGTGAGATGGTTGGGCTGAAAATAAATCAGAAGAAAACTGAAGTAATGACTCTGAACATAGCAACCCCAGCACCAGTCAAACTAGAAGGTAAAACCCTCCGAGATACAACCGCTTCACATACCTTGGAAGTGTTATTAGCAATGAAGGAGGCGCTGGATCTGACATTAAAAACAGACTGAGTAAAGCACGCAGTGCATTCATGACCCTTCAGACCGCCTGGAAATCTGCCCAATACAGCATCAGAACCAAGACTAGTATCTATAACAGCTGTGTGCTGTCAACTTTGCTATACGGATCGGAATGCTGGAGAATGACAGAACAGGATATGTCCAGACTCTCCGCCTTTCATACAACTTGTCTTCGAAAAATCTTACGCGTGTACTGGCCGACTACTATCTCGAATCAAGAATTGCTTGCACGGTGCCAACAAGAGAATATGGGCACTATCATCCGAAGCTGGAGATGGATTGGACATGTGATGCGCATGGAGACTGGCTTCGACACGAAAACTGCACTGAGATGGACTCCAGAGGGTAGGCGAAGCGTGGAAGACCCAAGACGACCTGGAGGAGAACGATAGAGCAAGAGCTGAAGGAAATGAATCATAGCTGGAACACAATACAGAGGAAGGCCATGAACAGGGAAGAATGGTGTACGTTTGTTGCTGCCCTAAACGCCAGGGCGTAACAGGCTAAAGAGAGAGAAAATTGCAAACATTCATCAACTGGTGTCTGCGCAGAATAGAGGAATAAGATGGTATGATAGGGTCACAAATGAGGAACTTATGGAGAGAACAAGACAGATTCCAGTGAACGAACAGGTTAAAAAGACGCTGGCGCTGGATAGGACACACTTTTCGAAAACCGGAGGGAATATAACAAGAAGGGTCCTTGCCTGGAACCCAGGGCAACGAAAGAAGGAGGCCGAGAAATACATGGAGCGAGATTTGGAGGGAGATCAACAATATAAAGAAGAGCTGGAGGGAGCTGCAGGAGATAGCTAGAGATAGGAAGACTTGGCATGAGTTGGTTGAGGGCCTATGCCCCAACCCGGGGTAAAAGGCAAAGAGAGAGAGATACATGCAACATATGCCCACATAGATTACAAGGCATGCGGAGAGAAAGTACTAAGAAGCATAGGAATGTAATGCGTTGAGTCCATGTGGTCACAAGGTACCATACAACAAAATAAACCGATTCTCCAGAGCAAATTGACTACGATCATCCGAGGAACATGATTGGATGGCTGTGACCTGGACATCGTGAGCTCCTAAATGGCCAGTATCATTAAAATGGGTGACTACAGGGGTCACAGAGCATTGGCGTATATAGCGCAAGTGTTGGGCGAATCGGTCACTGAGCCTCTTGTCTGTCTCACCGATATAAGCCTTGTTACACCGCTTGCAGGTAATGGCATAGAGAAGATTGCGGGACTTGCATGTAAAACCATCTTCAATAACAAACGTATTTATTAGGAACGTTTGAATGTCTCTGTATGTAGTCGTCCATATGCAGTGGGTTTTTTAATTCGTCACTCCTGTTGTTCATTTGCTTGATAAAGACCTTGTGGTCGAAATGTTGTAGTATATTGTCATTGTCTTTGTAAAACTACAGTACTTTGTTATTACGTGTTTCGCTATATAATAATAGTAGGTCAAATCAGTAGGTCTAACAATGAATACTAATGAAAGCAGGGTAATGAGAATAAATGCTAAATAACACTGAGAAGATTATGGTAGACGGAGGAAACACAAAAGAAGTAGAAGAGTTCAAATATTTAGGCAACTGTATAACTATAGATGGGGATGTAGGAAAAGAAATCAATGTAAGAATTGGAATGACAGCTTAAATATTCAAATAATTAGACAACATATGGAGATCATCAGCTTACAGGACACAGACTAAACTCAATATATACAAATCAAATGTGTGCTCAGTCTTACTGTATGGATCAGAGACATAGCCAATATGGAGATCATCAGCTTACAGGACACAAGACTAAACTCAATATATACAAATCAAATGTGTGCTCAGTCTTACTGTATGGATCAGAGACATAGCCAATATGGAGATCATCAGCTTACAGGACACAGAATAAACTCAATATATACAAATAAAATGTGCGCTCAATCTTACTGTATGGAGCGGAGACATGGAAAACAAGTACAAAGATAGACTGTTACATAAGTGTGGCTGTGAGGGTAGATGTCTCCGAAGAATTCTTGAATCGTTGGGATCAAAGGATACCTAATACTGAGATCACCCGTCGCACAGGCATCAACAATATCAACGAGTAAATAAAACATAGGAGATGGAAGTGGTTTGGACATACGCTAGGAATGCAGAAGACCAGACACCCACATGTGACTTTGAAGTGGAATCCGGGAGGCAAGAGAGGTAGGGGGTAACCTAGGAAGACATGGAGATGAACTGTAGACAGAGAAAGAGAAGATGAAGGAAAGACCTGGAATGAACTAAGCTGACTTGCTCAAGACATATCTGGTTGGAAGAAATGTCTTATGTTTCAATGGGGAGTTGAGAGAAGAAGAGGTAGAAGAATAAACACATAGGTAAAACTCAAATGGAACATATTGTCCTAGAAAGGAGAAACTGTTTAACACAAAGTCTCATCAATAAATAATGGTGTACATATAGATATAGGGGCCTCTGTGGTGTAGGGGTTAGGTCATCGTTTCTTGTGTCAAAGATACCAGGTTCACTCCCTTGTGGAGTCATCTGGATATTTCTCTAGAGATCCCTGATCTCAGTGTAGGTGAGATCAAGTTTCTAGTCCCGCCAGAGACGGACGATAAAATGTGGGTCCTGTGTTCAATTTGAGCGCATAAAAGAACCATTGGCAGTTCAAAATCAAGAAGAGCAGGCTGGAAAGCCGCTGCCGGACAAAACTCATTAGAAAAGATTTGTTTTAAAATTCCTACAAAAATATTGTCACCATTTTCAAAACTACATTGGGGACCCTTGCCGGTGCTACAGAGTGTGTGCACTGCAGTTGAGATCTTTCTGTGTAAGAAAGAGATCGGAGCACACATAGTTACTCACCAAAGTGCAATGATGATAGTCCTATCAATCAATCTTTCAATATAGATAAAGAGAAATTAGTTTCAACATCTTTGTATTCCCTTGAACAAGAACTTGGACAGTTTGTGCCAACTAGACAGCTAATAATGTCAACTGACAAAGCAAAAGTCTCACCTAACATCCAAATAAACAATGAAAAGCTCCAATGTGTAGAGAGCTTCGAATACCAGGGCTCAATAATTAACAATAATGGTGACTGCTCCAAAGAGATCTCAAGAAGATTGGTAATAGCAATCAAGAAGTTAAACACAATGAAGAGCATTTGGCAAAGCACCAGCAAAATATTACAATTAAAAATATTGAGAACATGCATTTTTCCAGTGGCTACTTATGGTTGTGAATCATGGACCATTACACAAAAAACAACAATAACGAAAGTCCAGTCCTTCGAAAAACTAAATGCTACAGAAAGATTCTACGAATACCATGGACAGAAAAAAGAAAGAGAGAATTGGCTGATAAACAACATACTATATAGAAAAATTAGATACTTTGGTCACATTACGCGTCACAATGGCCTGGAAAGAACAATATTAGAGGGCAGGGTCCCAGGACCCAGAGGCAGACCAAGAAGAAAATGGCTACAAGATATTAAGAGGGGATTCTGGTCTGGAAACTTTTTCGTTGCTTTCATATTAATGTAGAATTTGTATTACAATTTTGAGGTATTATGACTTAAAAGGGCAGAAAAGATAAGCAAAAAATATGTCAACACGTTGCCATGGAAACAATAAAAAATGGCAGCCAAACACAAAATTTTAAACCCTAAGGCTCTGAAAGTAATGAATATAATGAATTCTGTTTTCACTCTAAGGTGAGCAATTGTAATATCTAAAAAAATACACATTATTTTTTTTAGGATGTATTAAATATTACATTTTTAATGAATTTTGTAAACACACCCTCAAAAACAGCTTTCTTGACCGAATTGAGGAATTTTTACCCAAAATTTAATTAAAAATTAAATATTTAATATATCCTAAAATCATGTGTAATATTTTAGATATTACAATTGCTCACATTAGAGTGAAAACAGAATTCATTTACATTCATTAGATTCAGAGCCTTAGGGATTTGAAATTTTGTTTTTGGTTGCCATTTTGTATTGTTTCCATGGCAACACTTTGACATTTATTTTTTTACTAATTTTTTCTACTATTCTAAGTCATAATCTTTCAAAATGGTTATACAAATTTTACATTAATGTGAAAACAATGAAAATAGCTTCATGATCCCTACACTACGAATCCCCTTAAAGAAACCATGAATATGACCATAAACAAAGTGGGTGAAATGACTAGAGACTGAGTGAATTTTAGATGTGCTGCAAAGAAAGCAACGTCCTATAAAGGACACGCAACTTGATGATGAGACCGCTAATGTTCTGTTTCTATTAAGTAATAATAATTCCTCTCGACGTATATGTACATAGGGCCTGCAAGTAATTTCTCCATACTGCTCTATCCTGGGCAACTCGCTCAATCTCCTCCATGGAACTGAGACCGATATTTCCTGCCTCTCTCATCAAAGTTCGCTTCAGGGTCTCCTTAGGTCGACCTCTCTTTCTTGAACCCTTTGCATCCCACTTCAATTCTATTAAGTACTTACTGTTTAATTGTAAAATTGTCTGCAAGCGCCGTCTGTTTAGAAATTCGAATGAAGCCAGCACACTGTTCAAATCCTTTCTTGCCAAGACCCTTGACTTTAAGTAGCTGTTGTCTGTTGGCGAAGTGACCATTCTGTTGTCTCCACTCCAGCAAGTTCTTGGCTTTGGTAGCATTGAGACCAGCAACTTGCTTCAAGAGGCTCTGACTGCAGGTGTTGATATCGACTCCAACAAAGCTGACACATTCTTCAACCACAGATTTCAGAGCAGTATGTAGTTTATTGTTGTTGATATCATGCTGTCATATAACATATCAACAACAACACATCAATACAACAATATTCAATCATATCATATCAGTGTTATGAGCAACAAGACATCAGATACTTGTACAGATTATCATGAAAAGTGTGAAATGCAGAATAAGACCAGAAATTGGTGATGAAATGTGAGTGGGTTTGTTGAAGGCAAGAGCACTAGCAATGCTCTCTCTCTCTTTATATATATATATAGATATTCATAATAGATTCACCAACTTACATAACACCACTACAACAGGATATCAGAGAAGAACATAGAAAATCATTGGAACTTTTTAAGAACACTATTAAATCTGCAGCAGCAGAAACAGTGGGATATATAAAAAAGGAAAGTAAGAATTTGGTTAAGTGAAGAAACATGGCAAAAAATCGAAGAAAGAAAAGAAGTTAAACTAAGAATGCTATCTACTCAAAATGAATCAACAGTCCTTGAATACAGACAACTGGACAAAGATATTAAAGCAAATGCTCACAAAGATAAACATTATTACATCCAGAGGTTATCTTTAGAGGCAGAATCAGCATCCAAAACAGGGAACAGTAAAATACTCTTTCATAATATGAAACAGCTAACGAATCATCCGCCGACAACAAACTGTCATGTGAAAGGAAAAACAACGAATCCATACCATCACAACAAGCACAATCGAACAGATGGGCTGAACATTTTAAAGAGGTATTAAATAGATCATGACCATATGATCGTATGATATCACTTGATCATCATCAAGGTGTTGATGTGGCATGATGAATGAGATCGGAGATATGATCATGAAATAGGTCAATGGAAGAAACTAAACAAGCCATCAAGAAACTGAAAAACAACAAAGCCAGGGGTAGCAATGATATTTCAGGAGAGATGCTAAAGCAACTGACGAGGAATCAATGGGATTCCTACGTACCTTAATGAACGATGTTTGGCAAAATGAGACCCCTCCAAAAGATTGGAAAGACGGAGTAACAGCTCCCAAAAAGAAAGTGATTTGTCAAATTGCAACAACTGGCGCGGAATAACTGCTATCAACACCTGGCAAACTATTCTGCAGCATTTTGATGGAGAGGCTGAAAAAAGCTGTTGACGCAAGGCTAAGAGAAGAACAAGCTGGATTTCATCCACATCGTTCTTGTACCGATCATATCTTCACGCTGAGATCCATTTTAGAAAAATCAATTGAACTCCAGTCACCACTAGTGATAAATTTTATAGACTTTCAGAAAGCGTTTGATAGTCTTCACCGTTCTACTCTCTGGGAGATTCTTAAGACCTACGGCTTCCAGAAAAATACATCAATATCATAAAAGCCTTCTATTCTGTAGCATCCTGCTGTGTAAGAACAGATGTAGGAAACACAGACTGGTTCACAGTCAATTGGGTGTGAAGCAGGGCTGCGTTATGTCATCAATGCTTTTTGGATAGCTATAGACTGGATCATGCGCAAATGCACCCAAGATGATCAACTAGGCATCAAATGGCTTAATAACAGCAGACTATTTGATCTTGACTTTGCCGATGACGTGGCCATTATTGAATTTAACCACACAAGCAACCCACAAACTAATGAGCAATCTTTGCACACTTGCAGAACAGGTTGGTCTCCAGATTAATTCTACCAAGACCAAAATTATGGACCTCACAAACTCGACAGACAACATCGTAATAAATGGCCAAACACTGGAGAAAGTTGAACATTTTACATATTATGGTAGTAAAGTATCAAACAACGGAGACACAATGAAAGAAATAAACTCTCGTATTGCTATAGCAGCTAGTGCCTTCACTAAGTTAACAAATATCTGGCAACCTCAAGACCTTAATATATGTACAAAAGTTAAATTGTTTAGGTCATGTGTGATTCCTGTACTTACCTACGGTTGTGAAAGTTGGAAATCAGCAAAGAAAATTGATAAGAAACTGGACAGCTTTGAGAATAAATGTCTTCGAAAATTATTAAAAGTAAAATGGAGTGATTTCGTTTCTAACAACACAGTAAGAGATAGAACACACCAACAACCCATATCAAATATTATAAGGAAACGACGGTGGAAATATTTAGGCCATGTTCTTCTTCTTCAATGATCCAGCAGCACTTAAGTTTTTGCACTTCGCCAATGCTATGTAGTGGTATCTGCATGTGTTTGTAAGTTGTTCTTTTGTTCCGTATCTCTCTCTTCACCCTTCGCCCCTAGGAAGCATAGGTCCGCAACCAAGGCCTTCCAAGCCCGCCTATCCAAGGCCATCCTTTCCAGATCTCGCCACTCTCTCCCCGTCCTCTTGCATTCCATCTCTAACTCCCGTCTCCAGGTGTTTCTGGGTCTTCCTTACTTCTATTGCCCTGGGGTTCCATCGGAGAGCCTGTCTCACGATGCTGTCAGGGGTTTCCTCAGTGTGTGTCCTATCCATCTCCACCTTCTGCTCATTATCTCTTGTTCCACCTGCCGTTGTCCTGCCCTATCCCACAGTTCTCTGTTTGTGGTCCTGTCGTACCATCTCAGATGGAGTATCCTGCGTAGGCATCTATTGATGAATGTCTGCAACTTTTGGTGTTCACCTTAGTTGTTCTCCATGTCTCTGCTCCATACAGAAGGACAGACTTAACATGTGAGTTAAATATCATTATCTTAGTTTTATTCCTAATCATTCTTGAACTCCATATGTTCTTCAGAATGGCAAATGCTGATCTTGCCTTTTGTATTCTAACCTTAACATCTTCATCTGTGCCACCTTGAATGTTGACGACACTTCCCAGGTTTTGAAATGTGTCCACCTCTTTTAGTGGTGATCCTCTCAATAATATTGGGTCTCTGGAACCAGCATTTAATCTCATGATCTTTGTTTTCTCCCCATGAAGTCAAACCTAGTTGCTGTGAGACTGTTTCTAGTTTTGTTATTTTCTCTTGCATCTGCTGATGGTTGTGAGAGAGGAGTGATAGATCATCTGCAAAATCCAGATCCTCCAATTGACTCATCATGGTCCATTGTATTCCATTTCTTCCCTGGCAGTTGTTGATCTCATTATCCAGTCAATAGCCAGCAGGAAAAGGAAGGGCGATAAAAGGCAGCCCTGTCGCACACCAGTCTTTATTTCAAAGGCCTCTGTCAGTTTTCCTTCATGCAGTACTCTAGCCGTAGTCTCCTCATACATTTTCTTTATTAAATTGGTTAGCTTCTGGGGACGCCATAGTGTCGTAGAAGTTTCCAGAGTGTTTCCCTGTATAGGCTATCGAATGCCTTTTCATAGTCTCCAAAGTTTATTAAGTCCACATGTGTTTGTAAGTTGTTCTTTTGTTCCGTATAGTGTTCCATTTATCTGGCCTTGGAGGAAGGAGGGTCTTTCTGATGTCATCTAGTGCTTGACACTTGAAGAGGTGGTGGTGAACGGTTTCATGATGATGTGCACAGTTGGCACTCTGGAGTGTGTTGTGGTTGAATTTTGTTCAAGTAATTATTAAGTGTTATGTGTTGGGTCTGGAGTCTAAAAATTGTGCTCTAATCTCTTCTTGTAAGGTGGTTGATGTTGTCATTAACGTTAGGGCTGGCCATATGGCTGTTCACCTCTCTTCACGTGTCTCCCATGGCCCATCTGTTCAGCCAAATTTCTTTGTTGTCATTAGGATTTGCTTTGCTGTATGGAGAGTTGTTGCTGTAATTGGTTGTTCCTGTGTTGACCCTTTCTTGGCTAGCCTATATGCTTTATCATTTCCAGGTGTGTTTGAATGTCCAGGGATCCACTGCATAGTTATTTTGATGTCATGTGATAAATCTGTCAATATCTAGGGCTATATGGGAGAGTTCAGATTTACAATGTCCACCATCTTCTAGATGTTGAGATGACACCTTTTAAGACGTGTTGAGATGAGACAGTGATTCTATTTTTCGTTGACCTGGAAACCCCACACAGGGGCTAACTCATAACATGGAAACCACACAGGGGCTAACTCTTAACCTGGAAACCCCACACAGGGGCTAACTCATAACATGGAAATCCCACACAGGGGCTAACTCATAACATGGAAATCCCACACAGGGGCTAACTCGTAACCTGGAAATCCCACACAGGGGCTAACTCGTAACATGGAAATCCCATGAGGGAAAGGAGGGGGATAACTTGTAACATACATGGAAGGAATTAGATGATATAAATCAGCAAACTAGAACTGATCAAGACCCTACTTCGCCTACAAGTGGTTTCTCTGGAATCAGGCTGCATCATGAAAGCCTGGCTAAGTGAGTAGAGATGGAAGAGATAAACAAAACCGGGTGAAAAAAATGCTGTACTAAAAAGGTGCGTGTGTGGCATGAAAATGCACAAGATATCACTGATAGAACAAATAAAGAAGTAGACTACTTGACCACACAAAGTGTGCACATCATCATATCAATGACAGGCTGGCAAAAGTCAGCTCTGACAACCTTCCTATAACCAATCAGATACCATGTTACAGTATAACTCTAGATGTGATACTTTAAAGTGAGGTTTTTCTGTGTTGTAAAATCTGACATTTACCTGTCTGTATAAATATGTATCATGTGGATAATGTGCAAACATCACCATTGAAATTTGGATGTGCCTGTCCTACATGCTGTAAGGGCCTATGAGGGTGCAACATACTCATGTTCTCGGAGCAAATCACAAAGAATGGTTAACTTGGATGATACGAAAAACAGAGAAGAAAGTAGACGACCAGAGCACAAGTTTGTCCAGTGCTGGTATACCAAGTGATGTAATCAGACCCACTACTCACCTGGTACATGCCGACACCGAGATGTTTGGGTTCAATCTTGACCAGTTCTGCTAGTGGGTCCTGGAGTCTTCTAGCTAGTGACACTAAATCAGTGGAAGAAGAAATTACAGTCATAAGTGTGGGGAATAGAAGATGATGAATCATCATAGGACATTTATATTGTGTGTGGATGTGTGTGGCATGTGGATATATGTGCATGTGTGTGGCATGTGGATATATGTGCATGTGTGTGGCCAAAATATTTAATCTTTTGGGACATGTTATTTATGAGCCAATGCTCCTTGATATTCAGGTCTTGTAGGATACCTTTGTTTCTTTTCTCTGTCCAGGAACTTCTAAGAACTTTTCTATAGCACCTTGTTTCAAAAGCTTCAATTTTATTTTGTAATGTTTGTGTTATGATGTTGTCAGATATCGATAAAAATGTAGTAACATATCAAATTTGGGAGTGTTGACAAATATGAGTAAATGTGGAGTATTGTGATCAGATGGCACCCCCCAGACTGCCGTATAATTTGTTTAAACTTTGATATCATATGTGGATGTGTGTGTGGAGTGTTGTCAGATATTAGTAAATGTGGAGTATTGTGATCAGATGGCACCCCCCAGACTGCCGTATAATTTGTTTAAACTTTGATATCATATGTGGATGTGTGTGTGGAGTGTTGTCAGATATTAGTAAATGTGGAGTATTGTGATCAGATGGCACCCCCCAGACTGCCGTATAATTTGTTTAAACTTTGATATCATATGTGGATGTGTGTGTGGAGTGTTGTCAGATATTAGTCTTCTTCTTTACGTTCGTTCTTTACGACCAATTTTAATCACTCCTTATGATATGATTTGATCTTTGCCAAGAACGTGTATACGTTGCACATTGGTTTGTAGGCCCCTAAACGCATAGACTTCTACACGTTTAGGACATGTGCATCCGATTTCAGCCAAACCTCCTTAGTTGCCTCTTACGACATGCGTGGCAGGTAATAGTGGTTCTATTCTTCACACCCCAAATTTGGGCCCCGGTAACCACTAGGGCGAGAGATTAGTAAATGTGGAGTATTATGATGAGACGACACCCCTCAGACTGCCGTATGATTTGTTTGAACTTTGATATCATATGTGGATGTGTGTATGGAGTGTTGTCAGATATTAGTAAATGTGGAGTATTGTGATCAGACGACACCCTCCAGACTGCCGTGTAATTTGTTACAACTTTCACATCATATGTGGATGTGTGTAGTTGTGATAAACGCCCCTCGGACTGCTGTATAATTTGTTACAACTTTGATATCACTATTGTTGATAATAAACTTGCTCACGTCAAGCCACAGTTTGATTAGTTAAAAGTTGAACTCACCTGCACCTCTAAGTGTTGGATCCAACTCAGGAAGTTCTTTCTTGGCATCGTCAGACACACTGTAAATTGACGCTCCACTCTCGTCAACAATACTGAAGATACAGGAAGCACAACATAAAAGCTGACACTACAAGCAATTATAATTTGTCTCTCACTCCATCTCAACTAACTTTACTGATACAGCCAACAACAGACATTTCCCTATCAGTGTCGTAAAAGCTTCTTTTTGGTACTTCCAGCTGATCCATGTAGGAAATCTGTAGACATTTTATTTTCTTACTATATGACAAAAGAAAGGGTAAGAGTCCTAGTTGTTTGCTTACGTCGTTTGTATCAATCAAATTAAATACTCTTTGTTATCTGTGTGGTTTGTATAATCTATATAAGAGAAGACAGCAGTAAAACTACGTAGCAATGGCGAAACATGTAAAAACAAAGTACTGTAGTTTTACAAAATACAAAAACAATACACAACAACGTTTCGACCAAAAGGCCTTTAACACTTTCGCTGCTACTGCCGTTAAAAGTTGGTGAAAGACCAACTCCCTTTCACTGCGTGATCGACTTTTGTTGCCAGGGGACATGTCTTTTCGTCCTGGAGTACGCTCTTTTTCATGGGGAGTTTCGCTGACCGTACACTGGTACTACATTACACACTACTTCCGTATTGTTCAGAAGAGCTCTCCAAAATGGCAGATCTAGCGCACATGCTGTAAAAATACAATACGCCCGTTTAAAAAAAATATTTTCGTAAGTAAACAAAGACTTTCAAAATGAATGACGTAGCTGATGATAGTCAGGTCTAAAATGACACCGATTCGGACTTCTTAGCCAGTGATAGTGATAAAACGGGCTCTGAATATGGATCAATGGTAGATATTCCCAAGGGTACAGGACCCCACCTCAAAAACGTGGGCGTATCATACTGTGGATAGGCATGGGGAGCAGCGTCAACAGCAGTTGCTGGTGGATAATGAATATACTATATATATATATATATATATATATATATATATATAGACAGGTCAGTAGCTCATTCATATATGAACAGTATCTCGTAGCCTCAAAATCCTATGTTTATTAGTTTATTTTTATGATTTTGGAAATTATCATCCTGAAAACTGATCATGGCCAAAAAATAGTGTGGCAGTGAGCCAGACTTGGTTGAAAATTGGGTGGCAGCAAAAGTGTTAACTAGCAAAAGATACAAGAGAAGTGAAGAAATTCACTTCTTACATGGCACAGAACATATAGAATCAGACAATAAATGCCTAACAGCCATAAAATGAAAATCGGTGACTAAAACAAATAACGAAATAAATGCAAAAAAGTAGAAACACAACAAATGTAACTACTAAATCTAACTACGCCACAACGAATAGGTGCATCAAAATGGTGAATAGTATTATCAATATAAGGGAAGACTGCAGTAAAATGTGGTTTATATAGTGAACGTGACTACATTGTGTCCCCATCAAGTACCTACAGCACATAGAACAGGCACATCTGAAATTTGTGCCAAAGTGTATGTATGTTATTCAACAGGACACAAATTTGGGTTTGAAGATTGGTGCGGCAAGAAAAGAACAGTACGACAGGTATACAAGTAGGCTCATCAATCAAAATCGAACTGGTACGGTCAGTCGCTGGACGCTGTTGGAGATATTGCGAAGATCGGAGCACCTATGGACATGTTGGAGTGCAATGAAGATATTCCAAACTGAAACACAAATTTTCAGAGATGGATGGGGTTGTCGATAGAAAAGTTGATAACACTCTGTGCACGTTACCATAGGATGTGTAATTCTGGGGTTTGAGTCCAGTTTGGGCCAAAAAGTCTTGGTGTGCACACAGAACGTAGTTGGACTACAGGTTTCCTGATACTTTATTGTGCATCTAAATTACAAGTACCTCTGAAGTAAGAGTAAGACTTACCTGAATGGTGAGGGACACTGGTGATAAGTAAAGCAAGTCTTCATGCAAAAATCAACCATAGCAGGTGAACGAAAAAAGTACATGCTGGTAACTATGATTTACAAAAGGAGAAACCCCATTTGAAAGTAGCACATCTGGAGTTACATTGTAGCATGGTATCAGATCTAATTAGTCATAGGAAGGTCATCAGAACTAACTTATGTCAAAGAGTCCACATGTAACAGATCCTCTGACTATACATATCTTAACTGTCAACACAAAGTCATCAACCAATCACAGCAACAACTCTCCATACAACTAAGCAAATGCTAACCACAAAACAAAAAAAAAAAAGAAATTTGGCTGAACAAATGGGCACACAAGTAGAGGTTTACAGAAACATGGAAAACCCTACCTCCTTTGGTAACATCAACCACCTTACAATGGAGAAATTAGACATAACACTTAATAATCACATGAACAGAATTTGACCACAACACACTTCAGTGTGCACATTATCATGAAACTGGAACGAATTCGAGAATTAGGAGTTAAGTTTGGACATCCCAGACAGTGTCGTCTTCGTGGTAGAGAGAGAAGGTATACTAATCAACGTCTCCTGGAGTCGGTTAGAAAATTGACTTTAGGATGGCTGCTGCAGCGGAGGACAGAGCACACATTGGAATGCCAATGTGCCATGATATCGATTGCATAACATAATATATCATTATGAAATCGTTCAATACTGCCCCTTCTGGTGCCAAGCGCTAGATGATGTCAGGAAGATCCTCCTTCCTCCTAGGTCAGATAAATTAAACACATTATACGGAACAAAAGAACAACTTACAAATATCACTCCATAGCATTGGATGGAAGGGTAAGAGCTTCAAGTGTTGCTGGATAATTGAAGAAGAAGAAGAAGAGGTTATGACAGCTGTTTGAGTAAACAAACTGATGATGACATACATTATGATTAACAGCAGTACATACCAGTACATAATCTTGTTGGAGTAAAAGTATCCTCGTGTGATCATGTTTGAAATAACTTGTTCAGTCTCACGACAAGCTACTCCGTTGCCAATGGTGATAACCTCACATCTGAGGAATAGACACAAGCCAACAATACAATCAGTGGTGGCACGTCAATAAGGGCCAGTGGGGCCCGGCCCGACATTTTGAATGTGTATTTATTAATTTTATAAATTATTTGTTCATAATTATTATTTTCAACGTGATACTGAAGAGCTTTGAAAGTTGATATATAACGCTAAAACATCACACAGTCTGAACTCTGAAATTCAGCATCTTTCCTCCCTAATTAGTATACGCCCCTGGTCATTAAGGACCAGTTAGGTTTGTCCCCAAAACAAAAATGAGTAACGTGTACTGATTATTTTATAAATTATTTCTTCATAAATATTACTTTTAACTTGACACGGATTAGCTTTGAAAATTGAATATATAACACTACAATATAAATATTATATCATAATGATATAACACTCATAATAATATATAAAATATTAAAAAGAAATATTATATAATACAGTCTGAATACAGTCACACATATTGCAGCGCAAATAATAGAAATAAGTTACTAATCACCATAGAATAGTTTATCGCCCATTCCATCAATATACATTTGTCTATGACATTGTACTTTCACTTTCGTGTCGACCGGTCAGAGTTCACGAGATGCGTACATATAGGAGAACCTGGTTCAAGGGTCACGGATCTCGTGGTAATTGTGTTTATGGTTTTCAAAAAAAAAAAACGTGTTTTATTTGCATTGTGAGCCCTTAAAAGGACTGTATGTGAGACTGTGAGTGGTTGTGGGTTACTATGGGAGCCAGAAGGTGATGGTATCAGCAATAATTGCTAGGAAGAAGCCCAAATTTTGGGATTTAGTCTGGCGCCGCCACATGAACTCACTCATGTATGAGTTCAAGAGATGGCGATGTGTCCCATTTTGCCTCTTGTTCCTTTCCTTAGCAGTTTTCCACAGGCGCTCGATGGTCTGGGTATGGGCGCCTATGTTTGGGTCAACAAAGTTAACTGAGTCGTTGACTGTTTGGTGGTTCAAGCCCGGAATACTGGCAACTGTTCTGTACGCTCGCCACTGGTCGAACATGACCGTTGTACAGGGACAATGTGCGCCCTAATGATAGGTAGAAGTGTTTCAGCTTTCCTATCAGGAACACACGCCATGAAACATTCATCTGTGTCGCGGCAAATACCACTTAACACCCACTGTTGTGGTAAAACTCGACCGACATGATGTTTTCTTCGACTGAACAGGCTCTCATCAATTTCAACAATCTGGTCGGGGCCTCCAATGCTGACAGGTGTCTGCATTAGTGTGTTTGCACACACCTCTCATAGAATGTTCTTCCACTTATCTGTTTTGCTGCTCATATGCAACTGTTCTTCACAGAAATCTATTGTTGTCTACTCCTGAGACAAGGCGTACAGGAATAAAATTACATCCCTGTAAGTCAGATTTGATCCTTGCAACCATGTCTAATGATGATGTCCTCTTTACAGGTAATGCGATAGCATCTCCCCCGGTCTTATCTTGCCGTCAATGACAATGTCATATCATGGTTATTGGAACATTTTCTTGAAGAATGTAAAAAAAAAACAACGCTACTCTTCTCGTCATTAACAGCTGGTGAAAGAGACAAAAAAAATCCATCGTCATCTTTACGTATGTATCAAGTAAGCAGGAATGACCGGATTTACAGTGCGGGAATGAGCGGGATTTAATTACAGGATTTTCCATCAATACAATAATAATGGGGACCCTCTGCGCTATATTTAGAACAATGCTCGAAAACAGTCTAAATTTAGAAGGACCCAATTTTAACGGTGAGTCCCAGCCAACTCTAAATAACTTGTTGAATAATATAACTTTAATCTAGCATTTTATGTTGATTTTAAATTGAATTCGTCTATATATACCAATACTGGAATGCAAGGTCACATGGTGTAGTTGTGGTCTGATTCTCCATAATTCTTACCGAGTCCGAAGGCCAATAAGTTTATAGTTGGCTCTGGTTGAGTTAGAAACATTTTTAACAAAGTACTAGAAATTTACAAAATACAAAAACAATGACAATTAACAGAAAAGTTTAAGAAATTGCATTTATCAAGCAAAGAATACAACAGAAGTGAAAAATTTCACTTCTTTTGCAGTGCATTGCATATGGAGTAAAAATCATGGCATATCCTTTACAGGACGTAGCCATCAACCACAGTAAATGAGTCGTTTTCTACATTTACTGCAGAGATTATATATTACAAAATCACCTAATATGTAGCCGCTCCTGTCGTTTGATGCGTCCGAAATATTTAATTGTCCTTGATTTTATATTAGTTAATAGCCAACTCTCTTTAGTATCAAGCTGTTACAGAACAGAAGCATTTGTTCTTTTCCTGAATAACTTTCCGGAATAGACAAATAATAGTAAATACTCAAAAACCACGATTTTTCTGAAATTTTTGCGGGCCCACCAAGAAAAATGACCACGAGCCCACGAACACAATTATAAACATTAAGTGATTAACTATGGGATTGCGAGAGAGAGAGAGAAATGATTAACTACTGAATTGAAAAACAGGTTATGGCTGAATTAAATTTAGGTCCCATTTTCCTATTGCAGGTGTATGTACAAATTCAGTTGCAGTTTTCTTAATTATTAACAGATTTTTACAAGCAATATACCATTTTGTAGTTAAATGAATTTTCTTTTAGACTGATCTAAAACAATTGTTTAATTTTAGTAGGAAATTTGTAAATGTTAAATTATTATTTACAACAGAAAACCATTAAAAAGATATTTAAATGTCCCAATTTATCGAAAAATCTTGAATTTCCAAAACATTTAATACCTTACACTTGGTGGTTACTGTATTGCATATCTTTGTGATTTGTATGTGATCTGAGCCCAAGAGCGATTGTACATTGTGCAGTTATGCTACAATTAGGCCAGCACATCTGATTTCTGCAACACTTTTTATTTACTAGGGTAGCTTGCCTAGGCTATTACCTCGGTCATCTCTTATGAAATGCCTTGTAGGTCGAATGTTAAAATTCTTTGCTCCCTTGGAGCCTCGGCAACAAACGGACGAAACATTTACACAAATGTAGAAAGATAAGATTTACACAAATGTAGAAAGATAGGATATACAAGAAGAAGAAATAAGACTACAGAAAGATAAGATATACAAAAATGTAGAAAGATAGGATATACAAGAAGAAGAAACAAGACTACAGAAAGATAAGATTTACAAAAATGTAGAAAGATAGGATATACAAGAAGAAGAAATAAGACTACAGAAAGATAAGATTTACAAAAATGTAGAAAGATAGGATATACAAGAAGAAGAAACAAGACTACAGAAAGATAAGATTTACAAAAATGTAGAAAGATAGGATATACAAGAAGAAGAAATAAGACTACAGAAAGATAAGATTTACAAAAATGTAGAAAGATAGGATATACAAGAAGAAGAAATAAGACTACAGAAAGATAAGATATACAAAAATGTAGAAAGATAGGATATACAAGAAGAAGAAATAAGACTACAGAAAGATAAGATTTACAAAAATGTAGAAAGATAGGATATACAAGAAGAAGAAATAAGACTACAGAAAGATAAGATTTACAAAAATGTAGAAAGATAGGATATACAAGAAGAAGAAATAAGACTACAGAAAGATAAGATTTACAAAAATGTAGAAAGATAGGATATACAAGAAGAAGAAATAAGACTACAGAAAGATAAGATATACAAAAATGTAGAAAGATAGGATATACAAGAAGAAGAAATAAGACTACAGAAAGATAAGATATACAAAAATGTAGAAAGATAGGATATACAAGAAGAAGAAATAAGACTACAGAAAGATAAGATTTACAAAAATGTAGAAAGATAGGATATACAAGAAGAAGAAATAAGACTACAGAAAGATAAGATATACAAAAATGTAGAAAGATAGGATATACAAGAAGAAGAAATAAGACTACAGAAAGATAAGATATACAAAAATGTAGAAAGATAGGATATACAAGAAGAAGAAATAAGACTACAGAAAGATAAGATATACAAAAATGTAGAAAGATAGGATATACAAGAAGAAGAAATAAGACTACAGAAAGATAAGATATACAAAAATGTAGAAAGATAGGATATACAAGAAGAAGAAATAAGACTACAGAAAGATAAGATTTACAAAAATGTAGAAAGATAGGATATACAAGAAGAAGAAACAAGACTACAGAAAGATAAGATATACAAAAATGTAGAAAGATAGGATATACAAGAAGAAGAAATAAGACTACAGAAAGATAAGATATACAAAAATGAAGAAAGATAGGATATACAAGAAGAAGAAATAAGACTACAGAAAGATAGGATATACAAAAATGTAGAAAGATAGGATATACAAGAAGAAGAAATAAGACTACAGAAAGATAAGATATACAAAAATGTAGAAAGATAGGATATACAAGAAGAAGAAACAAGACTACAGAAAGATAAGATTTACAAAAATGTAGAAAGATAGGATATACAAGAAGAAGAAATAAGACTACAGAAAGATAAGATATACAAAAATGTAGAAAGATAGGATATACAAGAAGAAGAAATAAGACTACAGAAAGATAAGATATACAAAAAGAAATAAGACTACAGAAAGATAAGATTTACAAAAATGTAGAAAGATAGGATATACAAGAAGAAGAAATAAGACTACAGAAAGATAAGATATACAAAAAGAAATAAGACTACAGAAAGATAAGATTTACAAAAATGTAGAAAGATAGGATATACAAGAAGAAGAAATAAGACTACAGAAAGATAAGATATACAAAAATGTAGAAAGATAGGATATACAAGAAGAAGAAATAAGACTACAGAAAGATAAGATATACAAAAATGTAGAAAGATAGGATATACAAGAAGAAGAAACAAGACTACAGAAAGATAAGATATACAAAAATGTAGAAAGATAGGATATACAAGAAGAAGAAATAAGACTACAGAAAGATAAGATATACAAAAATGAAGAAAGATAGGATATACAAGAAGAAGAAATAAGACTACAGAAAGATAAGATATACAAAAATGTAGAAAGATAGGATATACAAGAAGAAGAAATAAGACTACAGAAAGATAAGATATACAAAAATGTAGAAAGATAGGATATACAAGAAGAAGAAACAAGACTACAGAAAGATAAGATATACAAAAAGAAACAAGACTACAGAAAGATAAGATTTACAAAAATGTAGAAAGATAGGATATACAAGAAGAAGAAATAAGACTACAGAAAGATAAGATTTACAAAAATGTAGAAAGATAGGATATACAAGAAGAAGAAACAAGACTACAGAAAGATAAGATATACAAAAATGTAGAAAGATAGGATATACAAGAAGAAGAAACAAGACTACAGAAAGATAAGATATACAAAAATGTAGAAAGATAGGATATACAAGAAGAAGAAATAAGACTACAGAAAGATAAGATTTACAAAAATGTAGAAAGATAGGATATACAAGAAGAAGAAATAAGACTACAGAAAGATAAGATTTACAAAAATGTAGAAAGATAGGATATACAAGAAGAAGAAATAAGACTACAGAAAGATAAGATTTACAAAAATGTAGAAAGATAGGATATACAAGAAGAAGAAATAAGACTACAGAAAGATAAGATTTACAAAAATGTAGAAAGATAGGATATACAAGAAGAAGAAATAAGACTACAGAAAGATAAGATATACAAAAATGTAGAAAGATAGGATATACAAGAAGAAATAAGACTACAGAAAGATAAGATATACAAAAATGTAGAAAGATAGGATATACAAGAAGAAGAAATAAGACTACAGAAAGATAAGATTTACAAAAATGTAGAAAGATAGGATATACAAGAAGAAGAAATAAGACTACAGAAAGATAAGATATACAAAAATGTAGAAAGATAGGATATACAAGAAGAAGAAATAAGACTACAGAAAGATAAGATATACAAAAATGTAGAAAGATAGGATATACAAGAAGAAGAAATAAGACTACAGAAAGATAAGATATACAAAAATGTAGAAAGATAGGATATACAAGAAGAAGAAATAAGACTACAGAAAGATAAGATATACAAAAATGTAGAAAGATAGGATATACAAGAAGAAGAAATAAGACTACAGAAAGATAAGATTTACAAAAATGTAGAAAGATAGGATATACAAGAAGAAGAAACAAGACTACAGAAAGATAAGATATACAAAAATGTAGAAAGATAGGATATACAAGAAGAAGAAATAAGACTACAGAAAGATAAGATATACAAAAATGAAGAAAGATAGGATATACAAGAAGAAGAAATAAGACTACAGAAAGATAGGATATACAAAAATGTAGAAAGATAGGATATACAAGAAGAAGAAATAAGACTACAGAAAGATAAGATATACAAAAATGTAGAAAGATAGGATATACAAGAAGAAGAAACAAGACTACAGAAAGATAAGATTTACAAAAATGTAGAAAGATAGGATATACAAGAAGAAGAAATAAGACTACAGAAAGATAAGATATACAAAAATGTAGAAAGATAGGATATACAAGAAGAAGAAATAAGACTACAGAAAGATAAGATATACAAAAAGAAATAAGACTACAGAAAGATAAGATTTACAAAAATGTAGAAAGATAGGATATACAAGAAGAAGAAATAAGACTACAGAAAGATAAGATATACAAAAAGAAATAAGACTACAGAAAGATAAGATTTACAAAAATGTAGAAAGATAGGATATACAAGAAGAAGAAATAAGACTACAGAAAGATAAGATATACAAAAATGTAGAAAGATAGGATATACAAGAAGAAGAAATAAGACTACAGAAAGATAAGATATACAAAAATGTAGAAAGATAGGATATACAAGAAGAAGAAACAAGACTACAGAAAGATAAGATATACAAAAATGTAGAAAGATAGGATATACAAGAAGAAGAAATAAGACTACAGAAAGATAAGATATACAAAAATGAAGAAAGATAGGATATACAAGAAGAAGAAATAAGACTACAGAAAGATAAGATATACAAAAATGTAGAAAGATAGGATATACAAGAAGAAGAAATAAGACTACAGAAAGATAAGATATACAAAAATGTAGAAAGATAGGATATACAAGAAGAAGAAACAAGACTACAGAAAGATAAGATATACAAAAAGAAACAAGACTACAGAAAGATAAGATTTACAAAAATGTAGAAAGATAGGATATACAAGAAGAAGAAATAAGACTACAGAAAGATAAGATTTACAAAAATGTAGAAAGATAGGATATACAAGAAGAAGAAACAAGACTACAGAAAGATAAGATATACAAAAATGTAGAAAGATAGGATATACAAGAAGAAGAAACAAGACTACAGAAAGATAAGATATACAAAAAGGTAGAAAGATAGGATATACAAGAAGAAGAAATAAGACTACAGAAAGATAAGATTTACAAAAATGTAGAAAGATAGGATATACAAGAAGAAGAAATAAGACTACAGAAAGATAAGATTTACAAAAATGTAGAAAGATAGGATATACAAGAAGAAGAAATAAGACTACAGAAAGATAAGATTTACAAAAATGTAGAAAGATAGGATATACAAGAAGAAGAAATAAGACTACAGAAAGATAAGATTTACAAAAATGTAGAAAGATAGGATATACAAGAAGAAGAAATAAGACTACAGAAAGATAAGATTTACAAAAATGTAGAAAGATAGGATATACAAGAAGAAGAAATAAGACTACAGAAAGATAAGATTTACAAAAATGTAGAAAGATAGGATATACAAGAAGAAGAAATAAGACTACAGAAAGATAAGATTTACAAAAATGTAGAAAGATAGGATATACAAGAAGAAGAAATAAGACTACAGAAAGATAAGATTTACAAAAATGTAGAAAGATAGGATATACAAGAAGAAGAAATAAGACTACAGAAAGATAAGATTTACAAAAATGTAGAAAGATAGGATATACAAGAAGAAGAAATAAGACTACAGAAAGATAAGATATACAAAAATGTAGAAAGATAGGATATACAAGAAGAAGAAATAAGACTACAGAAAGATAAGATTTACAAAAATGTAGAAAGATAGGATATACAAGAAGAAGAAATAAGACTACAGAAAGATAAGATTTACAAAAATGTAGAAAGATAGGATATACAAGAAGAAGAAATAAGACTACAGAAAGATAAGATTTAAAAAAATGTAGAAAGATAGGATATACAAGAAGAAGAAATAAGACTACAGAAAGATAAGATATACAAAAATGTAGAAAGATAGGATATACAAGAAGAAGAAATAAGACTACAGAAAGATAAGATATACAAAAATGTAGAAAGATAGGATATACAAGAAGAAGAAATAAGACTACAGAAAGATAAGATTTACAAAAATGTAGAAAGATAGGATATACAAGAAGAAGAAATAAGACTACAGAAAGATAAGATTTACAAAAATGTAGAAAGATAGGATATACAAGAAGAAGAAATAAGACTACAGAAAGATAAGATTTACAAAAATGTAGAAAGATAGGATATACAAGAAGAAGAAATAAGACTACAGAAAGATAAGATATACAAAAATGTAGAAAGATAGGATATACAAGAAGAAGAAATAAGACTACAGAAAGATAAGATATACAAAAATGTAGAAAGATAGGATATACAAGAAGAAGAAATAAGACTACAGAAAGATAAGATATACAAAAATGTAGAAAGATAGGATATACAAGAAGAAGAAATAAGACTACAGAAAGATAAGATATACAAAAATGTAGAAAGATAGGATATACAAGAAGAAGAAATAAGACTACAGAAAGATAAGATTTACAAAAATGTAGAAAGATAGGATATACAAGAAGAAGAAACAAGACTACAGAAAGATAAGATATACAAAAATGTAGAAAGATAGGATATACAAGAAGAAGAAATAAGACTACAGAAAGATAAGATATACAAAAATGTAGAAAGATAGGATATACAAGAAGAAGAAACAAGACTACAGAAAGATAAGATTTACAAAAATGTAGAAAGATAGGATATACAAGAAGAAGAAATAAGACTACAGAAAGATAAGATTTACAAAAATGTAGAAAGATAGGATATACAAGAAGAAGAAACAAGACTACAGAAAGATAAGATTTACAAAAATGTAGAAAGATAGGATATACAAGAAGAAGAAATAAGACTACAGAAAGATAGGATATACAAAAATGTAGAAAGATAGGATATACAAGAAGAAGAAATAAGACTACAGAAAGATAAGATATACAAAAATGTAGAAAGATAGGATATACAAGAAGAAGAAATAAGACTACAGAAAGATAAGATTTACAAAAATGTAGAAAGATAGGATATACAAGAAGAAGAAATAAGACTACAGAAAGATAAGATTTACAAAAATGTAGAAAGATAGGATATACAAGAAGAAGAAATAAGACTACAGAAAGATAAGATTTACAAAAATGCAGAAAGACAGGATATACAAGAAGAAGAAATAAGACTACAGAAAGATAAGATTTACAAAAATGTAGAAAGATAGGATATACAAGAAGAAGAAATAAGACTACAGAAAGATAAGATATACAAAAATGTAGAAAGATAGGATATACAAGAAAGAAATAAGACTACAGAAAGATAAGATATACAAAAATGCAGAAAGATAGGATATACAAGAAGAAGAAATAAGACTACAGAAAGATAAGATTTACAAAAATGTAGAAAGACAGGATATACAAGAAGAAGAAACAAGACTACAGAAAGATAAGATTTACAAAAATGTAGAAAGACAGGATATACAAGAAGAAACAAGACTACAGAAAGATAAGATTTACAAAAATGTAGAAAGACAGGATATACAAGAAGAAGAAACAAGACTACAGAAAGATAAGATTTACAAAAATGTAGAAAGACAGGATATAATGTAATCCTGTAAGAAGAAGAAACAAGACTACAGAAAGATAAGATTTACAAAAATGTAGAAAGACAGGATATACAAGAAGAAGAAACAAGACTACAGAAAGATAAGATTTACAAAAATGTAGAAAGACAGGATATACAAGAAGAAGAAACAAGACTACAGAAAGATAAGATTTACAAAAATGTAGAAATACAGGATATACAAGAAGAAGAAACAAGACTACAGAAAGATAAGATTTACAAAAATGTAGAAAGATAGGATATACAAGAAGAAACAAGACTACAGAAAGATAAGATTTACAAAAATGTAGAAAGACAGGATATACAAGAAGAAACAAGACTACAGAAAGATAAGATTTACAAAAATGTAGAAAGACAGGATATAAGTAGTGATACTGTAAAGATAAGAATCAAAGCAAGATCTACAACAGATAATTTACAAAAATGTGGAAATGATAGGATATGAAGAGAAGAAACAAGACTACAGAAAGATAAGATTTACAAAAATGTAGAAAGACAGGATATACAAGAAGAAACAAGACTACGAAAGATAAGATATACAAAAATGTAAAAGACAGATGTATTGATAGTTCAATAAGCAAGCACTTCAAATGTAAGATCTATCTGTGGGGAAGAGATAACAAGTAAGAACAGTAGAGACAATAAGTTTACAAATTGAAACAGGTCTATACAAGATAACATGACTGTAGAAGATATAGATTATCAGATTGTAGAGAGATATAAGTATATCAGTTGCAGAAGATAACTGATCATGTTGCAGAGAAACAATAGAAGTATGTTAGAGAGAATAGATATACAAGTTGAAACAAGCTACAGAGAAATATAGTATATCAAATGTTAGAGAGATATAGTATATCATATTGTAGAGAGATAAGTATATCATGTTAAGAAAGTATATACAATGTGAAGAAATAGTATATCATGTTGTAGAGAAATAAGTATATCATGTTGTAGAGATGTATATATCATGTTGAGAAGATATAGTAATACAATGTTGCAGAAGATATAGTATACAATGTTGTAGAGATATAGTATATCATGTTGTGAGAGAATAAGTATATCAGTTGAGAGAGATATAGTAATATCATGTTGTAGAGAGATAAGTATATCATGTTGTAGAGAGAATAAGTATATCATGTTGAAATGTAATATTCAGTATTATCATGTTGTAGAGAGATATAGTATATCATGTTGTAGAGAGATATAGTATATCATGTTGTAGAGATATATAATATCATGTTGAGAGATATAGTATATCATGTTGTAGAGAGATATAGTATATCATGTTGTAGAGAGATATAGTATATCATGTTGCAGAGATATAGTATATCATGTTGAGAATATAATATCATGTTGTAGAGAATAGTATATCATGTTGAGAAGATATAGTATATCATGTTGTAGAGAGATATAGTATATCATGTTGTAGAGAGATATAGTATATCATGTTGAGAGAATATAGTATATCATGTTGAGAGATATAATATCATGTTGTAGAGAGATATAGTATATCATGTTGGAGAGAGATATAGTATATCATGTTGTAGAGAGATATAGTATATCATGTTGTAGAGAGATATAGTATATCATGTTGCAGAGATATAGTATATCATGTTGTAGAGAGATATAGTATATCATGTTGTAGAGAGATATAGTATATCATGTTGTAGAGAGATATAGTATATCATGTTGTAGAGAGATATAGTATATCATGTTGTAAGAGATATAGTATATCATGTTGCAGAGAAATATAGTATATCATGTTGTAGAGAGATATAGTATATCATGTTGTAGAGATATAGTATATCATGTTGTAGAGAGATATAGTATATCATGTTGTAGAGAGATATAGTATATCATGTTTGAGAGATATATATATCATGTTGTAGAGAGATATAGTATATCATGTTGTAGAGATATAGTATATCATGTTGCAGAGATATAGTATATCATGTTGTAGAGAGATATAAGTATATCATGTTGTAGAGAGATATAGTATATCATGTTGTAGAGAGATATAGTATATCATGTTGTAGAGATATAGTATATCATGTTGTAGAGAGATATAGTATATCATGTTGTAGAGAATATATATATCATGTTGCATGAGAGAGATATAGTATATCATGTTGTAGAGGATATAGTAATATATATTGTAGAGAGATATAGTATATCATGTTGTAGAGAGATATAGTATATCATGTTGTAGAGAGATATAGTATATCATGTTGCAGAGAGTATATACTATATGTTGAGAATATATATATCATGTTGTAGAGAATATAGTATATCATGTTGCAGAGAGATATAGTATATCATGTTGTAGAGAGATATAGTATATCATGTTGTAGAGAGATATAGTATATCATGTTGAGAGAGATATAGTATATCATGTTGAGAGGATATAGTATATCATGTTGCAGAAGATATAGTATATCATGTTGTAGAGAGTATAGTATATCATGTTGTAGAGAGATATAGTATATCATGTTGTAGAGAGATATAGTATATCATGTTGTAGAGAGATATATATATCATGTTGCAGAAATATAGTATATCATGTTGTAGAGAGTATAGTATATCATGTTGTAGAGAGATATAGTATATCATGTTGCAGAGAAATATAGTATATCATGTTGTAGAGAGATATAGTATATCATGTTGAGAGAAATATAGTATATATTCATGTTGTAGAGAATATAGTATATCATGTTGTAGAGAGATATACTTATATCATGTTGTAGAGAATATAGTATATCATGTTGTAGAGAATATATATATCATGTTGTAGAGAGATATAGTATATCATGTTGTAGAGAGATATAGTATATCATGTTGTAGAGAGATATAGTATATCATGTTGTAGAGAGATATAGTATATCATGTTGCAGAGGTATATATACTATCATGTTGTAGAGAATATAGTATATCATGTTGTAGAGAAGTATAATAGTAATATCATGTTGAGAGATATAGTATATCATGTTGTAGAGAGATATAGTATATCATGTTGTAGAGAGATATAGTATATCATGTTGCAGAGAGATATAGTATATCATGTTGTAGAGAGATATAGTATATCATGTTGTAGAGATATAGTATATCATGTTGTAGAGATATAGTATATCATGTTGTAGAGAGATATAGTATATCATGTTGTAGAGATATAGTATATATGTTGTAGAGATTAGTATATCATGTTGTAGAGAGATATAGTATATCATGTTGTAGAGAGATATAGTATATCATGTTGCAAGAGATATAAGTATATCATGTTGTAGAGAGATATAGTATATCATGTTGTAGAGAGATATAGTATATCATGTTGTAGAGAGATATAGTATATCATGTTGTAGAGAGATATAGTATATCATGTTGTAGAGAGATATAGTATATCATGTTGTAGAGAGATATAGTATATCATGTTGCAGAGAGATATAGTATATCATGTTGTAGAGAGATATAGTATATCATGTTGTAGAGAGATATAGTATATCATGTTGCAGAGAGATATAGTATATCATGTTGTAGAGAGATATAGTATATCATGTTGTAGAGATATAGTATATCATGTTGTAGAGAGTATAGTATATCATGTTTCATGTTAGAGAGATATAGTATATCATGTTGTAGAGATATAGTATATCATGTTGCAGAAATATAGTATATCATGTTGTAGGAGATATAGTATATCATGTTGTAGAAGAATTATAGATATATCATGTTGTAGAGAGATATAGTATATCATGTTGTAGAGAGATATAGTATATCATGTTGAGAGATATAGTATATCATGTTGAGAGATATAGTATATCATGTTGAGAGATATAGTATATCATGTTGTAGAGAGATATAGTATATCATGTTGCAGAGAGATATAGTATATCATGTTGTAGAGAGATATAGTATATCATGTTGTAGAGGTATATAACCTATCATGTTGTAGAGATATAGTATATCATGTTGTAGAGAGATATAGTATATCATGTTGTAGAGATATAGTATATCATGTTGTAGAGAGATATAGTATATCATGTTGTAGAGATATAGTATATCATGTTGTAGAGAGATATAGTATATCATGTTGCAGAGAGATATAGTATATCATGTTGTAGAGAGATATAGTATATCATGTTGAGAGAGATATAGTATATCATGTTGCAGAGAGATATAGTGTATCATGTTGTAGAGAGATGTAGTATATAATGTTGTAGAGAGATATAGTATATCATGTTGCAGAGAGATATAGTGTATCATGTTGTAGAGAGATGTAGTATATAATGTTGTAGAGAGATATAGTATATCATGTTGTAGAGAGATATAGTATATCATGTTGCAGAGAGATATAGTATATCATGTTGTAGAGAGATATAGTATATCATGTTGCAGAGAGATATAGTATATCATGTTGTAGAGAGAGTGTATCATGTTGTGAGAGATATAGTATATCATGTTGTAGAGAGATATAGTATATCATGTTGCAGAGAGATATAGTATATCATGTTGTAGAGGTATATAACCTATCATGTTGTAGAGAGATATAGTATATCATGTTGTAGAGAGATATAGTATATCATGTTGCAGAGAGATATAGTATATCATGTTGTAGAGAGATATAGTATATCATGTTGTAGAGAAATAGTATATCATGTTGTAGAGAGATATAGTATATCATGTTGTAGAGATATAGTATATCATGTTGCAGAGGTATATAACCTATCATGTTGCAGACAAATATAGTATATCATGTTGTAGAGAGATATAGTATATCATGTTGTAGAGAGATATAGTATATCATGTTGCAGAGGTATATAACCTATCATGTTGTAGAGAGATATAGTATATCATGTTGTAGAGAAATATAGTATATCATGTTGTAGAGATATAGTATATCATGTTGTAGAGAGATATAGTATATAATGTTGCAGAGGTATATAACCTATCATGTTGTAGAGAGATATAGTATATCATGTTGCAGAGGTATATAACCTATCATGTTGTAGAGAGATATAGTATATCATGTTGTAGAGAAATATAGTATATCATGTTGTAGAGAGATATAGTATATCATGTTGCAGAGAGATATAGTATATCATGTTGTAGAGAAATATAGTATATCATGTTGTAGAGAGATATAGTATATCATGTTGTAGAGTGATATAGTATATCATGTTGTAGATAGATATAGTATATCATGTTGTAGAGAGATATAGTATATCATGTTGTAGAGAGATATAGTATATCATGTTGCAGAGGTATATAACCTATCATGTTGCAGACAAATATAGTATATCATGTTGTAGAGAGATATAGTATATCATGTTGTGAGAGATATAGTATATCATGTTGTAGAGAGATATAGTATATCATGTTGCAGAGGTATATAACCTATCATGTTGTAGAGAGATATAGTATATCATGTTGTAGAGAAATATAGTATATCATGTTGTAGGAAGATATAGTATATCATGTTGCAGAGAGATATAGTATATCATGTTGTAGAGAAATATAGTATATCATGTTGTAGAGAGATATAGTATATCATGTTGCAGAGAGATATAGTATATCATGTTGTAGAGAGATATAGTATATCATGTTGCAGAGAGATATAGTATATCATGTTGTAGAGAGATATAGTATATCATGTTGTAGAGGTATATAACCTATCATGTTGTAGAGAGATATAGTATATCATGTTGTAGAGAGATATAGTATATCATGTTGTAGAGATATAGTATATCATGTTGTAGAGAGATATAGTATATCATGTTGTAGAGAGATATAGTATATCATGTTGCAGAGATATAGTATATCATGTTGTAGAGAGATATAGTATATCATGTTGCAGAGAGATATAGTGTATCATGTTGTAGAGAGATGTAGTATATAATGTTGTAGAGAGATATAGTATATCATGTTGCAGAGAGATATAGTGTATCATGTTGTAGAGAGATGTAGTATATAATGTTGCAGAGAGATATAGTATATCATGTTGTAGAGAGATATAGTATATCATGTTGCAGAGAGATATAGTATATCATGTTGTAGAGAGATATAGTATATCATGTTGCAGAGAGATATAGTATATCATGTTGTAGAGAGATATAGTATATCATGTTGTAGAGAGAGTGTATCATGTTGTAGAGAGATATAGTATATCATGTTGTAGAGATATAGTATATCATGTTGCAGAGAGATATAGTATATCATGTTGTAGAGGTATATAACCTATCATGTTGTAGAGAGATATAGTATATCATGTTGTAGAGAGATATAGTATATCATGTTGCAGAGAGATATAGTATATCATGTTGTAGAGAGATATAGTATATCATGTTGTAGAGAGATATAGTATATCATGTTGCAGAGATATAGTATATCATGTTGCAGAGAGATATAGTATATCATGTTGTAGAGAGATATAGTATATCATGTTGTAGAGATATAGTATATCATGTTGTAGAGATATCAAGTATTAGAAGTCCAACAGTACTTAACAGGATTCAACATTTGGAGGATCAGTAGTCAGTTTGCATTCCTAAGTGATTCATGTCTGTATTGTTTGTATAATAGACTGGAGAGTGAAACAAAGGAAGTTGTCAGCTTGCTTTAAATTTGCAAATTGACTACACCAGTGCTCTGCTTGACCACGCCAATGCTCATTTCAACTGCAGCCACATTCATATCGACTGCACCCATGCTCTGCTCAGCTGCACCAATGCTCTACTTGACTTTATCAACTCTAATTAATTATACCAGCGCTCTAATTACTTGACTATACCGACTCTAATTTCTTGACTATACCGACTCTAATTACTTGACTATACCGGCTCTAATTACTTGACTATACCGGCTCTAATTACTTGACTATACCGACTCTAATTACTTGACTATACTGTCATGCAGTTAATGTCACAGGTACACAGAACTGTTCTAGCAGTCCTCAATCTGTCTTACAGTGTGCATCTGTGTGTTATAATGTATATCTGTGTTACAGTGTGTAAGCTGGATAATCTTGGCCTGGTCCATGTCTCATTGCTAATATAATGTACATGATCCCTGTCTCATTGCTTTTGAAACATGAAGTGATGGCACAAGAAAAACAAGATCAACAAATGACTTACCGTAGCTGCCTACACAACATTGGTTCTATGAGTCGATCATAAGCGTCCACAATTGCTTCTCTGACTAGGAAATTGTTATTCGATCTTGTCACTTTCTGTAAGAATGTTCTAGATGCAAAGTTCATAAACATTTCTTTGGCAGCTGCTGGGATAGTAATTTTCACAGTCAATATCTTCAAATCTTCCGCTCGGTTCAGTGCAAGAATCTGAGGATGGACGATCAAAAGTTCATTGCAAGAATCAAAGAATTGAACAAACTGTGCATGATTGGAGACCATTATTAAAAGATGAATAGGGCATGTATGCCAGTAGGGGCATTAGTTATGACAGCTCTCTGATGAACAGCAGATGGGAAAATAAGGTGTGGATGTCAAAAGGAAACCAGGAGAAGAAGAACAGGAGAAAGAGAGTTGAAAGATTGTGTGTGATGTGGGGAAACAATTACTAGAAAGGCAACAGAGCAGCAACAACACAAATCTTTTGTGGAAACTTGATGTGCCAAACGAGACACAAAAAGAATATCGATAGATGTGAGAATGGAAGGTTAGAGAATGGAACGTTAGATATCTAACATCAGCGCAAGAATCTGAGAATGATATCAATTCCTAACTAAAACACAATTTAAGATTTAGACAACAACAACATGTCAAATAAGCAGAGAAACTAGCACTGTAAGAACAGGGAAACTAATGTTTGACAGTCATCTTGCCAGGAGTAGTTTCCTTCAGAAACAACACAGGCTTTCACACCAGACATTCAATTATCATATGACAAATAGCAGATCAGCATGCCAGTATGCCATGACAAACAAACAGCCATTACTACCTAACAGTCACAGCCACTACATCATCACTAGCTAACAACAGTCACAGCTACCTACAAACAGCCACCACATTATCACTACCTACAAACAGCTACTACATCATCCCTACCTAACAAGTCACAGCATCATCACTAGCTAACAACAGTCACAGCTACCTACAAACAGCCACCACATTATCACTACCTACAAACAGCCACTACATCATCACTAGCTAATAACAGTCACAGCTACCTATAAACAGCCACTACTACATCATCACTACCTAACAACAGTCACAACTACCTACAAACAGCCACTACTACATCATCACTACCTAACAACAGTCACAGCTATCTACAAACAGCCACCACTACCTACAAACAGGCCACACTACTTACCAACAGTTATCCCGACATATACAGTGACAGAGTTTTCCATGTCCACAACAGCAACAAAAACTTGAATAAAGCAGTGTTAGATGAATGATGTATACCTGATGTGATTTAACTGATGTTACTGGAAGCGTAACTCTTTCCATGCAGTTATTTTCTCAATTTTTAAATAGTTAATTCAAGGGAGGTAAAAAAACAACCTGATCCCAACTACTCGTCAATAAATAAACAAATATATATTATTATATACTAAATTGAAGAAAACTGGACAACCCAATAGAATAACAAGGTTGACAAGTAGTATAAGTAAAAATAGAGAGACTTCTTATAAAGGAAGCAACTATATGGCGAGTGTGCGCTAAAAGCGTGGAAAGAGTTAAAATCAAAGTACTGTTCAAATAAAGCAGTGTTAGATGAATGATGTATACCTGATGTGATTTAACTGATGTTACTGGAAGCTTAAAATCAAAGTACTGCTCAAACTTGTGCTCCAACACTTTTTTATTCTCCTTCTGACTGTTTGCGGCTACAACTCCATCCTTCTTCTTGACACGGGCAGTGTTTTTTACCTTTGAACTCTCAATCAGCACATGACACCTGTGACATCTGTATAAATGACATCATTAGAAACACGTAAAATAGTTTAAAGCTGTCTAAAGCCGAAGGATTGACTTCATTGCACCGGGTTTTACCCCATATGGCTCTGTCACTCTCTGCAGAAATGGCACACCATCTACTGAGACTATTTACAAAGCACAAACTCTGTAGCTCTGGCAACAATCCTAGAGGTCTCTGGAAAATATATACTCGTGAACAGAATGTTGTGGTTCGATTCGAACCACGACTTTCAGAACGTGAGGCAAGGATTTAGCCACAGAGATCCCTATAAACTAGTTTCTATTGTCTAAATGTTTTCCTACAAGTTAGCGAAGAACAAACATCAACCTACAGAAATGGACTTGCATATTAACTGTGAGAAACTATTGAAAGAGGAGATTAGGAAATTTATCACAATTTTGAAAGATGGGAAGTGGCAGGTTCAGATGGTATTCCAGCTGAGGCTGTTAAAGCCAATATATTAAACACCTCTATGTAACTACTGCAAAAATTACTTAGCAGAATCTGGGAGTCTGAAGAAATATCAGCAGTTGGAGAGAATCATGGCATACACAGAAGAAGGTTGACTGTATCTTTCTAGTGATGCAGTTGATCAACTCATTTGGTTTACTGTATCTTTCTGCTGGCTTCCTAGTGATGGTGTAAAGATCCTGATCTTTACAGTTGTATCCGACTCTCAGTCGATGCTTCACAACATCCAAAAGGGCAGATTTCTGTGTGAGTGGATGTTGTCTATAGAAGTTTCTAACCTCCAGAGGCGTACAGGAATCTACTGTCCTGGGCATGTATGTGTTTGCGATGAAAGAGCGGACAGGCTTGCATCAACAGCATCGATTGTTGGGGAGTTTAAGATGGATACAGGGATGTTCTTCGGTCTCTTCGTGACTGCCTGTTGGATAAAGACACTAAAATAGATGTTGAATCGATCCAGCGATTTAAACAGTTTGGAGTTACCCGTTGTACAGGTAGAACTGGATGCCTGAGGGGCAGAGTGAGGAGTGTGTTTAACCAGCAAGCTGCCAGTATACATACTCTTCTATATCTGTTAGCGGAGACTAAGCACCTATGGGTCTGCCCAAAGATCCCTGAGGTTTTCTTTAGCTGCTGCCACCTCCACCTCTCTTGCTGAGTTTGTCTAAGTATTGTCTTTTATCTGTCATTTTCTGTTTCTAAACGTTTTTTGTTAGTCTTTGTGTATTTGTCTTGGGCTCTGGCAGCTCTAGTTTTGCTATTATTTAATATGGTTTTTTTAATTTATTTCTTATATTATATTGTATGTGGACATAGCTAACATAAAATCTGTGACATAGTTGATCTAATTACGTCCATCTTGAATTATTCAGTCCACTTTGTGTACTTTCATTTTGTACAAACTTAAAACTATCAACATCTTCAACATGTTCGCCATTAACTACACTGTGCTAATCCAATGTGTTGGCCATTAACTACACTGTGCTAATCCAATGTGCTTAAGGCTGCATTAACTACACTGTGCTAATCCAATGTGTTGACCATTAACTGCACTGTGCTAATCCAATGTGTTGGCCATTAACTACACTGTGCTAATCCAATGTGTTGGCCATTAACTACACTGTGCTAATCCAATGTGTTGGCCATTAACTACACTGTGCTAATCCAATGTGGTGGCCATTAACTATACTGTGCTAATCCAATGTGTTGGCCGTTAACTTCATTGTGCTAATCCAATGTGTTGGTAACTGCACTGTGCTGATCCAGTGTGTTGGTCATTACCTGCACAGTGCTAATCCAATGTGTTACTTCACCTTATTTCTATCACTCAGCATACAATATCTTACATCAGTTATATGAGGACAATCAACATAGCACTCTGGAAATGTCTATAGGTGCTCCGATCCCCGCCTCAGCAAATCTAGCACGGTCCAGCGACCCAACACGCCAGTTCAATGTTAATTGATCAATCTTTTTTTGCATATTTGGCATGTCATTATTTTCTAGCCATACCAATATCGACACTCATCTCTCTCAATCTGGTCAGCGACTGGGATTCACAACCCTAAAACTTCTCTGTTCTGAAAGACTCAATGCGTTAAGAATATCATTTCAGTCCATTGTAGTTCCTTCTATCATAGCCATACCAGTCAATCTATCAGCTTGTTTATTACCTCTGACTCCTGTATGCCATGTGACAAAAATGAAGGTGATTTTTCTGATCCCTTTTTGTACCGGTACATCCATCCATTTTCGTCTCACCATTCCTGTTTCAACTTTAAAAATCATACTCATGGAGTCACTGAGTATGAAAACATGAGAGTAGTTATGAGATGCCAGTCATGTCATCGCCTCTATAACCGCCCACACCTTCTTCATCAAACCACTTGTGACTGTTGAATAGACCCTACTTGCCTCTATTATTATATCTCCTCATAAGCTTGCAGAAAAAACCCACACACATTGTTCTTGACAAATGATGAACCAACATGTAAATAACTATGTCCGCTTCATTGACATTGTCATTCAAGACGGCTAATCTTATATATCGACACAGCTAATCAACATTATCATAGAATTGTGATCTTGATATCGTAAGAATTCCGAGTCCGTAATCTACCACTGACATTACCAGTCGATCGAACAAAAGGGCAAGTAGTTTCTGCTCAAGGTGTGCGTCCACCATAACTTTGAGAGCTGCAAGACCACGCTTGCACCATTGTATCGTCTGTTCAATATGGTGTAGTAACCAATAACCAATCATAGAATATCAAGTCTGGTCTAGTGTTATCATCCTACTTGGACTCACATGTTTCTGGCCTCCTCCATGGCTGCTGTGTCTTTGGACACAATGTCAGCAATAATATGTTTGATACCTTTCTCAACATCGCCAACAGTCTGTAGACCTACAACATAAAAAGTAGAACTGTTGGGGATATTGATCTACATATGTTGTGTTGTAACTGAATTTAGATCTACATGTTATGTTGTAACTGGATGAAACAGTCAGTAAAAGTGTAGATAAGATGCTGGATGCAGACAGACTGGGTATACTTCTACATGTTATGTTGTAACTGGATGAAACAGCAAGTAAAAAAAGTGTAGATAAAATGCTGGATGCAGACTGGGTATACTTCTTCTTCTTCGTTTACCCGTTATGAATTCAGGTGTAGTCAGGATGCCTAGTATGGTGCCTCTGACTGATTTTTGCATGAAGATCTGCTTTTCTTATTATCACGTGTCCCAAGCCATACAGGCGTGCTTTCTCCAACTTCAAACATAAACTGTGTCCCAAGCCATACAGGCGTGCATTCTCCAACTTCAAACATAAACTGTGTCCCAAGCCATACAGGCGTGCATTCTCCAACTTCAAACATAAACTGTGTCCCAAGCCATACAGACGTGCTTTCTCCAACTTCAAACATAAACTGTGTCCCAAGCCATACAGACGTGCTTTCTCCAACTTCAAACATAAACTGTGTCCCAAGCCATACAGACGTGCTTTCTCCAACTTCAAACATAAACTGTGTCCCAAGCCATACAGACGTGCTTTCTCCAACTTCAAACATAAACTGTGTCCCAAGCCATACAGGCGTGCATTCTCCAACTTCAAACATAAACTGTGTCCCAAGCCATACAGATGTGCTTTCTCCAACTTCAAACATAAACTGTGTCCCCAATGCTCATAAAATAGACGCTGCTTTCTCCAACTTCAAACATAAACTGTGTCCCAAGCCATACAGGCGCTTCTCCAACTTCAAACATAAACTGTGTCCCAAGCCATACAGGCGTGCATTCTCCAACTTCAAACATAAACTGTGTCCCAAGCCATACAGACGTGCTTTCTCCAACTTCAAACATAAACTGTGTCCCAAGCCATACAGACGTGCTTTCTCCAACTTCAAACATAAACTGGGTCCCAAGCCATACAGACGTGCTTTCTCCAACTTCAAACATAAACTGTGTCCCAAGCCATACAGACGTGCTTTCTCCAACTTCAAACATAAACTGTGTCCCAAGCCATACAGCGTGCTTCTCCAACTTCAAACATAAACTGTGTCCCAAGCCATACAGACGTGCTTTCTCCTACTTCAAACATAAACTGTGTCCCAAGCCATACAGGCGTGCTTTCTCCAACTTCAAACATAAACTGTGTCCCAAGCCATACAGGCGTGCTTCTCCAACTTCAAACATAAACTGTGTCCAATACAAAGTGTATTTCAATTAGACAATAACTGTTTTAAATTAAATGTTTATGAGAAATGAAGTTTGAGAATTAAATAATCATCTAAGAGTATTATAAAGAAACTATGGATCTACACTCCTCAGGGGGCAGACAAGCAGAGACAAATGCAATAAGTGTTTGAATGAATCTAGAAACCTTTCTGTTGTACATCCACCAGTAACATCAAGTTGACATTTTCCCCATTCAGCAGGTCTCGGGCATATACTTCCAGGCCTAATGCTCTAGCTCTCTCAGCGTAAGTACCTTTGTGACCAGGTTTTAATGGTGCATACTGGAAATAAAATATTTCAAACTATGTACAAACTTGAGTCAGTTAACCACACACACACTTGAGTAAGTTAACTTCACACACACACTTGAGTCAGTTAAAAGTTCACTTCACACACACACTTAATAAAGATAACATAACAATTCTAGCTTACAAACTACAATACAATAGAGAGTAGCTACAACGAATGGTAACATTTGTTTCATGACTATTTTGTTTTCCTTGGCTGAAATCGGATGCATGTGTCCTAAACGTGTAAAAGTCTATGCGTTTAGGGGCCTACCAAACCAATGTGCAACATATACACGTTCTTGGCAAAGATCAATTAAAATTGGTCATCAAGAACAGAGCAAAGAAGAAGATGACTGTTTTTTACTGTACCAGTAACTCTAAAGCAAATCTAGGTTGTTGTTCAAATAACTGTCAGACCTAGTGTGCTTGGTGAGTGACAAATTAGAAAAACAATTCAGACATAATATGGGTTAGTTAGATACAACAGAATATGAATCCCCAAAATGTGCAGTGGCAGAAATAACAATTCCATTGTTTTTATTGTACATTTGAGGATCATCTTCCTCACATCAGACATGTCCATAATTCCTCTGGATCTCCTCCCAAGCATATATTTCAGTGTGTTTAGACTAACAACTCACGTCCTGTGTTGATTGATGTATCTACTGGAGTTTCTCTCTGTGGTGTGGTATTCTGGGGATGGTGGGGGGTCTTGCCTTGTAGCAAACCATATTTTTTTCTCCCTTCAATCCAGAAGCACTTAAGCTTCCAGCTCGGTGTCACAGACATCGTAACCCTTTGGTTTGGTGCCACGAACACCGTAAATCTGGAGAACCTGTGGCTTTTCTGCCAGTCCGCGGAATTGAACCGCACCGACAGGGGGCTTGTCACCTGTTGTTCAACATGCTACGAACACGCTGGTCAGGCGGCCCGCAAACCAGATATAGAATACCCTTTATCTTCTTAGTTGAAATCTTCAGATCCTATGTTTTCTCTTAGAGTGTTGATGATGTTGCTTTTGTCTATAGAAGACCATTGTTTTTTATACAACCACAACGAAAGGAGGGGTTGTAAATTATACCAGAGACAATGAGTAGCGAAGAAAGTGTGTGACAATTTTTGTCATGCCATATATATATATTTATATGAACTTTAGAGTATTAATTAGAACAGAACTGCCAGTTAGAGCGCCTAGAACTGCCTAAGAAAGAGCGACCAGAGGCAGAGACATAGCAAGTCTTCCTGAATGAGATCTGATACAGACAGATAAAGAAAAACACAGAACGAATAGTTTGCTGATAAACTTGCAGATAGTTCAAGTCCCTAGTATAAACTCAACAACGGGGTAAAGGGGAGGAGATAGAACCAATAATAGTAATCTGTTACAAGTGTTTTCCTTCTGTATTTCAACAATGTTGTTCCAATGAAAAGACGGAGAACATTAAGAACTTGTCTTTTTCTTTTCTACTTTTGTCGTCTCACTGCTACAGGATTGCTGTCCAGTGTCATGGTTTTTTGTTTTTGTCTTGTGCTGTTCTGGTGGCTTGGGTGATTGTTATTTTTGCTCTTCGACAGGATTATGCTGTTATCTAACCATCTATGTTACCAGTGTCAAACATGGCCAATAACAGCAGCTAATGGGTGGAAAATCATAACGACAGAGATGAGGTGTCTTAGAAGAGCTGCAGGTGTGATAATAAGAGACAAAATTAGAAATGAAGAAATCAGAAGAAGACTGGACGTGAAACCAGTAATGCAATTCATAAAAGAACAACAGACTAAATGGTTTGGACACCTGACAACAATGCCCTGGCATCGCCTACCACAGAGATCCACACAGAAAAATCATGAGTACAAAGCAAGACCACACAAAAGATGGAGCGACGGCATCAAGAACAGCCGTACGAAAATGAATATCAGCTTACAAAGTGCCTTAAAACAAGATCACTACGCCCTCCAACACTTCTATAAAGAAGTAAATGGTGGAAGAGAAGAAGATCTAACCATCTTTTTTTAAAATATGAAGAAAAATAAAATATAAAATAATACAATATAAAGAAAATACAAGAAAACATCAAGAACTTAAATATATGAAAATATTACCAACAATTCCACTTCCAATATTGTGGTTGACAATTTGAAAGATCTGTCCAGGTCTTCTGTCATTTTGCCCATCTTTGTGACAGATTTGTAGACAGACTCTAACTTAATTTCTACAGATCTGAAAGTAAATAAATAGATTTATTACATCACAAAATTGCACTTGATCAATATACATATAATATAAATAAAAATCAATATATCTCCATATATGATATAGTATCAATAAAAATGAGAAAAACATAAACATACTGTTTTGTGTTTAGCTTAAAAGTAATCCTTAATTCACCAGTGTGTTGAAGAGACTAAACAAAAATTCCACTGGAGTTAAAATGTAGGGAGGTGTTATTCATAGTCGACTGTTCTAGCTTGCCCTAGAAGGATCCGTTGTGCGGTATATTTTGGCTTGGATCTACACCTTACGATCATCTTTGCCGTATATTTGGGCTTTATGATCTACGCCAAAGAGCTGTGCAGCCTTTCTGACTATGTTCCGGATTAGAACATTTCACAGTCTTTTTTCGGGCACATAAGCTTGTCCTGGGACAGCATCTTACTCATGCAACACACCGTGAAAAGTGTCGGCCTTCGCCATTGTTCTGAGTTGGACAGCCTGTCAAATCTTTATAATGTTGGCCTTACTTTTCTGGCCCCATAGAGTTTATTCCGAAACAGGTACATTCTCAGCCTTTTCGAGGCACGTGTTGGCACTTGGCAATGTCCACTCTGCAATTTCCCTGGCCCCGGGAAACACTGGACTGGGGCTGTGCACAGATATTCTAGACGGTCGTTTCAATCGGCGCCAGCACCGCAACTGAAATTTTGCGCTCACCAACATCACACACCTCAGTTCTTTCGGGATGTTAGTTGTTAATACAACAGTACATTGCTTGGTTGTCCTAGGGAGGGCAGTTTCGTTAGGCACTAAAACGCAACTTTAGGATTTGAGCTTGGCCAACCCTACCCAGTAAATGTATCTGCGCTTGACCTCTAGTACGGAGTTTACCGCAAACTTCCCATGTGTCGCCATGATACATTACAGTGTTTTTAGAGACCTAGACCTTTGATTTGCCCTGAATTCACGCCTCTGCTGAGCGTTCCAGTTTTCCTGCTCATTTGGGTGGTCCTCTCACCTCTGCGTTTGCCGTGCCCTCCTGTCGCTCCATCACCAGCATCTTGCATGTCTGCCATGCCTTTGGGCTCACCTGTGTATCGTCCGTCGACTTGCACACTACTGTTTCTTACGTTCACTAGCAACTTTTCATCAGACAGGAGATGCGTGCATTTTGTTTATAGATTTTGGACTTACATTGCTTTTCCGTGCTTGCACTACTACCACTACCTGTAGCTCTCCCTCAATCCTTACTCGCTTAGCCAGACAAGAACCGTTGTCTGTTACCAGGGTCATCACATGGGGTAGGATCTTGATTAGTGCCAGCTCACTAATCCTGGCTACGTTGTCCCTATGCGCCTTTGACCCCCTATAAGATATAAACGATGTTGATATGTCGTATATATGTTATTGATGCTCCTTCTATTAAAAGAAGAAATTATTAGGCTATGCTGATGTGACTGTAGGCCTATTATATATGGGATGAGATTAACTTCAAGCTTAGTTCCGTAGGGAGGCCGCCCATAAATTACATCACGCACTTGCGGCGCGGGGTGGTGTGGGTGGGGGGTGGTGGTGGTGTCGGTCAAACATGATGGGGGTGGGGATGTTTGGCATTAGCGTAGCCAGGGGGGGAGGGGTCTTGGCCAAACCCCATTTTTTCATTTCCACCCTATTTTTGCACTCACTTTCCTCAATAATATATTCATACATACATATATATTATAACATAGTAGAAATATACCTTTAGGGGGGGGTATAATGAAGCATTGTAACAATAATTAATGAGTAAATTAGTGATAACAGAGACCTAAAAATCTGGTGCAAAAACAGAAATATATCAATTAAAATGAACAAGTCATTCATACATTTTAAGAAATTACATAAAAATTTAAAAAGCAACATAAAAACTAAATTATATATTAAATCACCCCCAACAATCAACACAGAACCATTTATTTGGTTTAGAGGTGGTCCGCATTCCAACACAATGGTACCACTCAAAACACCCCTCGCATTCTATCATTTTGTACTGCCCATTGTCTCTGTCATTACAAGAATTGCAGCTAAAGAGTTCCTTCTCTTGCAGGGTCTCCCATGCCTCTTGAACAAATAGATCTTCAAGAAATGAAAAAGAAATGCTATCATTGCCAAAGATAGATAAGATAATTTCTGCTGACTTAAGATTAGAGACAGTGTAAGGTGAAAGGACAGTTGCATCAAGTAGACATCCAGAAAGAAGTATCTGCTTCTTCATCTCATATGATCTGGAATGAAAGTCCTTCCTGTGGACACGTTTTTTCTTTTATTATACCTCCTGGTAAAAGCATGTACCTGTCTAGGTATACCTTTTGTCTTTACCAGTATTTTGTTTTACATTTTGTTTAACATTGGAAAATCCACAGGAGGATACGGCAGAGGAAGAATCAGCACCATGGATACCAGAAGATACAATATGGGATGATTCAGACAAAGAGGGCAGGACAGCAACACCATGGCTATCAGACGACACAGACAGAGGTAGTTCAGACAAAGTGTCTCTGTAGGGGAGAGTTTGAATGTCTTCTGAAAGGTCAATTACAGCAACAGGATGGTCAGATTTAATCAGCCTGAAGACTATTGAGATGAGAGATAGCAGTTTGAAAAACCTGTTCTCCCAATAAAGATTCAATGGCCTTCGTAATTTCTTTCGTAATGTGATGAGATTCGGGAGTGCTAGCATTTTGAGTGGGCAGAACTTCATGTGAAATGCTGTGAACATTGGAGTCAAGAAAAGGAGTGACATGAGTGCTTTTAAAGCATTCATTTTGACTGATAAAGGCGCAGACAAAGATAAGAGCGTTGAGCAAATATGTCAACAAGGTAAATGGAATTTTAAAAAGAGATCACAAGAGTGAATAGTGCAATCCTATTGAGATGAGCCAGGAGTAGCAGAAAGACAAAATGTATGTGTCAGAACAAGTTAGGGAACACTGAAAGAGATAGTATTCTTATAGAGAAATTACTGTTCAATGACAACCTTTGCTCCAAAAGAAGTGATCATTCTGAATTGCATCAACAATATCTGACTTATGCTTTGTGTTGTATTTTAATGACATTGAGTGTATACAAGCAGAGGCATCTCTGGATTGTGATGTGTTTTGTTCTAAGGAGTTATGTGATACAAATGTTTAGTGGAGTTTTAGAGGACAGAATTTGTTTAATTTATTGATGGAATGTTTCAGCGTGATTAGTTGTTGTAAGAAATGTTGTAAGAGTGTCCAAGAAAGAAGGAGCCCAAAGTTGAGGACAGTTCCACCAATTGGTATTAAAGTATGCAAGAACGCAGGAGATGAAAGTTCACAGATTTAGTCTTTTAGGACATTGTGCTGCGACAAATCAGTACAGGATTTTTTTTTATCTGCAAACAGATCAAGAAACTTGATAGGATAGTTTTCTCTGTTGGAGAGCTTTTTTAACAGCTTTGGCTGAGTGGAAAGCATAAAGACGAATAGTAACAGATGGAAGAGATGACCAATTGCCCTATTTCTGCCATGTCCTTGTCAACAAATATTGTCTTAGTGAGATTAGAAGAAAATGAGCCTGCAAAAAAAAGACGGGCAAAGAAGAAAGAATACCAGAGTCTTTAGAAGCCAGAAACGCATGAAATACTGCCTACCTTGACCATTACTGTCTACGACAAGAATATTTAGAATTGGATAGTTATTTTTATTTATTTGTATGTGATATCCATGATTAAGACTACAGAAAATTGCGACAGGGAATGAAGCATTTCTTTTGATATAAAGGCTAAATATCTAAACTCCCCACCCTCATTAGTCCCATACTCAATATCCCCCTCAGCCTGCAACCTTTCTAGTGTTCTTTGTATTGTCTGCATCTCTTATGTTCCCTGGTTGAAAAGCTGCCTTTTCCAGTTTCGCATATCTTGTCCAGAGATCTTGTCATTTTTTTAAACATCACGTGACCAATCGACTGCTCTTAACTGTCAGCCAATCGAATCAGCATTATTCACAGCCGACTGTATAACGTTCAGAGTTATTCAGTAGATTTCGAATAATTCTGATCATTATTCAGTCGACTGTGTATAATCACTGAAAATATATGCATTTTCCTAACTAAAACCATTTGTACCAGAAAATAATACTTTTAACCCCTTGTTTACCAACTACGTGAGGGTGACGTAGTAAACTCATCGTCAAAATATGTGTAGTAAACGGGAACTACTGCTACAATAGACTTTATAGCATTGAGAAATCTTCCCTTATATAAAATATTGTCATTGGTCAATTTTTCTCGCCGTATGAAGGTTATTTATATCTTTGAAAGAGTGATCTCTTTGTCAAAAATTTTTCAAGCAAAATGGCGTGTAGGAAATCTATCAGGACGATTACACTGACAGAAATAGCTTTGACGTTGTTGTCATATGGTGCTGACGACATATTTAACGATGAAGATAGCGGAGATGATGATATATTCTTTAAGTGAATCTGTTCACTCAGATTCTGAAAATTCTGTACAGGTGAGAGACACTGATGACGAAAATAGTGATACTCATGAATGTGATTTACGTCCAAGCAAGTATTCTAGAACTGACCCTGTCGCAAGTACTAGTACTGAGCAAATAGCAAGTACTACTAGTACATAGAGCAGTACAAACACACATTTTTATTATCAAAACATACACATACATATTTTATTTCAAAATACAAAATTTCAAACAAATATTCCAAAAAATAAGTTATTAAATTTTCAAATAAGTTGGTAGAAATGCAGAAAACGCTTGGGATGCGCTAAAGTGTACCTATAACCTCAGGCAAACAAGGGGTTAATTCTAAGTATTGTATATCAATCAAATTTACATCAAAATGTACATATACTAACTATGATATACTACTCATATACTCAGTAGGTCTACTGTTGCCTGGGCAAAATTCATTAGAAAAGAATTAAAATATAAAATTGCTACAAAAATATCTTCACCATCTTCAAAATTACATCAGAGATCCTCAAGCTCTTCAGTGCTACAGAGTTCGTGTACTGCAGTGCTGAGGTCTTACTGTGTGAGTTATTCAATAGGAAACTAACTTCCGTTATCGGCATGCCTGTGTAAGAAAGAGATCGGAGCACAATCACATATGGATGGAATTAGGTTACTCACCAAACTTCCAAAGTGCATTGATGATGGTCCTATCAATCAACTCAGTACATACCTGAACTGTGTGACAAAGTGATTCTAGTTCAAACATTGATTTTTATAGAGTACAGTATGAGTATTGTTCTTAGATTGTAGCACATCTTTTATTTTTTTTATATCAACGACAAGAATAAGTCACTATTTTTAAGATACATGTAACGTTGTTTTATAAAATTAAATGTACAATATTATTGAATAATATTATTATTAATAAGTAACGACTAACGTGCGTGTTAAACATCATACCTGAGCTCCTCTAGTCCTTCTGCTACTTCTCTCAGAACCTCTGGTTCCATATTCTCTGTCATTTCCTTACGATACCTTGCAATAAAGGGTATAGTGGATCCTTCATCCAGCAAAGTGATTACATTGCTGACACTTCGACGACTCAGCTTTAGACGGTTTGCGATGAGATCTGCTGGCTTCCAGTTTGGCTTTATGACCATGTCTTTCAGCGTGGCTTTATTTTCTGTCATATTCAATGTTATTATGGAATACTAAATCAGTATAAGAACTTGAAATCAGTAATAGAAAATTGAAAGACATTCATCGGTTGCTTAAAACCAGTCTTGTGTTTCACTTTTCTTCTATCTTATTAAAAGAATAATTCCTAGCATTCAAAAAGTCTTGCGCCGTCTGCTTCGTGGCTATCCATCTTCTACTTCTTACTGGTTGCCAGATTATAATTCCCACTTTATCCGCCCGAGTGGTTACCGGGGCCCAAATTTGGGGTGTAAAGAATAGAACTACTGTTACCTGCCACGCATGTCGTAAGAGGCGACTAAGGAGGTTTGGCTGAAATCGGATGCATGTGTCCTAAATGTATAGAAGTCTTGCTTTTAGGGGCCTACCAAACCAATGTGCAACGTATACACGTTCTTGGCAAAGATCAAACATATCACAAAGAGTGATTCAAATTGGTCGTAAAGAACGAACGCAAAGAAGAAGAAGAAGAGGCTGGAGATCCACCCAGAACAAGGGTTGTATTTTTAAAAATTCACAGAAAAAAAACTAACAAAGAAAGATATTGTCATACAATTTGGCCACCTATTGCAAAAGGCACTGTTTTCGATGATAAACAACGATTAGTGTATGCACTGTAATTAGTTATTTAAAAATAATTAATTTTCTTGAAAATATATTGTAAGCCACCCCCGCCCTTCCCGGCATCGGGGAGAGGATTTCACAAATATAAGAATTTCAAAGAAGGCCAAACTGGCATATGATGTACATATTACCGTGGCCAACGTTACTAACTGGCCACAGTGCGGACGGCAATATTGCCATGTGACGTCACAGGCTGAGGCGGTGTATTCTCACAGACTAACTATTGACTGTTACTATTGGGAAACGCTGATCTAGACAATACATCTTGCAGATGTTAGAAACTTGTTGTTGGATGCATGTGTGTATTACAGAAGATGTTTTCTGATGAGTAGCTATAGTTGTTGCTCTCACATACTATTTTAGTTTAATTTTATATAGAATACTTAGATTAATTTTAAATATGATAACTATTGTACTTACATCAGCTTATGGTAGTCTCTCTTCAGTTATCCATGAATAAGTAAGCTACATGTTTGCACAACACCACATCTTGATTAGCACATAAACTAACATCACTTATCAGTAATCCACGAATTAGTCAGTCACAAGTTTGCACATCACCACAGCTTGATTAGCACAGAAACTAAACAGTATTACATAAATATATTTATCTACTACTGAATTTTGCTACTTTCCTTTTTGTGAAGAAGCAGTTTGCTGAACATTGCATTGATCATTCCTTATTTTTCTATAATTGTTGAGGAAAATGTTAGCAAATGTTGGAACCACGGACAATAAAGTTTTTCTTTTTGAGCTCCGCAGACACATGCAGTACTGTTTAATGAGAATTTTATATAGCTGGCAGTTACAATTTGTATGACAATCTCCTTCTGGTTTGCCGTGGCCAAGAACTTATCTTCATATTCAGATGATATCAGCTTTGGAACATTAACATAGATATCGACCTGTCGTAGTAACTGAAAGAAGACAATCGCTGAGACCAAAAGACAAAACTGAAACAAAACATTGGAAAGAACATGTTATAAATTTTAAAAAGTTGGAGGAAGAAACAACCAGAGACGAGTTACATCAAGAAATGAACCAGATCTACAACACCTTACCCAAGAGAATTGATAAGAGAAGGAATGGGAAGTATTTAAAACCTCCATATCAAACAATTTACTAAAAGTACGTGGCACAAGTGGACCAGCCACAGCTCATAAAAAAATAGCTTGGTGGCGTGAAGAGATACAAACAGCCATACACAGAAAGAAACATTGCTTCCAAACATGGTTGAAATCTAAAAACCTTAACGACTATGTACAATACCGTCTAGCCAGGAGAGAGGTGAAAAGAATAGTAAAGAAAGAGAAAGAAAACTCTTGGTGCAAAAATATGGAGAACATCTAACAGACTTATGTAGGACAAAACCGAGATAATTTTTTAAGAGTGTCAAGGCAATGAGAGGGAGAGACGATAGCTAAACCCTACCACTATCATAAACAGTAAGGAAGAAACACTATTACTCAACAGACAAGATAGAATGGCCAGATGGAAGGAATATTTTCAAGAACTTTACAACCCTTATAAATTAACTGAATATATATACACAACAAAGGAAAGTGAAGAAATAGAACCATATATATTGATCCAAGAAATTGAAACAGCAATAAAGAACAGCCCAAACAACAAATCACCAGGTGCAGATGGCACACACAACGAAGCAATTAAAGCATGGAAAGAAATAGGTGTAAAATGGTTAAATAGAATATTAACAGCCGCTTCGACAGAAAAAAAAGTTCCAGATGACTGGTAAAAATCAGTAATAGTCCCATTATTGAAAAGTAAAGACAATAAAAGAGAATGCGAAACATATAGAGGCATTTCACTATTAAGCCACACTGGTAAAATATACGCAAAAATATTAGAACAGCGCACAAGACACATCGCTGTCCCACAAATAAGCCCCTCTCAGTTTGGATTTAGAAGAGGAGTAGGATGCACAGACGCTCTATTCAGTCTGAGACAACTGAGTGAAAAAGCAATAGAATATAATAAAGAGTTACACTTATTATTCATCGATCAAGAAAAGGCATTGGACAGAATAGATAGAAGTATTCTATGGGAAACACTAGAAAACTATGGGATCAAGGAACAACTGCTAGACAATATCAAGACAATATACACAAATAGCCACAGTGTGGTAAGAACAACAGACGGAATGACAGACTCATTCGAAACAAAATCAGGAGTAAGACAGGGTTGTGTGCTCTCACCTCTTCTCTTCAACTATATATAGACAGAATAGTGAAAGAGGCACAGTGCGAAAAAAAACCTTATTGACATAGACAATGATCACGACGATCAATTAAACAACCAAATCAACGAATTGCTTTTTTGCGGACGACCAAAGTTTAATCTCTGAAGATCAGCTACAACATCACATGAATTCATTGCTAATAGCATGTAGAAAGTACAACATGAAAATCAACAAACAAAAGACCGAGACCATGAAAATCAGCAGAACACCAAGCCAAGCAAACAAATAGATAACACCAGAGTAAAGCAAGTTTCTGAATTCAAATATTTAGGCAGCATTTTCACAGAGGACGGAAAACTCGATAGAGAAATAGAGACAAGGTGTCAAAAAACAAATGCAGTGGCCTACCAGCTGGCACCATTACTACAACACCCAAAGATCAATAATGGAAGTGAAAAGACAGATGATAAAAAATATTTTCCTATCAATACCTTGCTACCAGTGCCAAACTCGGTCTCTTACAGCAACATCACAGAAAGCTCACCACGTGTGAAATGAAATGCTTGAGGAAGGCAGTCTAGGCGGGTCGTATCGGAGGTGGCCTGACACACCCGCCTCTGTTGCTCGATGCATTCACATCACCTCGTGTAGACTTTCAGTTTTTCACGGTGTGCTTGGTTACAGGTGAGTATTTGCCGTATCGCTAGTCATCCTTCTCATGTAGATCTATGCTTTAGTTTATTTAGTATTCCTCGTCTATGTTTGTCTTCCTTGTCTATGACCAAAATGTTGGTTTTTGTTAGTTTTATCATTTTTCTATTATTTTTGCTTGCTTATGTGATACCATACATACGTGTCTTTGTCTTTAAACGCCAATTTATTACGTATCACCGCAGCCTCCTGGTTACCTCCCGATCTGATGTGATCCGCTCGGGCCAGACTAGATTTGTAGGCTTCCGCACATCGCGTGAGGAAGGCAGTGGGAGTCACCAGGAAAGACAGACTACGAAATGATTACATCAGAAGCAGAGTGGGCATAACTTCATGCACCGAATACATCGAAAGACAACAAATGCAGTGGTTTGGACATTTAAGGAGAATGAAATACAACCAACCACCAATAACATCATACAATAGGAAAAGAGATCGGGTACTAGAGCTAAAGGAAGATCAAGAAAAAGATGGAAAGACAATATCTAAACCACACTGCATAAACATGGATACAACACAACACGGGCAACTCATCTAACCCTAGAACGCAAATTAAATGGGAATAGACAATAGACAATCGTACACGCCCTAATGTAATCAATAAAAGGCTCGCTAGTTCTTAGGTTGTAAAAGGCGTGCTTCGACTTATAGATGCATTATGCTTCTAAAACATATATTAGTCATTAAAATTAGATTTGAAATGCCCGTAAGTCGTAATTTTGATATTTAAAAAAGAATACTTATGTGCTGAAGGCGAGTCTATATGTAACTTGACTTAGAGCTTTCTTTAGAATGTACATACACTCCGTTACATTTTATTTTCATTTCTAGTCTGTCCATTAATTCGTGAGCACGTTTGAAATTGATTTTCTCGAAAACTACCTGTTGGATCTCAGTGATTTTTGCATGCAGCCTTAGAATATCCATGACGCTAAAATAAAGCTAACCAGTAGTCCATAGATGCTACGGATTTTGCACATCGGCGAATTCCTTTGATCTTTTATGACAATTGCAAATACTGGGGCTCAAATTTTAGATTTTACAGTATCCCTAGAATTTGTCCATGTCAATTCTATTCATAGGTGTATCTCCATATTAACTTGATAGGTCAAGTAATTAAGTGTGTTGCCCTTTATATGCAATCGTGAACTTGGATACAATATGCAACAGTTAGTCCTCCCTTCGGTCACCATTAGACCCCAGGGTGTCTTAACTTCACCACAAATTGTATGATGGTAGACGCATTTGGATATGGAAATGTATACGTTGCTATTTCTCAGTCTGTAATCAAAATATGATTTGTATCATCCTGAATCTGACGATTCCATGAGGTTGATAATTGTTACTGGCTGACAAATTGTAATCCATCTCGGTGCCAGTACTCGTCTTCCTCTCGGAGCACATGTTCAACACACTTCTTCCAGAACTGCATGTCTATCATTGAGAAGGACTCACGTGTCAGAACTTCAACATCACACATTTTAAACGTCCTGTTCTGTTCGAAATAGGGGAAGACTGCAGTAAAACTTGGAAATAGTGAAACACGTACAAACAAAGTACTATAGTTTTACAAAATACATAAACAGTGACGATAAACAGCAACGTTTCGACCAACAAGGCCTTTATCAAGCAAACGAACAAACAGGAGTGACAAATTAAAATGAAACACAAATGGACGACCAAATACCAACGTATCTAAGGAAAATCTGAATAAAAATGAATAACGAAAGAAATGTAAATAAAAAACACATAAAAACTAGAAATAGAAAAGAAATAATGAAACATCTAGTAAATATATAACTTGAATACATGCAACATATACCCATATAGATTATAAAGCATGGGAAGAGAAAGTACTAAGAAGCATAAGAATGTAATACATGCAACATATACCCATAGAGATTACAAAGCATGGGAAGAGAAAGTACTAAGAAGCATAAGAATGTAATACGTTGAGCCCGCGTGGTCGCAAGGTACCATACAAAGAAATCAACCGATTCTCCAGAGCAAATCGACTACGATCATCAGAGGAACATGATCGGATGGCTGTGACCTGGACATCGCAAGCTCCTGAATGGCCAGTATCATTGAAATGGGTAGCTACAGGGGTCACAGAGCATTGGCGTATATCGCGCAAGTGTTGGGCGAATCGGTCACTGAGTCTCCTGCCGGTTTCCCAATATAGGCCTTGTTGCACCGCTTGCAGATAATGGCATAGATAATATTACGGACTCGCACGGAAACTGTCTTCAACAACGAACGTGGCTTTTGGAAAAGACACCGTGCGGGTCTGTATTACATAAGCACAAGTGTTACAGCGCCGACGGCCACACTGGATGGTGCCAAAATGACTCTGGATGTTAGGCTTGAGGCGATCGAACTAACATATCCTTAAGGCTTCTGTCCCGTCTGTACGCCACCAAAGGATAGTGTTGGAAGATTGAACGGGTATCAGGATCAGACTGAAGAATGGAGAGATGACGGAATAAGACTTTCTTCACAAGGGAACTATGAGGGTGGAAAGTTTTGACAAGTTTCACCCTGTCAGAATTGGAAGTTCTATGCTGGTTAGAGAGAGCCTCGATTCGCCCAACACTTGCGCGATATACGCCAATGCTCTGTGACCCTGTAGCTACCCATTTCAATGATACTGGCCATTCAGGAGCTTGCGATGTCCAGGTCACAGCCATCCGATCATGTTCCTCTGATGATCGTAGTCGATTTGCTCTGGAGAATCGGTTGATTTCTTTGTATGGTACCTTGCGACCACGCGGGCTCAACGTATTACATTCTTATGCTTCTTAGTACTTTCTCTTCCCATGCTTTGTAATCTCTATGGGTATATGTTGCATGTATTACATTCTTATGCTTCTTAGTACTTTCTCTTCCCATGCTTTATAATCTATATGGGTATATGTTGCATGTATTCAAGTTATATATTTACTAGATGTTTCATTGTTTCTTTTCTATTTCTAGTTTTTATGTGTGTTTTTGTGTTACATTTATTTCGTTATTCATTTTATTCCAGATTTTCCTTAGATACGTTGGTATTTGGTCGTCCATTTGTGTTTCATTTTAATTTGTCACTCCTGTTTGTTCGTTTGCTTGATAAAGGCCTTGTTGGTCGAAACGTTGCTGTTTATCGTCACTGTTCTGTTCGGCAACTTGCCCTTTTACTTTAGCCCAGACAAGCTCTATCGGATTGAGGTGAGCATGATATGGAGGTAGTCGCAAAGACGTGTGGCCGTATTCCGCAATGATTTTGTCAATATGAAACACCTTTGTCTTATTTGTCATCCTCACCAGGTGCAACAACTCGGGTTTCAAATATGTATCATCGAAGCTGACATTTTCCTTAGCAAGCCAAGTCCTAATTTGATCTTTTGTATTTGATGCAGTTGGTACTTTGTCTTCCGCTGATACTGCGTTGTGATAGGATGCATTATCCATTACCAAGCATGATGGTCTGTTTAGAATTGGAAGTAGATCTTTCTCCATCCAGTGCCTGAAAATATGTCCATTCATTTCTGTGTGGTTGTCCCTACCGTCGGTACTTTTTGATTGGAAAATAAGTCCAGCTTCATGGACAAGACCTTCTTCACTACTTCCTGCATGTGTTAGTATAATACGCTGGCCTTTGCTGCTTGGTATTTTTCTTTTCTGTTCACCGTCTACTGATTGCCATTCTTTAGCATTGGTGTGGTGAGCATTGACCCAGGATTCGTCCAAATATACAATATCATAGCCTTGCCTCCGCCGCTCACGGATCTGCCTCAGGTATTTACTTCGGGCAGCAATTAAATGTGGCTTTTCACAAATAATATTCCTGCCGCCTATAGTTTTTCTGAAGGTGAAGCCGGCGGCTCTTACAATTTTCCATAGAGTACTTTTAGAAATGTCTATGCTGCAATCTGATTGCAGTTTTAATTTCAGTTTCCTGAGAGTAACAAGTTGATTTGTCGCAAACATTTTCAAGAGCTCCGTCTTATGACATCTATGTCAAAGTCGTCAATTGTTCTTTCCGTCCTTGCTTGACATTAGTGCACTTTGTGTCCTGTTTAATCCATCGGGAAAAGGATTCTCTATTCAGACCAAGCGCCAGTTGCGCTCGTTTCTCGGGTTATGAATATCGCAATATAGATGACCTCTCTAGATTCCCTACGGAAGTGTTGGTATAGTAAAACTGTAACCTTCTGCATTGTTATAAATGTGCACTTCAGACTCATTATGAATGTGATATCAATGTCAGTTTTGATAAGCCAACAAATATGATACAATAGCTTCATACAAATAGCGAGATACGCCTATAACTATACAACGGTATCCCAATTATAACGTCATATGCTTTCCGCTTTCAAAGTCGACTGGTTCGGTGCACGGATTTCGTGAAATTGTTGTATACTCACGATATTTCTATGTTACCATAATGTATTTTTAGAACAACGCGTCTGTGTACCGTAGATCTGTTACTTCTTCTTCTTTCTTTTGTCGTCACACTGCTACCGGGTTGTTGCCCAGTGTCGTGGTTTTCGTTTTTGTCTTGCGCTGTTCTGGTGGCTTGTGTGATTGTTATTATTGTGTTACTATTGATCTGTTACTATTGTGTACAATCCGGTGAGGTTGATTTTAATATAACCTGAAGAAGAAATATTTCAAACTACATCAAATTTTCTTGGAAAAAAAAATATTTCTGTAGCGTCATGGATATTCTAAGGCTGCTTGCAAAAATCACTGAGATCCAACAGGTAGTTTTCGAGAAAATCAATTTTAAACGTGCTCACGAATTAATGGACAGACATATATAAGATTCCACTGTTCTTTTGTAGGAATATTTTACATTCTTGCAAGAATTGTATTCCAAATGTATCCTAATGAATGATATATTTTGGCCTGCTCCCATCATCTTGTCTATTCTAACAACTTCTTTGATTTCATAACTATTCTTGGCGATATCATGAGATACAATTAGGAGGCATACAATGATGCGTACTCTCTCACAAGACGTGCTCCACCTATACAGTGAAAACATTATGCGTCATATAGAAGAAAAGGCAGGAATACCAGTTGATGGACAACACATAAACATCGAATCAAGTATCTGGGGGCATCAGATGGAAGATGTAAAACAGAGATTAGGAGTAGAATAGCTCAAGCGAAAGCAGCTTTTATGAAAAACACAGTATGTGTGAATAAAAATTCACAACCAAGGATACTTCGGACTTATGTATGGCAGCGAATCATGGACAATGAACAAGTAATCAATCAGATCGCTGGAAACCACAGAGATGTAGTTTTACAGAAGAATGCTGAACACACAGAAGAATAAGAAATCTTATCAAATTAATAATAATCAGATAATCAAGGTTCTTCGGGCATAAAATGCGAAGATGAGGTTTAGAACATTTGGTGACAACTGGTAAAATTCAGAGAAGCAGAGATCGTGCAAGACAGAGAGAGAGAGAGAGAGAGAGAGAGTAGATGTTGGATGGCCTAATGTAGTGGTTCGACAAAAGATGACTTAAGAACCGATAACTGCACCAGGGAGAAAGTTGTGAAGAAACATGATCGCCTAAGCTGACAGGTATGGCACTCAATTGATGTCAGAATTGGTTCTACATTCAAATAAACTGTCGTTACTGCCTGTAGTACGGTTTTTAGGACGGTGCAGGACAGGTAGGACGAGAGCCTGAGGAATGTAATGGCTAGTGCAGTCGCCGCGAAGCTGTTCATGTTAGGATTTTTCATTTATGCCCACAGTAGAAAAAAATCCTTGGCCTTAACATGAACTGAAATGGGTCTCCCTCATGGGAGCCGCGCGATAACCCATTCAGCCAGGCGCTCCTCATTGGTTCTAAATAGCACTGTAATACTCTCTTTCTCTTTCTCTCTTTCTCTCTCTCTCTCTCTCGCTCTTCACAATAAGCTTCTATTGCACAATATGTTTTTTATTGTGAAGAAAACTGCTGTCTTAAATGGGTTGATTCTATTATTTATTTCTCTATTACATTTATCATAAGATGTAATTGTTGATTGAGTGACTAACAGGACCATCATCATTGCACTACGGTGAATAACCATATGTGTTCCGATCTCTTTCTAACACAGGAAGACCTCGGCGACAGTGCACAAACTTCATATCAGCGGCGAGGATCTCCAATGAAATTTTGAAGATGGTAACATTTTTTGTCGAATTTTATTTTGTTAAATTGCTGAAATAGTTTTTCTACACCAGGATTTTGTAGCTTACTATTATCGACTTTCAATGTCCAATGCATCTTTTATACGCCTAACTTGAACACGAGATCTACGTTTTATCATCTGTCTCAGATAGAACTAGAAACTTGATCTCACCTACACTGAGATCAGGATCTCTGGCAAAAATATCCTGACGGCTCCGCGAAGGAGCGAACCTGGAAGATTTGTAACGAGAGGAGAGCACATAAACTCTATGACACAGAGACACCACTAGCACTGTGTGACACAGAGACACCACTAGCACTGTGTGACACAGAGACACCACTAGCACTGTGTGACACAGAGACACCACTAGCACTGTGTGACACAGAGACACCACTAGCACTGTGTGTGTATATCAAGAAACAATGATAAAACCAAACACACAAGAATTTATTTGATTTACCTGGTTATAACCATTAAATATAGGGATCTCTGTTTCGTACAGGTAGGATCCCTGATCTCAGTGTAGGTGAGATCGAGTTCCTAGTCCTATCGGAGACGGGCGATAAAACGTAGGTCCTGTGTTCATGTTGAGCATGTAAAAGAACCAGTGGCAATTCAAAATCGAAAAGAGTAGGCTGAAAAGTCGCTGTCCGGGCAAAAGTCATTAGAAAGATTGATGAATCAAATTCCTGTAATATATTTTCACCATTTTCTAAAATTACATCAGGAACCCTCGCCGGTGCTAAGGAGTTCGTGCACTGCCGCTGAGAAATTCCTGTGTAAGAAAGAGATCGTAGCACACATTGTTACGCACCGAAGTGCAATAATGATGGTTCTATCAATCAATCAATTCCTTTATATAAATTATACATTGTTTGAAGTGACCTCTTTAATATAACCATCATTCTTGTTGTTTACTTATTTAAACGTCGATATTTCTGTTGTAGTTCTCTCTCTCTCTCTCTCTCATGGCTTCTAGAATTGTTATCTTATATATATATATATATACGTTACTATCGCCTATGGTTATACTATGTTATTTACCCAGTATGTACTATTTGTAATTGCTACACCCACTGCCTTGTGGAGAGGGGCTCGGAGAGTTAAAGGCTAGGGAGTAAACCCTGATCGAAAATCTCCACTCCCTTTTCGGGTCAACACGGTAATGCAGAGGGTAGAGGAGTAAACCTTGACCAAAAATCCGGAGGGAGGGACCCTAAGGCAGGTGATGGTTAAGTGTGTATCCCTTGCCATCTTCTAGCATCTCCTGCAAATCCTGCTTGATTCCAAACTTATCGACTGTCTTTCTTTTGGATGAAACAGTAGGGTAGAGAGGGGTTTGTGCAAAATGGGCAAGGCACATTCTCTATATCAGCTGCCCAGGCTAGGCTCAAAGCGAGACGACACTTCATCTTTGCTTTCGGCTCGGGCACAACATAGAAAGCAACAGTTACATAGAAACAAGACAAATAAACCTCTTAGATTTGGCATATGGAACGTAAGGACCATGTGTCCCGGACTTGTCAACCTAGACCCGACGAAAACAAAAGACATCAGTAAAACAGCTGTCATAGACAGAGAACTTGAGAGACTGCATGTAGACATAGCTGCACTACAGGAAACCAGGATCACAGATTGTGGTTCAGTAAAAGAAAAGAATTACACTTTCTTCTGGTAGGGTCTACGCACAACCTAGACTGTATGGAGTCGGCTTTGCTGTGCACAATAGACTTATGAAAGCTATTCATACACCTGTAGCTGCATCAGATCGAGTAATATCCCTACGGCTCAATATAAAAGGTGGACTTCTAAACATCATATGTGTGTACACACCAACCCTAACAGCGTCTGCAGAAGATAAAGACAAGTTTTATGACTCATTACAGAATGTCATTAACTTATTTCCAGTAGATGAGCAACTGTATATAATGGGTAACTTAAATACACATATAGGATCTGATCACCAGTCATGGCCAGTATGCCTAGGTCATCATGGCATTGGAAATATCAACGATAATGGTCAAAGACTGCTTGAATTCTGCTCTCAAAACAACATGTGTGTAACCAATATGTATTTTGCTGTCCGACACAGGCACAGAGTGTCGTGGTGCCACTGGCATCAGCTTGATTTTGTACTCACACGCAGACAACACCTCAACACAGTGAAAATCACAAGCACTTTCCACAGCGCAGACTGTGATACAGATCATGCACTAGTTATCAGCAAAGTCAAAACACTTCTAAGGAAAACCCATTCAACAAGACGACACCCAAACCCAAAGTCAGCGTCACTAAAATGGGGATGACAGAGAATAGAGAGACTTTCAGAAAGGCGTTTACTGCTCTGTGTGAGAATGAAATGGGAGAATGTAGCGCAGACGAAAAGTGGAACATTCTAAAATCTAACATATATGACTGGGCCAATGATTCCTTTGGCACCAAGAAATTCTCTAACAAAGACTGGGTCGAACAAAATGAAACAACACTCAGCCCCCTACTTGAGGAAAAGAAAAGAGCCCTAATAAATTACAAAAAGAAACCCTCGCAAAGTTCAAAGGACCGTCTTCAGCACACAAAATCAATATTGCAACGAGAGTCCAGGAGGTATGCAAATGAATACTGGTCAAATCTATGTTATTCGATACAAAATGCTGCAGATATGGGCAACACCAAGGAAATGTACGAAAATATCAGAGTAGCTTTGGGACCAAACATAACAACAATTGCCTCGCTAAGATCGGAAACAGGTGAGCCAATAATAGATATAACCAAACAGCTTGAAAGATGGGTGGAACAATATTCAAATCTTTACTCTGTGGAGAAACCAGCACACCCAGTCCTCGATCAGATCATACCGAAACATCATGAACTAATCGAACTGGATACCGAACCCACAGAGTTGGAACTTTCCGAAGCAATCAACAAACTTTCAAATGGCAAGGCATCAGGACTAGACAACATTCCTGCAGAAATCCTCAAATATAATAGGGATGTCCTACTGCCCGAAATACATTGTACGAAAGACAATTTCTGCAGACAAGATGTAGTAATGCAAGGGACAATTCCCTAATATTAATCTTATTCTATGATAGTTTGTTATTTATTACCATTATTTTCTATAATTTTATACTATTTTTATATCAAATTGGGGATTCAATCGATAATTAAACGGACTATTTAATCCAGAGTTCTCGTTTATATGGGTACTAGTTTGACAGCGTAAGAATGAATAGGAATCTTCCGGCTGAATGAAAATGACATAATTGTTTTGGCAATTATCATTGCAATAGCAATCAAAGGTCGCAATGTTACATCTTAGACATCTTCTAAACTGGCTTCAGAAGTAGTGCCCAGCACAATGCGTGAAGCATTAGAGGGAAAATGCTGTTTGTCTTTATACTATTTTTTAATAAGGATATGTTATATATACTAATATGATTGTTATTTTATTCTAATATAATATTTATATTTTAGTGTTATATATTCAACTTTCAACGCTAATCAGTGCCAAGTTAAAAGTAATAATTAAGAAAAATTAATTTCTTAAATAATAAGTACACGTTAACTATTTTTGATTTGGTGGGGCTGGTTCTCACTGGCCCTTAATGACCAGGGGCGTATACTAATTAAGGAGGAAATATGCTGAATTTCAGAATTCAGACTGTGTGTGATATTTTAGTGTTATATATTAACTTTCAAAGCTAATCAGTATCTCGTTGAAAGTAATAATTATGAAGAAATAATGTAAAAAATAACAAGTACACTTTGCTAAATATTTTTGGTGGGACCGGGCCACTGGCCCTTAATGACGAGTCGCCTCTGATATATATATATATATATATATATATATATATATATATATATATATGAAGTGTTTATTATACAGAAGTCGTATGTCTAATATATACTATCTTTTTTCCTATTTAAGTTCTACATTCTCATTGCACTGACATTCTTGCCAATTTCAATGTCTTTTGTAGTATTGCTATTATCATTTGAGTCATTCCCTCCTTCATCACTGCAATGTTCTTGTGTAGAGTTTTAACTCACATTATCAGCTTTCGATTGGGTCAGCGTTTCTCATGTATTTATCTACAGATGTCCAAGCATATTTCCAATTTTTATAATGTGGGCATTTTAGTGCATTACAAAACTTCTAACATGCATAATAATAATATTAATTCCTCTCGTACCGTTATACGTTACATAGGGCCTGCAAGTAATTTCTCCATACCGCTCTATCCTGGGCAACTCGCTCAATCTCCTCCATGGAACTGAGACCGAATGCGACACAATGAGACAGCTTGAAGAGTCCTAGTCTAACTGGATTGTGAACTTCTAAAATAGTTATGTGAAAACTAGATATACACTAGATATTTCAGTTCTTCTTCTTCTTGCGTTCGTTCTTTACGACCAATTTTAATCACTTTTTGTGATATGTTTGATCTTTGCCAAGAACGTGTATACGTTGCACATTGGTTTGTAGGCCCCTAAACGCATAGACTTCTACACGTTTAGGACACATGCATCCGATTTCAGCCAAACCTCCTTAGTCGCCTCTTACGACATGCATGGCAGGTAACAGTGGTTCTATTCTTTACACCCCAAATTTGGGCCCCGGTAACCACTCGGGCGGATATTTCAGTTGACCAACACAAGAGAGCACACAGGAATAAATGTCGTACCGCTTTTTAGGGCGGTCTAGGACTGTTGAGGCGAGAGCCTGGGGAAATTAATGACCGCATGAATAGTGCAGCAGTCGTCGCGAAGCTGTTCAGGTTAGGATTTTTTATTTATGCCCAACAACATAACAAAAATATCCGAAAGACAAAGTGTACAGGCGAATATAAATATTTTTCCAGAGATCACTGATCTCAGTGTAGGTGAGATCAAGTTCCAAGTCCTATCGAGACAGACGATAAAACATAGGTCCTGTGTTAAATTTGGGCACGTAAAAAGAACCTGGTGGCGTCTGTGGCTAAGGAATAGTGACTCGGTCTATTAATCCCGACGTTCTGAGTTCGAATCAAGCTGCGGAAAGTATGGTTGAAAACTGTTTCGCGTGGATTTTTACAAAAGGACGATAGCACCACACGTTCAGAAAGCAATGGCAAACTACTGAACGTAATAATGCCTAGAAAATCACAAACAGCGTTAAAAAGCTGGGGTTGATTCGCAAAGTCTTGTAAAGGACACGCAATTAACTTAACTTTAAAAGAACCTTTGGCAGTTCAAAATTGAGAAGAGCATGCTGGAAACCAGCTGCGAGGGTAAAATTCATGAGAAAAATATTACAAATAAAATGACTACAAAATATCTTCACCATCTTCAAAATTACACCGGGGACTATCGCCGGTGCTGGACGTGCACTGTAGCTGAGATCTGTCTGTGTAAGAAAGGGATTGGATCACACATGGATACTCATCGAAGTGCAATGTTGATGGTCCTATCAATCAATCAATCACCATCCAGTGTGTATTCCTCCACCTTAACCCTCGATTTACTATTGTTGGATCTTATTGTTCTGTGTAGCTTAACCTTCGACTTACTATTGTTGGATCTTGTTGCTCTGTGCAGCTTAACATTCGACTTACTATTGTTGGAACTTGTTGTTCTGTGCAGCTTAACCTTCGACTTACTATTGTTGATCCAGAAGGGCAGGTTTCGGTATGAGTGGATGTCGTCTATAGAAGTTTCTAACCTCCAGCGGCTTACGTGGATATACTGTCCTGGCATGCGGGTGTTTACGGTAATGAAGGCGGACATGATTGCATCAACAGCATCGATTGTTGGGGAGTTGAAGATGGATAAGAGGGATATTCTTCGGTCTCTTCGCGACTCTGTTGGATGAGGACACTAAAATCCATGTTGAATCGATCAAGCGATTTAAGCAGTTTGGAGTTACCTTGTTCAAGTCGAACTGGATGCCTGAGAGGCAGAGTGAGAGGTGTGTTTAATCAGCGAGCCACAGGAACCATCAGTATGCATACTCTTCGATATCTGTTGGGGAGACTGAGCACCTATGGGTCTGCCCGAGTGCAATGACGTCAGTTTAGTAACCAATAACCAATAACCAATTACTATTGTTGGATCTTGTTGCTCTGTGCAGCTTAACCTTCGACTTACTATTGTTGGATCTTATTGTTCTGTGCAGCTTAACCTTCGACTTACTATTGTTGGAACATTACTCTGTGCAGCTTATCCTTCGACTTACTATTGTTGGAACTTGTTGCTCTGTGCAGCTTCTATTGAGTGTGATGTGGACAGAAGTAAAGCCGGCTAACTCAACACACAACATACAACAACTCCAGACATACACACACAATGACTAATATTACTCCCACAACACAGACACTTAATATGGACATGCAATACATTTTTATTAAGACAACAAATATTTTGTTAGAAAGCTGCGGCAATACAACAACACCAACACATCTCACACCACCACATCTCACACCAACACATCTCACACCAACACATCTCACACCACCACATCTCACACCAACACATCTCACACCAACACATCTCACAGCAAAACATCTCACAGCAAAACATCTCACACCAACATCTCCACCAACACATCTCACACCAACACATCTCACACCACCACATCTCACAGCAAAACATCTCACACCACTACATCTCACACCAACACATCTCACAGCAAAACATCTCACATCATTCTTCATGTCATAAATACAATGATATATATATATATATACTAAGTATAACATAAAGAAGATTAAAAGATCCTCGAGATATGAAACACTAAATCTTGCGCTACTGAAGACGGATGTAAAGCTGCAGGAGATGTACACGACTACCATACAGAATAGATATAACGCTACATGTACAACTACAGGAGATGTACACAACTACCATACAGAATAGATATAACGTTACATGTACAACTACAGGAGATGTACACGACTACCATACAGAATAGATATAACGTTACATGTACAACTACAGGAGATGTACACAACTACCATACAGAATAGATATAACGTTACATGTACAACTACAGGAGATGTACACAACTACCATACAGAATAGATATAACGATGTACACGACTACCATACATAATAGATATAACGTTACATATACAACTACAGGAGATGTACACGACTACCATACAGAATAGATATAACGTTACATGTACAACTACAGGAGATGTACACGACTACCATACAGAATAGATATAACGCTACATGTACAACTACAGGAGATGTACACGACTACCATACAGAATAGATATAACGTTACATGTACAACTACAGGAGATGTACACAACTACCATACAGAATAGATATAACGTTACACGTACAACTACAGGAGATGTACACAACTACCATACAGAATAGATATAACGTTACATGTACAACTACAGGAGATGTACACGACTACCATACAGAATAGATAAAACGTTACATGTACAACTACAGGAGATGTACACGACTACCATACAGAATAGATATAACGTTACATGTACAACTACAGGAGATGTACACGACTACCATACAGAATAGATATAACGTTACATGTACAACTACAGGAGATGTACACAACTACCATATAGAATAGATATAACGTTACATGTACAACTACAGGAGATGTACACCACTACCATACAGAATAGATATAACGTTACATGTACAACTACAGGAGATGTACACGACTACCATACAGAATAGATATAACGCTACATGTACAACTACAGGAGATGTACACGACTACCATACAGAATAGATATAACGTTACATGTACAACTTCAGAGATGTACACAAATACCATACAGAATAGATATAACGCTACATGTACAACTACAGGAGATGTACACGACTACCATACGGAATAGATATAACGTTACATGTACAACTACAGGAGATGTACACAACTACCATACAGAATAGATATAACGCTACATGTACAACTACAGGAGATGTACACAACTACCATACAGAATAGATATAACGTTACATGTACAACTACAGGAGATGTACACAACTACCATACAGAATAGATATAACGTTACATGTACAACTACAGGAGATGTACACGACTACCATACAGAATAGATATAACGTTACATGTACAACTACAGGAGATGTACACAACTACCATACAGACAGAATAGATATAACGTTACATGTACAACTACAGGAGATGTACACAACTACCATACAGAATAGATATAACGCTACACGTACAACTACAGGCGATGTACACAACTACCATACATAATAGATATAACGCTACATGTACAACTACAGGAGATGTACACAACTACCATACAGAATAGATATAACGTTACATGTACAACTACAGGAGATGTACACGACTACCATACAGAATAGATATAACGTTACATGTACAACTACAGGAGATGTACACAACTACCATATAGAATAGATATAACGTTACATGTACAACTACAGGAGATGTACACGACTACCATACAGAATAGATATAACGTTACATGTACAACTACAGGAGATGTACACGACTACCATACAGAATAGATATAACGCTACATGTACAACTACAGGAGATGTACACGACTACCATACAGAATAGATATAACGTTATATGTACAACTACAGGAGATGTACACAAATACCATACAGAATAGATATAACGCTACATGTACAACTACAGGAGATGTACACGACTACCATACAGAATAGATATAACGTTACATGTACAACTACAGGAGATGTACACGACTACCATACAGAATAGATATAACGTTACATGTACAACTACAGGAGATGTACACAACTACCATACAGAATAGATATAACGTTACATGTACAACTACAGGAGATGTACACGACTACCATACATAATAGATATAACGCTACATGTACAACTACAGGAGATGTACACGACTACCATACGGAATAGATATAACGTTACATGTACAACTACAGGAGATGTACACTACTACCATACAGAATAGATATAACGCTACATGTACAACTACAGGAGATGTACACAACTACCATACAGAATAGATATAACGTTACATGTACAACTACAGGAGATGTACACAACTACCATACAGAATAGATATAACGTTACATGTACAACTACAGGAGATGTACACGACTACCATACAGAATAGATATAACGTTACATGTCCAACTACAGGAGATGTACACAACTACCATACAGACAGAATAGATATAACGTTACATGTACAACTACAGGAGATGTACACAACTACCATACAGAATAGATATAACGCTACACGTAAAACTACAGGAGATGTACACAACTACCATACAGAATAGATATAACGCTACATGTACAACTACAGGAGATGTACACAACTACCATACAGAATAGATATAACGTTACATGTACAACTACAGGAGATGTACACGACTACCATACAGAATAGATATAACGTTACATGTACAACTACAGGAGATGTGCACGACTACCATACAGAATAGATATGGACGTTACATGTACAACTACAAGAGATGTACACAACTACCATACAGAATAGATATAACGCTACATGTACAACTACAGGAGATGTACACAACTACCATACAGAATAGATATAACGTTACATGTACAACTACAGGAGATGTACACGACTACCATACAGAATAGATATAACGTTACATGTACAACTACAGGAGATGTACACGACTACCATACAGAATAGATATAACGTTACATGTACAACTACAGGAGATGTACACGACTACCATACAGAATAGATATAACGTTACATGTACAACTACAGGAGATGTACACGACTACCATACAGAATAGATATAACGTTACATGTACAACTACAGGAGATGTACACGACTACCATACAGAATAGATATAACTACAATGTACAACTACAGGAGATGTACACAACTACCATACAGAATAGATATAACGCTACATGTACAACTACAGGAGATGTACACTACTACCATACAGAATAGATATAACGCTACACGTACAACTACAGGAGATGTACACAACTACCATACAGAATAGATATAACGCTACATGTACAACTACAGGAGATGTACACTACTACCATACAGAATAGATTTAACGTTACATGTACAACTACAGGAGATGTACACGACTACCATACAGAATAGATATAACGTTACATGTACAACTACAGGAGATGTACACGACTACCATACAGAATAGATATAACGTTACATGTACAACTACAGGAGATGTACACAACTACCATACAGAATAGATATAACGCTACACGTACAACTACAGGAGATGTACACGACTACCATACAGAATAGATATAACGCTCCCGTACAACTACAGGAGATGTACACGACTACCATACAGAATAGATATAACGTTACATGTACAACTACAGGAGATGTACACGACTACCATACAGAATAGATATAACGTTACATGTACAACTACAGGAGATGTACACGACTACCATACAGAATAGATATCACGCTACATGTACAACTACAGGAGATGTACACAACTACCATACAGAATAGATATAACGCTACATGTACAACTACAGGAGATGTACACGACTACCATACAGAATAGATATAACGCTACACGTACAACTACAGGAGATGTACACAACTACCATACAGAATAGATATAACGCTACATGTACAACTACAGGAGATGTACACGACTACCATACAGAATAGATATAACGTTACATGTACAACTACAGGAGATGTACACGACTACCATACAGAATAGATATAACGTTACATGTACAACTACAGGAGATGTACACGACTACCATACAGAATAGATATAACGTTACATGTACAACTACAGGAGATGTACACAACTACCATACAGAATAGATATAACGCTACAAGTACAACTACAGGAGATGTACACGACTACCATACAGAATAGATATAACGCTACACGTACAACTACAGGAGATGTACACGACTACCATACAGAATAGATATAACGTTACATGTACAACTACAGGAGATGTACACAACTACCATACAGAATAGATATAACGTGACATGTACAACTACAGGAGATGTACACAACTACCATACAGAATAGATATAACCTACACTTTACAACTACAGGAGATGTACACAACTACCATACAGAATAGATATAACGCTACATGTACAACTACAGGAGATGTACACAACTACCATACAGAATAGATATAACGCTACATGTACAACTACAGGAGATGTACACGACTACCATACAGAATAGATATAACGTTACATGTACAACTACAGGAGATGTACACGACTACCATACAGAATAGATATAACGTTACATGTACAATTACAGGAGATGTACACGACTACCATACAGTATAGATATAACGTTACATGTACAACTACAGGAGATGTACACGACTACCATACAGAATAGATATAACGCTACACGTACAACTACAGGAGATGTACACGACTACCATACAGAATAGATATAACGCTACATGTACAACTACAGGAGATGTACACGACTACCATACAGAATAGATATAACGTTAAATGTACAACTACAGGAGATGTACACGACTACCATACAGAATAGATATAACGTTACATGTACAACTACAGGAGATGTACACGACTACCATACAGTATAGATATAACGTTACACGTACAACTACAGGAGATGTACACAACTACCATACAGAATAGATATAACGTTACATGTACAACTACAGGAGATGTACACGACTACCATACATAATAGATATAACGCTACATGTACAACTACAGGAGATGTACACGACTACCATACAGAATAGATATAACGTTACATGTACAACTACAGGAGATGTACACGACTACCATACAGAATAGATATAACGTTACATGTACAACTACAGGAGATGTACACAACTACCATACAGAATAGATATAACGTTACATGTACAACTACAGGAGATGTACACGACTACCATACAGAATAGATATAACGTTACATGTACAACTACAGGAGATGTACACGACTACCATACAGAATAGATATAACGTTACATGTACAACTACAGGAGATGTACACGACTACCATACAGAATAGATATATCTTCATGTACAACTACAGGAGATGTACACAACTACCATACAGAATAGATATAACGTTACATGTACAACTACAGGAGATGTGCACGACTACCATACAGAATAGATATAACGTTACAAGTACAACTACAGGAGATGTACACGACTACCATACAGAATAGATATAACGTTACATGTACAACTACAGGAGATGTACACAACTACCATACAGAATAGATATAACGTTACATGTACAACTACAGGAGATGTACACGACTACCATACAGAATAGATATAACGTTACATGTACAACTACAGGAGATGTACACGACTACCATACAGAATATATATAACGTTACATGTACAACTACAGGAGATGTACAGAACTACCATACAGAATAGATATAACGTTACATGTACAACTACAGGAGATGTACACGACTACCAGACAGAATAGATATAACGTTACATGTACAACTACAGGAGATGTACACAACTACCATACAGAATAGATATAACGCTACATGTACAACTACAGGAGATGTACACAACTACCATACAGAATAGATATAACGTTACATGTACAACTACAGGAGATGTACACGACTACCATACAGAATAGATATAACGTTATATGTACAACTACAGGAGATGTACACAACTACCATACAGAATAGATATAACGTTACATGTACAACTACAGGAGATGTACACAACTACCATACAGAATAGATATAACGTTACATGTACAACTACAGGAGATGTACACACCTACCATACAGAATAGATATAACGTTACATGTACAACTATAGGAGATGTACACGACTACCATACAGAATAGATATAACGTTACATGTACAAGTACAGGAGATGTACACAACTACCATACAGAATAGATATAACGTTACATGTACAACTACAGGAGATGTACACAACTACCATACATAATAGATATAACGCTACATGTACAACTACACGAGATGTACACAACTACCATACAGAATAGATATAACGTTACATGTACAACTACAGGAGATGTACACGACTACCATACAGAATAGATATAACGTTACATGTACAACTACAGGAGATGTACACCACTACCATACAGAATAGATATAACGTTACATGTACAACTACAGGAGATGTACACAACTACCATACAGAATAGATATAACGCTACATGTACAACTACAGGAGATGTACACAACTACCATACAGAATAGATATAACGCTCCCATGTACAACTACAGGAGATGTACACAACTACCATACAGAATAGATATAACGTTACATGTACAACTACAGGAGATGTACACAACTACCATACAGAATAGATATAACGTTACATGTACAACTACAGGAGATGTACACAACTACCATACAGAATAGATATAACGTTACATGTACAACTACAGGAGATGTACACGACTACCATACAGAATAGATATAACGTTACATGTACAACTACAAGAGATGTACACAACTACCATACAGAATAGATATAACGTTACATGTACAACTACAGGAGATGTACACCACTACCATACAGAATAGATATAACGCTACATGTACAACTACAGGAGATGTACACGACTACCATACAGAATAGATATAACGTTACATGTACAACTACAGGAGATGTACACCACTACCATACAGAATAGATATAACGTTACATGTACAACTACAGGAGATGTACACGACTACCATACAGAATAGATATAACGTTACATGTACAACTACAGGAGATGTACACGACTACCATACAGAATAGATATAACGTTACATGTACAACTACAGGAGATGTACACAACTACCATACGGAATAGATATAACGCTACATGTACAACTACAGGAGATGTACACAACTACCATACAGAATAGATATAACGCTACATGTACAACTACAGGAGATGTACACGACTACCATACAGAATAGATATAACGTTACATGTACAACTACAGGAGATGTACACAACTACCATGCAGAATAGATATAACGCTACATGTACAACTACAGGAGATGTACACAACTACCATACAGAATAGATATAACGCTACATGCACAACTACAGGAGATGTACACGACTACCATACAGAATAGATATAACGTTACATGTACAACTACAGGAGATGTACACAACTACCATACAGAATAGATATAACGCTACATGTACAACTACAGGAGATGTACACAACTACCATACAGAATAGATATAACGCTACATGTACAACTACAGGAGATGTACACGACTACCATACAGAATAGATATAACGTTACATGTACAACTACAGGAGATGTACACGACTACCATACAGAATAGATATAACGCTACACGTACAACTACAGGAGATGTACACAACTACCATACAGAATAGATATAACGCTACATGTACAACTACAGGAGATGTACACAACTACCATACAGAATAGATATAACGCTAATGCAAATATAGAATTAATTGACGACCAATGGCAAATGCTAAAACAATCCCTTCAATAAACATCAAAGGAAATGATACCACTCAATGGCAGGAAGGCCAGACAATCATGGATGACTGATGAAATCCTACAGTTGATGGATGAAAGACGAAAGAACAAACAACATCCAAATGAATATGCTGGCATCAACAGGTCAATAAAATTAAAATGTCTATTGTCTATTCTCAGGTGGAAGATGTAGTTGGCTGTCACTCTTGCCGTTAAGCGTAGGGATGGGAGCTTTAATTTGCGTTTTAGGCTGATGAGTTGCCCTTGTTGTGTTGTATCCGTGTTTATGTCGTGTGGTCTTGATATTGTCTATCCATCTTTTCTTGATCTTCCCTTAGCTCTAGTACCCGATCTCGTTTTATTGTATGCTGTTATTTATGGTTGGTTGTATTTCATTCACATTAAATCTCCAAACCACTGCATTTGTTGTATTTCGATGTGTTCGGTGTATGAGGTTATGCCCACTCTGCTTCTGATGTCCTCATTTCGTAGTCTGTCTTTTCCTGGTGACTCCCACTGCCTTCCTCAAGCATTTCATTACACACATGGTGAGCTTTCTGTGATGTGTTGCTGTAAGAGACCAAGTTTGACACTGGTAACAAAGTGTTGGTAAAAATACTTTTATCATCTGTCTTTCACTTCCATCTTGATCTTTGGGTGTTGTAGTAATGGTGCCAGCTGGTAGGTCACTGCATTTGCTTTTGACACTTTGTATCTATTTCTCATCTAGTTTCCCGTCCTCTGTAAAAATACTGCCTAAATATTTGAATTCAGAAACTTGCTTTACTCTAGTGTTATCTATTTGTATGTTTGCTTGGCTTGGTGTTCTGCTAAATTAAAATGTAAGGAAGCAAAAGAGAAATGTCTACATGATAAATGCTGCCAGCTAGAATCAGAAAGTAACATTAACTCCAAATCGCTCTATGCAAATATAGAAACTTTAACTGGCAAGCGGTAATGTGCAGTTACGGGATATTTAAAAATGCAAAGAAGGTGATATTTTGATGGATACAGACGGGACTCGATTTCCGGTCGCCAACATGTCAGGTGTGAAAATTCCTAACGGATAAACTGTGCGCGATTTCCTGTGATTGCGGTGTGATTTACGCGGTTTCTGGCTACTATAAGCGGATAAAACGTGTTGATTAGTGTCCGTGTATGTGTATGTATGGTCAGAGCAAACGCCTGACCGTACATTGTGGCCCTGAGCGTGCCGGCGCTGTATCGGAGAATAGCGTAACCTATTATCGATAGGTAGCACCGCGTGGCGATGGACTAAGGGCGAGTCCAACCTGCTGCCTTGTAGGTTAATAAATTAAGGCTAAAGGTGGGCAGCCTGACAGAAACGCCGCTGAAGACGGGTACAATGTGCAGCGCAATTCGTTTTACGACGACATCGACTGGTATACAAAAAAGAGTAGTGGTCAACCGGAGTCTCGACAGACGGCAGGAGTGATCGATCCACGCCGCCGAGCCAGGGGACAGTTAGCAGGGACACACACTGGTGAAGCAAATCATAGAACATTCAACATTATGCAGTGGAATGCAGGAGTACTAAAGAAGAAGGTCCCATTAACAAAATATCTACAACAGGAGCAGATAGACATAGCATGCATACAAGAGACGCACCTAAACTCTGCACAGATTTTCCATTAGAGGATATCAGACCTTCCGATTAGACAGGGAAGGACGCAAAGGGGGAGTCCTGATCCTCGCCCGAAATGAGATTGCATGTCAAGAAATAACAGTATGTGCTAGTAGACAGTCAGAAATTGTAGGGATAGACGCAAAAACCCCAATTGGGAGCACCCGGATCTATAACATCTACTGCCCTCCAAACAGACTTAGTACTGGAGAACATGAACATAATACCAACAAACTGCATAGTAGTAGGAGACTTTAATAGTCACTCCAAGCGGTGGGGCTACCAGGATACAAATAACAGAGGTGATGAGGTGGAGGACTGGGAGATAGACAGCAACCTACACTTAATCAACAATGCTGAGGATAAACCTAGTTACTACTCCAGAACCTGGAAAACCACCTCCACACCAGACCTGGCCTTTAGCACAGGTGACATCCACCACAAAATTGACAGAATGGTGCTGGACCAACTCGCAGGAAGTGATCACAGACCGGTAAAGCTGGCCGTAAATGTTGCATACTCCCCACAGCAAACAAAGCTGCTACCAAGATGGAACTACAAACGAGCAGACTGGGGAAATTTGCACCCCTGACAGACCTATACTGTGGACCCTAAACATACGAAAGAGTATGCTAAAAGCTGGGTTCAGACTTTAACAAAGCCCTCCAAAAAGCAGCCACTGAGTCCACCCCTCGAGTGCGAGACCAAACTACAGCCCATTCTGGACGGACGAATTAGAACAACTAGAAGTAGAACTAACGAAAGCAAGAGACATTGCAGAAATAGAAAGAACAACAGAAGCAAACATTAAACTTAAAGCCACCTCTGCAAGATACAAACGAACACTAAACGAAAATGCTAGAAACAGCTGGATAGAAAAACACAAAGCCTTAACCTAGACAGAGATGGAAATAAGCTGTGGAAACTAGCCAGGCACTAAACCAAGAAAATAAATACAAGCACACAATCACCATCAAACAGAATGATGAACAGCTAAGCGGAAACAAGCTGCCAATATCATTAGTGAGCACTTTACACAAGTAAATCATATAGATGTTCCTGAAGAAAGGAGGAAACCATAAAGAAGAATTAATGGCTCACGACCTCATTCAAGGTCCCCGGAGGAGCACATGACAACTAAATTCACAATACATGAATTAGAAAAGCATTACGCTCTCTAAAGAAAAGAAAATCACCATGCAATGATGGGATAACTAACGAAATGATAATAGAAATGGGACGACAAGCGAAAAAGAAGCTACTAGAAATATTTAACTGTAGCTGGAAAAGTGGCGTTATACCCAAAGAATGGAAGGAAGCTATACTGATAACGAAAAAAAGACGGGAAAGGATCCCACAGATCCTAGCAGTTATAGACCAATTAGTCTACTGAGCTGCGTAGGAAAATTGCTAGAGCGCATGATCAACACCAGACTAATGTGGCATTTGGAAGAAAAGGGCTTGCTACTCCCCCAACAAGCAGGCTTCCAAAAACACAGATCTACAGAAGATCAAGTGACATACATCGCCCAGGAGATAGAGGATGCTTTTCAAGAGGGAAAACAAACGCTAGCAGTATGGGTAGATCTGGAGAAGGCTTTGATAAAGTGTGGAAGGCTGGCCTAAAAGTGAAGTTGCTCAGAAACCTAGTAGCAGGACGAATGTACAAATGGATATCACAGTATCTAGAAAAAGAACTGCTAAAGTGCAAGTGCAAGAGTTCACCAGCAGGAAAACAACACTAGAACAAGGAGTTCCTCAGGGGGGAGTACTGTCGCCAACACTGTTCCTCATATACATCAGTGACATAACCGAGAACATACCCAGAAGGATCCACCACGCCCTGTATGCGGATGACCTGGCCCTGGGGACATCAGAGAAGCATTACGCTGCAACAAGCAGAATACAACAGGCCCTCACATCCCTAGACCAATGGTCTAATACATGGCTGATCAAAGCCAATGAAAAGCAACATATACGATTTTCCCCCTATCAACAAAGCCCCAAAGTCCAAGCTCCTACTAAATAACCATATATTGCTCCCAGAGAAAACCCCACATACCTTGGAATCACCTTCGACCAGCGATGACATGGCATGCTCAGATTGAAAAACAAAATCCGAGCAAAATCCAGGATGGAATCATGAAAAACTAGCTGGCACAACCTTGGGGGCAGATAACAATGTTTTAAAGAAGCTTTATATGGGATATGTTGCGACACTGGACTATGGAATCTCTGCATGGGCAACTGTAGCCCAATCCAACTTCAATAAAATCAACCGTGTTCAGAACCGAGCTATGAGAATTATTACAGGGGAATGAGATCTACTCCAATACAGGAAATGGAGAAGACCACCGGCCTACAACCAATGGAGGATATAAGAGACAGCAGAGCACAAAAACAAGCAGAAAAGTTCAAGAGACTAGAAGATCACCCAATGTACCACAGAATGAATGGGCTAGGAAGGGCAGACTAAAACGAACCAACTTTGCAGCGACAACCAAGATGATGATGAGCAAACAACCATCATGTGCTGAAGTTACCCTCAAACCACTAAAATACACCAACACAAGACAGATATGGAAAGATACAAAATTCCCAGAGCTGAATGAGAACATCACAGGGATAGTAGGAAAAACCAACAAACAAGTGAAGAAAGAAAACTCCTGGCCACCGAGTACCTAAAGGAACACTTTCCTAACAGCAGGTGGACCCATGTATACACAGATGGGTCTGCAGCAAATGCAACTGAAAATGGAGGAGGAGGAGCCCTCATAGTGCCCAGTGACATGAAACTCAGGAAGCTAAAATTAGCGACAGGAAGGTTCTCCAGCAATTACAGAGGCAGAGGCCCTAAAAGCGGCAGCAGAAGCCATAATGTCAGAGGAACATGTAAATGAAAACCTGGTATTTCTTACTGATGCCCTGTCAGTAATTACTGCTCTAAAAATGAAGACGATAACAACTTGAAGGAACTGCAAGCATCACTACACCAAGTATGCAACATCTTCTCTAGAGTGGTAATACAGTGGATACCATCTCACTGTGGAATACCTGGCAACGAGACTGCAGACATATTGGCAAAAGCAGGAACAGGCTAAAAGGCAGACACCAGTATGACATGAGGAAGCAAAATCGGATACAAATGGCCTAAAGAACAAATGGCTGAGAGATCACCCAGGGCATGAAAAGGACGATGCCTACCACCAACTAAGTAGAGAGGAACAGGTTGTCATTTTCGTCTACGAACAGGGCACAATAGACTGAGGTACCATCTGTTTAACAAGTATAAAATAGGCCCATCTGACATATGTACATGTGGCACCAGCAAGATGACAGAGACACACATACTGCAAGAATGTCCAACGTACATGGAACAGAGAAAAACACATGGCCAATCCCATATCAGTCCAAGACAAGCTATACGGAGATGTACATGGACTCCAGTTGACCACTAACTACTTTAAAAGTATACAAATCGATGTCTGAAAATGTTGGAAGAAGAAGAAGAAGAAGATGGATACAGACATGAAGTTAAAGAGATGGACAGAATACATCACCCAACTTATAATGACAACAGACCTGGAATGAATATAACAAGCAACAATGAAGGCCCATCAATATTTCCATCAGAAGTGTGTAATGCTATTAATCACATGAAAACAGGTAAAACATCAGTACCCGACAATATAAACCTTGTCGGATCTTTCTTCAGAGGGAGAAGATGCTGGATCGCCTGACACCATGTTTCAACACTGGATCAACGTCAGAACTGATTACATGCACCAAGCAGAGAGGGTTGTGGAGAGACATGATCGTCTACGCCGGCAGGCATGACACTTGAGATGAGATATATATATATATATTATATGCCCAGATAATAATAGAAATTGTAACAAACAGAGAAGGAAGACACAAGCTATGCAAGTTGATATGTTCAATTTTTGAATGCAACTTTTTTCTTGTAATAAAAGTTTAAATTAAAATTATTCAATCAAGAGTGAATGCAAGTAGAATGGATGTAGACAAAGCAAATCTAAGACTAAACTTTGAACTGTACAGAAGGATTCACTAAAACTAAACATTGGGCTGTACAGAAGGATTCACTAAGACTAAACATTGGACTGTACAGAAGGATTCACTAAGACTAAAAATTGGACTGTACAGAAGGATTCACCAAGACTAAACATTGGACTGTACAGAACAGAAGGATTCAACAGGACTAAACATTGGACTGTACAGAAGGATTCACCAAGACTAAACATTGGACTGTACAGAAGGATTCACTAAGACTAAATATTGGACTGTAAAGAAGGATTCACCAAAATTAAACTATACAGAAGGATCCGCTAAAGTTGACTTCAGTGTTCATAGCGTCCAAGTGGATAAGCACCATTTGTCGCAACAGACCAGACCACAAATTACCATTAGTTGCAACAGACCAGACCACAAATTACCATTAGTCAGTAACAGACCAGACCACAAATTACCATTAGTTGCAACAGACCAGACCACAAATTACCATTAGTCGCAACAGACCAGACCACAAATTACCATTAGTCGTAACAGACCAGACCACAAAGTACCATTAGTTGCAACAGACCAGACCACAAATTACCATTAGTCGCAACAGACCAGACCACAAATTACCATTAGTCGCAACAGACCAGACCACAAATTACCATTAGTCGCAACAGACCAGACCACAAATTACCATTAGTCACAACAGACCAGACCACAAATTACCATTAGTCGTAACAGACCAGACCACAAATTACCATTAGTCACAACAGACCAGACCACAAATTACCATTAGTTGCAACAGACCAGACCACAAATTACCATTAGTCGTAACAGACCAGACCACAAATTACCATTAGTCACAACAGACCAGACCACAAATTACCATTAGTCGCAACAGACCAGACCACAAATTACCATTAGTTGCAACAGACCAGACCACAAATTACCGTTAGTTGCAACAGACCAGACCACAAATTATCATTATTCGAACAGACCAGACCACAAAGTACCATTAGTTGCAACAGACCAGACCACAAATTACCATTAGTTGCAACAGACCAGACCACAAATTATCATTAGTCGTAACAGACCAGACCACAAAGTACCATTAGTTGCAACAGACCAGACCACAAATTACCATTAGTTGCAACAGACCAGACCACAAATTATCATTAGTCGTAACAGACCAGACCACAAAGTACCATTAGTTGCAACAGACCAGACCACAAATTACCATTAGTCGTAACAGACCAGACCACAAATTATAATATCATTGGGGTCTCTGTAGCTAAATGGTTAAGCATCTGCCTGCGCTCTGAAGGTCATGGGTTGGAATCCGAACCACGCCATTCTGTTTGCAAGTGAATTTTTTACAGACACCCTAGGATTGTTACCGAAGCTACAAAGTTCGTGCTTTGTGCAATGCTTTCGCAGATGGCGGCCATTTCTGCGAAGAGGGACAGAGACATATGGGTCAAAACCCAGTGCCTTGAAGCAAGTCCTTTGGCTTTAGATCCTTTAATATGAACAGACTCCTGGCCTTTGCTTGTTCTTGCTTTCTTGCTCAGATATGGAAGAGGTGGACTTTGCTTGTTCTTGCCTTCTTGCTCAGATATGGAAGAGATGGACTTTGCTTGTTCTTGCCTTCTTGCTCAGATATGGAAGAGGTGGACTTTGCTTGTTCTTGCCTTCTTGCTCAGATATGGAAGAGATGGACTTTGCTTGTTCTTGCTTTCTTGCTCAGATATGGAAGAGGTGGACTTTGCTTGTTCTTGCCTTCTTGCTCAGATATGGAAGAGATGGACTTTGCTTGTTCTTGCCTTCTTGCTCAGATATGGAAGAGGTGGACTTTGCTTGTTCTTGCCTTCTTGCTCAGATATGGAAGAGATGAACTTTGCTTGTTCTTGCTTTCTTGCTCAGATATGGAAGAGGTGGACTTTGCTTGTTCATGCCTTCTTGCTCAGATAGGGAAGAGGTGAACTTTGCTTGTTCTTGCTTTCTTGCTCAGATATGGAAGAGGTGAACTTTGCTTGTTCTTGCTTTCTTGCTCAGATATGGAAGAGATGGACTTTGCTTGTTCTTGCTTTCTTGCTCAGATAGGGAAGAGATGGACTTTGCTTGTTCTTGCTTTCCTGCTCAGATAGGGAAGAGTTGTCTTTTAGTCGATGGAAAGTTTCTTGTGATTATGTCCCAGCTCACAATTTCCACTGATGTCACCAGTGGGTGTTAAAAATGAATGCAACTCTAGCGCTTGTTTCTTTTTGTTAGTATATTCTTCCAAAATGTAATTTAAATATATATTATCTTCATCATTATCCATTTCACAAGTTTGTCAACTTCTCCATTTCACAAGTTTGTCAACTTCTCCATTTCGTATCACACTTACACATACAAATATCACAATATGTGAGAAATCTCTTCTCAAACTGTTGAACTGTTGAAGTACAAATGAAATAAATATGAAACACTAACAAATAAAGTTCAGAATTGAAGCAAATTTATAAAGTATATAAGTTCTATCAGGGGTCTCTGTGACATAGAGGTTAGGTGCTCGCCTCTTGTTCATATAAGTTCTATCAGGGGTCTCTGTGACATAGAGGTTAGGTGCTCGCCTCTTGTTCATATAAGTTCTATCAGGGGTCTCTGTGACATAGAGGTTAGGTGCTCGCCTCTTGTTCATATAAGTTCTATCAGGGGTCTCTGTGACATAGAGGTTAGGTGCTCGCCTCTTGTTCATATAAGTTCTATCAGGGGTCTCTGTGACATAGAGGTTAGGTGCTCGCCTCTTGTTCATATAAGTTCTATCAGGGGTCTCTGTGACATAGAGGTTAGGTGCTCGCCTCTTGTTCATATAAGTTCTATCAGGGGTCTCTGTGACATAGAGGTTAGGTGCTCGCCTCTTGTTCATATAAGTTCTATCAGGGGTCTCTGTGACATAGAGGTTAGGTGCTCGCCTCTTGTTCATAAGTTATCAGGGTCTCTGCATAGAGGTTAGTGCCTGCCTCTGTTCATATAAGTTCTAAAGGATCTGTGACATAGGGTTAGTGCTCCCTGTTCAAGTACATTGATGAAGTTCTGTGCATCAATAAATCTGTCATGTTAACACAAAGGTACTAAGGGTTCTCACCATGACAAGATGACTGAGTTCTGAGATCATCAGATGAATCAGTCAAAGAAGCAAATGTACGAAAGAATGAGTTCTGAGATGAAGACAAGTAGAGATGAATGAGTTCTGAGATGAAGACAAGTAGAGATGAATGAGTTCTGAGATGAAGACAAGTAGAGATGAATGAGTTCTGAGATGAAGAAAGTAGGAAGGAATGAGTTCTGAGATGAAGACAAGTAGAGATGAATGAGTTCTGAGATGAAGACAAGTAGAGATGAATGAGTTCTGAGATGAAGAAAGAGAGATGAATGAGTTCTGAGATGAAGACAAGTAGAATGAGTTCTGAGATGAAGACAAGTAGGAATGAATGAGTTCTGAGATGAAGACAAGTAGGAATGAATGAGTTCTGAGATGAAGACAAGTAGAGATGAATGAGTTCTGAGATGAAGACAAGTAGAGATGAATGTTCTAAGATGAAGAAGTAGGAATGAATGAGTTCTGAGATGAAGACAAGTAGAGATGAATGAGTTCTGAGATGAAGACAAGTAGGAATGAATGAGTTCTGAGATGAAGACAAGTAGAGATGAATGAGTTCTGAGATGAAGACAAGTAGAGATGAATGTTCTAAGATGAAGAAGTAGGAATGAATGAGTTCTGAGATGAAGACAAGTAGGAATGAATGAGTTCTGAGATGAAGACAAGTAGAGATGAATGAGTTCTGAGATGAAGACAAGTAGGAATGAATGAGTTCTGAGATGAAGACAAGTAGAGATGAATGAGTTCTGAGATGAAGACAAGTAGAGATGAATGTTCTAAGATGAAGAAGTAGGAATGAATGAGTTCTGAGATGAAGACAAGTAGAGATGAATGAGTTCTGAGATGAAGACAAGTAGAGATGAATGAGTTCTGAGATGAAGACAAGTAGAGATGAATGAGTTCTGAGATGAAGACAAGTAGAGATGAATGAGTTCTGAGATGAAGACAAGTAGAGATGAATGAGTTCTAAGATGAAGAAAGTAGAGATGAATGAGTTCTAAGATGAAGACAAGTAGGAAGGAATGAGTTCTAAGATGAAGACAAGTAGAGATGAATGAGTTCTGAGATGAAAACAAGTAGAGATGAATGAGTTCTAAGATGAAGACAAGTAGGAAGGAATGAGTTCTAAGATGAAGACAAGTAGAGATGAATGAGTTCTAAGATGAAGACAAGTAGAGATGAATGAGTTCTGAGATGAAAACAAGTAGAGATTAATAACACAGATGCAGTAGTGTCACTCAATATTTATAACATTTAACAAGTGTTAGAGTTTTAAAAAAAACTGTTACGAGTTTCATTCATATTTGTATCAATAACAAGCCATTCAACATGTGTTAGAGTTTTGTTGTTCTTACCATATTTACAAGACTTCAGCTGACAAGCAATGTCCCACACAAGATATCATCAGCTGCTAGTCTGATGACATAATGGTGTACTGGTAAGGCAAAGACAGACGTCAGACAACCCTCAACAACCACTTAGTGAGGACAACTACCCCGGTTGTACATATGGATGGGAAGGAAATACATAGGCCTCACACTATGAAGTATCTAGGAGTACAATTTGACAGAAGTCTACACTATAAGGCACACATGGACACCATGATCACCAAGACCAGAAAGGGACTGGCGGCCATGAGGGCCATGGATGCCACAGGTTACTCACAATGTGTGCTAGTCATTCTCTATCAGGGGTTGATCCTGTCTGTCATGGAATACGCATTGGCGAAACTCACTCTCAGCAAGACACACATTTACAGGCTAGAGAAGATACAGAACGAAGCAATGCGCATCATACTTGGATGCACCAAAGACACAGCATGTAGAGCAATGGGATACCTGCTGGACCTTCCAGACATAAATAGTAAAATTGGGCTGCGTAGTACAGTTGCCTACCTTAAAATCACGTAAGACCTAACACATCCATTACACAATGAACTAGACAACTGCAAAGGCAACAGACTTAAACGTGGCCAGTCAGTACTGGGTCGAGCAGAGGAGGTCATACAACGCGTATGTACCATTCAGGACATCGACCATGGAGAAGAGTGGATACCAATACCTAGTGAACACAGACAATACTTTGTAGTAGTCACCACGATAAACAAACCAAGTCAAGATTCGCTGCCTACAATAGTCAACGCAGAAGTTGAAGCGTTAGTAAATGACTACACATCGGAGGAAGATGCTGTTGTATACACTGATGATTCTGTGATTCTGCACAGTCCGAGTGCATGGACCTTTACGGCTAGAACTAAAGTAGATGCCATCAAACAGGCAAGTGGCGCATATGCAACAACTACCAGCAGCATGACTATGGAGGCCATTGGAGTCCATGGCGGTGGTAAAATCCTTGGAGGGGCTAAAGACGCAAACATTCACTCATGCATGCATGCTCAGCAACTTCTATGAGCATGATACAGAAGATCAAGACCTGTTATATATGAAGACATTGGATGCAATTAATTCAAAATGCGATAATTCAGACACTTACAATCATTTTTGTTCCAAGTCTTTCTGGGGTGAAGGGAAATGAGAGAGCAATGCTGCGATCAAGAATGGGTCTTCTATTGAAACAAATTAAATCATCAACGCTCTAAGAGAAAAAATACGCTCTGAAGAGTTCAACGAAGAAGATAAAGGATATTCTTTATCTTGGTTGCGCAAGTTATGCATACCAATAGGTGTGACAAAACGGGAAAACCATGAGAGAAAACACAGAAAGGGAGTTGTTAGCCTAAACACACTAAAATACATACTTGGATGGAGATCGGAGCATTATGGATATTTTCATCTAAACACTAAATACATGCTTGGATGGAGATCTGAGCAATTATGGATATTTTCTATCTAAACACACTAAAATACATGCTTGGATGGAGATCGGAGCAATTATGGATATTTTCTACCTAAACACACTAAAATACATGCTTGGATGGAGATCGGAGCAATTATGGATATTTTCTATCTAAACACACTAAAATACATGCTTGGATGGAGATCTGAGCAATTATGGATATTTTCTATCTAAACACACTAAAATACATGCTTGAGGAGTCGGAAAGGATATTATCTAAACACTAATACATGTTGGATGGAGATCTGAGCAATTATGGATATTTTCTATCTAAACACACTAAAATACATGCTTGGATGGAGATCGGAGCAATTATGGATATTTTCTATCTAAACACACTAAAATACATACTTGGATGGAGATCGGAGCAATTATGGATATTTTCTATCTAAACACACTAAAATACATGCTTGGATGGAGATCGGAGCAATTATGGATATTTTCTACCTAAACACACTAAAATACATGCTTGGATGGAGATCGGAGCAATTATGGATATTTTCTATCTAAACACACTAAAATACATGCTTGGATGGAGATCGGAGCAATTATGGATATTTTCTATCTAAACACACTAAAATACATGCTTGGATGGAGATCGGAGCAATTATGGATATTTTCTATCTAAACACACTAAAATACATGCTTGGATGGAGATCGGAGCAATTATGGATATTTTCTATCTAAACACACTAAAATACATGCTTGGATGGAGATCGGAGCAATTATGGATATTTTCTATCTAAACACACTAAAATACATGCTTGGATGGAGATCTGAGCAATTATGGATATTTTCTATCTAAACACACTAAAATACATGCTTGGATGGAGATCGGAGCAATTATGGATATTTTCTATCTAAACACACTAAAATACATGCTTGGATGGAGATCGGAGCAATTATGGATATTTTCTATCTAAACACACTAAAATACATGCTTGGATGGAGATCGGAGCAATTATGGATATTTTCTATCTAAACACACTAAAATACATACTTGGATGGAGATCGGAGCAATTATGGATATTTTCTATCTAAACACACTAAAATACATGCTTGGATGGAGATCGGAGCAATTATGGATATTTTCTATCTAAACACACTAAAATACATACTTGGATGGAGATCGGAGCAATTATGGATATTTTCTATCTAAACACACTAAAATACATACTTGGATGGAGATCGGAGCAATTATGGATATTTTCTATCTAAACACACTAAAATACATACTTGGATGGAGATCGGAGCAATTATGGATATTTTCTATCTAAACACACTAAAATACATGCTTGGATGGAGATCGGAGCAATTATGGATATTTTCTATCTAAACACACTAAAATACATGCTTGGATGGAGATCTGAGCAATTATGGATATTTTCTATCTAAACACACTAAAATACATACTTGGATGGAGATCGGAGCAATTATGGATATTTTCTATCTAAACACACTAAAATACATGCTTGGATGGAGATCGGAGCAATTATGGATATTTTCTATCTAAACACACTAAAATACATGCTTGGATGGAGATCTGAGCAATTATGGATATTTTCTATCTAAACACACTAAAATACATACTTGGATGGAGATCGGAGCAATTATGGATATTTTCTATCTAAACACACTAAAATACATGCTTGGATGGAGATCGGAGCAATTATGGATATTTTCTATCTAAACACACTAAAATACATGCTTGGATGGAGATCGGAGCAATTATGGATATTTTCTATCTAAACACACTAAAATACATGCTTGGATGGAGATCGGAGCAATTATGGATATTTTCTATCTAAACACACTAAAATACATGCTTGGATGGAGATCGGAGCAATTATGGATATTTTCTATCTAAACACACTAAAATACATGCTTGGATGGAGATCGGAGCAATTATGGATATTTTCTATCTAAACACACTAAAATACATGCTTGGATGGAGATCGGAGCAATTATGGATATTTTCTATCTAAACACACTAAAATACATGCTTGGATGGAGATCGGAGCAATTATGGATATTTTCTATCTAAACACACTAAAATACATGCTTGGATGGAGATCGGAGCAATTATGGATATTTTCTATCTAAACACACTAAAATACATGCTTGGATGGAGATCGGAGCAATTATGGATATTTTCTATCTAAACACACTAAAATACATGCTTGGATGGAGATCGGAGCAATTATGGATATTTTCTATCTAAACACACTAAAATACATGCTTGGATGGAGATCGGAGCAATTATGGATATTTTCTATCTAAACACACTAAAATACATGCTTGGATGGAGATCGGAGCAATTATGGATATTTTCTATCTAAACACACTAAAATACATGCTTGGATGGAGATCTGAGCAATTATGGATATTTTCTATCTAAACACACTAAAATACATGCTTGGATGGAGATCTGAGCAATTATGGATATTTTCTATCTAAACACACTAAAATACATGCTTGGATGGAGATCGGAGCAATTATGGATATTTTCTATCTAAACACACTAAAATACATGCTTGGATGGAGATCGGAGCAATTATGGATATTTTCTATCTAAACACACTAAAATACATACTTGGATGGAGATCTGAGCAATTATGGATATTTTCTATCTAAACACACTAAAATACATGCTTGGATGGAGATCGGAGCAATTATGGATATTTTCTATCTAAACACACTAAAATACATGCTTGGATGGAGATCGGAGCAATTATGGATATTTTCTATCTAAACACACTAAAATACATGCTTGGATGGAGATCGGAGCAATTATGGATATTTTCTATCTAAACACACTAAAATACATGCTTGGATGGAGATCGGAGCAATTATGGATATTTTCTATCTAAACACACTAAAATACATGCTTGGATGGAGATCGGAGCAATTATGGATATTTTCTATCTAAACACACTAAAATACATGCTTGGATGGAGATCGGAGCAATTATGGATATTTTCTATCTAAACACACTAAAATACATGCTTGGATGGAGATCGGAGCAATTATGGATATTTTCTATCTAAACACACTAAAATACATACTTGGATGGAGATCGGAGCAATTATGGATATTTTCTATCTAAACACACTAAAATACATACTTGGATGGAGATCGGAGCAATTATGGATATTTTCTATCTAAACACACTAAAATACATACTTGATGGAGATCGGAGCATATGGATATTTTCTATCTAAACACACTAAATACATGCTTGGATGGAGATCTGAGCAATTATGGATATTTTCTATCTAAACACACTAAAATACATGCTTGGATGGAGATCTGAGCAATTATGGATATTTTCTATCTAAACACACTAAAATACATGCTTGGATGGAGATCAGAGCAATTATGGATATTTTCTATCTAAACACACTAAAATACATGCTTGGATGGAGATCGGAGCAATTATGGATATTTTCTATCTAAACACACTAAAATACATGCTTGGATGGAGATCTGAGCAATTATGGATATTTTCTATCTAAACACACTAAAATACATGCTTGGATGGAGATCGGAGCAATTATGGATATTTTCTATCTAAACACACTAAAATACATGCTTGGATGGAGATCGGAGCAATTATGGATATTTTCTATCTAAACACACTAAAATACATGCTTGGATGGAGATCTGAGCAATTATGGATATTTTCTATCTAAACACACTAAAATACATGCTGGGATGGAGATCGAGCAATTATGGATATTTTCTATCTAAACACACTAAAATACATGCTTGGATGGAGATTGGAGCAATTATGGATATTTTCAATGTGCGATGAAGATGATCTTCAAACGAACAATGATCACTAGTTACTGCCAAGAAGGACATGAATGACAAACTACCTTCTCAATATTGACACGAAATCCACGACTAACAAAAACATAGAAATTCAAACACCTGATGCTGTTTCACACATACCATGCAGACGAGATAAAACAATCATTCTGGAGGGCATGATAGCAAGCAGACAAGGGAGAAGATGGGCACAAAATGTCATAGACCAGTTGAGCATGACTGTGGCAGATGTCGGACACTTCAAGTAGTAGAAGGAGGAGTTTAGAACTGCTGTCATGGCAACCAAGTTCTGACACGGATACGTTTTAGATGATGATAGTGATCATTCAATCAAGTCCCATGCCTGCCGTCATAGGCGATCATGTCTCTCCATAACTCTCGCTCCTTGGTGCAGTTAATAAGTTCTGATGTCGATCTTTTGTCGAACCACGATGTCAGATCATCTAACATCTTCTCCTCTGTCTTCCATGATCTCTCCTCCTGAAATTTACCCGTTGTCATCAAATGTTCTAAACCTTCTCTTAGCATTATATATGATAATGATGTACATCATAAATTGATTGGCTGAAATAGCTTGACTGTACTGTAGAGTGGTAAGAAACAGCATCGTGTGAAATAGCTTGACTGTACTGTAGAGTGGTAAGAAACAGCATCATGTGAAATAGCTTGACTGTACTGTAGAATGGTAAGAAACAGCATCATGTGGATGGTGGTAGGATGTTGTTGTATGATTCTATTTGTAGTTTGTGGTACCAGGTTTAGCTCATGAATCATCATGAAATAAGCTGAAGATGTCTGACTCAACTGTTGTATTCTTGTAAGCAACATCATGAAATAAGCTGAAGCTGTTTGAAGATGTTTGTTAGCAGCAACATCATCAAGTGAATGGTGTAGGGAAGTTGGTGTAAGATTCTCGATCAGTTTTACTTTTCGAAGCTAGAGTTGAGTTCGATTTGAAATCTTCACTGTCCATACCTTGACAACTAACATCACTACTATTCATATTGACTTGTTCACAAGTCTCCACCTCCTCGTCATCGCGCATCATCCATCTGTGATGTACTAATACCATTTAAGGATGTTTGAGAAGAAAGCAACGCCTCTGATGCTGTATTAGCTGTGGAATGTTGATGGTTAGTGCCAGGTTTATAGAAAACTCTTGAAGTTCTACACATTAGTTTGTTGTTTGTCTTCCCGTTATCAATAACAACTCTACCATTAGTAGCATGACATGACGGATGTGGAGAAGATTTCAACTCAGCTTCGGCAGCGTTACAGTTATAAAGAGATAACCTATGCTGTTGATCGTGTGGGTGAGCTCGAGAGCTGTGGGTGAGGAGTGGCTCCAAATAGCCATCACTTGAAATGTTGGGAGTAGTATTGGTGGCACTAGGTAACCCTCTAGTAGGTGCAACTTTTTGCCTTGTGGAGTTGAGAATATGTCGACTGTCTTGTAGTCTGAGACCTCGAGTGTTGATGATTGGAGGCACATAGAAGACTGGTAAGCCTCGAGACACCATATCATCATCCTGCGAGAAGAGATGAGATCAATATTGTCGATAGATGATACTGTCTATGTGCAAGCAGATTCTTTATCTCTTCCTGACACACGCATACTCTCTCTGACACACGCATACTCTCTCTGACACACAAACTCTCTCTGACACACGCATACTCTCTCTAAAACACGCATACCTCTCTGACACATGCAACTCTCTCTGACACACGCAACTCTCTCTGACACACGATACTCTCTCTGACACACATACTCTCTGACACACGCATACTCTCTGATACACAACTCTCTGACACGACATACTCTCTCTGACACACATATACTCTCTCTGACACACATACTCTCTGACACACATACTCTCTCTGACACACGCATACTCTCTCTGACACACATACCTCTCTGACACACATATACTCTCTCTGACACACGATACCTCTCTGACACACGATACTCTCTCTGACACACGATACTCTCTGACACACGCATACTCTCTCTGACACACGCATACTCTCTCTGACACACATATACTCTCTCTGACACACGCATACTCTCTCTGACACACATACTCTCTCTGACACACTGCTCACATACTCTCTCTGACACACATGCCCCTCTGACACACATACTCTCTCTGACACATGTATACTCTCTGACACACATACTCTCTCTGACACACATACTCTCTCTGACACATGCATACTCTCTACACACACACATACTCTCTCTGACACACATATCTCTCTGTCATACACATAATCTCTGTCACAAATACTCTATCTGACACACATACTCTCTCACACACACTACTCTATCTGACAAGCAGACCTCTATCTGACACGCATACTCTGACATACGCATACCTCTCTCTGAAACATGCCTCTCTCTTGACACACATACTCTCTCTGACACTCTCTCCAATGCACATATCTCTTTGATACACATGCTCTCTCTGACACACATACTCTCTCAATGCACATTTCACTTTAGCCACACTCTCTCTGAACACCCACTCTCTGACAGAAACACCTCTCTGCACGATTGGTGATGTGGTCATCCTGCAACATCTTTACATTCCAGTATTTTCTGCTAACCACTTAACCTAGGTTGACCTGAGAGAGTCATTGACAGCAGAACAATTATTCCTACCCACTGTAGAATTGATCATGGATCCCCGTCTACTAAACAAATGCACTACCCACTATGAATTGATCATGGATCCGCCTACTAAACAAATGCACTACCCTGTAGAATGATCGTGGATTACCATCCTCCAAACAAATGCACTACCCACTGTAGATTGATCTGGATCACACCGTCTACTAAACAAATGCACTACCCACTGTAGAATTGATCGTGGATCACCCGCCACTAAACAAATGCCTACCCATCGTAGAATTGATCTGGGATCAACCGTTACCAAACAAATGCACTACCCACTGTAGAATTGATCATGGGATCACCCGTCTACTAAACAAATGCACTACCCACTGTAGAATTGATCAGTGGATCACCGTCTACTAAACAAATGCACTACCCACTGTAGAATTGATCGTGGATCACCGTCTACTAAACAAATGCACTACCCACTGTAGAATTGATCTTGGGATCACCCGTCTACTAAACAAATGCACTACCCACTGTAGAATTGATCATGGGATCACCGTCTACTAAACAAATGCACTACCCACTGTAGAATTGATCTGGGATCACCGTTACTAAACAAATGCACTACCCACTGTAGAATTGATCATGGGATCACCCGTCTACTAAACAAATGCACTACCCACTATAGAATTGATCATGGGATCACCCGTCTACTAAACAAATGCACTACCCACTGTAGAATTGATCATGGGATCATCCGTCTACTAAACAAATGCACTACCCACTGTAGAATTGATCATGGGATCACCCGTCTACTAAACAAATGCACTACCCACTGTAGAATTGATCATGGGATCACCGTCTACTAAACAAATGCACTACCCACTGTAGAATTGATCATGGGATCACCCGTCTACTAAACAAATGCACTACCCACTGTAGAATTGATCATGGGATCACCCGTCTACTAAACAAATGCACTACCCACTGTAGAATTGATCATGGGATCACCCGTCTACTAAACAAATGCACTACCCACTGTAGAATTGATCTGGATCACCGTCTACTAAACAAATGCACTACCCACTGTAGAATTGATCTGGGATCACCCGTCTACTAAACAAATGCACTACCCACTGTAGAATTGATCGTGGGATCACCCGTCTACTAAACAAATGCACTACCCACTGTAGAATTGATCTGGGATCACCCGTCTACTAAACAAATGCACTACCCACTGTAGAATTGATCATGGGATCACCCGTCTACTAAACAAATGCACTACCCACTGTAGAATTGATCATGGGATCACCCGTCTACTAAACAAATGCACTACCCACTGTAGAATTGATCATGGGATCCCCCGTCTACTAAACAAATGCACTACCCACTGTAGAATTGATCATGGGATCACCGTCTACTAAACAAATGCACTACCCACTGTAGAATTGATCGGGATCCCCGTCTACTAAACAAATGCACTACCCACTGTAGAATTGATCATGGGATCACCCGTCTACTAAACAAATGCACTACCCACTGTAGAATTGATCATGGGATCACCCGTCTACTAAACAAATGCACTACCCACTGTGGAATTGATCGTGGGATCACCCGTCTACTAAACAAATGCACTACCCACTGTAGAATTGATCATGGGATCACCCGTCTACTAAACAAATGCACTACCCACTATGCTATCATGGCTCACAATATCGTCTGTGTGGTGCCGGTCGCAAGGGAGCAAAGAATAGTAACACTGCGGAATACAAGGCAAGTTGTAATAGTAACACTGCGGAATACAAGGCATGTTGTAATAGGTGACTGAGGTAGGGGCCTAGGCAGATACTCAGTTACTAAAAGAGTAGCAGAAATGATCGACCTTGTAGCAAACTAACAACGTACAACCCCATGTCAGCAATACTGATCACTGGTAAATGTAGGCAAGATAAATTTGAAGAAAAGTACATTTTCACACATTGTTAACCACATACTCTTGATTCACAATACATTGGGCAAAGAAATACATACTTGTGTTCAACAAGAATGTTGACAATATGTGTCGGATCACGTATAGGAACAAATACTGACTCATGGAGATTTGATACAAGGAAAATAACACATATTTCTCAAACAGAATTATACCACATACTTTGTCATAAGCCACTATACAATATACTGTGATTATACAGAACATATACAACATACTTTGTTCAATACAAGGAACATATATACAACATATTTGTTCATACAAGGAACACATATCAACATATTTGTTCAATACAAGGAACACATATACAAATACTTGTGTTCAATACAAGGAACATATATACACATACGAATACAGAACTATACATACTGTGTCAATAAGAACAATATACAAATACTTGTTCAATACAAGGAACATATACAAATATTTGTTCAATACAAGGAACATATATACAACATACTTTGTTCAATACAAGGAAACATACATAATATGTTACAAACATAATCTTGTTTCAACTAAAGGACAATATAATACATACTTGTTCAATACAAGGAACACATATACAACATACTTGTGTTCAATACAAGGAACATATATACAACATACTTTTGTTCAATACAAGGAACATATATACAACATACTTTTGTTCAATACAAGGAACATATATACAACATACTTGTGTTCAATACAAGGAACATATATACAACATACTTTGTTCAATACAAGGAACAATATACAACATACTTTGTTCAATACAAGGAACATATATACAAATACTTTTGTTCAATACAAGGAACATATATACAACATATTTGTTCAATACAAGAAACATATATACAAATATCTTTGTTCAATACAAGGAACATATATACAACATACTTGTGTTCAATACAAGGAACATATATACAACATACTTTTGTTCAATACAAGGAACACATATACAACATAATTTTGTTCAATACAAGGAACATATATACAACATACTTTTGTTCAATACAAGAAACATATATACAACATACTTGTGTTCAATACAAGAAACATATATACAACATACTTGTGTTCAATACAAGGAACACATATACAACATACTTGTGTTCAATACAAGGAACATATATACAACATACTTTTGTTCAATACAAGGAACATATATACAACATACTTGTGTTCAATACAAGGAACACATATACAACATACTTTTGTTCAATACAAGGAACACATATACAACATAATTTTGTTCAATACAAGGAACATATATACAACATACTTTTGTTCAATACAAGAAACATATATACAACATACTTGTGTTCAATACAAGAAACATATATACAACATACTTGTGTTCAATACAAGGAACACATATACAACATACTTGTGTTCAATACAAGGAACACATATACAACACACTTGTGTTCAATACAAGGAACATATATACAACATACTTTTGTTCAATACAAGGAACACATATACAACATACTTTTGTTCAATACAAGGAACATATATATGGTTGCTAGTATTGGAGGTGGCCATCATAGAGAACAGAAGAAACCTCAAAAATCTCTGAGTGTATTAGGGTTAATAAAGAAGACCTTCAGGTGGAAACATAGATTTAGCCTATTTTTGTAGTTTAAACAATGACTTTACTTCATCTTTTTCTAATTTAGCATTGCCACCAAGACTGTCAACTCACTAGGACCATCATCACCACCACCAACTGTAGAAATGATATCTAAAGCAATGTTGAAATAGAGGTTAATGTGTTACCTGTAGAGCTCTCTCTAAGCTGGCAATTATAAGAGAAAAGTTGGGTCTGCCCTCAGGTAGTGCACTCCAGCAGGAAGCCATGATATCAAAACTGTGGACAACAAGTTACAATAGGGTCAGAGGTCATATTGGCAGTAGATACATATTATTATAACACCTGCCTACACTGTCACGTTAACACATAATAACAACATCTGCCTATACTGTCACGTTAACACATAATAACAACATCTGCCTACACTGTCACGTTAACACATAAACAAATCTGCCTACACTGTCAGGTCAACACATAATAACAACATCTGCCTACACTGTCAGATAAATCCTTGATAATAATATTAACTGCCTACACTGTCAGATAAATCCCTGATAATAATATTAACTGCTTACTTCTTTTCTTTCTTCTTTATTTCTTTCTTTCTTTTCTCTAATCATATGTGTCTCACAGCGTCATGATAAGAAAAGATTTATAGAACAAGATTTTATGTACGCTTCATAAACTGCCTTTCCTCGTCTCTGTTATTTCTGTTTCTGTCAACTTTTTGCCATGGACAGCCTTTTGTTTTGCATCCACTATATTGTAGTAACATTGTTCTTTGAGGCACACTGTCGGTAACCTGCTTCTGTGGCCGAACCATTCTGTTCACCATTAAAGTGTTGTTTCATTCTGTTCACCATTAAAGTGTTGTTTCATTCTGTTCACCATTAAAGTGTTGTTTCATTCTGTTCACCATTAAAGTGTTGTTTCATTCTGTTCACCATTAAAGTGTTGTTTCTTGATGAAGTTCAGTGCTGATGTCGTAACCACTTTTTCCTGATATCTTCATTTCTCAACCGGTCTCTTCTTGATACTCTAAGCATTCTGTGTAGACACTTCATCTTTGTCATGACTTTATCTTCATTTCTCAACCAGTCTCTTCTTGATACTCTAAGCATTCTGTGTAGACACTTCATCTTTGTCATGACTTTATCTTCATTTCTCAACCAGTCTCTTCTTGATACTCTAAGCATTCTGTGTAGACACTTCATCTTTGTCATGACTTTATCTTCATTTCTCAACCGGTCTCTTCTTGATACTCTAAGCATTCTGTGTAGACACTTCATCTTTGTCATGACTTTATCTTCATTTCTCAACCAGTCTCTTCTTGATACTCTAAACATTCTGTGTAGACACTTCATCTTTGTCATGACTTTATCTTCATTTCTCAACCGGTCTCTTCTTGATACTCTAAGCATTCTGTAGACACTTCATCTTTGTGGACTTTATCTTCATTTCTCACGGTCTCTTCTTGATACTCTAGCATTCTGTGTAGACACTCATCTTGTCGACTTTATCTTCATTTCTCAACCGGTCTCTTCTTGATACTCTAAGCATTCTGTGTAGACACTTCATCTTTGTCGTGACTTTATCTTCATTTCTCAACCGGTCTCTTCTTGATACTCTAAGCATTCTGTGTAGACACTTCATCTTTGTCGTGACTTTATCTTCATTTCTCAACCGGTCTCTTCTTGATACTCTAAGCATTCTGTGTAGACACTTCATCTTTGTCGTGACTTTATCTTCATTTCTCAACGGTCTCTTCTGATACTCAGCATTCTGTAACACTTCATCTTTGTCGTGACTTTATCTTCATTTCTCAACCGGTCTCTTCTTGATACTCTAAGCATTCTGTGTAGACACTTCATCTTTGTCGTGACTTTATCTTCATTTCTCAACCAGTCTCTTCTGATATAAGCATTCTGGTAGACACTTCATCTTTCGTGACTTTATCTTCATTTCTCAACGGCTCTTCTGATACTCTGCATTCTGTGTAGACACTTCATCTTTGTCGTGACTTTATCTTCATTTCTCAACCGGTCTCTTCTTGATACTCTAAGCATTCTGTGTAGACACTTCATCTTTGTCATGACTTTATCTTCATTTCTCAACCGGTCTCTTCTTGATACTCTAAGCATTCTGTGTAGACACTTCATCTTTGTCATGACTAGTTTTCTTCTATTGTTTAATGTCAGGTTAATCCAGGTATGGTGCTGATAGCATAATATAGGAAGAAATATTGTGTTGAAAATTGCTCTTTTAGTGTTCATGGTGAAATGTTTGCATTTTAAAATTGCAATTGTTATTTTATAACTGCTTACACTTCAAGATAAATACCTGATAGAAATGACATATGCTTACATAGGAGAAGGACAACTTTCTGGAGGATCTAAACGAGCTCCCTGTGTGACCAAGTTCATGACCTCTTCATTAGAACAACCAGGGTAAGGCATGTGTCCGAGGGAGAAGACTTCCCACATCAGGATTCCAAATGACCTGTTAGGGAAACAGAGACATGACTGTACAAGATGTTAATTGATTTTTATATTTACAATCTGGAGTATTCTATCATACTACATCCTCAACAAGTACAACAATGATGATGGAGATGTTGACATCCTCAACAAGTACATCAATGATGATGGAATTGTTGACATCCTCAACAAGTACATCAATGATGATGGAGATGTTGACATCCTCAACAAGTGCATCAATGATGATGGAGATGTTGACATCCTCAACAAGTACATCAATGATGATGGAGATGTTGACATCCTCAACAAGTACATCAATGATGATGGAATTGTTGACATCCTCAACAAGTACATCAATGATGATGGAGATGTTGACATCCTCAACAAGTACATCAATGATGATGGAGATGTTGACATCCTCAACAAGTACACCAATGATGATGGAATTGTTGACATCCTCAATTGTGATTGACAATTAGTATTATGACAATGCACAATTGTTCTCTGTCAATGAGACATATGTAGTAAATTGATGGAGTTACAGAAATCTGAATACTCCACAATACCACAGCATATCAAGCAACTGAGTGTGCACTATCTCGGAAACTGATCATGAGTTAAACCAGCTACGCCTAACGACAAAAAGCAGAGAAGAACCAAAGAACAAATGAATGAGACAAACTTATTTGACTTGCTGGTCTAAGATAGTTTCTCTTGTGTGCTCTAGAGCTCATGAACATGTCCGTTTTCTCTTGCGCATATTCTACACACGTTCTACACACATTACACACAGAGACAGACTGAGAGGTCATGGTATATATAATTTAGAAATCAGGATATAAGAAAATTAGTGTTAACATATATGAGACAAGTGTATACTGATGTGTGTACTGATGTGTGAGGGGCTGCATGTAGGGATGTGTGTGGGGCTGCATGTAGGGATGTGTGTGGGGCTGCATGTAGGGCTGCATGTAGGGATGTGTGTGGGGCTGCATGTAGGGATGTGTGTGGGGCTGCATGTAGGGATGTGTGTGGGGCTGCATGTAGGGATGTGTGTAAGGCTGCATGTAGGGCTGCATGTAGGGATGTGTGTAGGGCTGCATGTAGGGATGTGTGTAGGGCTGCATGTAGGGATGTGTGTAGGGCTGCATGTAAGGATGCATGTAAGGATGTGTGTACTGAGGTGTGTGGAGCTGCATGTAGGGATGTGTGTAGGGTTGCATGTAGGGATGTGTGTAGGGCTGCATGTAGGGATATGTGTAAGGATATGTGTAAGGATGTGTAAGGATGTGTGTAAGGATATGTGGATGCTATCGTAAAGCTTGTAAGATGTGAGGTAACTACAAGATGTGAGGTAACTACAAGATGTGAGGTAACTAAAAGATGTGAGGTAACTACAAGATGTGAGGTAACTAAAAGATGTGAGGTAACTACAAGATGTGAGGTAACTACAAGATGTGAGTTAACTAAAAGATGTGAGGTAACTAAAAGATGTGAGGTAACTACAAGATGTGAGGTAACTACAAGATGTGAGGTAACTACAAGATGTAAGGTAACTACAAGATGTGAGGTAACTACAAGATGTGAGTTAACTAAAAGATGTGAGGTAACTACAAGATGTGAGGTAACTACAAGATGTGAGGTAACTACAAGATGTGAGGTAACTACAAGATAGTCAAAGATCAGATTTGAAATAAGAAGAATAGGACTGTATGATCATATTCAGGATATGTCTGGTTGGACATGGCAAAAGTTTAGAAAAGGTTCTATGAAATATAATTGAAACTAGGATATGTCTGGTCGCGACGTTACACTTGAACAGTTTTAGAAAATAGATGAAACTGAGTTTATGAAAATAATGAAACTAGGATGTTGTCGGCGACGTTTAGCAATTTGAACATTGGTTTATGAAAATGATGAAACTAGGATATGTTTTGGTCGGCACGTACACTTTGAACAGGTTTATGAAAATGATGAAACTAGGATATGTTTGTCGGCCACGTCACACTTTGAACAGGTTTATGAAAATAATGAAACTAGGATATGTCTGGTCGGACACGGTAAAAAGTTGAAAAGGTTTATGAAAATGATAAAACTAGGATATGTTTGTCGGCCACGTCACACTTTGAACAGTTTTATGAAAATGATGAAACTGTCAATGTTACCAGACGTCAGTTTTAGAAGTGAAGACACCATCAAGGAAGGCTTCCGGTGGCATCCATTTCACTGGTAATATGGCTCGACCAGATTTCTTGTAATAGTCAGATCTGGAGAAGAAATATTAACATTATTTGAGCAGATATTCAGTGACACATTTATAATTAGGTCATGCACCTGCACACATAATTACATGGTCACTTACCTGTAGATACACTTATATACTAGGTCACTTACCTGTAGATACACGTATAGACTAGGTCACTTACCTGTAGATACACTTATAGACAAGGTCACTTACCTGTAGATACACTCACAAACTATAAATCTCACCAGTCGATACACTCACAAACTAGAATTATCACCTGTAGATATACTAGTGTAATGCGTAAACTCGCTTATCCATTTGGACATAAGAGGGCTGTGGGTTCAATCCCACACTCTACGTTCCAGACGTGAGGAAAGTAATTGGTCCTCCTACCTCCGGGACACTAAGGCCTAGAAATGTGAAGTAACAGATACTTCATACCCTAAGGTCTTCTTCTTCTTTTTTTCTTCTCTCGATCGTTCTTTTCTGCCGTTTTTGGCAGTCTAATGTGATATATAAACGGCCAAACACCAAGAACGGGTGTACGTTCACAACCTTCAGTTATCATTCTAATGTGATATATAAACAGCCAAACATCAAGAACGGGTGTACGTTCACACAACCTTCAGTTATCATTCTAATGTGATATATAAACAGCCAAACATCAAGAACGGGTGTACGTTCACACAGCCTTCAGTTATCATTCTAATGTGATATATAAACAGCCAAACATCAAGAACGGGTGTACGTTCACACAGCCTTCAGTTACCATTCTAATGTGATATATAAACAGCCAAACACCAAGAACGGGTGTACGTTCACAGCCTTCAGTTATCATTCTAATGTGATATATAAACAGCCAAACATCAAGAACGGGTGTACGTTCACAAACCTTCAGTTATCATTCTAATGTGATATATAAACAGCCAAACATCAAGAACGGGTGTACGTTCACAACCTTCAGTTATCATTCTAATGTGATATATAAACAGCCAAACATCAAGAACGGGTGTACGTTCACAAACCTTCAGTTATCATTCTAATGTGATATATAAACAGCCAAACACCAAGAACAGGTGTACGTTCACAACCTTCAGTTATCATTCTAATGTGATATATAAACAGCCAAACATCAAGAACGGGTGTACGTTCACAAACCTTCAGTTATCATTCTAATGTGATATATAAACAGCCAAACACCAAGAACAGGTGTACGCTCACAACCTTCAGTTATCATTCTGTGATATATAAACAGCCAAACACCAAGAACGGGTGTACGTTCACAGCCTTCAGTTATCATTCTAATGTGATATATAAACAGCCAAACACCAAGAACAGGTGTACGTTCACAACCTTCAGTTATCATTCTAATATGATATATAAACGGCCAAACACCAAGAACGGGTGTACGTTCACAACCTTCAGTTATCATTCTAATATGATATATAAACGGCCAAACATCAAGAACGGGTGTACGTTCACAAACCTTCAGTTATCATTCTAATATGATATATAAACAGCCAAACATCAAGAACGGGTGTACGTTCAAAACACCTTCAGTTATCATTCTAATATGATATATAAACAGCCAAACACCAAGAACGGGTGTACGTGCATACATCTTCAGTTATCATTCTAATGTGATATATAAACATCCTAACACCAAGAACGGGTGTACGTTCACAAACCTTCAGTTATCATTCTAATATGATATATAAACATCCTAACACCAAGAACGGATGTACGTTCACAAACCTTCAGTTATCATTCTAATATGATATATAAACGGCCAAACATCAAGAACGGGTGTACGTTCACAAACCTTCAGTTATCATTCTAATATGATATATAAACAGCCAAACACCAAGAACGGGTGTACGTGCATACATCTTCAGTTATCATTCTAATATGATATATAAACAGCCTAACACCAAGAACGGGTGTACGTGCATACATCTTCAGTTATCATTCTAATATGATATATAAACATCCTAACACCAAGAACGGGTGAACGCTCACAACCTTCAGTTATCATTCTAATATGATATATAAACATCCTAACACCAAGAACGGGTGTACGTTCACAACCTTCAGTTATCAATTGGAGCTCAGGAGCTTATCCTTCGGTGATGTGTTCGGTTTCAATCAGCTGTTTATTTACTAGGGTAGCTAGCCCTAGGGTGCGATCCATTCTGCCGTATATTTCGGCTCGGCTCTACGCCTTTTCGATCATCTCTGATCTGAGCCATGGTGCTTGAATATCATCTCAATCTGTGTAGGATGATCTGAGCCATGATGCTTGAATATCATCTCAATCTGTGTAGGATGATCGGTGTCTGAAAAGTATTGCCCTTAGTCAATGTTTGGGTCAAGCCTTTGCATTATCAGCTTTACTTTTCTATCTCTATCTACTGTGAGTTTATCATGAGTAGGAGTATTCTCTGCCGTCTCAGGGCGCGTGTCGGCACTTGGCAATTTGCAAGTGTTTATTCTCTATTTTTCCGGTCTCCAGGAAACACTAGGCTGGGACTGCGCACAGATATTCTAGAAGGTAGTTTCAATCGGCGGTAGCAACGCAACTAAAATTTTGAGCCCCCCAACATCACCCACCTAAGTTCTTCCTGGGATCTTAGTTGTCAATGCAACAGTACCTTGCCCGGTTGTTCCAGTGAGGGCAGTCCCTTTAGGAATAACCCATCTCAGTTCTTCCGGGGATGTTAGTTGTTAGTGCAACAGTACCTTTCCCGGTTGTTCCAGGAGGACAGTTTCGTTAGGCACTAAAACGCAACTTTAGAATTTGGCTCGGCTAACTTTCCCAATAGGTTTATCTGCACTTGGCCTCATGTACGGAGATTACCGCAATCTTCCCATGTATCGACACTATGCGTTACAGTGTTTTCCAGAGACACTTACCGAGACCATTGTTTTGTACTGGGTTTAAGCCTCTGCTTTCCAGTTTTCACCTTCTTATCTGGGTGATCGGCTCACCCTTACGTTTGCCACTCGTTCCCGTCTCACCATCAACAGCACCTTGCGTATCTGCCCTGTCTTTGGACACAGTCGAGACTTTTGATTCCTTACGCATCGTTCTTATTTATTCTTGCCCCAGAGCTGGCAATTTGCTTGCGACCCTTTACTCAAGGGGAATTGGGATTCCTTCACTGACGACTACTGTTCCTTACGTTTTTGTTGTTTCTCACCGTGCACACCTTCACATTGCCTCTAGCTTGTCCGGACACAGAGCCCGAGCCTCCTCCACGTCATCTGCGCAGTGCACGTTTGTCCACCGGTGGGCCCACCCGTGCATCGTCCGCATGCGTGCTCGCTCTGCCCCTCACCATTTCCGTCAGTTCTCACCGTGCTAACATTTTCCTCAGGGCTGTCCGGACCTTGAGCTTAACTCTGGCCCCCACCCCAGAGATAGAGGCCTGAGTTTCGCCCTATGTGAGTCCCCGTGCAACTCAACCCAGGGAACAGCATATACGGGCTTCAGGGGGACGAGAGAGAGAGAGAGAGACGGGCTGCGAATTTCGCCCCACGTGGGTCCACGTCTCTTCGTTGGATGCATCTATCATCCCGCATGTTTGTTTGCTCGCTCTCCCCTCCCCCGCCCACCGGAGGAGTTAATATTCGGTCGCAGACGACTCGTACACTGCTGTTTCTTACTTGTCGTCAACTTGGGCAAATTTGATCTGACATCGGCCAGGAGATGCCTGTATTGTGTTCGCAATCTGACATCGGACAGGAGATGCCTGTATTGTGTTCGCAATCTGACATCGGACAGGAGATGCCTGTATTGTGTTCGCAATCTGACATCGGACAGGAGATGCCTGTATTGTGTTCGTGATCTGACATCGGACAGGAGATGCCTGTATTGTGTTCGTGATCTGACATCGGACAGGAGATGCCTGTATTGTGTTCGTGATCTGACATCGGACAGGAGATGCCTGTATTGTGTTCGTGATCTGACATCGGACAGGAGATGCCTGTATTGTGTTCGTAATTTTTGGACATGCATTTCTTTTCCGTGCTTGCACTACTACCACTACCAGTAGCTCTCCTCGATCCCTGTGCCCCTTAGCCAGACCGGAACCAAAGTCTGTTACCAGGGTCACCGCATGGAGGTGCGGTACATGGCCTTGATTAGTGTCAGCTCCACTAATCCTGGTGCGGCGTTATCCCCATGCGCCTTTGAGCCCATATCCTAAGGTCTGTAAAGACTATGAGAAATTGTATTTGATATTTTCATATACTAAAATGTCAGGTAACTTAGTTGTACATGATTCAACAATACTCACCTTACTCCCAGGTGAGAGCACTTTATCTGTGTGCACAAACTTCAGTAAACATATTCAACTTACTCTCAGGTAAGGACACTTTACCTGTGTACAGAAATTTCAGCAAAAGTACTCACCTTACACACAGGTAAGGACACTTTACCTGTGTGCACAAACGACAGCAAAACTTACCTGTAAATATCTCTGGCCATCCCAAAATCTGCAATTTTTGCTGTCCTGTTTGGAGCTTTTGTAGTTAGAAGACAGTTTCGGGCTGCGATATCCCTGTGTGATGTCATGAACAGAAAGAATACATGTTGTGAGATATCTCTATGTGATGTCATGAATAGAAAGGACAAATGTCATGAGATATCTCTGTGTGATGTCATGAATAGAAAGAACAAATGTCATGAGATATCTCTGTGTGATGTCATGAATAGAAAGGACAAATGTCATGAGATATCTCTGTGTGATGTCATGAAAAGAAAGAATACATGTTGTGAGATATCTCTATGTGATGTCATGAATAGAAAGGACAAATGTCATGAGATATCTCTGTGTGATGTCATGAAAGAAAGGATAAATGTCATGAATATCTCTTGTGATGTCATGAAAAGAAAGGATAAATGTCATGAGATATCTCTATGTGATGTCATGAATAGAAAGGATAAATGTCATGAGATATCTCTGTGTGATGTCATGAATAGAAAGAAAATGTCATGAGATATCTCTTGTGATGTCATGAATAGAAAGGGTAAAGTCATGAGATATCTCTGTGTGATGTCATGAATAGAAAGAACAAATGTCATGAGATATCTCTGTGTGATGTCATGAAAGAAAGGATAAATGTCATGTGATGTCATGAATAGAAAGATAAAATGTCATGAGAACTCTGTGATGTCATGAAAGAAAATATACAAGTCATGAGATACATGCTAAATGACAAAACAGACATGATAAATAAATGTCAATGAGATATCTCTGTGTGATGTCATGAATAGAAAGGACAATATGTCATATATCTCTGAGATGATGATCATAATGACTAATCATCAGTGGACAAATATGTCAATAATGTCTTGAGGAATGACATCATACTGAAATGTCAATGATTCATGCCCTCAATGACATCATCAGTCCTTATACGTCAGTGATATCTAGTGTACTAGACTGATAATTATGTCAATGTATCTCTGTAGATAGCATTAAGGCAATTATAGTCACTATACTTATATTTCCTTATCTCTAGTAAGACTAGACTTTTATGTTCCTTATCTCTAGTAAGACTAGACTTTTATGTTCCTTATCTATAGTAAGACTAGACTTTTATGTTCCTTATCTCTAGTAAGACTAGACTTTTATGTTCCTTATCTCTAGTAAGACTAGACTTTTATGTTCCTTATCTCTAGTAAGACTAGACTTTTATGTTCCTTATCTCTAGTAAGACTAGACTTTTATGTTCCTTATCTCTAGTAAGACTAGACTTTTATGTTCCTTATCTCTAGTAAGACTAGACTTTTATGTTCCTTATCTCTAGTAAGACTAGACTTTTATGTTCCTTATCTCTAGTAAGATTAGACTTTTATGTTCCTTATCTCTAGTAAGACTAGACTTTTATGTTCCTTATCTCTAGTAAGATTAGACTTTTATGTTCCTTATCTCTAGTAAGACTATACTTTATGTTCCTTATCTCTAGTAAGACTAGACTTTTATGTTCCTTATCTCTAGTAAGACTAGACTTTTATGTTCCTTATCTCTAGTAAGACTAGACTTTTATGTTCCTTATCTCTAGTAAGATTAGACTTTTATGTTCCTTATCTCTAGTAAGATTAGACTTTTATGTTCCTTATCTCTAGTAAGATTAGACTTTTATGTTCCTTATCTCTAGTAAGATTAGACTTTATGTTCCTTATCTCTAGTAAGACTAGACTTTTATGTTCCTTATCTCTAGTAAGATTAGACTTTTATGTTCCTTATCTCTAGTAAGACTAGACTTTTATGTTCCTTATCTCTAGTAAGATTAGACTTTTTTTCCTATCTCTAGTAAGACTAGACTTTTATGTTCCTTATCTCTAGTAAGACTATACTTTATGTTCCTTATCTCTAGTAAGACTAGACTTTATCTCCTTATCTCTAGTAAGATAGACTTTATTTCTATCTCTAGTAAGACTAGACTCATCTCTAGTAAAATCTCTAGTAAGAATAGCTATATCTCTAGTAAATAACTATATCTCTAGTAAGATTAGACTTGTATGTTCCTTATCTCTAGTAAGACTATACTTTATGTTCCTTATCTCTAGTAAGACTAGACTTTTATGTTCCTTATCTCTAGTAAGACTAGACTTTTATGTTCCTTATCTCTAATAAGATTATACTTTTATTTCTTATCTCTAGTAAGACTAGACTTTTATTTTCCTATCTCTAGTAAGACTAGACTTATCTCTAGTAAAATCTCTAGTAAGAATAGACTATATCTCTAGTAAGATTAGACTTTTATGTTCCTTATCTCTAGTAAGACTAGACTATTGCATTCCCTATCTCTAGTAAGACTAGATGTCTAGTAAGATCTCTAGTAAGACGAGACTTATCTAAGATCTCTAGTAAGACTAGATGTCTAGTAAGATCTCTAGTAAGACTAGACTAGATCTGGGGTCAAAGACGCTTAGAGATAACACCGCGCCAGGATTAGTGAGCTGGCACTAATCAAGATCCTACCTCACCTCCACGTGGTGACCCTGGTAACAGACATTGGTTCCTGTCTGCCTAAGCGGGTAGGGATCGAAGGAGAGCTACTCTGGTGTAGGTAGAGATGCTGACGCAGTAACGTTGGAAGATATCCGCCAGCAACACAAACGAGCGGAATCCCAGAGTGACTTCTAATGCACGTCTCTCCCGGCCGATGGGAAAAACTGAACGGATAAACAAAAATGGATAAGAGGTGCATGCAGAGAGGAGACGTGGGCCCACATAGGGCGAAACTCGGAGCCCTGAGGTGGGGACCCAAGTTGAGCTCCGTGGCTGGAAAGTCTAGAGGCATGGTAGATGTGAGCACGTTGAGAACTGATGGACATGGTGAGCAGGCACCAAAGCAGAGCGAGCACGCATGTTGACGATGCACGGGTGAGCTCACCGGTGGGGCAGGCCCGCAAGGTGCTTTTGGTGGAGCGACGAAGAGGCGTGGCAAGCGTAGGGTTGAGTGGTCCACCCAAGTATGCAGAAAACCTGGAAAGTCCAGCGGAGGCTTGAATCCAGTGCTTTTGGATCAGAGGCTATCAGACCTTCAAAATAGATCGAGAGGGGCACAAAGGTGGAGTTCTCACGCTGGTACGAAACGGTATTCCAGCGAAATAAACGGACGTGACAACAGATGGCGCCGGCGCGACAGAGATCGAAGGCGTCCTCATCACGTGTGACGAAGTACAGATTCTTCTGTAAAACCTATACTGCCCAAGCGATATCTCGCTATTACTTGAGGCGATGAACATAACAAACATAGCATGCATGGTAGTAGGCGATTTCAACAGCCATCCAGAAAGGTGGGACTACCTCGAAACGAACAGTAGATGCGTCGAAGTCGAGGAATGGGAGATAGAGAATAACCTATTCCTTATCAATGTCCCAGACGATCCGACAACCTTCTACTCGAGAAGGTGGCATACGACTAGATCTCTACTCGAGAAGGTGACATACGACTAGCACACCTGATCTGGCGTTCGCAACGTGTGACCTGTCAACGAAAACTGAACGAACGGTCTCTAAGTAACTCGGAGACAGCGACCATAGGCCCGTCAAACTACAGTTGGACCTCCACTTTGTACCACAGCCAAAAAATGTGGTTCCCGCGGTGGAACTACAAAAAAGCTAATTGGAAAGAATATGCGGTACTGTCAGATGCCAATGTTGAAAAACTCAACACGCACGAAAATAAACACATGCGATTCTTAGCAAAAGAACTCTCGGAAGCAATCCTGAAAGCGGCACGGGAGACCATCCTCAGAAGCGCACGGAAAAATTACAAGCCCTATTGGACAGCAGAGGTCCAGAAGCTTGAAGACGACCTTGAGCTGGCAAGAAAAGAGACAGAAGAGACCCAATCTATTACTTCCAATACTGCTCTCAAGGCGGCAGCGGCAAAATACAAACGGGAAGTCAAAAGGTCTGCACGATAGAGTTGGATAGAAAAGACCGAATCCCTGAACCTTGATAGGAACGGCCACAAATTGTGGAAGCTGGCGAAAGCCCTAAGCGATGAAAATACCAGTCGACCCCCAATAGTTCTGAAGCAAAATAACAAGATGTGCTCGGGAAGAGAGGCTGCAAATGTCCTAATGAAAATATATGCTGGCGTCAGCAGAGTAAGCATACCAAAAACCAAAAGTGATGAAACAAAGAGAAAAGCGAGAACCCTCCAAGGCGAGCCAAGAAAAGTCGATAGTCACCTAACGGATACATTCACCAGAAATAAGCTGGAAGAGGTATTAAGGGATCTCAAGTTTAGAAAATCGCCGGGAAAGGATGGGATCACAAATGAGATGCTTAAAAACTTGGGAAATAGGGCAAAGACAGCTCTACTGGCAGTCCTAAACATATCGTGGAGGACAGGTATAGTACCAGCGGAGTGGAAAGAAGCGATCATGGTACCCATCCTAAAGCCAGGCAAAGATAAACTCGACCCAGCGAGTTACAGACACATAAGCCTCCTAAGCTGCAAGGGCAAACTCATGGAACGCACGGTGAACAAACGGTTATCATGGCACTTGGAGAGCAAAGGGCTTCTCATGGAGCAACAGGAAGGCTTTCGGAAATACCAATCTACCGAAGATCAGGTAACCTATATCGCTCAGGAAATCGAGGATAATTTCCAAGAAAAAAAGAAAATGCTGGTAGTTTTGGTAGACATGGAGAAGGCGTTCCACACAGTCTGGAAAAAGGGTCTAAAACAAACTCCTAAACCTCGGTATAAAGGGGAGAATGTACAGATGGCTTGAAAGATACCTAGAGAACAGAATATCAAAGGTTCAAGTTCAGGGATACACAAGCATGAAGTCCACGCTAGAGCAATGAGTCCCCCAAGGAGGAGTGCTCTCACCAACCCTCTTTCTAATATTTGTCAAAGACATAGCTACATGCCTACCAAAGCGAGTACACTCAGCCATATATGCCGACGACCTGGCAATCTGGGCGAGGGAGGAGCCAATGCCAATAGCAAGAAATCGATTGCAAGGTATGCTTAGCAAACTGGAAATCTAGACAGAAAAGTGGAGCATGAGCATTAACGCTTCTAAAACCACTTATACTGTGTTCTCGCAGAACAATTAGAACCACGAAATTATGGGTAATCAAAGGGCAAGATCTTCCTGAAAGCAAAATATCTGGGAGTCACATTAGACCGAAGGCTCACATGGTATCCCCAGATAGACAAAGCTACTGTAAAGGCTAGACAGAGGCTCAGTATAATGAGAAACTGGCAGGTTCCACGTGGGGAGCAAAACAGTAAAATTCGAAACACGCTCTACTCAGGAATAGTACGACCGGTCCTGGAGTACGGCATTGCAGCATGGAGTAGTGCTTCCAATAAGCAATTCGCCAAAGTGATCAGCAGTCAGAACCGCGCAGCACGCATTATCACAGGAGCCATGAAGTCCACGCATATCAAGGCGCTGAAAACAATCACAGGCCTCCAACCAATGGCAGAACGCAGAGACAGGAAAGTTTTGCTACTGGCGGAAAAATTGAAACGGCTTAACTCCCACCCTATGTACATCAGAATGAACGGACTAGGAAGGGGCAGAATAAAGAGAACCAGCTTCGCAAAATGGGCCAAGGCACTGACCCAAGACCACCTGGTCTAGCAAATTGTAAACCCAAACTGATAACGGCAACCGATAAGAGCCCGCCGTGGAAGATCAATATGCCGAAAAATACGCAGAAAAATACCAAATCGAGTACCCGGAGAGTGTTTGGGTGCACGTGTACACCGATGGATCGGCAAAGAACGCAATTAGCGATGGCGGAGGAAGAATATTGCTTAAACTCTCAAAGAAAGTGACGATTACGAAGGCGATTGCCACAGGTAAGTTCTCAGACAACTACCGGGCAGAGACAGAGGCAATAAGAACAGCCACTGAAATGGTCATAGAGAGGAGAAGCGCTTCACGCAACAAAGTCGCGATATTAACCGATGCTCTCTCGGTCATTACGGCACTAACAAAAGTGCAGCCAGAACAGAGATCAATGAGTTAAAAGAGATCCTCGGTGTATTAGTAAACTCACTTAAACGCGCAGTCATTCAGTGGATACCATCACACTGCAATATAAGCGGAAATGAACAAGCAGACAAGCTAGCTAAAGAAGGAGGGCGACTACCGCAGACTGATAACGAGATCAACTATGAGGAGACCAAAACAACCATCGGTTGGCAGCACAAAAATGGCCGAAAGACCACCCACAACACAGCATATGAGATGGGTACTATGGTCTGTCCCGTAGTGAACAAGTTGCTATATTCCGCCTCCGTACCGGAAATAACAGACTTCGGGCCCACATTTTCAACAAATTTTAAATTGGCACAACTAGCCTGTGCCACTGTGAAAAGGCAAACATGACGGCAGAGCACATACTGCAAGACTGCCAGTTGTTAGCAGGCTTAAGAAACGAAACCTCGCCCGATAACACATATCTTCACGATAAGCTGTACGGAGCCTAAAAACAACAGTACAATTCATGACAAAATTTAGTCCATCGGTCTAGGCGGGGATCGAGGAGAGAAAGAGAGAGAATCCAGTGTGCGTTTCTGCTCGCAGGGAACTACTACTGCCTTGTAGTTAGACTGGGGACAATCAAAGGCTAGCGGAGCAAACCGTACACAAAACTAGACGGTAGGCAAATCAAGTAGTCCACAAAAAGACCGTTAACCTGGGCAGATGACGTTCAACAATCCGGGAGGGCAAGTCGTATAAGGGTCACTACGGTAAAGAAAAATAGCAACATGCTGCCTTGAAAGCGAACCCAGTAAACGCTGGTTGAAATTGAACACATCGCCGAAGGATAAGCACCAGAGCTCCAAATAGTACTGAAGTTTATGACGTAAAATTACGTTCTTGGCAAAGGTTGTTTATATATCACAGTAAGAATGTCCAACACGACAAACAAGAATGATCGAGAAGAGACTAGATCTCTTGTAAGATGTTTAGTAAGATGTCTAGTAAGATGTCTAGTAAGATGTCTAGTAGGATGTCTAGTAGGATATCTAGTAAGATGTCTAGTAAGATGTCTAGTAAGATGTCTAGTAGGATGTCTAGTAAGATGTCTAGTAAGATGTCTAGTAAGATGTCTAGTAAGATGTCTAGTAAGATGTCTAGTAAGATGTCTAGTAAGATGTCTAGTAAGATGTCTAGTAAGAATAAGGTGTACAACTATTTGAAGCAGGAACAGATCAATCATCATCATCAAGGTGCGTATCCTTTATAGGACGTTGCTGTCTTTGCAGCACATCTGAAATTCACTCTGTCTCTAGCCAGTTCACCCACTTCGTCGATGGTCATGTTCATGGTTTTTTTTAATATCTTGTAGCCATCTTCTTCTTGGTCTACCTCTGCGTTATGGGGGCCTTGTCCTACAATTTTGTTTTTATCCAGGCCATCGTGACGCTTAATGTGACCAAAGTATGTAATTTTTCTGTATAGTATGTTGTTTATCAACCAGTTCTCTTTCTTTAACATTTAGTTATTTCAGGACATCAATTTTCTTTCTTGTTTCTGTCCATGGTATTTGTAGAATCTTTCTGTAGCATTTAGTTTCGAAGGACTGGATTTTCGTTCTTTTTTGTGTGTAATAGTCCATGATTCACAACCATAAGTAGCCACTGGGAAAATGCATATTCTCAATATTTTTAATTTAAATATTTTGCTGGTACTTTGCCACATGTTTTTCATTGTGTTTAACTTCTTGATTGCTATTGCCAATCTTCTTGAGATTTCTTTGGAGCAGTCACCGTTATTGTTAATTATTGAACCCAGATATTCGTAGCTCTCTAACATTGGAGTTCTTCATTGTTTATTTGGATGTTATGTGAGACTTTTGCTTTGTCAGTTGACATGATTTTTGTTTTTGTGTATTCAAATATAGATATTGGTCTTCACTATGTTTCTTGGTCGTCATGATTAGGTTTTCCAAACCCTCTTTGTTGGTGGATAATAATACTGTATCGTCTGCGTATCTAAGCTCTGGTATGCATTTGCTGCCTAAAGTGAGAGGGTTGTAATTCACATAGTTGGCATCTTCTTTTACATTCCTCATTATGTTCTCCGCATATATGTTGAATAAGTATGGTGACAAAATACATCCCTGTCGTACCCCTTTTGAATCTCGAACCATTCAGCTATTTCACCTCCTATTTTAATGGCTGCCTGTTGTTCGTGGTATAGAGATTCTATGAGTTGTATTATGTGTGTTGGAAAATGCATGTCTTTCATGATGTTCCACATTTTCTGATGTTGTATATTGTCGAAAGTCTTGATATAGTCTATGAAACATGCATGTAGGTCTGTGTTGTATTCTTTGCATTTCTCGATAATGAGTCTCATGCTACAAATATGGTCTCTAGTTCCCCTATCTCTTCTGAAACCTGCTGCTTGTTTCGTGTATTTGCATGTGTTTCGTGTATTTGCATGTGTTTCGTGTATTTGCATGTGTTTCGTGTATTTGCATGTGTTTCGTGTATTTGCATGTGTTTCGTGTATTTGCATGTGTTTCGTGTATTTGCATGTGTTTCGTGTATTTGCATGTGTTTCGTGTATTTGCATGTGTTTCGTGTATTTGCATGTGTTTCGTGTATTTGCATGTGTTTCGTGTATTTGCATGTGTTTCGTGTATTTGCATGTGTTTCGTGTATTTGCATGTGTTTCGTGTAACAGATCACTACCTTGAAAAATCATTGTGTGTGTGTGTGTGTGTGTGTGTTAGTGGTTACAGAGGATCATCGTCATTGCTCTCAGGACATGTCTATAAGGCTCTGATCTCCTCTTCAACAATACCATCATGGAAAGTGACTAAACATTCGTCTTCCATGCACCATTCCCTACAAAATTATCTTCTTTAGGCACTTATGTCATTGAAATATTTCAAACATATCAAACCACATGAGTGTCTAGAGAAAATAATTTTGGAGAGAATGGTGCCTGGAAGAAGAAGGAGAGGAAAACCTAGATGACGATGGGTGCAAGATTCATTGACGATCTGAGAACAACTGCAGCTGACTCGGTCAACTTGCACAGAACAGAGTTTTTCAGGATTGCTGTCACGGTAGCCAATTTTCGGAAGGGACAAGCTACTTGATGATGATAATGAAAGTGACTGATAACTCCAGTTCTATGTTAATTAATCAAACATCTAGTACCACTAACAAAGTGTTCATGTCTGGCAGTTCTATGTTAATTAATCAAACATCTAGTACCACTAACAAAGTGTTCATGTCTGACAGTTCCTGGTTTTAGTTTCATCTCCTTCATTCTGGATAGAATGCAGATTAATACGTACTGTTCGGCTGAAACTGTTAAAATGAAGATTTGTGTTGAAATACCTGTATTATGTCACCAGCTCTATATTACAGTGCGACTAATGAAGCAGATACTGTAACACCAAGACAAGCTGGTATAACATTCTTACCTGTGAATGAAATGCTTCTCCTCCAGGTGTTGACATCCACGTGCGATATCCAGGCAGAGTCGAAGCAGATCCAGAACAGTCAAAGCTGATGGTTGATCCTGCATGATTGAATGTGACAGTCAAGTCAAATGTTCTGAATGAAAGATTATCATTGTGTAACTAACTTAATATATTTATATATATTCATCTCGTACCGTTACACGTTACACAGGTCCTGCAAGTAATTTCAACACACCACTCTATCCTGGGCAAACGGCTTAATCTCTTCCATGAAATTGAGTCCGATATTTCTTGCCTCTATCAGTAAAGTTCGTTTTAGCATTTCTCTAGGTCGTTCTCTCTTTCTCCAACATTTTGTCTCCCACTGCAATGCCTGCTTTGGTATTCTTTAATAATTTCTTCTCAGAGTAAGCTCAACATATCTCCATCTTCTCTTGTTTATAACATTTGTTACTAGTGGTAAACCAAACATTTCTCTGATTTCATCACTTCTTCTGAATTCATCCCATTTTATGTTCATTATTTTTTGTAGACATCTATTTTCAACTTGCTTTCTATATCTTTAGTCATTTTCTAACTCTCGCTGGCATTCAATTTGTTTTCTATATCTTTAGTCATTTTCTAACTCTCGCTGGCATTCAATTTGTGTTCTATATCTTTAGTCATTTTCTAACTCCTGGCATTCAATTTGCTTTATATCTTTAGTCATTTCTAACTCTGCTGGCATTCAATTTGCTTTCTATATCTTTAGTCATTTTCTAACTCTCGCTGGCATTCAATTTGTTTTCTATATCTTTAGTCATTTTCTAACTCTTGCTGGCATTCAATTTGTTTTCTATATCTTTAGTCATTTTCTAACTCTCGCTGGAATTCAATTTGTGTTCTATATCTTTAGTCATTTTCTAACTCTCGCTGGCATTCAATTTGCTTTCTATATCTTTAGTCATTTTCTAACTCTTGCTGGCATTCAATTTGCTTTCTATATCTTTAGTCATTTTCTAACTCTCGCTGGCATTCAATTTGTTTTCTATATCTTTAGTCATTTTCTAACTCTCGCTGGCATTCAATTTGTGTTCTATATCTTTAGTCATTTTCTAACTCTTGCTGGCATTCAATTTGCTTTCTATATCTTTAGTCATTTTCTAACTCTTGCTGGCATTCAATTTGCTTTCTATATCTTTAGTCATTTTCTAACTCTTGCTGGCATTCAATTTGCTTTCTATATCTTTAGTCATTTTCTAACTCTCGCTGGCATTCAATTTGTTTTCTATATCTTTAGTCATTTTCTAACTCTCGCTGGCATTCAATTTGTTTTCTATATCTTTAGTCATTTTCTAACTCTCGCTGGCATTCAATTTGCTTTCTATATCTTTAGTCCTTTTCTAACTCTCGCTGGCATTCAATTTGTTTTCTATATCTTTAGTCATTTTCCAACTCTTGCTAGCATTCAATTTGTTTTCTATATCTTTAGTCCTTTTCTAACTCTGCTGGCATTCAATTTGTTTTCTATATCTTTAGTCATTTTCCAACTCTCGCTGGCATTCAATTTGTTTTCTATATCTTTAGTCATTTTCTAACTCTCGCTGGCATTCAATTTGTGTTCTATATCTTTAGTCATTTTCTAACTCTCGCTGGCATTCAATTTGCTTTCTATATCTTTAGTCATTTTCTAACTCTTGCTGGCATTCAATTTGCTTTCTATATCTTTAGTCATTTTCTAACTCTCGCTGGCATTCAATTTGTTTTCTATATCTTTAGTCATTTTCTAACTCTCGCTGGCATTCAATTTGTTTTCTATATCTTTAGTCATTTTCTAACTCTCGCTGGAATTCAATTTGTGTTCTATATCTTTAGTCATTTTCTAACTCTCGCTGGCATTCAATTTGCTTTCTATATCTTTAGTCATTTTCTAACTCTCGCTGGCATTCAATTTGCTTTCTATATCTTTAGTCATTTTCTAACTCTCGCTGGCATTCAATTTGTTTTCTATATCTTTAGTCATTTTCTAACTCTCGCTGGCATTCAATTTGTGTTCTATATCTTTAGTCATTTTCTAACTCTTGCTGGCATTCAATTTGCTTTCTATATCTTTAGTCATTTTCTAACTCTTGCTGGCATTCAATTTGCTTTCTATATCTTTAGTCATTTTCTAACTCTCGCTGGCATTCAATTTGCTTTCTATATCTTTAGTCATTTTCTAACTCTCGCTGGCATTCAATTTGTTTTCTATATCTTTAGTCATTTTCTAACTCTCGCTGGCATTCAATTTGTTTTCTATATCTTTAGTCATTTTCTAACTCTCGCTGGCATTCAATTTGCTTTCTATATCTTTAGTCCTTTTCTAACTCTCGCTGGCATTCAATTTGTTTTCTATATCTTTAGTCATTTTCCAACTCTTGCTAGCATTCAATTTGTTTTCTATATCTTTAGTCCTTTTCTAACTCTCGCTGGCATTCAATTTGTTTTCTATATCTTTAGTCATTTTCTAACTCTCGCTGGCATTCAATTTGTTTTCTATATCTTTAGTCATTTTCCAACTCTTGCTGGCATTCAATTTGTTTTCTATATCTTTAGTCATTTTCCAACTCTTGCTAGCATTCAATTTGTTTTCTATATCTTTAGTCATTTTCCAACTCTTGCTAGCATATGTTGATATAACTTTTGAATTGAAAATTCGTAAGTTAATTTGTAAAATATAATTGATTGAACAAAGACATGTACATATAGTATTACATAAGTAATGAAAAATTAAAATTTATCTCTTACATATATCAGATGTCTGGCCTCTGTAGTCATGATGATCCAATTATGAGGTACATCTTGCATCCATTTTCTCCATGGTATTCACCTTCTCCTCTCTGCTGTGATGCCACCTTCCATAATGGTCTTCTTCAACCCTTCATGTCTCTTTATATGTCCAAAATGCTTAAACTTTCACATTATAATTTGTAACATCAGCAAGTTTTCTTTAATTTTGAGTGCTTTCTGGGTATATCTCTTCAGTTTTCTTATCTGTCCATGATATACGGAGAACACTTTCTGGATATCTCTCTTCAGTTTTCTTATCTGTCCATGATATACGAAGAACACTTTCTGGATATATCTCTTCAGTTTTCTTATCTGTCCATGATATACAGAGAACACTTTCTGGATATATCTCTTCAGTTTTCTTATCTGTCCATGATATACGGAGAACACTTTCTGGATATATCTCTTCAGTTTTCTTATCATTCATGATATACAGAGAACACTTTCTGGGTATATCTCTTCAGTTTTCTTATCTGTCCATGATATACAGAGAACACTTTCTGGATATATCTCTTCAGTTTTCTCATCTGTCCATGATATACGGAGAACACTTTCTGGATATATCTCTTCAGTTTTCTCATCTGTCCATGATATACAGAGAACAATTTCTGGGTATATCTCTTCAGTTTTCTTATCTGTCCATGATATACAGAGAACACTTTCTGGATATATCTCTTCAGTTTTCTTATCTGTCCATGATATACAGAGAACACTTTCTGGATATATCTCTTCAGTTTTCTTATCTGTCCATGATATACAGAGAACACTTTCTGGATATATCTCTTCAGCTTTCTTATCTGTCCATGATATACGGAGAACACTTTCTGGGTATATCTCTTCAGTTTTCTTATCTGTCCATGATATACGGAGAACACTTTCTGGATATATCTCTTCAGTTTTCTTATTGTCCATGATATACGAGAACACTTTCTGGATATATCTCTTCAGTTTTCTTATCTGTCCATGATATACGGAGAACACTTTCTGGATATATCTCTTCAGTTTTCTTATCTGTCCATGATATACAGAGAACACTTTCTGGATATATCTCTTCAGTTTTCTTATATGTCCATGATATACAGAGAACACTTTCTGGATATATCTCTTCAGTTTTCTTATCTGTCCATGATATACGGAGAACACTTTCTGGATATATCTCTTCAGTTTTCTTATCTGTCCATGATATACAGAGAACACTTTCTGGATATATCTCTTCAGTTTTCTTATATGTCCATGATATACAGAGAACACTTTCTGGGTATATCTCTTCAGTTTTCTTATCTGTCCATGATATACAGAGAACACTTTCTGGATATATCTCTTCAGTTTTCTTATCTGTCCATGATATACAGAGAACACTTTCTGGATATATCTCTTCAGTTTTCTTATCTGTCCATGATATACAGAGAACACTTTCTGGATATATCTCTTCAGCTTTCTTATCTGTCCATGATATACGGAGAACACTTTCTGGATATATCTCTTCAGTTTTCTTATCTGTCCATGATATACAGAGAACACTTTCTGGATATATCTCTTCAGTTTTCTTATCTGTCCATGATATACGGAGAACACTTTCTGGATATATCTCTTCAGTTTTCTTATCTGTCCATGATATACGGAGAACACTTTCTGGGTATATCTCTTCAGTTTTCTTATCTGTCCATGATATACAGAGAACACTTTCTGGATATATCTCTTCAGTTTTCTTATCTGTCCATGATATACAGAGAACACTTTCTGGATATATCTCTTCAGTTTTCTTATCTGTCCATGATATACAGAGAACACTTTCTGGATATATCTCTTCAGTTTTCTTATCTGTCCATGATATACAGAGAACACTTTCTGGATATATCTCTTCAGTTTTCTTATCTGTCCATGATATACGGAGAACACTTTCTGGATATATCTCTTCAGTTTTCTTATCTGTCCATGAAATACAGAGAACACTTTCTGATATATTCTTCAGTTTTCTTATCTGTCCATGATATACGGAGAACACTTTCTGGGTATATCTCTTCAGTTTTCTTATCTGTCCATGATATACAGAGAACACTTTCTGGATATATCTCTTCAGTTTTCTTATCTGTCCATGATATACAGAGAACACTTTCTGGATATATCTCTTCAGTTTTCTTATCTGTCCATGATATACAGAGAACACTTTCTGGATATATCTCTTCAGTTTTCTTATCTGTCCATGATATACAGAGAACACTTTCTGGATATATCTCTTCAGTTTTCTTATCTGTCCATGATATACAGAGAACACTTTCTGGATATATCTCTTCAGTTTTCTTATCTGTCCATGATATACGGAGAACACTTTCTGGATATATCTCTTCAGTTTTCTTATCTGTCCATGATATACGGAGAACACTTTCTGGGTATATCTCTTCAGTTTTCTTATCTGTCCATGATATACGGAGAACACTTTCTGGATATATCTCTTCAGTTTTCTTATCTGTCCATGATATACAGAGAACACTTTCTGGATATATCTCTTCAGTTTTCTTATATGTCCATGATATACAGAGAACACTTTCTGGATATATCTCTTCAGTTTTCTTATCTGTCCATGATATACGGAGAACACTTTTTGGGTATATCTCTTCAGTTTTCTTATCTGTCCATGATATACGGAGAACACTTTCTGGATATATCTCTTCAGTTTTCTTATATGTCCATGATATACAGAGAACACTTTCTGGGTATATCTCTTCAGTTTTCTTATCTGTCCATGATATACAGAGAACACTTTCTGGATATATCTCTTCAGTTTTCTTATCTGTCCATGATATACGAGAACACTTTCTGGATATATCTCTTCAGTTTTCTTATCTGTCCATGATATACAGAGAACACTTTCTGGATATATCTCTTCAGCTTTCTTATCTGTCCATGATATACGAGAACACTTTCTGGAAAATCTCTTCAGTTTTCTTATCTGTCCATGATATACGGAGAACACTTTCTGGATATATCTCTTCAGTTTTCTTATCTGTCCATGATATACGGAGAACACTTTCTGGATATATCTCTTCAGTTTTCTTATCTGTCCATGATATACGGAGAACACTTTCTGGGTATATCTCTTCAGTTTTCTTATCTGTCCATGATATACAGAGAACACTTTCTGGATATATCTCTTCAGTTTTCTTATCTGTCCATGATATACAGAGAACACTTTCTGGATATATCTCTTCAGTTTTCTTATCTGTCCATGATATACAGAGAACACTTTCTGGATATATCTCTTCAGTTTTCTTATCTGTCCATGATATACAGAGAACACTTTCTGGATATATCTCTTCAGTTTTCTTATCTGTCCATGATATACGAGAACACTTTCTGGATATATCTCTTCAGTTTTCTTATCTGTCCATGATATACAGAGAACACTTTCTGGATATATCTCTTCAGTTTTCTTATCTGTCCATGATATACAGAGAACACTTTCTGGATATATCTCTTCAGTTTTCTTATCTGTCCATGATATACAGAGAACACTTTCTGGGTATATCTCTTCAGTTTTCTTATCTGTCCATGATATACAGAGAACACTTTCTGGGTATATCTCTTCAGTTTTCTTATCTGTCCATGATATACGGAGAACTCTGTTTTCTTTTTACTTAGAGGATCTATTTTAAGTATCTCTGAGTTGGAGTCAGTTAGTTTGATGGGCCAGGGATATTAGTTGCTAAGAAAAGCAAACTTTCACGAAAAAATCAGTCCGAGTTGCCATATTAGACGACATTATTAAGCCTGAATTAATAGTGGACGGACAAAAGAAATTCGCCCCCAAATAAAAACAAACAAAGGTTAGAGAGAGAGAGAGAGAGAGAGAGAGAGAGGTTACAAAATAGTTGATAAATAAAAAATACAAAAATAAACAACTTTTTCGGCAACCGATGTTGTAACAGTTACATACACAACGCATTAGACAACCGATGTTGTAACAGTTACATACACAACGCCTTAGACAACCGATGTTGTAACAGTTACCTACACAACGCCTTAGACAACCGATGTTGTAACAGTTACATACACAACGCCTTGGACAACTGATGTTGTAACAGTTAATCAATCAGACAAATGTGTAATTAGACAGGCATACAACCAGACAGGCATACAATCAGACAGACATCACAGACGTGAAACAACAGACAATTTGCAATTCAGTACACCTGGTTTCAACAAACTTCCCCAATTTTGCCGCCTGTCTTAAGAAACTCTTGAGATCCTCCTTCAATTCAAGAAAATAGTGAGGATGCTGTTCAAGGACTCCTGATAAATTTAACGATGTTTGATGGTTAATGCTGTCAAGAACAGACGTTAAACAACGTTAGTGGTTAACTGTGTTAACTGTAAGTTAACGTACAGACGTTAACTGTAAGTTAACTGTAAGTTAACTGTAACTGTAAGTTAGCTGTAAGTTAACTGTAACTGTAAGTTAACTGTAATGTGTTAACTGTAACTGTGTAAGTTAGCTGTAAGTTAACTGTAAGTTAACTGTAACTGTAAGTTAGCTGTAAACTGTAATCTGTAAGTTAACTGTAAGTTAACTGTAACTGTAAGTTAGCTGTAAGTTAACTGTAACTGTAAGTTAACTGTAAGTTAACTGTAACTGTAAGTTAGCTGTAAGTTAACTGTAACTGTAAGTTAGCTGTAAGTTAGCTGTAACTGTAAGTTAGCTGTAAGTTAGCTGTAACTGTAAGTTAGCTGTAAGTTAGCTGTGAAGTGTAAGTTAGCTGTAACTGTAAGTTAGCTGTAAGTTAACTGTAAGTGTAAGTTAGCTGTAACTGTAAGTTAGCTGTAAGTTAACTGTAACTGTAAGTTAGCTGTAAGTAGTTAGCTTGTAACTGTAAGTTAGCTGTAAGTTAGCTGTAACTGTAAGTTAGCTGTAAGTTAACTGTAAGTGTAAGTTAGCTGTAACTGTAAGTTAGCTGTAAGTTAACTGTAAGTGTAAGTTAGCTGTAACTGTAAGTTAGCTGTAAGTTAACTGTAAGTGTAAGTTAGCTGTAACTGTAAGTTAGCTGTAAGTTAACTGTAACTGTAAGTTAGCTGTAAGTTAACTGTAACTGTAAGTTAACTGTAACTGTAAGTTAACTGTAAGTTAACACTCTCAAATTTGTTTACACATTTCATACTTTCTCTCCCATTCTACTTCATCAGTTGTAACTTACTCTCACATTTTCTTTCTCTGGACGCACACATACAAAGATTAGACAATTATAAAATGTCTCCTAACACAACGTTTCCTGTCGATGACAATGAGAGAGCAGACAGGGTCTGGCGCTGCCACCATATCAGAAGTTCAGACAATGGATAGAGCTGATATTATGAACGCCCTCATAGAGTGTGGCTGCAAAACGGATTTCCATCTAAACCAATCCAAGTTAACTGCTAGAATGCAAGAACATGGATTCAAGATTGGAGTGGCCAGAAAAAAACAGCAATGAAGATGTTCTAAACTGAAACGGACACATTCGTGTTCTTTATCAATTCACTCTCCAAAGTGTAGAGTCTTAAACATGGAACAATCAACTTCTGCAACTACCTGTTGATGTTCATTAATTTCCTTGTGCTTTTGTTCTTCCATGTCCCAACTCAGAGCAATTCAGCATTGTCTCACTATATAATCTTATGCAATTCAGCATTGTCTCACTATATAATCTTATGCATTTTATTCTCATTTAGTTTACTTGTTGTGATATGAAATTCGTGGCATATCCTAAAGGACGTAGCCATCAACCACAGTAAACGAGTAGTTGATTTTCTAGGCACCACTTATACGTTCAGTAGTTTGTCGTTGCTTTCTGGACGGTGAGGAATATTTTTACCTTTTGTAAAATCCACGGAAACAATTTGCTTGTATCTGTTGTACACTATGCTTAAACTCTCACTACATGCCACCCTCCTTCCCCAGTCGGCACAACTGATGTCTTTTCTCCTTATTTGGCTGCTTTAAGCTGGACAGAACTATCAATGTTTACATCATTATCATCTTCAGCATCAACAGCAAAATATGATTCAATCAATCAGAAAGTCACCAATACTAACACAGGACAACTACCAACATTTGAGATTAGAATAAGTTGTTATTCTGCACCTTAGAACATGACACAATCAACTCCGCTGCCACATGGTTATTTAATTCCAGATTGGCAATTCAGTCATGTGTAGACGTAGACAGGCACATCAGACTGCTGATCACATACTTCAAGACTGCACCAAATATGATATACTGAGACAAACTCACTGGCCTAACGAAACAACACTCAACAGAGAACTACACAGACCTCTGTGTGAGCTACAAAAGACTGAAGTTTATACGAGAGACAACTTTGAATATATAAAATATATTTTAAGACAACAAAAGGAAGGAAGGAAGAAACAAAAAAAGGAACTCCAGAATTATCATTTGGGACTTTAGTAAAATATAATCTTTATTGATGAAATGTATCTTCTATCAGGTTTCTCAGATATTTTGTTCTATTATCAGGCTGTATCAGCCAGGCTGTCAACTTGCAGTTACATACTGGGCATAATAGACTGAGGTATCATCTGTTTAACAAGTGCAAGATATGCCCTACTGACATATGCACATGTAACACCAGAAAGATGACAGAGACACACATACTGCATGAATGTCCAGCATACAATGAACAGAGGAAATACACATGGCCAACCCCCATTTCAGTCCAAGACAAGCTATATGGAGATGTACACAGACTCCAGTTAACCACTAACTACTTTATAAGTATACAAGTCCAAGTCAGTCTGAAAATGTTGGAAGAACACAACTACATCAAACTACTACAGCAAAAAACTACATACAACTACATCAAACAGTTACATCACACAAATACATCACAAAATATAAAAAAAAAGGAATCCCTCACCTGACTATCACTGCCTCCATGAGAAAGTCCATCTCCGTCTGTTCTGTACATAATGGAGGCAAAGTTTTCACAGCAACTGGAAGATCGCCATCAACCATCGGAACATTGGACAATAAACCATAATACACTTCACCAAATGCACCTTGACCAAGCGCACTGGAAACAAAAAACATATCCGGTACTGCTTTGTGTTGTCACATGATAGTCATATATAGTACCATATGTCACATGATATAGTATATTTGGTGGTCATATCATAGTCAGCTTTATGACTTGGAGAATATGAACAAGCAAATAACAAAGCACAAATTATGTATAATCTCAATGGTTAGTGCAGGCCATCTGTGTGGCTCTAGGAAGGCAATATGAACAAGCAAATAACAAATGACAAAGCACAAATTATGTATAATCTCAATGGTTAGTGCAGGGCATCTGTGTGCCTCTAGCAAGGCAACCAAGGACTTGTAAGTAAAGTAAATAGTAAAGGAACCCTTTCATACCTCGTGGTATATAGGTACTAGGTCAATAGAGTGTTAGGCCTGTATTTTCATTGACCGTCGGCACACGATGGGTGATGTGGTCAGCATCACGCCGGCCGCCTTTACTTTCCCAGAGCATGTCTGGTACCCAGTTGAGGCTGGGTCGACCTGAGAGCCGTCGTGGTAGGGAAAAATTCCACGCACATTGCGGGAGCTGAACCCAGACCACCAGCCTTGCGGAGCGAGTTCACTAACAACTACGCTACAGCGGCTCTCTACCACCAAGGGCTTGTACTTCCCATAAAATTACGGTTCCTAATACTTTAAATGTTAAAACACATCGATCATTATCATAAACAACTAACAAACTAACAAACGAACACACTGACCTCAACACTCACCACAATGACCTCACACACTATCACACTGACCTCACCAACCACCACAGTGACCTCACACACTATCACACTGACCTCACCAACCACCACAGTGACCTCACACACTATCACACTGACCTCACCAACCACTACAGTGACCTCACACACTATCACACTGACCTCACCAACCACTACAGTGACCTCACACACTATCACACTGACCTCACCAACCACCACAGTGACCTCACACACTATCACACTGACCTCACCAACCACCACAGTGACCTCACACACTATCACACTGACTCGACCAACCGTCTGAGTGATTCACGCACATTGCGACTGACTACCAGACCACCAGGCCTGCACAGTTCACACTGAACCAACTACCACAGTGACCTCACACCATACCTGACTTCCCAACATACGTGCTCCAACTATACATGATTAAAACACATGATCAACACTATAACAACTAACAACATACCCCAACACACACTGACCTCACCTCACCACACAGTGACCTCACACACTATCACACTGACCTCACCAACCACCACAGTGACCTCACACACTATCACACTGACCTCACCAACCACCACAGTGACCTCACACACTATCACACTGACCTCACCAACCACTACAGTGACCTCACACACTATCACACTGACCTCACCAACCACTACAGTGACCTCACCAACCACTACAGAGACCTCACCAACCACCACAGTGACCTCACCAACCATCACAGTGACCTCACACACTATCACACTGACCTCACCAACCACCACAGCAGTGACCTAACACACTACCACACTGACCTCACAAACCACCACACTGACATCACCAACCATCGCAGTGACCTCACACACTATCACACTGACCTCACCAACTTTCACGGTGACCTCACACACTATCACACTGACCTCACCAACCACCACAGTGACCTCACACACTATCACACTGACCTCACCAACCACCACAGTGACCTCACACACTATCACAGTGACCTCACCAACCACCACAATTACCATAACACAAAAACCAAAACTGACTTCATAACACATCCACATTTACATCACCAACATATTCCTAAACCCACCCACACAAACCTCATAATCTCCCTACAAGTACCTCACCATCAACACATCAACACATCAACACATCAACACATCAACACATCAACACAGCAACCAACTTTGGTCTTATTAGAAATCCCTCATTGTATCATCCTTCCTACACACTGAGCACATACACCTAACCACACACACATGAGTTCATCCCCTACACACACTGAGCTCATCTTCTACACATACAGTGAGCTCATCCCTTACACACACACTGAGCACATCCCCTACACACACTGAGCTCATACCCTACACATACAGTGAGCTCATCCCCTACACACACACTGAGCACATCCCCTACACACACTGAGCTCATCACCTACACATACAGTGAGCTCATCCCCTACACAGACACTGAGCTCATCTTCTACACATACAGTGAGCTCATCCACTACACACACACTGAGCTCATCACCTACACATACAGTGAGCTCATCCCCTACACAGACACTGAGCTTATCTTCTACACATACACTGACCTCATTCCCTACACATACACTGACCTCATCCCCTACACATACCCTAAATTAATCACCTACACATACACTGACCTCATTCCTTACACATACACTGAACACATCACCTACACATACAGTGAGCACATCCCCTACACACACTGAGCTCATCTTCTACACATACAGTGAGCTCATCCCCTACACACACACTGAGCTCATACCCTACACACACACTGAGCTCATATCCTACACACACACTGAGCTCATACCCTACACATACAGTGAGCTCATACCCTACACATACACTGAGCTCATACCCTACACATACACTGAGCTCATCCACTACACATACACTGACCTCATTCCTTACACATACACTGAACACATCACCTACACATAGACACTGACCTCATAAGCTTCAAGTGTTTGCGAGGCAACTCTTTGAGCCCCTGCTCTGGACCCTTCATTGTGACGACATCATAGTTAGGATTGACATGCATGATGGCAGGTGGTCGCTGAATTTTGGGTAGAACATGGGCACTGAGACTCATAGCTCGATTAGATAAGTCCACACATGGACACAGGAAGGAGGCCACCTTCTTGACACTGGTAGGATGCCTGGCTTGTAAAGTCTGTCTATGCATGTCTATCAACGAAAGCATTGACAGAGTTATTACAAACACTGACCTATATATTACCAACACTGATCTAGTTATTATAAACACTGACCTAATTATTACAAATGCTGACCTAGTTATCACCAAACACCGACATAGTTATTACAAGAACCTTAATCGAGAAAATATGTTTTCTAAACTAGCTTTCCTCATGTCTATTTCTTGCTCTGTCTTAGTTAAGTGATCTCTTTATCATCCATCTCCATCAGACCCAAACATCCATCAGACCCAAACATTCTTTTCCCCCAGACCCAAACATTCATCAGACCCAAACATCCATTTCCATCAGAACCAAACATCCATTTCCATCAGACCCAAACATCCATCAGATCCAAACATTCATCTCCATCAGACCCAAACATTCATTTTCACCAGATCCAAACATTCATCTCCATCATATCCAAACATTCATCTCCATCATATCCAAACATTCATCTCCATCAGATCCAAACTTTCATCTCCATCAGATCCAAACATTCATCTCCATCATACGAAAAATTCATCTCCATCAAATCCAAGCATTCATCTCCATCAAATCCAAACATTCATCTCCATCAAGTCAAACATTCATCTTTCCCTCAAATCAAAACATTCATCAATCCAAACATTCATCAGATCCAAACATTCATCAAATCCAAACATTCATCAGATCCAAACATTCATCAGATCCAAACATTCATCAGATCCAAACATTCATCTAGCTATCATTGTATGTACATTGATTATCAATAGCTTTAACATAAAGTACAGAACTATTGAAATAATAGAGAAACAGACTACATACAGACTACATACAGACTACATACAGACTACATACAGACTACATACAGACTGCATACAGACTACATACAGACTACATACAAATTACATACAGACTACATACAGACTACATACAAATTACATACATACACAAACTATGCACAACACTCAACGCAAACAAGCACAAACACATAATACTCACACAAACACATAATACTCACACAAACACATAATACTCACACAAACACATAATACTCACACAAACACATAATACTCACACAAACACATAATACTCACACAAACACATAATACTCACACAAACACATAATACTCACACAAACACATAATACTCACACAAACACATAATACTCACACAAACACACGCAAACAATGCAGACGCATGCCGCCATCACAACTCCGGTAACAACCATCAGAATGAGATGACTGCTGTCTACCGTATCTGCCTCCTGCGCCATAGCTGCTGCAATTATTAATTCAAAGTTCACAATCTATATATGAGATTAAACTACAAAGAGAGATAACTCTAAATTTAATTCTCATGTACCTGGTTGTCTGCTCTTACAAATGTCAGAAAGAATTATCTAATAAAGAAATTGTTCAATAACGTCATCTTCTCTTTCCAACATTTGTATCATTGCTTCTTCTTCTCTTTCCAACATTTGTATACATTGACTTGTATACATCTTCTTCTTCTTTCTTTTAACATTTGTATACATCTTCTTCTTCTTCTTCTTCTCTTTCCAACATTTGTATACATTGACTTCTTCTTCTTCTCTTTCCAACATTTGTATACATTGACTTCTTCTTCTTCTCTTTCCAACATTTGTATACATTGACTTCTTCTCTCTTTCAACATTTGTATCATCTTTCTTCTTTTTTCCAACATTGTATACATCTTCTTCTTCTTCTCTTCAACATTGTATACATCTTCTTCTTCTTCTCTTTCAACATTTGTATACATTGATTTTTTTTCTTTTAACATTTGTATACATCTTCTTCTCTTCTTCTCTTTAACTTGTATCATTGACTTGTATACATCTTCTTCTTTTCCAACATTTGTATACATCCTTTCTCTTTCCAATTGTATACTTTCTTCTTCTCTTTCCAACATTTGTATACATCTTCTTCTTCTTCTCTTTCCAACATTTGTATACATTGACTTGTATACTCTGCTGTCTCTTCAACTTTGGTAACATTGACTGTGTACACTCCTTCTTCTCTTTAACTTTGTAACATTGACTTGTATACATCTTCTTCTTCTTCTCTTTCCAACTGTATATTGACATACATCTTCTTCTCTTCAACTTTGTATACATCTTCTTCTTCTTCCTTTCAACATTTGTATACATCTTCTTTCTTTCAACATTTGTTCATCGACATGTCATCGATGACTTCTTCTTCTCTTTGCAACATTTGTATACATCGACTTGACATCTTCTTCTCTTTCAACATTTGTTACATCTTCTTCTTCTTCTCTTTCCAACATTTGATACATCTTCTTCTTCTTCTTCTTCTTTCCAACATTGTATCATCGACTTGTATACTTCTAAAGTAGTTAGTGGTCAACTGGAATTGGTGTACAGCTCCATATAGCTTGTCTTGGACTGACATCGACTTGTATACTTCTTCTTCTTCTTCTTCTTCTTCAACGTTTTCAGACATCGATTTGTATACTTTTAAAGTAGTTAGTGGTCAACCGGAGTCCATGTACATCTCCGTATAGCTTGTCTTGGACTGACATCGATTTGTATACTTTTAAAGTAGTTAGTGGTCAACCGAGTCCATGTACATCTCCGTATAGCTTGTCTTGGACTGACATCGATTTGTATACTTTTAAAGTAGTTAGTGGTCAACCGCAGTCCATGTACATCTCCGTATAGCTTGTCTTGGACTGATATGGGGATTGGCCATGTGTTTTTTCTCTGTTCCATGTACGTTGGACATTCTTGCAGTATGTGTGTCTCTGTCATCTTGCTGGTGCCACATGTACATATGTCAGATGGGCCTATTTTATACTTGTTAAACAGATGGTACCTCAGTCTATTGTGCCCTGTTCGTAGACGAAAAATGACAACCTGTTCCTCTCTACTTAGTTGGTGGTAAGCATCGTCCTTTACATGCCCTGGGTGATCTCTCAGCCATTTGTTCTTGTAGGCCATTTTTATCCGTACTTTTGCTTCCTCATATGTCATACTGGTGTCTGTCTGTGGTAGCCTGCTTCCTGCTTTTGCCAATATGTCTGCAATCTCATTTCCAGGTATTCCGCAGTGAGATGGTATCCACTGTATTACCACTCTAAAGAAGATGTTGCATACTTGGTGTAGTGATGCTTGCAGTTCCTTCAAGTTGTTATCGTCTTCATTTTTAGAGCAGTAATTACTGACAGGGTATCAGTAAGAATACCAGGTTTTCATTTACATGTTCCTCTGACACTATGGCTTCTGCTGCCGCTTTTAGGGCCTCTGCCTCTGCTCTGTAATTGCTGGAGAACCTTCCTGTCGCTAATTTTAGCTTCCTGAGTTTCATGTCACTGAGCACTATGAGGGCTCCTCCTCCTCCATTTTCAGTTGCATTTGCTGCAGACCCATCTGTGTATACATGGGTCCACCTGCTGTTAGGAAAGTGTTCCTTTAGGTACTCGGTGGCCAGGAGTTTTCTTTCTTCACTTGTTTGTTGGTTTTTCCTACTATCCTGTGATGTTCTCATTCAGCTCTGGGAATTTTGTATCTTTCCATATCTGTCTTGTGTTGGTGTATTTTAGTGGTTTGGGGGTAACTTCAGCACATGATGGTTGTTTGCTCATCATCATCTTGGTTGTCGCTGCAAAGTTGGTTCGTTTTAGTCTGCCCCTTCCTAGCCCATTCATTCTGTGGTACATTGGGTGATCTTCTAGTCTCTTGAACTTTTCTGCTTGTTTTTGTGCTCTGCTGTCTCTTATATCCTCCATTGGTTGTAGGCCGGTGGTCTTCTCCATTTCCTGTATTGGAGTAGATCTCATTCCCCTGTAATAATTCTCATAGCTTGGTTCTGAAGTATACTTCTAAAGTAGTTAGTGGTCAACTGGAGTTTGTTTACATCTCCATATACGAGAGAAAGCCAATAAGTAAGTCACAAATGGCTGTAGAAAAAAACTAAATATGATAACAACTTGAGACAGTTTATTTTTATACATACATTGCCCGTTTTATTTCTCAACATAATTTCCAACAACATTGATGCACTTATCCCATCGTTTTATCAGTTCTCCCAAACCAGCTGCGTAGAACTGCGTACTCTGTTTTCCAAAACGCGTTTTCACTTCACATTCAACTTCGGCGTCATTCGCGAAATGTCTCCGCCAGGGTGAGTTTTCAGTGGACCAAAAGGTGGAAATCGCTAGGGGCTAAGTCGGGACTGTAAGATGGATGTTCCAGAACTTTCCACAGTAGTTGGTTAATTTTCTCCTGAGTTAATCGAACCGTATGTCGTCTGGCATTGTCATGAAGAAGCAATACTTCTGTAGTCAGCAGTCCTGTGCATTTTTTCGAATTGCATCATGAAGCATCGATAGAACTTCACAGTACGATTCGGAATTCACATTGTCACCTTTCTTTATGAAATTGATTAAAAGCACTCCTTGACAATCCCAGAACACCGTCAGCATAACCTTCCCTGCTGATGGCGTAACCTTGAATTTTTGGACACAAGGCGAAGAAGGATGTTCCCACTACATTGAAGCACGCTTTGATTCGGGCTGGTAGTGATGCACCCATGATTCGTCCTCAGTAGCAATCCTTTACAGCATGTCTTCTCTTTCATCTTCGTATCGACAGAGATGATGCAAGGACAGACCAAATCGGTTCATTTTGTGTTCCTCCTTCAATTGTATGGGTACCCACCTTGAGCACACTGTCTTAAATTTCATTCGATCATGCATTATGCTGTATGTTGAACCATGTGAGCACCCTATTGCAGATGATACAGAGTCTATTGTTACTCGCTTGTCACTTCTAACCATTTCCTCCACTCGCTGCACGGATACTTCTGTTGCAATATCAACAGGACGACCAGATCGGATTTCATCAACAATTTTAGAGCGACATTGAGAAACATTTTCATCCCAGTTATGTACCGCTTTACAGAACAAACATTTGTCATCATAAACAGGAAGCATTTCCTTATGAATGTCTTTTGCAGGCAGTCCTTTTGCCCACAAAAAACGCCCAACAGCACGTTGCTCTTTGGTTGTACACTCCGTAAGTACAGTCGCCATTTTAGTTATGCGCTGCGCATACGCATGAGACAACTAGCCCCACCTGACGAATGGGAATATAAAGTTCGATATTACTGTCACCTAATGACACCTTTAGAAACACCAACTACATTTACCTGCAATCCCACAAAACTGTGTGACTCACTTATTGACTCGCCCTCGTAGTTTGTCTTTGACTGACATTGAGTGAGAATTCGTTTGAGATCGATGTAATCATTTCTACAGATGGGTCAGCAATTTGGCACGTGAGGTGCTTGTGGACTTTCACTGCTCAAGTCAGAGGGGATGTTGTAAAGGAAAGCAATGGCGGTTTTGCTGTGACTACAAGCAGTTTCACTACAGGCATCATGGCAGTAGCTAAAGCAATGGTCTGGCTGGAGTCACATACTTTTATCCATGCATGTTTTTTCAATTACTCAATGAGTATGTTCAGGAAGAGTGAAACAGGCTGGGCTCAGAGACAATGGTTGGAGTCGATGATATTGAAACAGGCTGGGCTCAGAGACAATGGTTGGAGTCGATGATATTGAAACAGGCTGGGCTCAGAGACAATGGTTGGAGTCGATGATATTGAAACAGGCTGGGCTCAGAGACAATGGTTGGAGTCGATGATATTGAAACAGGCTGGGCTCAGAGACAATGGTTGGAGTCGCTGAGATTGAAACAGGCTGGGCTCAGAGACAATGGTTGGAGTCGATGAGATTGAAACAGGCTGGGCTCAGAGACAATGGTTGGAGTCGATGAGATTGAAACAGGTTGGGTTCAGAGACAATGGTTGGAGTCGATGAGATTGAAACAGGTTGGGTTCAGAGACAATGGTTGGAGTCGCTGAGGAAGTCTAGGCTGACAAAAATCAGTTTTATTTTGTGCCAGGGCATGCAGGTGTAAGGGGAAATGAACGCACCGATAGACTTGCAGGTATGACTGTTGTAAGATAGACTTGCAGGTATGACTGTTGTAAGATAGACTTGCAGGTATGACTGCTGTAAAATAGACTTGCAGGTATGACTGCTGTAAAATAGACTTGCAGGTATGACTGTTGTAAGATAGACTTGCAGGTATGACTGCTGTAAAATAGACTTGCAGGTATGACTGTTGTAAGATAGACTTGCAGGTATGACTGCTGTAAAATAGACTTGCAGGTATGACTGCTGTAAAATAGACTTGCAGGTATGACTGTTGTAAGACTTGCAGGTATGACTGCTGTAAAATAGACTTGCAGGTATGACTGCTGTAAGATAGACTTGCAGGTATGACTGTTGTAAGATAGACTTGCAGGTATGTCTGTTGTAAGATAGACTTGCAGGTATGTCTGTTGTAAAATAGACTTGCAGGTATGTCTGTTGTAAGATAGACTTGCAGGTATGACTGCTGTAAAATAGACTTGCAGGTATGACTGCTGTAAGATAGACTTGCAGGTATGACTGTTGTAAGATAGACTTGCAGGTATGTCTGTTGTAAGATAGACTTGCAGGTATGACTGCTGTAAAATAGACTTGCAGGTATGACTGTTGTAAGATAGACTTGCAGGTATGACTGCTGTAAAATAGACTTGCAGGTATGACTGCTGTAAGATAGACTTGCAGGTATGATCTGTGTAAGATAGACTTGCAGGTATGTCTGTTGTAAGATAGACTTGCAGGTATGTCTGCTGTAAAATAGACTTGCAGGTATGACTGCTGTAAGATAGACTTGCAGGTATGCTGTTGTAAAATAGACTTGCAGGTATGACTGACTGTAAGATAGACTTGCAGGTATGTCTGTGTAAGATAGACTTGCAGGTATGCTGTGTAAATAGACTTGCAGGTATGACTGCTTAAATAGACTTGCAGGTATGACTGCTGTAAAATAGACTTGCAGGTATGACTGCTGTAAAATAGACTTGCAGGTATGACTGCTGTAAGATAGACTTGCAGGTATGACTGCTGTAAGATAGACTTGCAGGTATGACTGCTGTAAATAGACTTGCAGGTATGACTGCTGTAAATAGACTTGCAGGTATGACTGCTGTAAAATAGACTTGCAGGTATGACTGCTGTAAAATAGACTTGCAGGTATGACTGCTGTAAATAGACTTGCAGGTATGACTGCTGTAAATAGACTTGCAGGTATGACTGCTGTAAAAGACTTGCAGGTATGACTGCTGTAAAATAGACTTGCAGGTATGACTGCTGTAAAATAGACTTGCAGGTATGACTGCTGTAAAATAGACTTGCAGGTATGACTGCTGTAAATAGACTGCAGGTATGACTGCTGTAAATAGACTGCAGGTATGACTGTGTAAAATAGACTTGCAGGTATGACTGCTGTAAAATAGACTTGCAGGTATGACTGCTGTAAAATAGACTTGCAGGTATGACTGCTGTAAAATAGACTTGCAGGTATGACTGCTGTAAAATAGACTTGCAGGTATGACTGCTGTAAAATAGACTTGCAGGTATGACTGCTGTAAAATAGACTTGCAGGTATGACTGCTGTAAAAAGACTTGCAGGTATGACTGCTGTAAAATAGACTTGCAGGTATGACTGCTGTAAAATAGACTTGCAGGTATGACTGCTGTAAAATAGACTTGCAGGTATGACTGCTGTAAAATAGACTTGCAGGTATGACTGCTGTAAAATAGACTTGCAGGTATGACTGCTGTAAAATAGACTTGCAGGTATGACTGCTGTAAAATAGACTTGCAGGTATGACTGCTGTAAAATAGACTTGCAGGTATGACTGCTGTAAAATAGACTTGCAGGTATGACTGCTGTAAAATAGACTTGCAGGTATGACTGCTGTAAAATAGACTTGCAGGTATGACTGCTGTAAAATAGACTTGCAGGTATGACTGCTGTAAAATAGACTTGCAGGTATGACTGCTGTAAAATAGACTTGCAGGTATGACTGCTGTAAAATAGACTTGCAGGTATGACTGCTGTAAAATAGACTTGCCGGTATGACTGCTGTAAAATAGACTTGCAGGTATGACTGCTGTAAAATAGACTTGCAGGTATGACTGCTGTAAAATAGACTTGCAGGTATGACTGCTGTAAAATAGACTTGCAGGTATGACTGCTGTAAAATAGACTTGCAGGTATGACTGCTGTAAATAGACTTGCAGGTATGACTGCTGTAAAATAGACTTGCAGGTATGACTGCTGTAAAATAGACTTGCAGGTATGACTGCTGTAAATAGACTTGCAGGTATGACTGCTGTAAAATAGACTTGCAGGTATGACTGCTGTAAAATAGACTTGCAGGTATGACTGCTGTAAAATAGACTTGCAGGTATGACTGCTGTAAAATAGACTTGCAGGTATGACTGCTGTAAAATAGACTTGCAGGTATGACTGCTGTAAAATAGACTTGCAGGTATGACTGCTGTAAAATAGACTTGCAGGTATGACTGCTGTAAAATAGACTTGCAGGTATGACTGCTGTAAAATAGACTTGCAGGTATGACTGCTGTAAAATAGACTTGCAGGTATGACTGCTGTAAAATAGACTTGCAGGTATGACTGCTGTAAAATAGACTTGCAGGTATGACTGCTGTAAAATAGACTTGCAGGTATGACTGCTGTAAAATAGACTTGCAGGTATGACTGCTGTAAAATAGACTTGCAGGTATGACTGCTGTAAATAGACTTGCAGGTATGACTGCTGTAAAATAGACTTGCAGGTATGACTGCTGTAAAATAGACTTGCAGGTATGACTGCTGTAAGATAGACTTGCAGGTATGACTGCTGTAAAATAGACTTGCAGGTATGACTGCTGTAAAATAGACTTGCAGGTATGACTGCTGTAAATAGACTTGCAGGTATGACTGCTGTAAATAGACTTGCAGGTATGACTGCTGTAAAATAGACTTGCAGGTATGACTGCTTAAAATGACTTGCAGGTTGACTGCTTAAATAGACTTGCAGGTATGACTGCTGTAAAATAGACTTGCAGGTATGACTGCTGTAAAATAGACTTGCAGGTATGACTGCTGTAAATAGACTTGCAGGTATGACTGCTGTAAAATAGACTTGCAGGTATGACTGCTGTAAAATAGACTTGCAGGTATGACTGCTGTAAATAGACTTGCAGGTATGACTGCTGTAAAATAGACTTGCAGGTATGACTGCTGTAAAATAGACTTGCAGGTATGACTGCTGTAAAATAGACTTGCAGGTATGACTGCTGTAAAATAGACTTGCAGGTATGACTGCTGTAAAATAGACTTGCAGGTATGACTGCTGTAAAATAGACTTGCAGGTATGACTGCTGTAAAATAGACTTGCAGGTATGACTGCTGTAAAATAGACTTGCAGGTATGACTGCTGTAAAATAGACTTGCAGGTATGACTGCTGTAAAATAGACTTGCAGGTATGACTGCTGTAAAATAGACTTGCAGGTATGACTGCTGTAAAATAGACTTGCAGGTATGACTGCTGTAAAATAGACTTGCAGGTATGATGCTGACTGTACGAAATAGACTTGCAGGTATGACTGCTGTAAAATAGACTTGCAGGTATGACTGCTGTAAAATAGACTTGCAGGTATGACTGCTGTAAAATAGACTTGCAGGTATGACTGCTGTAAAATAGACTTGCAGGTATGACTGCTGTAAAATAGACTTGTAGGTATGACTGCTGTAAAATAGACTTGCAGGTATGACTGCTGTAAAATAGACTTGCAGGTATGACTGCTGTAAATAGACTTGCAGGTATGACTGCTGTAAAATAGACTTGCAGGTATGACTGCTGTAAAATAGACTTGCAGGTATGACTGCTGTAAAATAGACTTGCATGTGTGAATACGACTGACTGTAAAATAGACTTGCAGGTATGACTGCTGTAAAATAGACTTGCAGGTATGACTGCTGTAAAATAGACTTGCAGGTATGACTGCTGTAAAATAGACTTGCAGGTATGATCAAATGACTGCAGGTATGAGCTGTAAATAGACTTGCAGGTATGACTGCTGTAAAATAGACTTGCAGGTATGACTGCTGTAAAATAGACTTGCAGGTATGACTGCTGTAAAATAGACTTGCAGGTATGACTGCTGTAAAATAGACTTGCAGGTATGACTGCTGTAAAATAGACTTGCAGGTATGACTGCTGTAAAATAGACTTGCAGGTATGACTGCTGTAAAATAGACTTGCAGGTATGACTGCTGTAAAATAGACTTGCAGGTATGACTGCTGTAAAATAGACTTGCATGTATGACTGCTGTAAAATAGACTTGCAGGTATGACTGCTGTAAAATAGACTTGCAGGTATGACTGCTGTAAAATAGACTTGCAGGTAGCTGTGTAAAGACTTGCAGGTGACTGTGTAAAATAGACTTGCAGGTATGACTGCTGTAAAATAGACTTGCAGGTATGACTGCTGTAAAATAGACTTGCAGGTATGACTGCTGTAAAATAGACTTGCAGGTATGACTGCTGTAAAATAGACTTGCAGGTATGACTGCTGTAAAATAGACTTGCAGGTATGACTGCTGTAAAATAGACTTGCAGGTATGACTGCTGTAAAATAGACTTGCAGGTATGACTGCTGTAAAATAGACTTGCAGGTATTGAAAGCGATGCTGTAAAATAGACTTGCAGGTATGACTGCTGTAAAATAGACTTGCAGGTATGACTGCTGTAAAATAGACTTGCAGGTATGACTGCTGTAAATAGACTTGCAGGTATGACTGCTGTAAAATAGACTTGCAGGTATGACTGCTGTAAAATAGACTTGCAGGTATGACTGCTGTAAAATAGACTTGCAGGTATGACTGCTGTAAAATAGACTTGCAGGTATGACTGCTGTAAAATAGACTTGCAGGTATGACTGCTGTAAAATAGACTTGCAGGTATGACTGCTGTAAAATAGACTTGCAGGTATGACTGCTGTAAAATAGACTTGCAGGTATGACTGCTGTAAAATAGACTTGCAGGTATGACTGCTGTAAATAGACTTGCAGGTATGACTGCTGTAAAATAGACTTGCAGGTATGACTGCTGTAAAATAGACTTGCAGGTATGACTGCTGTAAAATAGACTTGCAGGTATGACTGCTGTAAAATAGACTTGCAGGTATGACTGCTGTAAAATAGACTTGCAGGTATGACTGCTGTAAAATAGACTTGCAGGTATGACTGCTGTAAAATAGACTTGCAGGTATGACTGCTGTAAAATAGACTTGCGTTGACTGCTGTAAAATAGACTTGCAGGTATGACTGCTGTAAAATAGACTTGCAGGTATGACTGCTGTAAAATAGACTTGCAGGTATGACTGCTGTAAAATAGACTTGCAGGTATGATGCTTAAAGACTTAGATGACTGCTGTAAAATAGACTTGCAGGTATGACTGCTGTAAAATAGACTTGCAGGTATGACTGCTGTAAAATAGACTTGCAGGTATGACTGCTGTAAAATAGACTTGCAGGTATGACTGCTGTAAAATAGACTTGCAGGTATGACTGCTGTAAAATAGACTTGCAGGTATGACTGCTGTAAAATAGACTTGCAGGTATGACTGCTGTAAAATAGACTTGCAGGTATGACTGCTGTAAATAGACTTGCAGGTATGACTGCTGTAAATAGACTTGCGGTATGACTGCTGTAAAAGTAGACTTGCAGGTATGATGCTGTAAATGACTTGCAGGTATGACTGCTGTAAAATAGACTTGCAGGTATGACTGCTGTAAAATAGACTTGCAGGTATGACTGCTGTAAAAGAGACTTGCAGGTATGACTGCTGTAAAATAGACTTGCAGGTATGACTGCTGTAAAAGACTTGCAGGTATGACTGCTGTAAAATAGACTTGCAGGTATGACTGCTGTAAAATAGACTTGCAGGTATGACTGCTGTAAAATAGACTTGCAGGTATGACTGCTGTAAAATAGACTTGCAGGTATGACTGCTGTAAAATAGACTTGCAGGTATGACTGCTGTAAGAATAGACTTGCAGGTATGACTGCTGTAAGTCATAGACTGTGCAAGATGACTTGCGTATATAAATAGACTTGCAGGTATGACTGCTGTAAAATAGACTTGCAGGTATGACTGCTTAAGATAGACTTGCAGGTATGACTGCTTAAGATAGACTTGCAGGTATGACTGCTGTAAAATAGACTTGCAGGTATGACTGCTGTAAGATAGACTTGCAGGTATGACTGCTGTAAAATAGACTTGCAGGTATGACTGCTGTAAAATAGACTTGCAGGTATGACTGCTGTAAAATAGACTTGCAGGTATGACTGCTGTAAGATAGACTTGCAGGTATGACTGCTGTAAAATAGACTTGCAGGTATGACTGCTGTAAAATAGACTTGCAGGTATGACTGCTGTAAAATAGACTTGCAGGTATGACTGCTGTAAAATAGACTTGCAGGTATGACTGCTGTAAAATAGACTTGCAGGTATGACTGCTGTAAAATAGACTTGCAGGTATGACTGCTGTAAAATAGACTTGCAGGTATGACTGCTGTAAAATAGACTTGCAGGTATGACTGCTGTAAAATAGACTTGCAGGTATGACTGCTGTAAAATAGACTTGCAGGTATGACTGTTGTAAGATAGACTTGCAGGTATGACTGCTGTAAAATAGACTTGCAGGTATGACTGCTGTAAAATAGACTTGCAGGTATGACTGCTGTAAAATAGACTTGCAGGTATGACTGCTGTAAATAGACTTGCAGGTATGACTGCTGTAAAATAGACTTGCAGGTATGACTGCTGTAAAATAGACTTGCAGGTATGACTGTTGTAAAATAGACTTGCAGGTATGACTGCTGTAAAATAGACTTGCAGGTATGACTGCTGTAAAATAGACTTGCAGGTATGACTGTGAAAATAGACTTGCAGGTATGACTGCTGTAAAATAGACTTGCAGGTATGACTGCTGTAAAATAGACTTGCAGGTATGACTGCTGTAAAATAGACTTGCAGGTATGACTGCTGTAAAATAGACTTGCAGGTATGACTGTTGTAAAATAGAGTTGCGGGTATGACTGCTGTAAAATAGACTTGCAGGTATGACTGCTGTAAAATAGACTTGCAGGTATGACTGCTGTAAAATAGACTTGCAGGTATGACTGCTGTAAAATAGACTTGCAGGTATGACTGCTGTAAAATAGACTTGCAGGTATGACTGCTGTAAAATAGACTTGCAGGTATGACTGCTGTAAAATAGACTTGCAGGTATGACTGCTGTAAAATAGACTTGCAGGTATGACTGCTGTAAAATAGACTTGCAGGTATGACTGCTGTAAAATAGACTTGCAGGTATGACTGCTGTAAAATAGACTTGCAGGTATGACTGCTGTAAAATAGACTTGCAGGTATGACTGCTGTAAAATAGACTTGCAGGTATGACTGTTGTAAAATAGACTTGCAGGTATGACTGCTGTAAAATAGACTTGCAGGTATGACTGCTGTAAAATAGACTTGCGGGTATGACTGCTGTAAAATAGACTTGCAGGTATGACTGCTGTAAAATAGACTTGCAGGTATGACTGCTGTAAAATAGACTTGCAGGTATGACTGCTGTAAAATAGACTTGCAGGTATGACTGCTGTAAAATAGACTTGCAGGTATGACTGCTGTAAAATAGACTTGCAGGTATGACTGCTGTAAAATGACTTGCAGGTATGACTGCTGTAAAATAGACTTGCAGGTATGACTGCTGTAAAATAGACTTGCAGGTATGACTGCTGTAAAATAGACTTGCCGGTATGACTGCTGTAAAATAGACTTGCAGGTATGACTGCTGTAAAATAGACTTGCAGGTATGACTGCTGTAAAATAGACTTGCAGGTATGACTGCTGTAAAATAGACTTGCAGGTATGACTGCTGTAAGATAGACTTGCAGGTATGACTGCTGTAAAATAGACTTGCAGGTATGACTGCTGTAAAATAGACTTGCAGGTATGACTGCTTAAGATAGACTTGCAGGTATGACTGCTTAAGATAGACTTGCAGGTATGACTGCTGTAAAATAGACTTGCAGGTATGACTGCTGTAAGATAGACTTGCAGGTATGACTGCTGTAAAATAGACTTGCAGGTATGACTGCTGTAAAATAGACTTGCAGGTATGACTGCTGTAAAATAGACTTGCAGGTATGACTGCTGTAAGATAGACTTGCAGGTATGACTGCTGTAAAATAGACTTGCAGGTATGACTGCTGTAAAATAGACTTGCAGGTATGACTGCTGTAAAATAGACTTGCAGGTATGACTGCTGTAAAATAGACTTGCAGGTATGACTGCTGTAAAATAGACTTGCAGGTATGACTGCTGTAAAATAGACTTGCAGGTATGACTGCTGTAAAATAGACTTGCAGGTATGACTGCTGTAAAATAGACTTGCAGGTATGACTGCTGTAAAATAGACTTGCAGGTATGACTGCTGTAAAATAGACTTGCAGGTATGACTGCTGTAAAATAGACTTGCAGGTATGACTGTTGTAAGATAGACTTGCAGGTATGACTGCTGTAAAATAGACTTGCAGGTATGACTGCTGTAAAATAGACTTGCAGGTATGACTGCTGTAAAATAGACTTGCAGGTATGACTGCTGTAAAATAGACTTGCAGGTATGACTGCTGTAAAATAGACTTGCAGGTATGACTGCTGTAAAATAGACTTGCAGGTATGACTGTTGTAAAATAGACTTGCAGGTATGACTGCTGTAAAATAGACTTGCAGGTATGACTGCTGTAAAATAGACTTGCAGGTATGACTGCTGTAAAATAGACTTGCAGGTATGACTGCTGTAAAATAGACTTGCAGGTATGACTGCTGTAAAATAGACTTGCAGGTATGACTGCTGTAAAATAGACTTGCAGGTATGACTGCTGTAAAATAGACTTGCAGGTATGACTGTTGTAAAATAGACTTGCAGGTATGACTGCTGTAAAATAGACTTGCAGGTATGACTGCTGTAAAATAGACTTGCAGGTATGACTGCTGTAAAATAGACTTGCAGGTATGACTGCTGTAAAATAGACTTGCAGGTATGACTGCTGTAAAATAGACTTGCAGGTATGACTGCTGTAAAATAGACTTGCAGGTATGACTGCTGTAAAATAGACTTGCAGGTATGACTGCTGTAAAATAGACTTGCAGGTATGACTGCTGTAAAATAGACTTGCAGGTATGACTGCTGTAAAATAGACTTGCAGGTATGACTGCTGTAAAATAGACTTGCAGGTATGACTGCTGTAAAATAGACTTGCAGGTATGACTGCTGTAAAATAGACTTGCAGGTATGACTGCTGTAAAATAGACTTGCGGGTATGACTGCTGTAAAATAGACTTGCAGGTATGACTGCTGTAAAATAGACTTGCAGGTATGACTGCTGTAAAATAGACTTGCAGGTATGACTGCTGTAAATAGACTTGCAGGTATGACTGCTGTAAAATAGACTTGCAGGTATCTCTCTCTCTCTCTCTCTTTGCCTTTTTACCCCGGGTTGGGCATAGGCCCTCAACCAACTCATGCCAAGTCTTCCTATCTCTAGCTATCTCCTGCAGCTCCCTCCAGCTCTTCTTTATATTGTTGATCTCTGCCTCCAAATCTCGTCTCCATGTATTCTCGCCTCCCTTCTTTCGCTGTCCCTGCGGGTTCCAGGCAAGGACCCTTCTTGTTATATTCCCTCTGGTTTTCGCAAAGTGTGTCCTATCCAGCGCCAGCGTCTTTTTAACCTGTTCGTTCACTGGAATCTGTCTTGTTCTCTCCATAAGTTCCTCATTTGTGACCCTATCATACCATCTTATTCCCTCTATTCTGCGCAGACACCAGTTGATGAATGTTTGCAATTTATGGGCTATTGTTTTAGTTGTTCTCCATGTTTCTGACCCATACAGTAGAACTGCTTTAACATTAGAGTTAAATATCCGAATTTTTGTTCTAGATTTGATTTCTTTGGACTTCCAAATGTTTCCCAGTGCAATGAAAGCTCCCTTGCCTTCTGTATTCTTATTTTAACATCTCTATCTGTTCCACCCTCTTTGTCTACGTTGCTGCCCAAATATGTGTATGATTCTACCTCTTGAAGTGGGATTTCCCCCAAGGAGATCGAGTTGTCGTTTGCTTGGTTAATTCTCAATATCTTTGTCTTTCCCTTATGAATGTTCAGCCCTAGTTGCTGGGACCTTTGATTCAATGTGTTAAGCTTATCCTGCATCTGATTTTGTGTATGTGACAGAAGGGCTATATCATCAGCGAAGTCCAGATCATCTAGTTGCTCTGTCAGAGTCCATTGGATTCCATTTCTGGTGTTAGTTACTGTGGTCTTCATAATCCAGTCTATTGTCAGTAAGAACAACAAAGGTGATAGAAGACATTCCTGACGCACTCCTGTTTCTATTCCGAAAGTATCTGTTAGTTTACCTTCATGAAGAACTCTACATTTCATATCTGTATATGTTGCTTTTATTAGGTTAATAATTTTCTGTGGGATTCCATAATGCCTCATTAATTTCCAAAGGGTTTTCCTATCAATACTGTCAAAAGCCTTCTCATAATCAACAAATCCGATATAAAGTGGGGATTTCCATTCAATACTTTGCTCTATTATTATACGTAATGTGGCTATCTGGTCAGCACAGGATCTATTTGGTCGGAAGCCTGCCTGTTCATCTCTTAGCTTTATATCGATGGTATCTCTCAGTCTCTCCAGGATGACTCTGCTTAGTATTTTCCCAGGTACTGACAACAGCATTATTCCCCTATAGTTTTCACACTTCGAAGGTCCCTTTCTTGGTAGCTTCACCAGGTATCCTTCTCTCCAGTTTGCTGGTATTTCTTCGGTCTCCCAGATTCTGCTAAATAATTTATACAGTGTAAAATAGACTTGCAGGTATGACTGCTGTAAAATAGACTTGCAGCTATGACTGCTGTAAAATAGACTTGCAGGTATGACTGCTGTAAAATAGACTTGCGGGTATGACTGCTGTAAAATAGACTTGCAGGTATGACTGCTGTAAAATAGACTTGCCGGTATGACTGCTGTAAAATAGACTTGCAGGTATGACTGCTGTAAAATAGACTTGCAGGTATGACTGCTGTAAAATAGACTTGCAGGTATGACTGCTGTAAAATAGACTTGCAGGTATGACTGCTGTAAAATAGACTTGCGGGTATGACTGCTGTAAAATAGACTTGCAGGTATGACTGCTGTAAAATAGACTTGCAGGTATGACTGCTGTAAAATAGACTTGCAGGTATGACTGCTGTAAAATAGACTTGCAGGTATGACTGCTGTAAAATAGACTTGCAGGTATGACTGCTGTAAAAGACTTGCAGGATGACTGCTGTAAAATAGACTTGCAGGTATGACTGCTGTAAAATAGACTTGCAGGTATGACTGCTGTAAAATAGACTTGCAGGTATGACTGCTGTAAAATAGACTTGCAGGTATGACTGCTGTAAAATAGACTTGCAGGTATGACTGCTGTAAAATAGACTTGCGGGTATGACTGCTTAAAATAGACTTGCAGGTATGACTGCTGTAAAATAGACTTGCAGGTATGACTGCTGTAAAAGAGACTTGCAGGTATGACTGCTGTAAAATAGACTTGCAGGTATGACTGCTGTAAAATAGACTTGCAGGTATGACTGCTGTAAAATAGACTTGCGGGTATGACTGCTGTAAAATAGACTTGCAGGTATGACTGCTGTAAAATAGACTTGCAGGTATGACTGCTGTAAAATAGACTTGCAGGTATGACTGATGTAAAATAGACTTGCAGGTATGACTGCTGTAAAATGACTTGCAGGTATGACTGCTGTAAAATAGACTTGCAGGTATGACTGCTGTAAAATAGACTTGCGGGTATGACTGCTGTAAAATAGACTTGCAGGTATGACTGCTGTAAAATAGACTTGCAGGTATGACTGCTGTAAATAGACTTGCAGGTATGACTGCTGTAAAATAGACTTGCAGGTATGACTGCTGTAAAATAGACTTGCAGGTATGACTGCTGTAAAATAGACTTGCAGGTATGACTGCTGTAAAATAGACTTGCAGGTATGACTGCTGTAAAATGACTTGCAGGTATGACTGCTGTAAAATAGACTTGCAGGTATGACTGCTGTAAAATAGACTTGCAGGTATGACTGCTGTAAAATAGACTTGCAGGTATGACTGCTGTAAAATGAACGCACCGATAGACTTGCAGGTATGACTGCTGTAAAATGAACGCACCGATAGACTTGCAGGTATGACTGCTGTAAAATGAACGCACCGATAGACTTGCAGGTATGACTGCTGTAAAATGAACGCACCGATAGACTTGCAGGTATGACTGCTGTAAAATGAACGCACCGATAGACTTGCAGGTATGACTGCTGTAAAATGAACGCACCGATAGACTTGCAGGTATGACTGCTGTAAAATGAACGCACCGATAGACTTGCAGGTATGACTGCTGTAAAATGAACGCACCGATAGACTTGCAGGTATGACTGCTGTAAAATGAACGCACCGATAGACTTGCAGGTATGACTGCTGTAAAAAGCGGGCTAGCAATGGATCAGGCTGATACTCTAAATTCTCTTAGGGAGAGAGGCGTGTACATGATTCAAGTAATAGTGGTGAATCTACAACACTAACCAGACTGATAGAATTCCAAGTCAAGTGTGGTGTAGCTAGACAAGAGCACTATGCTGGTAGTCAAAGAAGAATAGTAAACCAACACAGAACCGGTGTTGTTAGTTGCCACACGCTGAGAGACATACTGAGGAGGAGATGGGAGCACTTATGGTCTAATTAATTTGATGTGCAGTGATGATGATCCAACGACTAACTAAACCGGTGTCGGTAGTGGCCACACGATGAGAGACATACTGAAAAGGAGATTAGAGCACTTATGGACTAATTCATTCATTGTGAAGTGATGATGTTCCAAAGACTAAACTATACTAATATCTTTGGGGAAAAAAACAGCCTACTTACCAGTACAAAATGAAGGGGTTAGTTCAATGTTAGGTTTGAGACAAGTGGGCTTTGTCATGTTGGTATCAGGCCACTGACATAGATAATCACAGCCACAATGATACCCTGCGAACACATCCACAAATCCTGATCCAATATGAATATCTGATCAAGAGATGGACAACAACAAACAAGGTCATACCAGTTGACAAAAATAGTTTTACAAAAGTAGCAAATAAAATAAATAAAATAAATAAATAAAAGTGATACATAGCTACAAATGATATTATTGTTATTAGTAAGTTTCTGCCGACAATGATACAATTTTCTCCATTTATTTGTAACAATGAAATCTGACATGTTGTTGTCTACTCATCATCATCAAGGTGCGTATCCTTTATAGGACGTTGATCTCTTTGCAGCACATCTGAAATTCACTCTGTCTCTTGTCAGCTCACCCACTTCGTCGATGGTCATATTCATGGTTTGTTTAATATCTTGTAGCCATCTTCTTCTTGGTCTGCCTCTGCGTCCTAGGACCCTGCTCTCTAGTATTGTTCTTTCCAAGCCATCGTGACGCTTGATGTGACCAAAGTATGTAATTTTCTGTATAGTATGTTGTTTATCAACCAATTCTCTTTAACATTTAGTTCCTTCAGGACATCAGTGTTCTTTCTTTTTCTGTCCATGGTATTCGTAGGATCTTTCTGTAGCATTTAGTTTCGAAGGACTGGATTTTCGTTCTTAATTTTTGTGTAATCGTCCATGATTCACAACCATAAGTAGCCACTGGGAAAATGCATGCTCTCAATATTTTTAATTTTAATATTTTGCTGGTGCTTTACCACATGTTCTTAATTGTGTTTAACTTCTTGATTGCTATTGCCAATCTTCTTGAGATCTATTTGGAGCAGTCACCGTTATTGTTAATTATTGAGCCCAGATATTCGTAGCTCTCTACACATTGGAGTTCTTCATTGTTTACTTTTGGGTGTTAGGGGAGACTTTTGCTTTGTCAGTTGACATTATTTTTGTTTTTGTGTATTCAAATATAGATATTGGTCTTCACTATGTTTCTTGGTTGTCTACTCATGGAGAAAGTAAAAGTCTACTCATGGAGAAAGTATACTCATGGAGAAAGTAAAAGTCTACTCATGGAGAAAGTAAATGTCTACTCATGGAGAAAGTAAAAGTCTACTCATGGAGAAAGTAAAAGTCTACTCATGGAGAAAGTAAAAGTCTACTCATGGAGAAAGTAAAAGTCTACTCATGGAGAAAGTAAATGTCTACTCATGGAGAAAGTAAATGTCTACTCATGGAGAAAGTAAATGTCTACTCATGGAGAAAGTAAATGTCTACTCATGGAGAAAGTAAATGTCTACTCATGGAGAAAGTAAAAGTCTACTCATGGAGAAAGTAAATGTCTACTCATGGAGAAAGTAAAAGTCTACTCATGGAGAAAGTAAAAGAACTTTTTTCCATGCCATGAGGTATGTTAGGGAATACGGTGTTACTTCCGCTATTTTGCATTGACTATCGGCATATGATTGGTGATGTGGTCAGTATCAAACCGACTAACAGGTTTGCATTGACTATTGGCATATGATTGGTGATGTGGTCAGTATCGAGCCATCGACAGATTAGCATTGATTACTGGTATATGATTGGTGATGTGGTCAGCATCAAACCGACCTGGTCAGCATCAAACCGATCAACAGATTTGCATTGACTATCGGCATATGATTGGTGATGTGGTCAGTATCGAGCCATCAACAGATTAGCATTGATTACTGGTATATGATTGGTGATGTGGTCAGTATCGAGCCATCAACAGATTTGCATTGACTATCGGCATATGATTGGTGATGTGGTCAGCATCAAACCGACCAACAGATTTGCTTTGCCTATTGGCATATGATTGGTGATGTGGTCAGTATCGAGCCATCGACAGATTAGCATTGACTATCGGCATATGATTGGTGATGTGGTCAGCATCAAACCGACCTGGTCAGCATCAAACCGATCAACAGATTTGCATTGACTATTGGCATATGATTGGTGATGTGGTCAGTATCGAGCCATCAACAGATTAGCATTGATTACTGGTATATGATTGGTTATGTTATGTTATGCGATCGACATCATGGCACATTGGGCATTCCTATTCGTGCTCTGTCCTCCGCTGCAGCAGCCATCCTAAAGTCCATTTGCTCACAGTACCCATGACAAGTTGATTACTATATCTTCTCTCTCTACCACGAAGACGACACTGTCTGGTATGTCCACACTTAACGCCTAATTCTCGAACTCGTTCCAGTGTCTGAGACGTGCCCATGTCACATAATTGAGAGCGTACCGCATTGATGATATCGGCTCTGTCCATACTTCTGCCCGTTTGAGTCGGGCATTGTTTGCAAGAAAGTCTGCACGCTCGTTACCCTTCATTCCAGCATGTCCAGGTGTGTACAGTCAAGTCATTTTCTTGAGATGTGATCTCCGAATGCTGTCCACCCATTCCACAGGCATACTTCCAGATTCAATCAGTTGAAGCATATTCATCGAGTCTGATATGATGATCGTATGGGTAACCTGTTGCTCAGCCACCCATGACAGAGCCCTGGAGGCAGCAGTGATCTCCATAGTCATGCTCGATGTCGTTGTCTCGAAAGCGCTGCAGTCCTCATGAAGTGTGCGACCATTTCGCTGTGCTGAATAAGCCCACGATGATCTGGTTCCGCGTCTGACAGAGCCATCGGTGTAGATAATGATATCATCTGGATGGGAGTGCTCATCCATGAGTGCAAGAATCTCCGCATTGAAGACGCCGGGGCCCATTCTCTACAGCGTCTCCCAAGTGTACTGACAACCATGGTGTAAGCAGTCATATCCTCTGATATAGGCATCCATTCTTCACCACGTCTCAGCTCATCTAGAGTACAGACCTGTTTAATAACATCCTCAGCCTCGGCCATCCAGGATCGGCCTCTCTTCAATCGCCTGCCCTTGTTTTCATTTATGGATGTGTGCAGAGGATGATTTTTGTCAGCAGAAACGCTCAGATAAGCTTTTACCTGTGCGACTTTGTGTCTGATGGCCATCGTTGGCAATCCAAGGACACAGCGCATTGCCGCACATGAAGTGTCCCGTGTGCAACCAAGTATAAACCTCATCGCTTCATTTTGGACCCTGTCTAACTTATCCAGTGATGTTCTGCTTACTGTCAAGATCATAGTCCACCACGCTCAGCAATAGTCCTTGATAAAGAAGAAGCAGCAGACGTTGTTCAATATCCGCCTCCGCCATAACTTTGAGGGCATTTAGCCCTTTTCTTGCCTTTAGGATTACGTTCTCAACATGACTTTTAAATGATAAACTTCTGTCAACTGTTATACCAAGATATTTTAGTGTTTCGCTTCTGTCTATGTCTTTGTTACACATTCTGACAACTGGAGTAGGTGTCTTTACTTTGTGAGTGTTAAGAGAGAACCATGTCAGAGAAGCCTTTGCTGGGTTCACACTCGCTTTGAATTCATTGCACCAGTCACCAATCCTATTCAGTTCACATTGTAATGCAGATGAGATCTCATTTCTGTCCTTGCCCATGCGATACACCAGAATGTCATCGGCGTACGACATTGTTCTGCCAATGCCGACCCTCTGTGTGTTGGTTACCCCGACTGTGTATACATTAAACAGGACTGGTAAGAGTGGTGATCCCTGAGGAAGACTCATAAGGACTTGTTGTGGTGGTTGTGATGCCCATGAACCACCACGCATTGATAACGTACGTTCAAAAAGTGCAGCAGCAATCCACCTGACCAAGCTTGACTCCACCTGCATATCCATCAATGACTGCATAAGTAAGTTGTAAGAGACATTGTTATATGCGTCCTGTAAATCAATGGCAGCTGCTGCTGTTTCAATCCCCATCTGAAACCCCTCATACGCATCATATGCAAAAACCGCTGCATTGCACCAGGTGTCCTTTCCTGGACGATAGCCGCCGAGAGTGGAAGGGGAACAGACCATTTGTCTCCATTATATTTGAAACTCTACGGGATATGAATTTTTCAAGCAGTTTGCCAATAGTGTTTTGCAAGGTAATAATTCTATATCCACTTGTGCTTATGAGGTCTTTGCCAGGTTTAGGCAAGGGTCTCAGATAGCTGTGAAGCCAATCATCAGGAATAGCGCCAGTATGGATACTCTTATTGAAAAGCCTGCATAATTCAGCAAGATCTTTGTCCTCCAGACATTTTATGTGACTGTACCGAACACCATCTGGACCAGGCGCTGTATCCGAGCATGTCTTTAGTATTGATTTGATATTATCGACAGAAATGTATTCTGTATCGTCATCTATGACAGTCTGCATCTCATGCGAATGGTGTACGATCTGCTGCATTCTTTTACGTTCCTCTCTGTCTTTCTTTTCTGTCTGGAGAATAAAGTTATGCAAGAACGCCTCACCCCTCTCCTCATTTGTCCTCAAGATTACCCCACTGTCCATAGTCAGATTAGGCATTGAAAACGTTCTCCCACCGCCATTCATGCTGCGATGCAATCTCCAGAATTTTGCGAGTGATTGCTCGTTTTCAATTTCAACGCAGAATTTCTCCCATACAATGTGCTTGGCTTCTCTTGCAATCTGCTTGAAATGTATTGCCAGACTGTTCTTTCATTCTGTCAGGGCCTTTCTACGTTCCTCTGAGAGATTTTGTGATTTTCTGACTTTTTCCCATACTCTGGTTGCCATCCTTTTTTCCGCCCATGCTTCTGCAATCTCAGGTGTCCACCATGGTGGCTGCTGGAAAGAAGTTCTTGTTTTAATTGATGAACAATGTGTCTTTAGTCGCAGCTGACTGATGACATTAGGTTGGTGTCTGTCATACTGGAAAGCTGAGGCACGATTCTGTGATCTCATCCTAGCTGATTTTTTTACCAGTATTGCACAAGGTAGATGATCACTGCCATGGTGTCCGAGAACATCCCAGCGACACAATGCATTCAAATATGGAGAAACCAGAGCGAGATCAAGTACACTATCTGTGTTACCCTGTCGGTCAGGTAGGCGTGTTGGCCTGCCATCATTCAGACAGACTAAGTCCGTTTCAGTCAATACTTCTTCCAGTGCCTCACCCTGCTCATTAACAATACTATTGCCCCACAACTTTCCCCTGGCGTTAACGTCACAGCACATAATGACACTTGATGGAGCATGAAGACAGATATCTTGTAGTATCTTCCCCCTGTCTTTGCCCATCTTGTGATTGCAGGCATAGATATTAACAAGTGTGAACTTGTTTAGGTGCTGTAATTGTTACTGCCTGGACCTGCAAGTCGTCCGAGTTCCATGCAGAAGTGTCCATCTCCGAGGCCTGGAGATCTTTCCTAACCAGGACTGCTTGACCCACGTAAGTGTCATTGCGGAAAGCGTTGAAACCTGCAAATGTCAATCTATCTGCCTGGTGAAGACGAGTTTCTTGGAGTGCGATTATGTCTGCTTCATAAATAAGTTTCTCCAATATGATTGGTGATGTGGTCAGCATCAAACCGACCAACAGACTTTACTTGGGCGTGTTTTTATGGTACCCATGTGAGGAAGGGTTGACCTGATCAGCGTTATGGTCAGAAGAAAATCCACTCCCACTGTGCAATTGAACCTATACCACGCATCTAAGAAACGAGTAGACACTCTGGGCGTAGAGGTTAGGATTTTGCCTCTCGTCCGAAAGATATTCGGTTTGTTCCCTTGTAGAGCAATCGGATTATTTTTCCCAGAGATCCCTGATCTCAGTGTAGGTGAGAGCGAGTTCCTAGTCCTATCAGAGATGGAAGATAAAACGTAGGTCATGTGTTTTTGTTGAGCACGTAAAAAACCATTTTATCAGTTGAAAATGGAGATGAGAAAACTGGAAAGCGGCAGTCTGGGCAAAATGTCATTTGATAGATTCAACAAATTACATTTCTACCATATATTTTCACCATCTTCTAAATTATATCGGCAACACTCACCGGTGCTACGGAGTTCGTGCACTACCGTTGAGATCTTCCTATGTAAGAAAGAGATCAAAGCACACATGGTTACTCACCGAAGTGTAATGATGATTGTTCAATCAATCAATCTTCTTCTTCTTCTTTTGTCGTCACACTGCTACCGGTGTTGTCGCCCAGTGTTGTGGTTTTCTGTTGTTGTCTTGCGCTGTTCTGGTGGCTTGGATGATTGTTATTTTTGCTCTATGACAGGATTCTGCTATGCCATCTAACCATCTTTTCGTGGTCTTCCTCTCTCCTTATTTCCTAATGTTCTATTGTAGAAGACTTTGTATAATGTGGAGTTTGGATGCATTCTTATTAAGTGGCCAAACCACTTCATTCTTTGTTTCTCAATGTAATTCAAGCAAGGTTCTGTGCCAACTTTCTTTCTTATGCTGATATTAGTGACTGTCTTTTCTGGTGTTGTTGGACGCATTTCACATGTAGTTATTTTTTATGACTGTGCTTTGCTCATTGTCCATGTTTGGCTGTGGTAACACAAAGTAGGTATGAAAATGCTGTTGATCATCTGTTGTTTAGCTGTCAGCTAAATATTTGGGTGCGTTAACAATAGGGCTAGCTGGTAGGTTACAGCATTTGCTTTTGAACTCTATCCTCTATTTTCTATCTAGTTTTCCGTCTTCTGTGAATATGCTTCCTAAGTATTTGAATTCTTTCACTTGGTTTATTTTAGTGCCATTGACATGGATGTCTAGTTTATTATGTTTTCTTCTCATATTCATTATTTCTGTTTTAGTGTTGTTGATTTTCATGTCATCTACTATCTACTATATATATAAAAATGGATGTATGGATGTATGTTTGTTACCTATAGACTCGGATACTACTGAACAGATTTAGCTGAAATTTGCAGGATATGTTTGTTTTGATATCGTGATGCTACCTGTCATAGTTTGAAATAGGTAGCGCTGACAATTTTAGAAAATAATCTAAAAACCGAACACGCCTATTTCATCGAGAGTTTCTAAGTTTGTTTACAATTTGCTATGAACGTTTCCGGAAGTCTACGGTATACACATTAATATATACACAAGATTCAATGACGCATGTTTTGAAACTATGGAAACCTCGATCTCTTTCATAGCATAAAATAATCGTTTCAAGGCAATTTTACAAACAAGCTGAAGTTAAAATACACAATCCAGGTTTGTTTCTTCATAGGATTTCTAATCATTTCGAATCATGATAAGAGAAATATCAACTGGGACGCGACATTAGTAGCAATGAAGCAGTATGTCAACTGGGACGCGACATTAGTAGCAATGAAGCAGTATGCCAACTGGGACGCGACATTAGTAGCAGTGAAGCAGTATGCCAACTGGGACGCGACATTAGTAGCAGTGAAGCAGTATGCCATCTGGGACGCGACATTAGTAGCAATGAAGCAGTATGCCAACTGGGACGCGACATTAGTAGCAGTGAAGCAGTATGCCAACTGGGACGCGACATTAGTAGCAATGAAGCAGTATGTCAACTGGGACGCGACATTAGTAGCAATGAAGTAGTATATCAACTGGGACGCGACATTAGTAGCAACGAAGCAGTATGTCAACTGCGACGCGACATTAGTAGCAATGAAGTAGTATATCAACTGGGACGCGACATTAGTAGCAACGAAGCAGTATGTCAACTGCGACGCTACATTAGTAGCAATGAAGTAGTATATCAACTGGGACGCGACATTAGTAGCAACGAAGCAGTATATCAACTGGAACGTGACATTAGTAGCAACGAAGCAGTATATCAACTGGAACGTGACATTAGTAGCAGTGAAGCAGTATGTCAACTGGGACGCGACATTAGTAGCAATGAAGCAGTATGTCAACTGGGACGCGACATTAGTAGCAATGAAGCAGTATGCCAACTGGGACGCGACATTAGTAGCAGTGAAGCAGTATGCCAACTGGGACGCGACATTAGTAGCAATGAAGCAGTATATCAACTGGAACGCGACATTAGTAGCAATGAAGCAGTATATCAACTGGAACGCGACATTAGTAGGAATGAAGTAGTATGTCAACTGGGATGCGACATTAGTAGCAATGAAGTAGTATATCAACTTGTACGCGACATTAGTAGCAACGAAGCAGTATGTCAACTGCGACGCGGCATTAGTAGCAATGAAGCAGTATATCAACTGGGACGCGACATTAGTATCAATGAAGCAGTATATCAACTGGGACGCGACATTAGTTGCAATGAAGAAGTAGATCGACTTGGACGTAATTCAATTTTTGTTGGAGGCGTAGCAACGCGCGCAGGGTACAGCTAGTGTTTTATAAAATTTTGGTTCAAGGCGTCAATGTGTTGTTGTAGATCTTGTTCATTTTGGTGTATCAGGCACTGATCATCTGCAAAGAGCAGTTCATTTATTTCATCATTATCTGAATTTGACTCTTGAGTTATTTTATCCATATATGCAATAAAGAGTAGTGGTGAGAGGACACAACCTTGTCTAACACCTGATGTAATGGAGAACTAGTCGGTCATTCCTTCTGTTGTTCTTACTGTACTCTGGCTATCTTGATATAAGGCCATGATATTACCTAATAGTTGTCCCTGGACGCCATATTCTTCAAGGATCTTCCATAGTTTGCACCTGTTTACTCTATTAAATGCCTTTTCTTCGTCTATAAATATAAGTTGTTTACTTTGATTGTATTCAATTGTTTGTTCGCAGATCTGTCTTAGTGTAAATATTGCGTCTGTGCAGCTCTTACCCCTCCTAAACCAAAACTGGCTATTGCTTAACTGGGGCTCTAATATATGTCCTGCTCTTCGCTCCAATATTTTTGCAAATATTTTTCCTGTATGGCTCAAAAGACAGATTTTTTCCTGTATGTTTCACACTCTCTTCTGTCACCCTTGTTCTTCCATGTTGGAACTATATAATTGCTCTCTGTCAGTATCAATGAGAGATACCAGTGTATGTTTCACACTCTCTTTTATCACACTTGTTCTTCCATATTGGAACTATATAATAGCTCTCTGTCAGTATCAATGAGAGATACCAGTGTATGTTTCACACTCTCTTTTATCACACTTGTTCTTCCATATTGGAACTATATAATTGCTCTCTGTCAGTATCAATCAATCAATAGCAGAAAAAGGTAGATGTGAAAATACAAGAACTTACCTGCAGATATTGATTGATAGCGAGCAGAGGTATGAACATATGACATGCCTGGGCGACCTACTTCTGTTTGGTTCAAACTGTTCATGACTTTGATGTGAGTTTCTGGAAAAATATGTAGTCTTACAAGTAAAGTGGACACATTGACCAGATGGGTTGAAGTCTTACAATCAAAGTGGACACATTGACCAGATGGGTTGAAGTATTACAAACAAAGTGGACACATTGACCAGATGGGTTGAAGTATTACAAACAAAGTGGACACATTGACTAGATGGGTTGATGTCTTATAAGCAAAATGGACACATTGACCAGATGGGTTGAAGTCTTACAAACAAAGTGGACACATTGACCAGATGGGTTGAAGTCTTACAATCAAAGTGGACAAATTGACCAGATGGGTTGAAGTATTACAATCAAAGTGGACACATTGACCAGATGGGTTGAAGTCTTACAAACAAAGTGGACACATTGACCAGATGGGTTGAAGTCTTACAAACAAAGTGGACACATTGACCAGATGGGTTGAAGTATTACAAACAAAGTGGACACATTGACCAGATGGGTTGAAGTATTACAAACAAAGTGGACACATTGACCAGATGGGTTGAAGTCTTACAAACAAAGTGGACACATTGACCAGATTGGTTGAAGTATTACAATCAAAGTGGACAAATTGACCAAATGGGTTGAAGTATTACAAACAAAGTGGACACATTGACCAGATGGGTTGAAGTATTACAAGCAAAGTGGACATATTGACCAGATGGGTTGAAGTATTACAAGCAAAGTGGACACATTGACCAGATGGGTTGATGTATTATATGACTGTTGGCCATGAGTACCCAGTTAACACACATGCCACACAAACTATGTAGCTGAAGTTGTAGGTGTGCGGTTCGGTGTAGGTGTGGTGGTAGGTAAAATGTAATGTGTGAGGGTAGGGAAAGTTGTAAGTGTGATAGTAGATATAGTAGTAGTTGTAGTGGTAGATCAAGTTGCAGGTGTGATGGTAAGGGAAGATGTAGGTGTGGTGGTAGATGACATTTATGTGTGGTGGTAGGTGATGTTGAAGGAATGGTAGGTGATGTTGTAGCAGGTATGGTAGGTGATGTTGTAGGTATGGTAGGTGATGTTGTAGCAGGTATGGTATGTGATGTTGTAGGTATGGTAGGTGATGTTGTAGCAGGTATGGTAGGTGTGATGCTTGCAGGTATGGTAGGTGATGTGTAGAGGTATAGGTAGAGGTGATGTTGTAGCAGGTATGGTAGGTGATGTTGTAGCAGGGATGGTAGGTGATGTTGTAGCAGGTATGGTAGGTGATGTTGTAGCAGGTATGGTAGGTGATGTTGAGGTATGGTAGGTGATGTTGTAGCAGGTATGGTAGGTGATGTTGTAGCAGGTATGGTAGGTGATGTTGCAAGGTATGGTAGGTGATGTTGTAGCAGGTATGGTAGGTGATGTTAGCAGGTATGGTAGGTGATGATGTAGCAGGATGTAGGTAGGTGATGATGAGCAGGATGGTAGGTGATGTTGAAGGTATGGTAGGTGATGTTGTAGCAGGTATGGTAGGTGATGTTGTAGCAGGTATGGTAGGTGATGTTGAAGGTATGGTAGGTGATGTTGTAGCAGGTATGGTAGGTGATGTTGTAGCAGGTATGGTAGGTGATGTTGCAGGTATGGTAGGTGATGTTGTAGCAGGTATGGTAGGTGATGTTGTAGCAGGTATGGTAGGTGATGTTGTAGCAGGTATGGTAGGTGATGTTGTAGCAGGTATGGTAGGTGATGTTGTAGCAGGTATGGTAGGTGATGTTGTAGCAGGTATGGTAGGTGATGGTGTAGCAGGTATGGTAGGTGATGTTGTAGCAGGTATGGTAGGTGATGTTAGCAGGTATGGTAGGTGATGTGAGCAGGTATGGTAGGTGATGTTGCAGGTATGGTAGGTGATGTTGAAGGTATGGTAGGTGATGTTGAGGTATGGTAGGTGATGTTGTAGCAGGTATGGTAGGTGATGTTGAAGGTATGGTAGGTGATGTTGAGGTATGGTAGGTGATGTTGAAGGTATGGTAGGTGATGTTAGCAGAAGGTATTAGGTAGGTGATGTTGTAGAAGGTATGGTAGGTGATGTTGTAGCAGGTATGTAGGTGATGTTGTAGTATGTAGTGATGTTAGATATGTAGGTATGTTGAGGTATAGTCTGTCCATTAATTCGTGAGCACGTTTGAAATTGATTTCTCGAAAACTACCTGTTGGATCTCAGTGATTTTTGCAAGCAGCCTTAGAATATCCATGACGCTAGAGAAATATTTTTTCCAAGAAAATTTGATGTAGTTTGAAATATTTCTTCTTCAGGTTATATTAAAATCAACCTCACCGGATTGTACACAATAGTAACAGATCTACGGTACACAGACGCGTTGTTCTAAAAATACATTATGGTAACATTGAAATATCGTGAGTATACAACAATTGCACGAATTTCGGTGCACCTAACCCAGTCGACTTTGAAAGCGGAAAGCATATGACGTTATAATTGGGATACCGTTGTATAGTTATAGGTGTATCTCGCTATTTGTATGAAGCTATTGTATCATATTTGTTGGCTTATCAAAACTGACATTGATATCACATTCATAATGAGTCTGAAGTGCACATTTATAACAATGCAGAAGGTTACAGTTTTACTATACCAACACTTCCGTAGGGAATCTAAGAGAAGTCATCTATATTGCGATATTCATAACCCTGAGAAACGAACGCAACTGGCACTTGGTCTGAATAGAGAATCCTTTTCCGATGGATTAAACAGGACACAAAGTGCACTAATGTCAAGCAAGGAAGGAAAAGAACAATTGACGACTTTGACATAGATGTCATAAGACGGGAGCTCTTGAAAATGTTTGCGACAAATCAACTTGTTACTCTCAGGAAACTGAAATTAAAACTGCAATCAGATTGCAGCATAGACATTTCTAAAAGTACTCTATGGAAAATTGTAAGAGCCGCCGGCTTCACCTTCAGAAAAACTAAAGGCGGCAGGAATATTATTTGTGAAAAGCCACATTTAATTGCTGCCCGAAGTAAATACCTGAGGCAGATCCGTGAGCGGCGGAGGCAAGGCTATGATATTGTATATTTGGACGAATCCTGTGTCAATGCTCACCACACCAATGCTAAAGAATGGCAATCAGTAGACGGTGAACAGAAAAGAAAAATACCAAACAGCAAAGGCCAGCGTATTATACTAACACATGCAGGAAGCAGTGAAGAAGGTCTTGTCCATGACGCTGGACTTATTTTCCAATCAAAAAGTACCGACGGTAGGGACTAACACACATAAATGAATGGACATATTTTCAGGCACTGGATGGAGAAAGATCTACTTCCAATTCTAAACAGACCATCATGCTTGGTAATGGATAATGCATCCTATCACAACGCAGTATCAGCGGAAGACAAAGTACCAACTGCATCAAATACAAAAGATCAAATTAGGACTTGGCTTGCTAAGGAAAATGTCAGCTTCGATGATACATATTTGAAACCCGAGTTGTTGCACCTGGTGAGGATGACAAATAAGACAAAGGTGTTTCATATTGACAAAATCATTGCGGAATACGGCCACACGTCTTTGCGACTACCTCCATATCATGCTCACCTCAATCCGATAGAGCTTGTCTGGGCTAAAGTAAAAGGGCAAGTTGCCGAACAGAACAGGACGTTTAAAATGTGTGATGTTGAAGTTCTGACACGTGAGTCCCTCTCAATGATAGACATGCAGTTCTGGAAGAAGTGTGTTGAACATGTGCTCCGAGAGGAAGACGAGTACTGGCACCGAGATGGATTACAATTTGTCCAGCCAGTAACAATTATCAACCTCATGGAATCGTCAGATTCGGGATGATACAAATCATATTTTGATTACAGACTGAGAAATAGCAACGTATACATTTCCATATCCAAATGCGTCTACCATCATACAATTTGTGGTGAAGTTAAGACACCCTGGGGTCTAATGGTGACCGAAGGGAGGACTAACTGTTGCATATTGTATCCAAGTTCACGATTGCACATAAAGAGCAACACAATTAATTACTTGACCTATCAAGTTAATATGGATATACACCTATGAATAGAATTGACATGGACACATTCTAGGGATTACTGTAAAATCTAAAATTTGAGCCCCAGTATTTGCAATTGTCATAAAAGATCAAAGGAATTGCTCGATGTGCAAAATCCGGAGCATCTATGGACTACTGGTTAGCTTTATTTTAGCGTCATGGATATTCTAAGGCTGCATGAAAAAATCACTGAGATCAAACAGGTAGTTTTCGAGAAAATCAATTTCAAACGTGCTCAGAATTAATGGACAGACTATAGGTGATGTTGTATCAGGTATGGTAGGTGATGTTGAAGGTATGGTAGGTGATGTTGAAGGTATGGTAAGTGATGTTGAAGGTATGGTAGGTGATGTTGAAGGTATGGTAGGTGATGTTGAAGGTATGGTAGGTGATGTTGAAGGTATGGTAGGTGATGTTGAAGGTATGGTAGGTGATGTTGAAGGTATGGTAGGTGATGTTGAAGGTATGGTATGGTGATGTTGAAGGTATGGTAGGTGATGTTGAAGGTATGGTATGTGATGTTGAAGGTATGGTATGTGATGTTGAAGGTATAGTATGTGATGTTGAAGGTATGGTAGGTGATGTAAGGTATGGAGGTATTGAGTATGGTGGTGATGTTGAAGGTATGGTAGTGATGTTGAAGGTATGGTATGTGATGTTGAAGGTATGGTAGAGATGATGTGCAGGTATGGTAGTGATGTTGAAGGATGGTATGTGATGTTGAAGGTATGGTAGGAGATGATGACAGGTATGGTAGGTGATGTTGAAGGTATGGTATGTGATGTTGAAGGTATGGTATGTGATGTTGAAGGTATGGTAGGTGATGTTGAAGGTATGGTAGGAGATGATGTAGCAGGTATGGTAGGTGATGTTGAAGGTATGGTAGGTGATGTTGAAGGTATGGTATGTGATGTTGAAGGTATGGTATGTGATGTTGAAGGTATGGTAGGTGATGTTGAAGGTATGGTAGGTGATGTTGAAGGTATGGTAGGTGTTGTTGAAGGTATGGTAGGTGATGTTTAAGGTATGGTAGGTGATGTTGAAGGTATGGTAGGTGATGTTGAAGGTATGGTATGTGATGTTGAAGGTATGGTAGGTGATGTTGAAGGTATGGTAGTGTGATGTTGAAGGTATGGTAGGTGATGTTGAAGGTATGGTAGGTGATGTTGAAGGTATGGTAAGTGATGTTGAAGGTATGGTAGGTGATGTTGAAGGTATGGTAAGTGATGTTGAAGGTATGGTATGTGATGTTGAAGGTATGGTATGTGATGTTGAAGGTATGGTAGGTGATGTTGAAGGTATGGTAGGTGATGTTGAAGGTATGGTAGGTGATGTTGAAGGTATGGTAGGTGATGTTGAAGGTATGGTATGTGATGTTGAAGGTATGGTAGGAGATGATGTAGAGTATGGTAGGTGATGTTGAAGGTATGGTATGTGATGTTGAAGGTATGGTATGTGATGTTGAAGGTATGTTATGTGATGTTGAAGGTATGGTAGGTGATGTTGAAGGTATGGTAGGTGATGTTGAAGGTATGGTAGGTGATGTTGAAGGTATGGTAGTGATGATTGAAGGTATGGTAGGTGATGTTGAAGGTATGGTAGGTGATGTTGAAGGTATGGTAGGTGATGTTGAAGGTATGGTAGGTGTTGTTGAAGGTATGGTAGGTGATGTTGAATGTATGGTAGGTGATGTTGAAGGTATGGTAGGTGATGTTGAAGGTATGGTATGTGATGTTGAAGGTATGGTATGTGATGTTGAAGGTATGGTATGTGATGTTGAAGGTATGGTAGGTGATGTTGAAGGTATGGTAGGTGATGTTGAAGGTATGGTAGGTGATGTTGAAGGTATGGTAAGTGATGTTGAAGGTATGGTATGTGATGTTGAAGGTATGGTATGTGATGTTGAAGGTATAGTATGTGATGTTGAAGGTATGGTAGGTGATGTTGAAGGTATGGTAGGTGATGTTGAAGGTATGGTAGGTGATGTTGAAGGTATGGTAGGTGATGTTGAAGGTATGGTATGTGATGTTGAAGGTATGGTAGAGATGATGTAAGGTATGGTAGGTGATGTTGAAGGTATGGTATGTGATGTTGAAGGTATGGTAGGAGATGATGTAGCAGGTATGGTAGGTGATGTTGAAGGTATGGTATGTGATGTTGAAGGTATGGTATGTGATGTTGAAGTATGGTAGGTGATGTTGAAGGTATGGTAGGAGATGATGTAGCAGGTATGGTAGGTGATGTTGAAGGTATGGTAGGTGATGTTGAAGGTATGGTAGGATGATTGAAGGTATGGTATGTGATGTTGAAGGATGGTAGTGATGTTGAAGGTATGGTAGGTGATGTTGAAGGTATGGTAGGTGTTGTTGAAGGTATGGTAGGTGATGGTGAAGGTATGGTAGGTGATGTTGAAGGTATGGTAGGTGATGTTGAAGGTATGGTATGTGATGTTGAAGGTATGGTATGTGATGTTGAAGGTATGGTAAGTGATGTTGAAGGTATGGTAGGTGATGTTGAAGGTATGGTAGGTGATGTTGAAGGTATGGTATGTGATGTTGAAGGTATGGTAAGTGATGTTGAAGGTATGGTATGTGATGTTGAAGGTATGGTATGTGATGTTGAAGGTATGGTATGTGATGTTGAAGGTATGGTAGGTGATGTTGAAGGTATGGTAGGTGATGTTGAAGGTATGGTAGGTGATGTTGAAGGTATGGTAGGTGATGTTGAAGGTATGGTATGTGATGTTGAAGGTATGGTAGGATGATGTAAGGTATGGTAGGTGATGTTGAAGGTATGGTATGTGATGTTGAAGGTATGGTATGTGATGTTGAAGGTATGGTATGTGATGTTGAAGGTATGGTAGGTGATGTTGAAGGTATGGTAGGTGATGTTGAAGGTATGGTAGGTGATGTGAAGGTATGGTAGGTGATGTTGAAGGTATGGTATGTGATGTTGAAGGTATGGTATGTGATGTTGAAGGTATGGTATGTGATGTTGAAGGTATGGTAGGTGATGTTGAAGGTATGGTAGGTGATGTTGAAGGTATGGTAGGTGATGTTGAAGGTATGGTAGGTGATGTTGAAGGTATGGTATGTGATGTTGAAGGTATGGTAGGAGATGATGTAGCAGGTATGGTAGGTGATGTTGAAGGTATGGTATGTGATGTTGAAGGTATGGTAGGAGATGATGTAGCAGGTATGGTAGGTGATGTTGAAGGTATGGTATGTGATGTTGAAGGTATGGTAAGTGATGTTGAAGGTATGGTAGGTGATGTTGAAGGTATGGTAGGAGATGATGTAGCAGGTATGGTAGGTGATGTGAAGGTATGGTAGGTGATGTTGAAGGTATGGTATGTGATGTTGAAGGTATGGTATGTGATGTTGAAGGTATGGTAGGTGATGTTGAAGGTATGGTATGGGATGTTGAAGGTATGGTAGGTGTGTTGAAGGTATGGTAGGTGATGTTGAAGGTATGGTAGGTGATGTTGAAGGTATGGTAGGTGATGTTGAAGGTATGGTATGTGATGTTGAAGGTATGGTATGTGATGTTGAAGGTATGGTATGTGATGTTGAAGGTATGGTAGGTGATGTTGAAGGTATGGTAGGTGATGTTGAAGGTATGGTAGGTGATGTTGAAGGTATGGTATGTGATGTTGAAGGTATGGTATGTGATGTTGAAGGTATGGTATGTGATGTTGAAGGTATGGTATGTGATGTTGAAGGTATGGTAGGTGATGTTGAAGGTATGGTAGGTGATGTTGAAGGTATGGTAGGTGATGTTGAAGGTATGGTAGGTGATGTTGAAGGTATGGTATGTGATGTTGAAGGTATGGTAGGAGATGATGTAGGAGGTATGGTAGGTGATGTTGAAGGTATGGTATGTGATGTTGAAGGTATGGTAGGAGATGATGTAGCAGGTATGGTAGGTGATGTTGAAGGTATGGTATGTGATGTTGAAGGTATGGTATGTGATGTTGAAGGTATGGTAGGTGATGTTGAAGGTATGGTAGGAGATGATGTAGCAGGTATGGTAAGGTGATGTTGAAGGTATGGTAGGTGATGTTGAAGGTATGGTAGGTGATGTTAAAGGTATGGTAGGTGATGTTGAAGGTATGGTAGGTGATGTTGAAGGTATGGTAGGATGATGTGAGGTATGGTAGGTGATGTTGAAGGTATGGTAGGTGATGTTGAAGGTATGGTAGGTGATGTTGAAGGTATGGTATGGATGTTGAAGGTATGGTAGGTGATGTTGAAGGTATGGTAGGTGATGTGAAGGTATGGTATGTGATGTTGAAGGTATGGTAGGTGATGTTGAAGGTATGGTAGGTGATGGTGTCGCAGGTATGGTAGGTGATGTTGAAGGTATGGTAGGTGATGTTGAGGTATGGTAGGTGATGTTGAAGGTATGGTAGGTGATGTTGAAGGTATGGTAGGTGATGTTGTATCAGGTATGGTAGGTGATGTTGAAGGTATGGTAGGTGATGTTGAAGGTATGGTAGGTGATGTTGTATCAGGTATGGTAGGTGATGTTGAAGGTATGGTAGGTGATGTTGAAGGTATGGTAGGTGATGTTGTCGCAGGTATGGTAGGTGATGTTGAAGGTATGGTAGGTGATGTTGAGGTATGGTAGGTGATGTTGAAGGTATGGTAGGAGATGATGAAGGTATGGTAGGTGATGTTGAAGGTATGGTAGGTGATGTTGAAGGTATGGTAAGTGATGTTGAAGGTATGGTAGGTGATGTTGAAGGTATGGTAGGTGATGTTGAAGGTATGTGATGTTGAAGGTATGGTATGTGATGTTGAAGGCATGGTAGGTGATGTTGAAGGTATGGTAGGTGATGTTCAAGGTATGGTAGGTGATGTTGAAGGTATGGTAGGTGATGTTGAAGGTATGGTAGGTGATGTTGTCGCAGGTATGGTAGGTGATGTTGAAGGTATGGTAGGTGATGTTGTAGCAGGTATGGTAGGTGATGTTGTAGCATGTATGGTAGGTGATGTTGAAGGTATGGTAGGTGATGTTGAAGGTATGGTATGTGATGTTGAAGGTATGGTAGGTGATGTTGAAGGTATGGTAGGTGATGTTGAAGGTATGGTATGTGATGTTGAAGGTATGGTAGGTGATGTTGAAGGTATGGTATGTGATGTTGAAGGTATGGTAGGTGATGTTGAAGGTATGGTATGTGATGTTGAAGGTATGGTATGTGATGTTGAAGGTATGGTAGGTGATGCTGTCGAGGTATGGTATGTGATGTTGAAGGTATGGTAGGTGATGTTGAAGGTATGGTAGGTGATGTTGAAGGTATGGTAGGTGATGTTGAAGGTATGGTATGTGATGTTGAAGGTATGGTATGTGATGTTGAAGGTATGGTATGTGATGTTGAAGGTATGGTATGTGATGTTGAAGGTATGGTAGGTGATGTTGAAGGTATGGTATGTGATGTTTAAGGTATGGTAGGAGATGATGTAGCAGGTATGGTAGGTGATGTTGAAGGTATGGTATGTGATGTTGAAGGTATGGTAGGAGATGATGGAGCAGGTATGGTAGGTGATGTTGAAGGTATGGTATGTGATGTTGAAGGTATGGTATGTGATGTTGAAGGTATGGTAGGTGATGTTGAAGGTATGGTAGGAGATGATGTAGCAGGTATGGTAGGTGATGTTGAAGGTATGGTAGGTGATGTTGAAGGTATGGTAGGTGATGTTGAAGTTATGGTAGGTGATGTTGAAGGTATGGTAGGTGATGTTGAAGGTATGGTAGGTGATATTTTAAAGGTATGGTAGGTGATGTTGTAGCAGGTATGGTAGGTGATGTTGTAGCAGGTATGGTAGGAGATGACGTAGCAGGTATGGTAGGAGATGATGTAGCAGGTATGGTAGGTGATGTTGTAGCAGGTATGGTAGGTGATGTTGTAGCAGGTATGGTAGGAGATGATGTAGCAGGTATGGTAGGTGATGTTGTAGCAGGTATGGTAGGTGATGTTGTAGCAGGTATGGTAGGTGATGTTGTAGCAGGTATGGTAGGTGATGTTGTAGCAGGTATGGTAGGTGATGTTGTAGCAGTATGGTAGGTGATGTTGTAGCAGGTATGGTAGGTGATGTTGTAGCAGGTATGGTAGGTGATGTTGTAGCAGGTATGGTAGATGATGATGTAGCAGATATGGTAGGTGATGTTGTAGCAGGTATGGTAGGTGATTTTGAATATACGGTAGGAAATTATGTAGCAGGTATGGTAGGTGATGTTGAAAGTATGGTATGTGATGATGTAGCAGGTATGGTAAGAAATGATGTAGCAGGTATGTTAGGTGATGTTGAAAGTATGGTAGGAAAGGATGAAGTAGGTATGTTAGGAGATGATATAGATGATCTTATCTTATTTCTTGTCAAACTTTGTTGAATATTTCTCTGAAGTCAAAGATAATAAAATTGTGAATAATAGCTGTGGTTTACTCACTGTTAACTCCGCCTCCATGACCGCCCCCAATACAAGCTCCTCCTCCAGCACCAAAACCACCTCTGCCGTAACAAGACCAACTGTTATTATGACTGCCTGGACAGGGGTCTGTTCCTTGCAAAGAGCTGTTCAGAAGTTGCTTCGCATCATCATCACTCATTTGTGGAACAACATCTGTAACGCAGTACAACAACAACAACAACAACATTGGTTGAGAGATGTCGTAGAAGTATATACACGAGAAAGAGAGAGACATGGACACATATGAGATAGATACAGAGAGAAACATGGACACATATGAGATAGACAGAGAGAGAAACATGGAACATATGATAGATAGAGACATGGACACATATGAGATAGATACAGAGAGAAACATGGACACATATGAGATAGATACAGAGAGAAACATGGACACATATGAGATAGATACAGAGAGAAACATGGACACATATGAGATAGATACAGAGAGAAACATGGACACATATGAGATAGATAGAGACATGGACACATATGAGATAGATACAGAGAGAAACATGGACACATATGAGATAGATACAGAGAGAAACATGGACACATATGAGATAGATAGAGACATGGACCATATGAGATAGATACAGAGAGAACATGGACACTATGAGATAGATACAGACACAGCACATGAGATAGAGAAGACATATAGACATACAGATGCATCTGTACAGTAAGAGAGAAGAGAGAGAGACACGCGCGCTCTCACGCACCACACACACACAGCACACACACCGCGCACACACACACACACGCACACACACACGCGCGCACACACACACACAGCACACACACCACGCCACACACACACACGCGCACACCACCACACGACACACAGCGCGCACACACACCACGCACACACACCGCACACACACACGCACGCACACCACGCACACACCACCGCCACCAACAGCACACACATGACACACACACACACACACATGTCTTCTTATGTGTCCAAAATGCTACAATTTTCTCAATCTTATTATACATTATCAATTAACGTACGGAATTATTGATGAATTTGATTTGAGAATATTAGGCAGAAGGCAAGAAGGAAGATCACGAACAAGATGGATGCATGGCATTGTTGAATTTGATTTGAGAACATTAGGCAAGAAGGCAAGAAGGAAGATCACAAACAAGATGGATGCATGGCATTGATGAATTTGATTTGAGAACATTAGGCAAGAAGGCAAGAAGGAAGATCACAAACAAGATGGATGCATGGCATTGATGAATTTGATTTGAGAACATTAGGCAAGAAGGCAAGAAGGAAGATCACAAACAAGATGGATGCATGGCATTGTGAATTCCTGCAGAAAAATAACTATCACTAAGCACTAGAAGAGACACAAGAAAACGAAATCAGATAACACTGGGCACAAACAACCAGTAGCATTGTCTGCAATCGACAGAAGACCATGTCAAGGAATATTTGTTCTGTCCTTGTCTGAATGTCAATCTGTTCTAAACCATATGTCTGTCTGGTATCGTCTTGTATTTAGAATGTTCAGGAAACTGAACTTCTGTTTTCAGCATGACGAAACTTGATGCTGTGCATCATGACGTTGTTCTTTTGTGGTCAAGGCACATGTGAAATTTTGTACATGCAGGTAACAAATGACTGTATGCCTTTCTCAGCACCATGCGTGCTCGAACTTGTGGCAGGCATCGACTTGAGCAATTTTGTAAAGCACATGATAACTGAAATCGTGTTTGCAGTACTCTTACTCGAACATTTCTGCCAGCAGTGCATGAATCTGAAGACCTGTATGCAGGTCCGTAGACTTGAGATATCTTGCTAGGATAAATACAAAATCTTTTATAAGAAACTTGCTCGAGGACAACTGTTCAGCAAACTCTTCGTCATTTGCAGTGCCAAAGCATGTACTCTACAATGAAAAGCCTATTTATCTTACTTCCATCGACTGACACTGTCTGCAGGCATATCGACTAGGAGAACCACTTGTTCAGCATCTATCGAGGCTGAAACCATTTACTGCAGGCAATCGCTGAGAACCTTGTGTATGCAGAGGCCAAGACGAAACCTCTGCCAGGAACATCGACTAAATCTTCTATTTGCTCCTGTTCTAGAGCTTGACACGATGAAACCCTTGTCTGCAGGCAATTCGACTGAAACGCTGTTTCAGTGTCATCACTGAAACCTTGTTGCAGGACATCGACTGAAACCTGCTGCAGGCACACAATCTGCAAACTTGTTCTTCTTACTGGCACATCGACTGAAACCTTGTCTGCAGGCACATGCTGAAACCTTGTCTGCAGTGACATCGACTGAAACCTTGCTGCAGGCACATCGCTTTACTGAACTCTTGACTTGCAGGCCATCGACTGAAACCTTGTCTGCAGGCACATCGACTGAAACCTTGACTGCAGGCACATCAGACTGAAACCTTGTCTGCAGGACATCGACCTGAATCGCAATGTGAACTGCAGGCAATCGACTGAAACCTTGTCTGCAGGCACAATCGACTGAAACCTTGTCTGCAGTCACATCGACTGACTTTGACAAAGCTTACTTATCTTTCTCAGCATCGACTGAAACCTTGTCTGCAGGCATATTGACTGAAACCTTGTTGCATGTCAAATCGACTGAAACCTTGTCTGCATGTCAAATCGACTGAAACCTTGTCTGCAGGTACATCGACTGAAACCTTGTCTGCAGGCACATCGACTGTTTGACAAAGCTTTACTATTATCTTTAACTTACCATCGACTGAAACCTTGTCTGCAGGCACATCGACTGAAACCTTGTCTGCAGGCACATCGACTGAAACCTTGACTGCAGGCACATCGACTGAAACCTTGTCTGCAGGCACATCGACTGAAACCTTGTCTGCAGGCACATCGACTGAAACCTTGCTGCAGGCACATCGACTGAAACCTTGGCTGCAGGCACATCGACTGAAACCTTGTCTGCAGGCACATCGACTGAAACCTTGTCTGCAGGCACATCGACTGAAACCTTGTCTGCAGGCACATCGACTGAAACCTTGTCTGCAGGCACATCGACTGAAACCTTGTCTGCAGGCACATCGACTGAAACCTTGTCTGCAGGCACATCGACTGAAACCTTGTCTGCAGGCACATCGACTGAAACCTTGTCTGCAGTCACATCGACTGAAACTTTCTATTGACTGAAGCTACCATCGACTGAAACCTTGTTGCAGAGCACATCGACTGAAACCTTGACTGCAGGCACATCGACTGAAACCTTGACTGCAGGCACATCGACTGAAACCTTGTCTGCAGGCACATCGACTGAAACCTTGTCTGCAGGCACATCGACTGAAACCTTGTTGCAGGCACATTGACTGAAACCTTGTCTGCAGGCAATTGACTGAAACCTTGTCTGCAGGATCAATCGACTGAAACTTGTCTGCAGTCACATCGACTGTGACAAAGCTTTCACTTATCTTTAACTACCATCGACTGAAACTTGTCTGCAGGCTACATCGACTGAAACCTTGTCTGCAGGCAATCGACTGAAACCTTGTCTGCAGGCAATCGACTGAAACCTTGTCTGCAGGCACATCGACTGAAACCTTGTTTGCAGGCACATCGACTGAACTTGTTTGCACAAACTAAACCTTGTCTCAGGCACATCGACTGAAACCTTGTCTGCAGGCACATCGACTGAAACCTTGTCTGCAGGCAATCGACTGAAACCTTGTCTGCAGGCACATCGACTGAAACCTTGTCTGCAGGCACATCGACTGAAACCTTGTCTGCAGGCACATCGACTGAAACCTTGTTTGCAGGCACATCGACTGAAACCTTGTCTGCACACATATTGACTAAAACCTTGTCTGCATGTCAAATCGACTGAAACCTTGTCTGCAGGTACATCGACTGAAACCTTGACTGCAGGCACATCGACTGAAACCTTGTTTGCAGGCACATCGACTGAAACCTTGACTGCAGGCACATCGACTGAAACCTTGGCTGCAGGCACATCGACTGAAACCTTGTCTGCAGGCACATCGACTGAAACCTTGTCTGCAGGCACATCGACTGAAACCTTGCTGAGGCAATCGCTGAAACCTTTCTTGCAGGCACATCGACTGAAACCGTGTTTGCAGGTACATCGACTGAAACCTTGTCTGCAGGCACATTGACTGAAACCTTGACTGCAGGCAATTGACTGAAATCTTGTCTGCATGTCAAATCGACTGAAACCTTGTTGCAGGAACACGACTGAAACCTTGTCTGCAGTCATCGCGTCTGACAAAGCACTATTTCAATTCATCGACTGAAACCTTGTCTGCAGGCATCGACTGAAACCTTGTCTGCAGGACATCGACTAAACCTTGACTGCAGGCACATCGACTGAAACCTTGACTGCAGGCACATCGACTAAACCTTGACTGCAGGCACATCGCTGAAACCTTGTTGCAGGCACATCGCTGAAACCTTGTCTGCAGGCACATCGACTGAAACCTTGTCTGCAGGCATATTGACTAAAACCTTGTCTGCATGTCAAATCGACTGAAACCTTGTCTGCAGGCACATCGACTGAAACCTTGACTGCAGGCACATCGACTGAAACCTTGTTTGCAGGCACATCGACTGAAACCTTGACTGCAGGCACATCGACTGAACCTTGACTGCAGGCAATTCGACTGAAACCTTGTCTGCAGGAACATCGACTGAAACCTTGTCTGCAGGCACATCGACTGAAACCTTGTCTGCAGGCACATCGACTGAAACCGTGTTTGCAGGTACATCGACTAAACCTTGCTGCAGGCACATTGACTGAAACCTTGTATGCAGGCATATTGACTGAAATCTTGTCTGCAGCAAATCGACTGAAACCTTGTCTGCAGGAACAACGACTGAAACCTTGTCTGCAGTCACATCGACTGTCTGAAACTCTATATCTTAACTAGCATCGACTGAAACCTTGTCTGCAGGCACATCGACTGAAACCTTGTCTGCAGGCACATCGACTGAAACCTTGTCTGCAGGCACATCGACTGAAACCTTGTTTGCAGGCATCGACTGAAACCTTGTTCTGCAGGCACATCGACTGAAACCTTGTCTGCAGGCCAACGACGAAACCTTGTCTGCAGGCACATCGACTGAAACCTTGTCTGCAGGCAATCGACTGAAAACCTTGTCTGCATGTCAAATCGACTGAAACCTTGTCTGCAGGCACATCGACTGAAACCTTGACTGCAGGCACATCGACTGAAACCTTGTTTGCAGGCACATCGCCTGAAACCTTGTCTGCAGGCATATTGACTAAAACCTTGTCTGCATGTCAAATCGACTGAAACCTTGTCTGCAGGCACATCGACTGAAACCTTGACTGCAGGCACATCGACTGAAACCTTGTTTGCAGGCACATCGACTGAAACCTTGTCTGCAGGCACATCGACTGTAACCTTGACTGCAGGCACATCGACTGAAACCTTGTCTGCAGGCCATCGACTGAAACCTTGTCTGCAGGCACATCGACTGAAACCTTGTCTGCAGGCACATCGACTGAAACCGTGTTTGCAGGTACATCGACTCAAACCTTGTCTGCAGGCACATTGACTGAAACCTTGTTGCAGGCATATTGCTAATCTTGTCCATTCAAATCGACTGAAACCTTGTCTGCAGGAACAACGACTGAAACCTTGTCTGCAGTCACATCGATTGTCTGACAAAGCTTTACTATTATCTTTAACTTACCATCGACTGAAACCTTGTCTGCAGGCACATCGACTGAAACCTTGTCTGCAGGCACATCGACTGAAACCTTGTCTGCAGGCACATCGACTGAAACCTTGTTTGCAGGCACATCGACTGAAACCTTGTTTGCAGGACATCGACTGAAACCTTGCTGCAGGCACACGACTGAAACCTTGTCTGCAGGCACATCGACTGAAACCTTGTCTGCAGGCACAACGAATGAAACCTTGTCTGCAGGCACATCGACTGAAACCTTGACTGCAGGCAATCGACTGAAACCTTGTCTGCAGGCACATCGACTGAAACCTTGTCTGCAGGCACATTGACTGAAACCTTGATGCAGGCAATGACTGAAATCTTGTCTGCATGTCAAATCGACTGAAACCTTGTCTGCAGGAACAACGATGAAACCTGTCTGCAGTCACATCTTGCTGACAGCTTTACTATCTTTAACTACCATCGACTGAAACCTTGTCTGCAGGCACATCGACTGAAACCTTGTCTGCAGGCACATCGACTGAAACCTTGTCTGCAGGCCATGTGAAACTTGTTTGCAGGCACATCGACTGAAACCTTGTTTGCAGGCACATCGACTGAAACCTGTTCTGCAGGCCAACGACTGAAACCTTGTCTGCAGGCACATCGACTGAAACCTTGTCTGCAGGCATATTGACTAAAACCTTGTCTGCATGTCAAATCGACTGAAACCTTGTCTGCAGGACATCGACTGAAACTTGACTGCAGCACATCGACTGAAACCTTGTTTGCAGGCACATCGCCTGAAACCTTGTCTGCAGGCAATCGCTGAAACCTTGTCTGCAGGCATATTGACTAAAACCTTGTCTGATCTCAAATCGACTGAAACCTTGTCTGCAGGCACATCGACTGAAACCTTGACTGCAGGCACATCGACTGAAACCTTGTTTGCAGGACATCGCTGAAACCTTGATGCAGGCATCGCTGAACCTTGACTGCAGGCACATCGACTGAAACCTTGTCTGCAGGCACATCGACTGAAACCTTGTCTGCAGGCCATCGACTGAAACCTTGCTGCGGCAATCGCTGAAACCGTGTTTGCAGGTACATCGACTGAAACCTTGTCTGCAGGCACATTGACTGAAACCTTGTATGCAGGCATATTGACTGAAATCTTGTCTGCATGTCAAATCGACTGAAACCTTGTCTGCAGGAACAACGACTGAAACCTTGTCTGCAGTCACATCGATTGTCTGACAAAGCTTTACTATTATCTTTAACTTACCATCGACTGAAACCTTGTCTGCAGGCACATCGACTGAAACCTTGTCTGCAGGCACATCAGCTGAAACCTTGTCTGCAGGCACATCGACTGAAACCTTGTTTGCAGGCACATCGACTGAAACCTTGTTTGCAGGCACATCGACTGAAACCTTGTCTGCAGGCACAACGACTGAAACCTTGTCTGCAGGCACATCGACTGAAACCTTGTCTGCAGGCACAACGATAAACCTTGTCTGCAGGCACATCGACTGAAACCTTGTCTGCAGGCACATCGACTGAAACCTTGACTGCAGGCACATCGACTGAAACCTTGACTGCAGGGACATCGACTGAAACCTTGTCTGCCGGAACAACGACTGAAACCTTGTCTGCAGTCACATCGACTGTTTGACAAAGCTTTACTATTATCTTTAACTTACCATCGACTGAAACCTTGTCTGCAGGCACATCGACTGAAACCATGTCTGCAGGCACATCGACTGAAACCTTGTCTGCAGGCACATCGACTGAAACGTTGACTGCAGGCACATCGACTGAAACCTTGTCTGCAGGGACATCGACTGAAACCTTGACTGCAGGCACATCGACTGAAACCTTGACTGCAGGCACATCGACTGAAACCTTGACTGCAGGCACATCGACTGAAACCTTGTCTGCAGGCACATCGCCTGAAACCTTGTCTGCAGGCACATCGACTGAAACCTTGTCTGCAGGCATATTGACTGAAACCTTGTCTGCATGTCAAATCGACTGAAACCTTGTCTGCAGGCACATCGACTGAAACCTTGCTGCGGCATCGCTGAAACCTTGTTTGCAGGCACATCGACTGAAACCTTGACTGCAGGCACATCGACTGTAACCTTGACTGCAGGCACATCGACTGAAACCTTGTCTGCAGGCACATCGACTGAAACCTTGTCTGCAGGCACATCGACTGAAACCTTGTCTGCAGGCACATCGACTGAAACCTTGTCTGCAGGCACATCGACTGAAACCGTGTTTGCAGGTACATCGACTGAAACCTTGTCTGCAGGCACATTGACTGAAACCTTGTATGCAGGCATATTGACTGAAATCTTGTCTGCATGTCAAATCGACTGAAACCTTGTCTGCAGGAACAACGACTGAAACCTTGTCTGCAGTCACATCGACTGTCTGACAAAGCTTTACTATTATCATTAACTTACCATCGACTGAAACCTTGTCTGCAGGCACATCGACTGAAACCTTGTCTGCAGGCACATCGACTGAAACCTTGTCTGCAGGCACATCGACTGAAACCTTGTTTGCAGGCACAACGACTGAAACCTTGTCTGCAGGCACATCGACTGAAACCTTGTCTGCAGGCACAACGAATGAAACCTTGTCTGCAGGCACATCGACTGAAACCTTGTTTGCAGGCACATCGACTGAAACCTTGTTTGCAGGAACATCGACTGAAACCTTGTCTGCAGGCACAGCAACTGAAACCTTCTCTGCAGGCACATCGACTGAAACCTTGTCTGCAGGCACATCGACTGAAACCTTGTCTGCAGTGACATCGACTATTTGACAAAGCTTTACTATTATCTTTAACTTACCATCGACTGAAACCTTGTCTGCAGGCACATCGGTTGAAACCTTGTATGCAGGCACATCGACTGAAACCTTGTCTGCAGGCACATCGACTGAAACCTTGTCTGCAGGCAACGATTGAAACCTTGTCTGCAGTCACATCGACTGTTTGACAAAGCTTTACTATTATCTTTAACGTACCATCGACTGAAACCTTGTCTGCAGGCATATATTTACTGAAACCTTGTCTGCATGTCAAATCGACTGAAACCTTGTCTGCAGGCAAAACGAATGAAACCTTGTCTGCAGGTACATCGACTGAAACCTTGTCTGCAGGCACATCGACTGTTTGACAAAGCTTTACTATTATCTTTAACTTACCATCGACTGAAACCTTGTCTGCAGGCACATCGACTGAAACCTTGACTGCAGGCACATCGTCTGAAACCTTGACTGCAGGCACATCGACTGAAACCTTGTCTGCAGGCACATCGACTGAAACCTTGTCTGCAGGCACATCGACTGAAACCTTGTTTGCAGGCACATCGACTGAAACCTTGTCTGCAGGCATATTGACTGAAACCTTGTCTGCATGTCAGATCGACTGAAACCTGTCTGCAGGCAATGACTCAAACCTTTATGCAGGCAATCGGCTGAAACCTTGTCTGCAGGCACATCGACTCAAACCGTGTATGCAGGCACATCGACTGAAACCTTGTCTGCAGGCACACGAATGAAACTTGTCTGCAGGCACATCGACTAAAACATTGACTGCAGTCACATCGACTGTTTGACAAAGCTTTACTATTATCTTTAACTTACCATCGACTGAAACCTTGTGTGCAGGCACATCGACTGAAACCTTGACTTCAGGCACATCGACTGAAACCTTGTCTGCAGACACATCGACTGAAACCTTGTTTGCAGGCACATCGACTGAAACCTTGTCTGCAGGCACATTGACTGAAACCTTGTCTGCAGGCATATTGACTGAAACCTTGTCTGCATATCAGATCGACTGAAACCTTGTCTGCAGTCACATCGACTGTTTGACAAAGCTTTACTATTATCTTTAACGTACCATCGACTGAAACCTTGTCTGCAGGCTATATTTACAAACCTTGTCTGCATGTCAAATCGACTGAAACCTTGTCTGCAGGCAAAACAGATGAAACCTTGTCTGCAGGTACATCGACTGAAACCTTGTCTGCAGGCACATCGACTGTTGACAAAGCTTACTATTATCTTTAACTTACCATCGACTGAAACCTTGTCTGCAGGCACATCGACTGAAACCTTGACTGCAGGCACATCGACTGAAACCTTGACTGCAGGCATCGACTGAAACCTTGTCTGCAGGCAATCGACTGAAACCTTGTCTGCAGGCACATCGACTGAAACCTTGTTTGCAGGCACATCGACTGAAACCTTGTCTGCAGGCATATTGACTGAAACCTTGCTCATGTCCAGATCGACTGAAACCTTGTCTGCAGGCACATCGACTCAAACCTTGTATGCAGGCACATCGGCTGAAACCTTGTCTGCAGGCACATCGACTCAAACCGTGTATGCAGGCACATCGACTGAAACCTTGTCTGCAGGCACAACGAATGAAAATTTGTCTGCAGGCACATCGACTGAAACATTGACTGCAGTCACATCGACTGTTTGACAAAGCTTTACTATTATCTTTAACTTACCATCGACTGAAACCTTGTGTGCAGGCACATCGACTGAAACCTTGACTGCAGGCACATTGACTGAAACCTTGACTTCAGGCACATCGACTGAAACCTTGTCTGCAGACACATCGACTGAAACCTTGTTTGCAGGCACATCGACTGAAACCTTGTCTGCAGGCACATTGACTGAAACCTTGTGTGCAGGCATATTGACTGAAACCTTGTCTGCATATCAGATCGACTGAAACCTTGTCTGCAGGCACATTGACTCAAACCTTGTATGCAGACACATCGGCTGAAACCTTGTCTGCAGGCACATCGACTCAAACCTTGTATGCAGGCACATCGGCTGAAACCTTGTATGCAGGCACATCGGCTGAAACCTTGCCTGCAGGCACATCGACTGAAACCTTGTCTGCAGGCTTATTGACTGAAACCTTGTCTGCACTAACATTGACTGAAACCTTGTCTGCAGGCACATCGACTCAAACCTTGTATGCAGGCACATCGGCTGAAACCTTGTCTGCAGGCACATCGACTCAAACCTTGTATGCAGGCACATCGGCTGAAACCTTGTATGCAGGCACATCGGCTGAAACCTTGCCTGCAGGCACATCGACTGAAACCTTGTCTGCAGGCTTATTGACTGAAACCTTGTCTGCACTAACATTGACTGAAACCTTGTCTGCAGGCACATTGACTGAAACCTTGTCTGCAGGTCTATGACTGAAACCTTGTCTGCACTTAACTTGACTGAAACCTTGTCTGCAGGCACATCGACTGAAACCTTGTCTGCAGGCTTATTGACTGAAACCTTGTCTGCACTAACATTGACTGAAACCTTGTCTGCAGGCACATCGACGAAACCTTGTCTGCAGGCACATCAGCTGAAACCTTGTCTGCAGGCACATCGACTGAAACCTTGTCTGCAGGCACATCGACTGAAACCTTGTCTGCAGGCACATTGACTGAAACGTTGTCTGCAGGCACATCGACTGAAACCTTGACTGCAGGCACATCGACTGAAACCTTGACTGCAGGCACATCGACTAAACCTTGTCTGCAGGCACATCGCTGAAACCTTGTTGCAGGCACATCGACTGAAACCTTGTCTGCAGGCATATTGACTGAAACCTTGTCTGCATGTCAGATCGACTGAAACCTTGTCTGCAGGCACAACGACTGAAACCTTGTCTGCAGTGACATCGACTATTTGACAAAGCTTTACTTATCTTTAACACCATCGACTGAAACCTTGTCTGCAGGCACATCGGCTGAAACCTTGTCTCAGGCACATCGCTCAAACCGTGTATCAGGCAATCGACTGAAACCTTGTCTGCAGGCACAACGAATGAAACCTTGTCTGCAGGCACATCGACTGAAACCTTGTCTGCAGTCACATCGACTGTTTGACAAAGCTTTACTATTATCTTTAACTTACCATCGACTGAAACCTTGTCTGCAGGCACATCGACTGAAACCTTGTCTGCAGGCACATCGACTGAAAACTTGTCTGCAGGCACATCGACTGAAACGTTGACTGCAGGCACATCGACTGAAACCTTGTCTGCAGGGACATCGACTGAAACCTTGACTGCAGGCACATCGACTGAAACCTTGACTGCAGGCACATCGACTGAAACCTTGTCTGCAGGCACATCGCCTGAAACCTTGTCTGCAGGCACATCGACTGAAACCTTGTCTGCAGGCATATTGGCTGAAACCTTGTCTGCATGTCAATCGACTAAAGCCTTCTGCAGGCACATCGACTGAAACCTTGACTGCAGGCACATCGACTGAAACCTTGTTTGCAGGCACATCGACTGAAACCTTGACTGCAGACACATCGACTGTAACCTTGACTGCAGGCACATCGACTGAAACCTTGTCTGCAGGCAATCGACTGAAACCTTGTCTGCAGGCACATCGACTGAAACCTTGTCTGCAGGACATCGACTGAAACCTTGTCTGCAGGCATCGACTGAAACGTGTTTGCAGGTACATCGACTGAAACCTTGTCTGCAGGCACATTGACTGAAACCTTGTATGCAGGCATATTGACTGAAATCTTGTCTGCATGTCAAATCGACTGAAACCTTGTCTGCAGGAACAACGACTGAAACCTTGTCTGCAGTCACATCGACTGTTTGACAAAGCTTTACTATTATCTTTAACTTACCATCGACTGAAACCTTGTCTGCAGGCACATCGACTGAAACCTTGTCTGCAGGCACATCGACTGAAACCTTGTCTGCAGGCACATCGACTGTAACGTTGACTGCAGGCACATCGACTAAAACCTTGTCTGCAGGGACATCGACTGAAACCTTGACTGCAGGCACATCGACTGAAACCTTGACTGCAGGCACATTGACTGAAACCTTGTCTGCAGGAACAACGACTGAAACCTTGTCTGCAGACACATCGACTGAAACCTTGTTTGCAGGCACATCGACTGAAACCTTGTCTGCAGGCACATTGACTGAAACCTTGTCTGCAGGCATATTGACTGAAACCTTGTCTGCATGTCAGATCGACTGAAACCTTGTCTGCAGGCACATCGACTCAAACCTTGTATGCAGGCACATCGGCTGAAACCTTGTCTGCAGGCACATCGACTCACACCTTGTATGCAGGCACATCGGCTGAAACCTTGTATGCAGGCACATCGGCTGAAACCTTGCCTGCAGGCACATCGACTGAAACCTTGTCTGCAGGCTTATTGACTCGAACCTTGTCTGCACTAACATTGACTGAAACCTTGTCTGCAGGCACATTGACTGAAACCTTGTCTGCAGGTCTATTGACTGAAACCTTGTCTGCACTAACATTGACTGAAACCTTGTCTGCAGGCACATCGACTGAAACCTTGTCTGCAGGCTTATTGCTAAACCTTGTCTGCACTAACATTGACTGAAACCTTGTCTGCAGGCACATCGCCTGAAACCTTGTCTGCAGGCACATCGACTGAAACCTTGTCTGCAGGCACATCGACTGAAACCTTGTCTGCAGGCACATCGACTGAAACCTTGTCTGCAGGCACATCGACTGAAACCTTGTCTGCAGGCACATTGACTGAAACCTTGTCTGCAGGTCTATTGCTGAACCTTGCTCTGTCAAATCGACTGAAACCTTGTCTGCAGGCACATCAACTGAAACTTTATCTGCAGGCATATAGGCTGAAATCTTGTCTGCAGGCACATCTCTGTTGACAAGCTCTACTGCTTTTCTAATTACCATCGACTGAAACCTTGTCTACAGGCACATCGACTGAAAAATTGTCGCAGGCACATCGACTGAAACCTTGTATGCAGGCATATCAGCTGAAACCTTGTCTGCAGGCACATCGACTGAAACCATGTTTGCAGGAAAATCGGCTGAAACCTTGTCTGCAGGTACATCGACTGAAACCTTGTTTGCAGGAACATCGACTGAAACCTTGTCTGCAGGCACATCGACTGAAACCTTGTCTGCAGGCACATCGACTGAAACCTTGTTTGCAGGCAAATCGGCTGAAATCTTGTCTGCAGGCACATCGACTGAAACCTTGTCTGCAGGCACATCGACTGAAACCTTGTCTGCAGTCACATCGCTGAAACCTTGTCTGCAGGCAAATCTATTGTTTGACAACTCTACTACAGTAACTACCATCGGCTGAAACCTTGTCTGCAGGCACATCGACTGAAACCTTGTCTGCAGTCACATCGACTGTTTGACAAAGCTTTACTATTATCTTTAACTTACCATCGGCTGAAACCTTGTCTGCAGGCATATCGGCTGAAATCTTGTCTGCAGGCACATCTACGGTTTAACAAAGCTCTTCTACTATCTGTAACTTACCATCGACTGAAATCTTGTCTGCAGACACATCGTCTGCGTTCAGAAACCAATGTCGAGGATGAAGTGCATGGCCAGCACCCCTCAGCTATTATCAAAACTTGTACTTGGCTCATGTTGATCATCTGTAACAAAAAAGATGTTCCTACATTCCAACTTGTACACAAGAGTCATGTAAACAATAGTCATGTACACAACATTCACGTACACACATGAAGTTAATGAAATGATAATGCTTATAGTACATCAATGTACATAAATATATGTCTGGATGAAATCTGTACAAATGTATCATTTGTGTACACGAATTACATATTCATAATGTGTATACCTGGACAACATGGCAGAAAGATGAACCAGCTGTTAAAACTTTGAAGTGTTGTTTGCTTCTGGACACAGTCGCTAGCACATGTTTAGCGTATGTTTAGTGCTTGGAGGGCACTGTGAGCTATGAATTTCCTTCAGAATACTTCTTGTTTATGCACACAGTGGTTGTGTTATGAAATTCTTATTATGTTTCGTAATGTTGGTTAGTTCTAGTGAAGTTTCATGACCACACAAATCTTTCAGTACATCAGATCTCATCATCAGGTTCCATCTTTACAATTAAGCTTGGCTGCAATGGACATCTAACATCTTTTGCATCTTGCCTTGGAATCACTCTGCCAGGCTGTAATTTATTTATCTCTTGATGTTTCCCTCCCACTTGTATGTTAGTCTTCCTCTTGCTCATTACTCTTCAATTTTCCCCTCCAATAATGCTCTGATCTCTTGATGTTTCCCTCCCACTTGTATGTTAGTCTTCCTCTTGCTCATTACTCTTCAACTTTCCCCTCCAATAATGCTCTGATCTCTTGATGTTTCCCTCCCACTTGTATGTTAGTCTTCCTCTTGCTCATCCCCTCCAATAATGCTCTGATCAATAGGTCATATCTTTTGATGTGTCGGAAATATATATTTGATTTTATTTCTATTTCCGGTAATAATTCTTTCTTCATTTCGAGTTTTTCTATCACATTTTGATTTGTTTATTTGTCTGTCCATCAAATATCAAATCTAGTATACATTTCTTCATTTCGAGTTTTTCTATCACATTTTCATTTGTTTATTTGTCTGTCCATCAAATATCAAATCTAGTATACATTTCTTCATTTCGAGTTTTTCTATCACATTTTGATTTGTTTATTTGTCTGTCCATCAAATATCAAATCTAGTATACATTTCTTCATTTCGAGTTTTTCTATCACATTTTGATTTGTTTATTTGTCTGTCCATCAAATATCAAATCTAGTATACATTTCTTCATTTCGAGTTTTTCTATCACATTTTGATTTGTTTATTTGTCTGTCCATCAAATATCAAATCTAGTATACATTTCTTCATTTCGAGTTTTTCTATCACATTTTGATTTGTTTATTTGTCTGTCCATCAAATATCAAATCTAGTATACATTTCTTCATTTCGAGTTTTTCTATCACATTTTGATTTGTTTATTTGTCTGTCCATCAAATATCAAATCTAGTATACATTTCTTCATTTCGAGTTTTTCTATCACATTTTGATTTGTTTATTTGTCTGTCCATCAAATATCAAATCTAGTATACATTTCTTCATTTCGAGTTTTTCTATCACATTTTGATTTGTTTATTTGTCTGTCCATCAAATATCAAATCTAGTATACATTTCTTCATTTCGATTTTTTCTATCACATTTTGATTTGTTTATTTGTCTGTCCATCAAATATCAAATCTAGTATACATTTCTTCATTTCGAGTTTTTCTATCACATTTTGATTTGTTTATTTGTCTGTCCATCAAATATCAAATCTAGTATACATTTCTTCATTTCGAGTTTTTCTATCACATTTTGATTTGTTTATTTGTCTGTCCATCAAATATCAAATCTAGTATACATTTCTTCATTTCGAGTTTTTCTATCACATTTTGATTTGTTTATTTGTCTGTCCATCAAATATCAAATCTAGTATACATTTCTTCATTTCGAGTTTTTCTATCACATTTTGATTTGTTTATTTGTCTGTCCATCAAATATCAAATCTAGTATACATTTCTTCATTTCGAGTTTTTCTATCACATTTTGATTTGTTTATTTGTCTGTCCATCAAATATCAAATCTAGTATACATTTCTTCATTTCGAGTTTTTCTATCACATTTTCATTTGTTTATTTGTCTGTCCATCAAATATCAAATCTAGTATACATTTCTTCATTTCGAGTTTTTCTATCACATTTTGATTTGTTTATTTGTCTGTCCATCAAATATCAAATCTAGTATACATTTCTTCATTTCGAGTTTTTCTATCACATTTTGATTTGTTTATTTGTCTGTCCATCAAATATCAAATCTAGTATACATTTCTTCTTTTCGAGTTTTTCTATCACATTTTGATTTGTTTATTTGTCTGTCCATCAAATATCAAATCTAGTATACATTTCTTCATTTGAGTTTTCTATCACATTTTGATTTGTTTATTTGTCTGTCCATCAAATATCAAATCTAGTATACATTTCTTCATTTCGAGTTTTTCTATCACATTTTGATTTGTTTATTTGTCTGTCCATCAAATATCAAATCTAGTATACATTTCTTCATTTCGAGTTTTTCTATCACATTTTGATTTGTTTATTTGTCTGTCCATCAAATATCAAATCTAGTATACATTTCTTCATTTCGAGTTTTTCTATCACATTTTGATTTGTTTATTTGTCTGTCCATCAAATATCAAATCTAGTATACATTTCTTCATTTCGAGTTTTTCTATCACATTTTGATTTGTTTATTTGTCTGTCCATCAAATATCAAATCTAGTATACATTTCTTCATTTCGAGTTTTTCTATCACATTTTGATTTGTTTATTTGTCTGTCCATCAAATATCAAATCTAGTATACATTTCTTCATTTCGAGTTTTTCTATCACATTTTGATTTGTTTATTTGTCTGTCCATCAAATATCAAATCTAGTATACATTTCTTCATTTCGGGTTTTTCTATCACATTTTGATTTGTTTATTTGTCTGTCCATCAAATATCAAATCTAGTATACATTTCTTCATTTCGAGTTTTTCTATCACATTTTCATTTGTTTATTTGTCTGTCCATCAAATATCAAATCTAGTATACATTTCTTCATTTCGAGTTTTTCTATCACATTTTCATTTGTTTATTTGTCTGTCCATCAAATATCAAATCTAGTATACATTTCTTCATTTCGAGTTTTTCTATCACATTTTCATTTGTTTATTTGTCTGTCCATCAAATATCAAATCTAGTATACATTTCTTCATTTCGAGTTTTTCTATCACATTTTCATTTGTTTATTTGTCTGTCCATCAAATATCAAATCTAGTATACATTTCTTCATTTCGAGTTTTTCTATCACATTTTGATTTGTTTATTTGTCTGTCCATCAAATATCAAATCTAGTATACATTTCTTCATTTCGAGTTTTTCTATCACATTTTGATTTGTTTATTTGTCTGTCCATCAAATATCAAATCTAGTATACATTTCTTCATTTCGAGTTTTTCTATCACATTTTGATTTGTTTATTTGTCTGTCCATCAAATATCAAATCTAGTATACATTTCTTCATTTCGAGTTTTTCTATCACATTTTGATTTGTTTATTTGTCTGTCCATCAAATATCAAATCTAGTATACATTTCTTCATTTCGAGTTTTTCTATCACATTTTGATTTGTTTATTTGTCTGTCCATCAAATATCAAATCTAGTATACATTTCTTCATTTCGAGTTTTTCTATCACATTTTGATTTGTTTATTTGTCTGTCCATCAAATATCAAATCTAGTATACATTTCTTCATTTCGAGTTTTTCTATCACATTTTGATTTGTTTATTTGTCTGTCCATCAAATATCAAATCTAGTATACATTTCTTCATTTCGAGTTTTTCTATCACATTTTCATTTGTTTATTTGTCTGTCCATCAAATATCAAATCTAGTATACATTTCTTCATTTCGAGTTTTTCTATCACATTTTCATTTGTTTATTTGTCTGTCCATCAAATATCAAATCTAGTATACATTTCTTCATTTCGAGTTTTTCTATCACATTTTGATTTGTTTATTTGTCTGTCCATCAAATATCAAATCTAGTATACATTTCTTCATTTCGAGTTTTTCTATCACATTTTGATTTGTTTATTTGTCTGTCCATCAAATATCAAATCTAGTATACATTTCTTCATTTCGAGTTTTTCTATCACATTTTGATTTGTTTATTTGTCTGTCCATCAAATATCAAATCTAGTATACATTTCTTCATTTCGAGTTTTTCTATCACATTTTGATTTGTTTATTTGTCTGTCCATCAAATATCAAATCTAGTATACATTTCTTCATTTCGAGTTTTTCTATCACATTTTGATTTGTTTATTTGTCTGTCCATCAAATATCAAATCTAGTATACATTTCTTCATTTCGAGTTTTTCTATCACATTTTGATTTGTTTATTTGTCTGTCCATCAAATATCAAATCTAGTATACATTTCTTCATTTCGAGTTTTTCTATCACATTTTCATTTGTTTATTTGTCTGTCCATCAAATATCAAATCTAGTATACATTTCTTCATTTCGAGTTTTTCTATCACATTTTCATTTGTTTATTTGTCTGTCCATCAAATATCAAATCTAGTATACATTTCTTCATTTCGAGTTTTTCTATCACATTTTGATTTGTTTATTTGTCTGTCCATCAAATATCAAATCTAGTATACATTTCTTCATTTCGAGTTTTTCTATCACATTTTGATTTGTTTATTTGTCTGTCCATCAAATATCAAATCTAGTATACATTTCTTCATTTCGAGTTTTTCTATCACATTTTGATTTGTTTATTTGTCTGTCCATCAAATATCAAATCTAGTATACATTTCTTCATTTCGAGTTTTTCTATCACATTTTGATTTGTTTATTTGTCTGTCCATCAAATATCAAATCTAGTATACATTTCTTCATTTCGAGTTTTTCTATCACATTTTGATTTGTTTATTTGTCTGTCCATCAAATATCAAATCTAGTATACATTTCTTCATTTCGAGTTTTTCTATCACATTTTGATTTGTTTATTTGTCTGTCCATCAAATATCAAATCTAGTATACATTTCTTCATTTCGAGTTTTTCTATCACATTTTGATTTGTTTATTTGTCTGTCCATCAAATATCAAATCTAGTATACATTTCTTCATTTCGAGTTTTTCTATCACATTTTGATTTGTTTATTTGTCTGTCCATCAAATATCAAATCTAGTATACATTTCTTCATTTCGAGTTTTTCTATCACATTTTGATTTGTTTATTTGTCTGTCCATCAAATATCAAATCTAGTATACATTTCTTCATTTCGAGTTTTTCTATCACATTTTGATTTGTTTATTTGTCTGTCCATCAAATATCAAATCTAGTATACATTTCTTCATTTCGAGTTTTTCTATCACATTTTCATTTGTTTATTTGTCTGTCCATCAAATATCAAATCTAGTATACATTTCTTCATTTCGAGTTTTTCTATCACATTTTCATTTGTTTATTTGTCTGTCCATCAAATATCAAATCTAGTATACATTTCTTCATTTCGAGTTTTTCTATCACATTTTCATTTGTTTATTTGTCTGTCCATCAAATATCAAATCTAGTATACATTTCTTCATTTCGAGTTTTTCTATCACATTTTCATTTGTTTATTTGTCTGTCCATCAAATATCAAATCTAGTATACATTTCTTCATTTCGAGTTTTTCTATCACATTTTGATTTGTTTATTTGTCTGTCCATCAAATATCAAATCTAGTATACATTTCTTCATTTCGAGTTTTTCTATCACATTTTGATTTGTTTATTTGTCTGTCCATCAAATATCAAATCTAGTATACATTTCTTCATTTCGAGTTTTTCTATCACATTTTGATTTGTTTATTTGTCTGTCCATCAAATATCAAATCTAGTATACATTTCTTCATTTCGAGTTTTTCTATCACATTTTGATATGTTTATTTGTCTGTCCATCAAATATCAAATCTAGTATACATTTCTTCATTTCGAGTTTTTCTATCACATTTTGATTTGTTTATTTGTCTGTCCATCAAATATCAAATCTAGTATACATTTCTTCATTTCGAGTTTTTCTATCACATTTTGATTTGTTTATTTGTCTGTCCATCAAATATCAAATCTAGTATACATTTCTTCATTTCGAGTTTTTCTATCACATTTTGATTTGTTTATTTGTCTGTCCATCAAATATCAAATCTAGTATACATTTCTTCATTTCGAGTTTTTCTATCACATTTTGATTTGTTTATTTGTGTGTCCATCAAATATCAAATCTAGTATACATTTCTTCATTTCAAGTTTTTCTATCACATTTTGATTTGTTTATTTGTCTGTCCATCAAATATCAAATCTAGTATACATTTCTTCATTTCGAGTTTTTCTATCACATTTTGATTTGTTTATTTGTCTGTCCATCAAATATCAAATCTAGTATACATTTCTTCATTTCAAGTTTTTCTATCACATTTTGATTTGTTTATTTGTCTGTCCATCAAATATCAAATCTAGTATACATTTCTTCATTTCAAGTTTTTCTATCACATTTTGATTTGTTTATTTGTCTGTCCATCAAATATCAAATCTAGTATACTTTTCTTCTTTTTTCCCCTTCTTCTTCGAACGCTCTATAGCGACCACTTGTTAACCACTATGTGTGATTTGTGTGTGAACTGAGCCTAAGAGCAATTGTACGCTGTGCCAGTTATGCGCCTACAAGTAGGCCAGGACATCATATTTTTTAGTGATGCTTTTTATTTACTAGGGTAGCTACCGTAGGTCCTACATCAGTCGCCTCTAATGACATGCCTTGTAGGTTACAGTGGTACTATTCTTTGCTTCCCTTACGAGTTCGGCACCACACAGGTGGTATACATTAATTTTACTTACTTTAAAAACTACACTGGCTCCGCCTCCTCCACCTCCTCCTTCCCCATCAATCAAGTGACTGATGTTGCTTTGTGATAGTAGAAGATCAGAGATGTAGTCTATGCCTTGTTCTGGAGATGACTAAGATGGAAGAGTGAAAACTATTTTATTAGACAACTTTAACTTAAGATCAACATGATAAATTATATTCTTAGCATGGAGTTCATTCTTAATTCTCATACTTTTTGGCATACAGGCTCTGGTATAACTATATTTCTTGGCATACACGCTTTGATATAATCAAAAATAAAGTTGGTCCTTAAGTTGAATTAAGCTTTAAACCCCTACATAACAAGCATGAAATATAACAGTAGAGTTCTTTCGTGGAACCCACAGGACAACACAAGAAAGAGCAATACTAGGGTCTCTTTCAAAATTGCACATGTGACTCGGTTTGTATTTAAACTCACAATCTTCAGTACAACAGGCAACTATCTGAACCACTTTGCTATATAGATCTCGTATAAATCATGTAACTATCTGAACCACATTACTATATAGATCTCGTATAAATCATGTAACTATCTGAACCACATTGCTATATATATTTCGTATAAATCATGTAACTATCTGAACCACTTTGCTATATAGATCTCTGTCATAAATCATGTAACTATCTGAACACATATTGCTATTAGATCTCGTATAAATCATGCACCTATCTGAACCACATTGCTATATAGATCTCGTATAAATCATGCACCTATCTGAACCACATTGCTATATAGATCTCGTATAAATCATGCAACTTCGAACCACATTGCTATATAGATCTCGTATAAATCATGCAACTATCTGAACCACATATGCTATATAGATCTCTATAAACTATACAACTATCTAAACCACATTGCTATATAGATCTCGTATAAATCATGCAACTATCTGAACCATACTTGCTATATAGATCTCGTATAAATCATGAACATCTGAACCATTTGCTATATAGATCTCGTATAAATCATGTCAACTATCTGAACCACTTTGTATATAGATCTCGTATAAATCATGCATATCTGAACCACATTACTAGATAGATCTGATAAATCATGCAACTATCTGAACCACATTGCTAATGATCTCTATAAAGCATGCAACTATCTGAACCACATTTGCATATAGATCTCGTATAAATCATGTAACTATCTGAACCACTTTGCATATAGATCTCTGATAAATCATGTAATTATCGGAACCACTATGCAACTAGATCTCGTATAAGTCATGTAACTATCTGAACCACATTGCTATATAGATCTCGTATAAATCATGTAACTATATGAACCACTTTGCATATAGATCTCTATAAATCATGTTACTATCTGAACCACATTGCTATATAGATCTCGTATAAATCATGCAACTATCTGAACCACATTGCTATATAGATCTCGTATAAATCATGTAACTATCTGAACCACTTTGCTATATAGATCTCGTATAAATCATGTAACTATCTGAACCACATTGCTATATAGATCTCGTATAAATCATGTAACTATCTGAACCACTTTGCTATATAGATCTCTATAAATCATGCAACTATCTGAACCACATTGCTATATAGATCTCGTATAAATCATGTAACTATCTGAACCACTTTGCTATATAGATTTCGTATACATCATGCAACTATCTGAACCACATTGCTATATAATCTCGTATAAATCATGTAACTATCTGAACCACTTGCTATATAGATTCGTATACATCATGCAACTATCTGAACCACATTGCTATATAGATCTCGTATAAATCATGCAACTATCTGAACCACATTGCTATATAGATCTCGTATAAATCATAGAACTATCTGAACCACATTGCTATATAAATCTCGTATAAATCATGCAACTATCTGAACCACATTGCTATATAGATCTCTTATAAATCATGTAACTATCTGAACCACTTTGCTATATAGATTTCGTATACATAATGCAACTATCTGAACCACATTGCTATATAGATCTCGTATAAATCATGTAACTATCTGAACCACTTTGCTATATAGATCTCGTATAAATCATTCAACTATCTGAACCACATTGCTATATAGATCTCGTATAAATCATGTAACTATCTGAACCACATTGCTATATAGATCTCGTATAAATCATGTAACTATCTGAACCACTTTGCTATATAGATCTCGTATAAATCATGTAACTATCTGAACCACATTGCTATATAGATCTCGTATAAATCATGCAACTATCTGAACCACATTGTTATATAGATCTCGTATAAATCATGTAATTATCGAACCACTTGCTATATAGATCTCGTATAAATCATGTAACTATCTGAACCACATTGCTATATAGATCTCGTATAAATCATGTAAATATATGAACCACTTTGCTATATAGATCTCGTATAAATCATGTTACTATCTGAACCACATTGCTATATAGATCTCGTATAAATCATGCAACTATCTGAACCACATTGTTATATAGATCTCGTATAAATCATGTAACTATCTGAACCACTTTGCTATATAGATCTCGTATAAATCATGTAACTATCTGAACCACATTGCTATATAGATCTCGTATAAATCATGTAACAATCTGAACCACTTTGCTATATAGATCTCATATAAATCATGCAACTATCTGAACCACATTGCTATATAGATCTCGTATAAATCTTGTAACTATCTGAACCACTTTGCTATATAGATTTCGTATACATCATGCAACTATCTGAACCACATTGCTATATAGATCTCGTATAAATCATGTAACTATCTGAACCACTTTGCTATATAGATTTCATATACATCATGCAACTATCTGAACCACATTGCTATATAGATCTCTATAAATCATGCAACTATCTGAACCACATTGCTATATAGATCTCGTATAAATCATGTTACTATCTGAACCACATTGCTATATAGATCTCGTATAAATCATGCAACTATCTGAACCACATTGCTATATAGATCTCGTATAAATCATGTAACTATCTGAACCACTTTGCTATATAGATCTCGTATAAATCATGTAACTATCTGAACCACATTGCTATATAGATCTCGTATAAATCATGTAACTATCTGAACCACTTGCTATATAGATCTCTATAAATCATGCAACTATCTGAACCACATTGCTATATAGATCTCGTATAAATCATGTAACTATCTGAACCACTTTGCTATATAGATTTCGTATACATCATGCAACTATCTGAACCACATTGCTATATATATCTCGTATAAATCATGTAACTATCTGAACCACTTTGCTATATAGATTTCGTATACATCATGCAACTATCTGAACCACATTGCTATATAGATCTCGTATAAATCATGCAACTATCTGAACCACATTGCTATATAGATCTCGTATAAATCATAGAACTATCTGAACCACATTGCTATATAAATCTCGTATAAATCATGCAACTATCTGAACCACATTGCTATATAGATCTCGTATAAATCATGTAACTATCTGAACCACTTTGCTATATAGATCTCGTATAAATCATGCAACTATCTGAACCACATTGCTATATAGATCTCTATAAATCATGCAACTATCTGAACCACATTGCTATATAGATCTCGTATAAATCATGTAACTATCTGAACCACTTTGCTATATAGATCTCGTATAAATCATGCAACTATCTGAACCACATTGCTATATAGATCTCGTATAAATCATGTAACTATCTGAACCACTTTGCTATATAGATCTCGTATAAATCATACAACTATCTGAACCACATTGCTATATAGATCTCGTATAAATCATGTAACTATCTGAACCACATTGCTATATAGATCTCGTATAAATCATGTAACTATCTGAACCACTTTGCTATATAGATCTCGTATAAATCATGTAACTATCTGAACCACATTGCTATATAGATCTCGTATAAATCATGCAACTATCTGAACCACATTGTTATATAGATCTCGTATAAATCATGTAATTATCGAACCACTATGCTATATAGATCTCGTATAAATCATAGAACTATCTGAACCACATTGCTATATAGATCTCGTATAAATCATGTAAATATATGAACCACTTTGCTATATAGATCTCGTATAAATCATGTTACTATCTGAACCACATTGCTATATAGATCTCGTATAAATCATGCAACTATCTGAACCACATTGTTATATAGATCTCGTATAAATCATGTAACTATCTGAACCACTTTGCTATATAGATCTCGTATAAATCATGTAACTATCTGAACCACATTGCTATATAGATCTCGTATAAATCATGTAACAATCTGAACCACTTTGCTATATAGATCTCATATAAATCATGCAACTATCTGAACCACATTGCTATATAGATCTCGTATAAATCTTGTAACTATCTGAACCACTTTGCTATATAGATTTCGTATACATCATGCAACTATCTGAACCACATTGCTATATAGATCTCGTATAAATCATGTAACTATCTGAACCACTTTGCTATATAGATTTATATACATCATGCTAACTATCTGAACCACATTGCTATATAGATCTCGTATAAATCATGCAACTATCTGAACCACATTGCTATATAGATCTCGTATAAATCATACAACTATCTGAACCACATTGCTATATAAATCTCGTATAAATCATGCAACTATCTGAACCACATTGCTATATAGATCTCTTATAAATCATGTAACTATCTGAACCACTTTGCTATATAGATTTCGTATACATAATGCAACTATCTGAACCACATTGCTATATAGATCTCGTATAAATCATGCAACTATCTGAACCACATTGCTATATAGATTTCGTATACATCATGCAACTATCTGAACCACATTGCTATATAGATCTCGTATAAATCATGCAACTATCTGAACCACATTGCTATATAGATCTCGTATAAATCATGTAACTATCTGAACCACATTGCTATATAGATCTCGTATAAATCATGTAACTATCTGAACCACTTTGCTATATAGATCTCGTATAAATCATGTAACTATCTGAACCACTTTGCTATATAGATCTCGTATAAATCATGTTACTATCTGAACCACTTTGCTATATAGATCTCGTATAAATCATGCAACTATCTGAACCACATTGTTACATAGATCTCGTATAAATCATGTAATTATGTGAACCACTATGCTATATAGATCTCGCATAAATCATGTAACTATCTGAACCAAATTGCTATATAGATCTCGTATAAATCATGTAACTATCTGAACCACTTTGCTATATAGATCTCATATAAATCATCCAACTATCTGAACCACATTGCTATATAGATCTCGTATAAATCATGTAACTATCTGAACCACTTTGCTATATAGATTTCGTATACATCATGCAACTATCTGAACCACATTGCTATATAGATCTCGTATAAATCATGTAACTATCTGAACCACTTTGCTATATAGATTTCGTATACATCATTCAACTATCTGAACCACATTGCTATATAGATCTCGTATAAATCATGCAACTATCTGAACCACATTGCTATATAGATCTCGTATAAATCATACAACTATCTGAACCACATTGCTATATAGATCTCGTATAAATCATGCAACTATCTGAACCACATTGCTATATAGATCTCGTATAAATCATGCAACTATCTGAACCACTTTGCTATATAGATCTCATATACATCATGTAACTATCTGAACCACTTTGCTATATAGATCTCGTAAACATCATGTAACAATCTGAACCACATTGCTATATAGATCTCGTATAAATCATGCAACTATCTGAACCACATTGCTATATAGATCTCGTATAAATCATGCAACTATCTGAACCACATTGCTATATAGATCTCGTATACATCATGCAACTGAATCACATTGCTATATAGATCTCGTATAAATCATGCAACTATATGAACCACATTGCTATATAGATCTCGTATAAATCATGTAACTATCTGAACCACTTTGCTATATAGATCTCGTATAAATCATGCAACTATCTGAACCACTTTGCTATATAGTTCTCGTATAAATCATGCAACTATCTGAACCACATTGCTATATATATCTCGTATAAATCATGCAACTATCTGAACCACATTGCTATATAGATCTCGTATAAATCATGCAACTATCTGAACCACATTGCTTTATATATCTCGTATAAATCATGCAACTATCTGAACCACATTGCTATATAGATCTCGTATAAATCATGCAACTATGTGAACCACATTGCTATATAGATCTCGTATAAATCATGCAACTATCTGAACCACATTGCTATATAGATCTCATATAAATCATGCAACTATACATCACTACAGGCAACACAATACAGCAATGTGTCAGTACAACAGGCAACTATCTGAACCACATTGCTATATAGATCTCGTATAAATCACAAGAAACACCAGAAGATTGGAGGAATGCTACAATTGTTCCCATCTGGAAGAAGAAAGGTAGCAAGAGGGACTGTACAAAGTATAGAGGCATAGCGCTACTGAGCCACACTGGGAAAATATTCTGCAAAATACTTGAGAAAGGCTCCGCCACATCATCGAGGCACAGCTTAATGACTCCCAAATGGGATTCAGGAAGAACAAAAGCTGTACAGACGCAATATTCGCCCTCAGACAGTTAGTAGAAAGGACTATCGAATCCGACAAACATTTACACGTTGCATTTGTAGATCAGGAAAAAGCGTTCGACCGCGTAGATAGGCACAAGTTGTGGAAAATACTAACAACCTATGGGGTTAATGAACACCTAATCAACCTTTGCAAGAACATTTATACTGACAGCCAATGTACGATTAGAACAAATACAGAATTATCAGAAAAGTTTCACGTAGGGTCAGGAGTAAGACAAGGTTGCGTACTATCCCCGCTGCTATTCATCACGTACATTGACCACATTTGTAAAATAGCTAACACCAGCGAAGGAAACAACCTCGGAGAACTCTTAAATGAATTTCTTTTGCAGACGATCAGGCAATCATATCAACAACAGAAGAACAGCTACAACAACACATCAACAGACTCCAGTTAGTATGTAACGAATACAACATGAGAATTAACATCGACAAAACAGAAGTAATGACATTCGCCAGAGAGGAAAACATTACCAACATCTCCATCGATAATCATCTACTAAATCAAGTAAAAGATTTCACATACCTGGGGAGCATTTTTTCAGCAAATGGAAGAATAACTAATGAAATTCAACACAGATGCAACAAAGCAAATCAAATGATGGGCAAATGACGCCAATTGTAAGATGCAAACACGTCACCATGAACACAAAAAGAGCAATGTTCAACACAATCTTTCTTCCCACATTATGTTATCAGTGCCAAACCTGGACGCTGACAACAAACGATAGAAGAAAACTAGTCACAACAGAGATGAAGTGTCTACGCAGAATGCTGGGTGTAACAAGAAGAGACCGGTTGAGAAATGAAGACATCAGGAAAAAGTGGGTACAACATCAGTACTAGACTTCATCAAGAAACAACAAATTAAATGGTTCGGTCACGTAAGCAGATTACCATCAGACAGTGCACCCCAAAGAGCAATGCTGCTCCGATACAATGGGTACAAAGCAAAAGGCCGGCCACGCAAAAGATGGGCCTCAGAGATAACAGAGGCGACGAAAGAGACTATCTACGAAGCGCATACTAGGGCCCGTTTTAGAAATCTCTTCCTGACCTGACGCTGTGAGGCATACAGGATTCGAGAAAGAAGAAGAAGAAGATAAATCATGCAACTATACATCACTACAGACAACACAATACAGCAATGTTTCAGGACAAGAGACAACTATCTGAACCACATTGCTATATAGATCTCGTATAAATCATGCAACTATACATCACTACAGACAACACAATACAGCAATGTTTCAGGACAACAGACAACACAATACAGCAATGTTTCAGGACAAGAGACAACACAATACGACGAAAGAGACTATACAACCATACAGCAATGTTTTAGAAAATCTCCTGACTACGCTGTTCAGAGGCAACATACAGAGTTTCAGGAGAAAGAACAATAAGAAGTTAACATGACAACTATACATCACTAGAGACAACACAATACAGCAATGTTTCAGGACAAGAGACAACTACTAAACCCCATTGTTTAGGACGCAACAAATACATGCAATATACAGGACTAAGACAACACAATACAGCAATGTTTCAGGACAAGAGACAACACAATACAGCAATGTTTCAGGACAACAGACAACACAATACAGCAATGTTTCAGGACAAGAGACAACACAATACAGCAATGTTTCAGGACAACAGACAACAATATTGTCACACTTGATCATGGGAAACCACGTTTGTGTTGCCGGGGGAGTGAGGTGTCGCAAGGGAAGCAAGACATGTTGTAAAGCTACGCTTGTAAATAACAAGCGTCGCAGAAATTGGATGTGCTGGCCTACTTGTAGGTGCATAACTAGTACAACGTAGAATCACTCTTATGCTCAGATCACATACATATCACACAGAGTGGTTGAATAAGTGGTGGATATGGAACGTTTGAAGTAGATCATGTGAAACAATTTCAACGATTAATTAGCCTCAAGAAATCACACAGTTCAACTTCATCTTATGCAATAACAACAACAGTAACCATAGCATCATCATTTTTGTTGGCAACTCATTCATTTCCACACCGCTTCATCCACTTCCATATCCCAACATCTTCATTTTTACATCACAGCTGATCAGATGACATCACATCACATTCAATTATTTATTAAAACCTGTACATTACTTTACTATTTGCACAACTGATACTTGCTTCACTATTTGCACAACCGATTCATTTTTGACAGGGTGGAATGACAATGTTGGAAAAGCATTGCTGGCAAAAGAGGCTGCTACAACGTCATGGCAGAGAGCTCGAAAGAAACGACCTAGAAATATGTATCATGTGGCTGAAAAGTCTGCTGTTCGACACAAAGCCACTGGGGATGTCAAAGAATTGGCTCGAGAGACAAATAGTGAATTATGGGAGACTTTCATAACACAAGTCTGTGGTGACAAGTCGTTACATCAATTCTGGCAGTGTCATCGCAAAATGAACAGGAGGAATACCAGCCAGTCTTGTCCTAACTTACATGACTCGACAGGGGGCGTATTGAGAACAGACGCAGGCAGAGGTTCATCCAACGTTTCGTGGGTTCTGTACTAATTCTAAAAAAACAACTATTAAAAAATGAACCCCTATCATCATGTATGATCCCGTTCCTACCCGACAAGCTTGTTCTCCTATTTGACCAATTAAAAAGTATAACTTCTCTCCCTGGACAAGATCAAACGCTGCCTTGACAATAGATCCTTTGTTCTCTGGAAGGACATTACCATCAACAGTACCTCTACCTCCACTTGATCCTCCAGCTTCTAATCTGAGATGATAAGACCATGTGAATGTATGAGAGTGTGATAAATAAACAATGTGATAGTTGAGTCAATGTTAAGCGGATCAGTCAATGTAGTAGCATAGTCAATGTAATAGTTGAGGCAATGTAATAGCATAGACAATGTGATAGTTGAGTCAATGCTATTTATACAGCTGTTGTTATAAAACACGAGTCTATATATATGAGCAATATTCATAAACATATATTTAAAGAAATTGGCCTACAAGGTGTGTACTGAGCCTAGTCCTGCACTGGCAGGGTTGGGATCGGCTAGTCTCTCTTAGGAGGCGCGAAAGTTAAAATTAGTAGCCTGCTGATGACCCTCAGAACACACAAGTCAACCCCACCTCCCAGCGGCGTAGACCGGGAAATTTTGACCGTGAGGTCAGAGGTTAACGGGACAATGGCTCGTCTAGGAAGATATACTCCACTAGATCAGGATTTCCTTGGGGAGTTCATCGAACACAAAATCTCGGTGGAGGTCTGCTCCTCCAGACTTGTTATATCAGTGGATTTACCCAGATATCCAAGATCCAGGCCCCAGCTATGGGCAAATAGCCCCACTGCCTTGTGTGAGTCTCGGGAGAGGCAAAGGCTATGGGAGTAAACCAAAACAGAAAATCCGGAGCGGAGCCCCTAAGGCGGACAAGTATCAAGTGATGTCCTACTGACAGCTCCTGCAACCAAACTGATACCAGATGTCGTGCTTGCACTTCTCTGGATTATATCAGCGAAGTCGAGAGGGGGTAGTTGTCGCTTGGGCAACTCATCTACTCCATAAAAATCGCCCAGGCATGCGTCACGGAGAGGTCACTTCGTGGTCGACTTTGTTGACCAAACCAACACGGAAGACAACAGTTACGGGTTATAAGTCCAGCTCAATTGGCGTAGAGTATCGAACGCCACGGGTTGTCTTCGACGGTGGGAGAGATCATCGCGTCTCATTGGACAGCTACTGCCCGTCTCAAACCGGGCAGCCCCCCGGACAATAAGGTTCTATCCCGCCACAGTTCACCTGCTTCAATGGGTGCTTGGAGCTTAAGGTATTACCTGACAAGTGGACTGTAAGTACAGCACCAAACAACAATAATCAAATCAAGAAGGCCCCAGTCCTTCGCTTAGCAAGCTGGAACGAAAGGACAAAGTGTCCTGGCCTGTCAGAAGATCTTACACAGATACACGACATTTGGAAAACTGCAGTAATCAACAATGAGCTCAAACGACTTGGAGTGGACATCGCAGCATTACAGGAGGCACGACTCGCTGAAAATGGATCGCTGAGGGAACAAGACTACACGTTCTACTGGTAAGGAAAAGTTCAAGACGAACCAAGACTGCATGGAGTAGGATTTGCCATCAAAAATACACTGCTCCACATGGTAGAACCTCCAATAAATGGCTCAGACCGTATTTTATCCATTAAACTCCGCACCGTAACAGGCCCGGTCCATCTCTTCAGTGTATACGCACCAACACTACAATCAAAGCCAGACGTAAAAGCTAAATTTTATGAGGAGATACAATCAGAAATCAGTAGAATTCCCAAAAACTAACACCTATTCCTAATGGGGACTTCAATGCCAGAGTTGGAGCCGATCACAACTCTTGGCCATCGTGCCTTGGAAAACATGGTACTGGAAAAATTAATAAAATGGACAACGGCTACTGGAGATATGCAACTACAGCAACCTTTGCATCACAAACACTTTCTTTAATACCAAGCCCTGCCACAAGGTGTCCTGGAAACACCCACGATCGCATAGATGACATCAACTAGACCTAATTATAACGAGGCGAGATACGATAAACAGTGTGCTTGCACTCGTAGCTACCATAGTGCTGACTGTGACACTGATCACTCGCTGATATGTAGCAAAGTTAGGCTGAAAATAAAAACACTCCACCATTCAAAGAGGAAAGGATGCCCACGCATTAACACCGAAAATCCCACCCAAACCAGAAATAGTACAATCATTTTGCAGTACATTAGGAAGCATTCTCCAAAGCACACCAAAACGAAATGCGGAAACAAAATGGTCCTACATCCGGGATGCCATATATAATTCGGCCAAAACCACCTTTGTCATGACGACCACGCATGGTAACAGGGTGAGATACAATGTGGGACATCTGAAGGAGCAGAAGGGAAAGAATATATTTAGTGTCACGATTTCCAACAAATTCGAGACCCTAGAAGTTGATGAAGGAAGTATTGAAGACCACTGGCATAAAGTTAAAGAAGCCTGGACTAGCACGTGTGAAACTACCCTTGGAGAAAAGATATGCCACCACAAGGAATGGCTATCAGAGTCAACGTTAGATAAGATAACAGAGAAAAGAGGCAGAAAGGCTGACCTCTGTAATAGCAGAACAAGATCAGCAAAGGCCGCAGCACAAGAAAAATACACAAAAGCCAACAGGGAGGTGAAGAGAAGTATAAAAGCAGATAAAAGAAAGTATATAGATGACCTGGCAAGAGAAGCAGAAGAGGCAGCAGCTAAGGGTAACCTGAAAGATTTATACAATAACACAAGGAAATTGACAGGGAAATACCAATAAATAAATAAACCAATTAAGGACAAAGCTGGAAGATTACTCGGCAATGCTCAAGAACAGATGCAGAGGTGGGCAGAACATTTCAAAGACATTTTAAATAGGCCAGTTCCCCTATGCCAACCGGACATAGATCCAGCTGCAAAAGATCTAACAATGGACTGTAGCAAGCCAAGCAAAGCGGAAATAAAGAAGGCCATTCTCCAACTACGAAATGGTAAAGCTACAGGCCCAGATGGTATACCTGCAGAGGCCATAAAGCAAATGCTGACATCTCAACAGACATGCTACATGGCTTGTTGGGAAAAATTTGGGAGAAGGAAGAAATACCAAAAGACTGGAGAGAGGGCTATATAGTCAAACTACCTAAAAAGGGTGATCTCAAGAATGCTCGAACTATAGAGGAATAATGCTCCTGTCTGTACCAGGCAAAATACTAAGTCGAATCATCCTAGAGAGACTCAAGGAAACTACAGATGCAGTACTAAGGGATGAACAAGCAGGATTTAGGCAAAACAGATCCTGCACAGATCAAATATCGACGCTACGTATCATAGTGGAGCAGAGCATCGAGTGGAACTCATCCCTTTACATAAACTTTGTGGACTATGAAAAGGCATTCGATAGCCTAGACAGGGAAACACTCTGGAAACTTCTACGATACTATGGCGTCCCCCAGAAGCTAACTAATTTAACAAAGAAAATGTATGAGGAGACTACGGCTAGAGTACTGCATGAAGGAAAACTGACAGAGGCCTTCGAAATAAAGACTGGTGTGCGACAGGGCTGCCTTTTATCGCCCTTCCTTTTCCTGCTGGCTATTGACTGGATAATGAGATAAACAACTGCCAGGGAAGAAATGGAATACAATGGACCATGATGAGTCAATTGGAGGATCTGGATTTTGCAGATGATCTAGAACTCCTCTCTCACAACCATCAGCAGATGCAAGAGAAAATAACAAAACTAGAAACAGTCTCACAGCAACTAGGCCTGACTATTCATGGGAGAAAACAAAGATCATGAGATTAAATGCTGGTTTCAGAGACACAATCTTATTGAGAGGATCACCACTACAAGAGGTGGACACATTTATCGAAATAGGGGAAGACTGCAGTAAAACTTGGTAAATAGTGAAACACGTACAAACAAAGTACTATAGTTTTACAAAATACAGAAACAGTGACGATAAACAGCAACGTTTCGACCAACAAGGCCTTTTTGGTCTCACTGTTTATTTTCAACATTGGACACATTTACATATCTGGGAAGTGTCGTCAACATTCAAGGTGGCACAGATGAAGATGTTAAGGTTAGAATACAAAAGGCAAGATCAGCATTTGCCATTCTGAAGAACATATGGAGTTCAAGAATGATTAGGAATAGAACTAAGATAATAATATTTAACTCAAATGTCAAGTCTGTCCTTCTGTATGGAGCAGCGACATGGAGAACAACTAAGGTGAACACCAAAAGTTGCAGACATTCATCAATAGATGCCTAGGCAGGATACTCCATCTGAGATGGTACGACAGGACCACAAACAGAGAACTGTGGGATAGGGCAGGACAACGGCAGGTGGAACAAGAGATAATGAGCAGAAGGTGGAGATGGATAGGACACACACTGAGGAAACACCCTGACAGCATCGTGAGACAGGCTCTCCGATGGAACCCCCAGGGCAATAGAAGTAAGGAAGACCCAGAAACACCTGAAGACGGGAGTTAGAGAAGGAATGCAAGAGGACGGGGAGAAAGTGGCGAGATCTGGAAAGGATGGCCTTGGATAGGCGGGGTTGGAAGGCCTTGGTTGCGGACCTATGCTTCCCTAGGGGCGAAGGGTGAAGAGAAGAGAAAACCACCTTTGGCACCCGAGATAGGCAAAACCTTGATTGGTTTGCTGCAAACATATTAGAGTTGGATCCTGTCATAGCAGAAAACAGAACTGCCCTTCAGAACTATAAAAACAATCCAAGTGTCAATTCATTTCTTGCTCTTAGACCTGCAAGAAGTGTCGCACAAAAAACAATCAGGCGATGCGCAAACGACTACTGGCAGGAGTTATGCAGGAATATTCAGCTCTCCTTTGATACTGGAAAAACAAGAGGTGTTTATTAGGGCATCAGGAAAGCCTTTGGCCCAACTATTTAAAAGACTGCTCCTCTTAAAACAAAAACAGGGGAAGTTCTAATCGATCGCAAAAACAGATGGATCGCTGGGTGGAACATTATCTAGAGTTATATTCCATCCAAAATACTGTAACTAACATCGCGTTCTACGCAATTAAAGCTCTTCCGATGTTGCGCAATTTAGACCAGATGTCTTCAGAGGCCGAAATCAGTATTGCGATTGATAACCTGGCAAACGGGAAAGCAACTGGAAAGGACGGCATCCCCCTGAAGTAATCAAATGTGCCAAACAAACTCTCCTGACCAGTCTGCATAAATTATTGTGCATATGCTGGGAGGAGGGAGAAGTGCCTCAGGACATGAGACATTCAAATATCATCACCTTGTATAAAAATAAAGGTGATCGTGGTGACTGTAACAACTACCGTGGTATCTCGTTGCTCAGCATCGTAGGGAAGGTCTTCGCACGCGTAGTACTAAATAGGTTACAAAAGCTAGCAAACCAAGTATACCCTGAGTCGCAATGTGGATTTAGATCCAACAGATTAACTATCAACATGTTATTCTCCTTGAGACAACTGCCGGAGAAATGTCGCGAACAAAGAATGCCACTGTACATTGCCTTCATAGATCTAACAGAGGAATTTAACCTAGTGAGTAGAGTTGGTCTCTTTAAGCTTTTGAAAAATATCGGCTGCACTTCTACATTGCTTTAAATCATATCATTCCATAACAACATGAAGGGTACAGTGATGTTTGATGGGGCCTCCTCCAGCGCTTTTCCTATCAACAGCGGCGTCAAGCAGGGTGTGTACTTGCACCCACACTCTTTGTGATATTTTTCTCCTTACTTCTCTCCCATGCTTTTGAATCCGCCGAAGAAAAGGAATATTTCTCCACACAAGATCAGATGGAAAATTATTCAACATCGCGCGACTCAAACCAAAGTCCAAAGAGTCACCATCAGGGAACTTCTGTTTGCTGATGATGCAGCATTAACATACCACACAGAGGAAGGGCTACAACACCTCATGGACAGATTTGCTGCAGCATCAAATGAATTCGGCCTGACCATCAGCCTGAAGAAAACAAATATAATGTTGCAGGATATTAGCAGAGCCCCATCTATCAACATTGGTAATCATACGCTTGAAGTAGTCAACACCTTTACATACCTTGGCTCTGTCATCAGCAGCAACCTCTCCCTCGATGATGAAATTAGTAGTCGCATTGGGAAGGCCTCCACTGCTATGTTTAAATTAGCAAAGCGTGTATGGGAGAACAGGGCACTCACAAGAAACAGAAAGACATAAGTATATAAGGCTTGTGTTCTCAGCACTCTGCAGTATGGTGGTGAAACATGGACCACATATGCTAGACAAGAACATCGCCTCAACACCTTCCACATGCGCTGTCTCAGGCGAATATACAACATCCGATGGCAAAACCACATCTCCAATATAGAAGTCCTAGACAGTGCTGGCATTCCAAGCATGTACACCTTGCTGAGTAATCGAGTCTGAGATGGCTGGGACACGTGTACCGTATGAGCGATGATAGAATCCCAAAGAACATTCTATATGGTCAACTCGCATCTGGTGCTAGACAGCATGGGCGCCCACTAATACGCTTTATTGACACCTGCAAGCGTGCTCTAACTTCATGCGGCTGGCCAAAGACAGGCAAGCATGGCGAGCGGCAGTGAGGGCGGCTCAAAAGAAAGAAAAAAAACAACATCACATGTGGAGGCTAAAGAGAGCACAGAGAGCAGAGAGAACATTCTATGTATCAGCTAGTCTCTAGTTTTACCTGCAGCAACTGTGGCAAGGATTATCACTCCAGAATAGGCCATTAGAGCCACAAGAAACTGCGATTCAGCGCAGACCATACTAGGTGACGCAAGACCTATTGTCTCCTGATACAAAGAAGCCAATGATGATGATATTTAAAGACAAAGAGAGAGAGAGATGAGTAATATTCATAGACATATATTTAAAGAGAGAGAGAGATGAGTAATATTCATAGGCATATATTTAAAAAGAGAAAGAGATGAGCAATATTCATAGACACATATATCCAGCAGATATTAACTGTATGTCATAGACGACATATATATCAAACATATTTGACCTGTATGTTACCATCATCATTATGTGCTTTATGTCAATCTACATTTACTATTTGATGTTATCTGTGCAACAAGAAAGATACTTCAATGAATGGAGAATTGTCTTAGTAACACATCCTTGACTTTGTAACAAGAGAGAGAATGGAGAATTGTCTTAGTAACATTTCATTGACTGTAACAAGAGAGAGAATGGAGACTTGTCTTAATAACATTTCCTTGACTTTGTAACAAGAGAGAGAATGGAGAATTGTCTTAGTAACACTTCCTTGACTTTGTAACAAGAGAGAGAATGGAGACTTGTCTTAGTAACATTTCCTTGACTTTGTAACAAGAGAGAGAATGGAGACTTGTCTTATAAAAAAAAGTCTGTCCATTAATTCGTGAGCACGTTTGAAATTGATTTTCTCGAAAACTACCTGTTGGATCTCAGTGATTTTTGCAAGCAGCCTTAGAATATCCATGACGCTAGAGAAATATTTTTTCCAAGAAAATTTGATGTAGTTTGAAATATTTCTTCTTCAGGTTATATTAAAATCAACCTCACCGGATTGTACACAATAGTAACAGATCTACGGTACACAGACGCGTTGTTCTAAAAATACATTATGGTAACATAGAAATATCGTGAGTATACAACAATTTCACGAAATCCCGTGCACCGAACCCAGTCGACTTTGAACGCGGAAAGCATATGACGTTATAATTGGGATACCGTTGTATAGTTATAGGCGTATCTCGCTATTTGTATGAAGCTATTGTATCATATTTGTTGGCTTATCAAATCTGACATTGATATCACATTCATAATGAGTCTGAAGTGCACATTTATAACAATGCAGAAGGTTACAGTTTTACTATACCAACACTTCCGTAGGGAATCTAAGAGAGGTCATCTATATTGCGATATTCATAACCCTGAGAAACGAGGGCAACTGGCGCTTGGTCTGAATAGAGAATCCTTTTCCCGATGGATTAAACAGGACACAAAGTGCACTAATGTCAAGCAAGGACGGAAAAGAACAATTGACGACTTTGACATAGATGTCATAAGACGGAGCTCTTGAAAATGTTTGCGACAAATCAACTTGTTACTCTCAGGAAACTGAAATTAAAACTGCAATCAGATTGCAGCATAGACATTTCTAAAAGTACTCTATGAAAAATTGTAAGAGCCGCCGGCTTCACCTTCAGAAAAACTATAGGCGGCAAGAATATTATTTGTGAAAAGCCACATTTAATTGCTGCCCGAAGTAAATACCTGAGGCAGATCCGTGAGCGCGGAGGCAAGGCTATGATATTGTATATTTGGACGAATCCTGGGTCAATGCTCACCACACCAATGCTAAAGAATGGCAATCAGTAGACGGTGAACATAAAAGAAAAATACCAAGCAGCAAAGGCCAGCGTATTATACTAACACATGCAGAAAGTAGTGAAGAAGGTCTTGTCCATGACGCTGGACTTATTTTCCAATCAAAAAGCACCGACGGTAGGGACTACCACACAGAAATGAATGGACATATTTTCAGGCACTGGATGGAGAAAGATCTACTTCCAATTCTAAACAGACCATCATGCTTGGTAATGGATAATGCATCCTATCACAACGCAGTATCAGCGGAAGACAAAGTACCAACTGCATCAAATACAAAAGATCAAATTAGGACTTGGCTTGCTAAGGAAAATGTCAGCTTCGATGATACATATTTGAAACCCGAGTTGTTGCACCTGGTGAGGATGACAAATAAGAAAAAGGTGTTTCATATTGACAAAATCATTGCGGAATACGGCCACACGTCTTTGCGACTACCTCCATATCATGTTCAATCCGATAGAGCTTGTCTGGGCTAAAGTAAAAGGGCAAGTTGCCGAACAGAACAGGACGTTTAAAATGTGTGATGTTGAAGTTCTGACACGTGAGTCCTTCTCAATGATAGACATGCAGTTCTGGAAGAAGTGTGTTGAACATGTGCTCCGAGAGGAAGACGAGTACTGGCACCGAGATGGATTACAATTTGTCCAGCTAGTAACAATTATCAACCTCATGGAATCGTCAGATTCGGGATGATACAAATCATATTTTGATTACAGACTGAGAAATAGCAACGTATACATTTCCATATCCAAATGCGTCTACCATCATACAATTTGTGGTGAAGTTAAGACACCCTGGGGTCTAATGGTGACCGAAGGAGAGGACTAACTGTTGCATATTGTATCCAAGTTCACGATTGCACATAAAGGGCAACACACTTAATTACTTGACCTATCAAGTTAATATGGAGATACACCTATGAATAGAATTGACATGGACAAATTCTAGGGATACTGTAAAATCTAAAATTTGAGCCCCCGTATTTGCAATTGTCATAAAAGATCAAAGGAATTCGCCGATGTGCAAAATCCGTATCATCTATGGACTACTGGTTATCTTTATTTTAGCGTCATGGATATTCTAAGGCTGCATGCAAAAATCACTGAGATCCAACAGGTAGTTTTCGAGAAAATCAATTTCAAACGTGCTCACGAATTAATGGACAGACTATAGTAACATTTCCTTGACTTTGTAACAAGAGGGATACTTTAATGAATGGAGAATTGTCTTATAGTCCGTTCAACAACTCATGCCTACAGCCCAATGCGAATTGTAGCAAAACCATCTATTCCACAGTAGCGAAACTTTGCACCCAACCTTAGAATTATACCGACACAAATGTCTGAGGGAAGAAATTGCTATAGGAAATCTGGATTTTGTAATATAACGGTTTACTTTGATGTTGGCGGCATATTTGGTTAGTCTGATACAGCATTTTAGTTTTACAGTAAACGCACACATATGACATTTGATGACAAGTCTCATGCAAAGGCATATCATCTCAGCTTATACATGGGGCCAATGTTGATAATTGCAATACAGTCATGAAATAAACAAGAAATGTAGACATAGTTGTATTATTTATTTAAACAACTTACATTACAGTTAAAGTTAGCTGCCATGTCATAATGCCATCCCCTTTCACGTCCAGGCTCGGGACTGGCAATGGCGGAGCTCAAGTAGTAGTATGTTCCTTGCGGAACGTCGCATTCATCACAGCCCGCCTGAAAAGCTCTATATCTCTTGCAAGTTCTCTTGCCTCTTCCAGCGTCATGTTCAAGGTTTCTTTGATGTCATGCTGCCATCTTCGTCTTGGTCGTCCCTGACTCGTTTTCCAGGAACCATGCCTTCCATTACCTTTCTCTCCAGACCACTGTGACGTTTAATGTGGCCAAAATATTTCATCTTCCGGAACATGATGTTATTTATGAGCCAATGCTCCTTGGTATTCAGGTCTTGTAGGATGTCTTAGTTTCTTCTCTGTCCAGAATGCTCTAAGAACTTTTCTATAGCACCTTGTTATGGCGGAGCTACTGGAGAGATTATTTTCAAATTGCTACTTCTTCGTTACAGTGTGCGTGTGTTAACTTATGGAGGAATCACTATAATAAAATAGCTCTTTTCTCTGGTTCTTGTATACTGTAGTACAGATGACCCATATGTGCCTCTTTGCAGAAATGCGCGTATAGCATTAATGATACTTTTGCATTGTAACTTCAAACTCATTAGAAATGTTATATCAATGTCTGTTTTGAGAAGTCAACAATATGGCCCAATAGCCTCACACTAATTTCGATATACGCCTTTAACTAAATGTCCGTCTCGCACTAATGATGTTAATTCTTTACTATGTTCAAGCCCGAGTCTTTTTGGTGCGTGGAAAATGCAAGAATTGTTCAAAAAACCACGGAATTCGTCCTGTATGTTACTATTTGTGTCCTCAATGTATTAAATGTCTGTAAACATGAGTTTTCTTCAACCATGCCAATGGATGCGTTAAATATATAGCACAAAGAATGAAACTTCTAGATAGTATTATTGTTTGAATGGCAAAAATATTTGGTAGCGTCGGGAATACATGTAGTTCACATGCAAGTTTTCAAGTTATTTCATCAAATGGTTACAAAGATACACATTTTTATCTGTGGGCATGATAAGTTGAATGGACTATAGTAACATTTCCTTGACTTTAATGTTGGCATTTTAATGGAGTCCTGTCTTCTTTTTTAAAAGATAATTATAACTTAAGACTTCCTGCTAGTCAGACATTGCTATTTCTTTATGTAGACAGGTATGTTAAACAGATATGTGACAGGTATGTGACAGGTATATTAAACATATGTTTACCTGTATGTCATGGTTTCTGGAACTGTCCATGATTGTATACCTGCAAAACGACCAAGCTCTAAAACTGTTATTAGACGTTCGTGTCCGTAGTAAGAGTCACACTCCTCCTGGGTGGGACCTTGTGATCCACTGGCAGCGCATGACTCTAGAGAAATAACTGAAACAGGAAACAGCATCTGGAAGTTTGGGTACATATTTGATATAACCACCCCCCCCCTCCCCGCCCCTTTCCACCTCCTGAGTTAGAATAAAAGTAAACAACGGGAATCCAATTTCGTGTCCCCTTTAGTACACCTCTGAAGCTAGGTCTGTTTGAGATCTGTTGCGGTGAGACAAAAAGTTCAACATTGAATGATGCTAGGTTTGTCTGAGATCTGTTGTGGTGGGACAAAAAGTTCAACATTGACTGATGCTAGGTCTGTCTGAGATCTGTTGTGGTGGGACAAAAAGTTCAACATTGACTGATGCTAGGTTTGTCTGAGAGCTGTAGGGATTACAGTTCTACAAAAGGCACTGACAACTGTCTCTTGAGGAAAAAGTGGTTAAGGCGTTAACACTGCATTCTGAAGATTGTGAGTTTGAATCTGAACAGTTTCATTCAATTTAAATATGCAAGTTTTCTGGATATCCCTAAAATTGTTGCTGGAGCTACGGAGTGATCACTTCATGCACCAATTGTGGGAGGGGGTGGGGTAATTATACGTGGAGTGACTGAGCTTTACGGAGTAATCTGACGATAGAGAATGAAAGACATGAAAGTAAGAGACAATAGAGAATGAAAGGCATGAAAGCAAGAGACGATTAGAAAAGGAAAGAAATGAAAAGCAAAATACGAAAACGTGCCAGAAAGCAAGAGACGATTAGAAAAGGAAAGACATGAAAGCAAGAGACGATTAGAAAAGGAAAGAAATGAAAGGCAAAATAAGAAAACGTGACAGAAAGAAATGAATAGCAAGATAAGAAAACGTGACAGAAAGAAATGAATAGCAAGATAAGAAAACGTGACAGAAAGAAATGAATAGCAAGATAAGAAAACGTGACAGAAATTAATGAATAGCAAGATAAGAAAACATGACAGAAAGAAATGAATAATGGAGAGGTCTCTGTGGCTAAGTGGTTATGTCATTGGCTTGCGATTCCAAGGTCGTGTGTTCGAATTCGGACCACGCCGATCTGTTCACAAATGTATTTTTGTTCAGAGATTTCTAGGATTTTAGCAGGAACTACGGAGTTTATGCAATGCTCTCAGCAGGTGATATGTCATTTCTCCGGATAGGGACCCAGACATAATGGGTAAAATCCGGTGCAATGAGGTCAATCCATCAGTTTTAAAACACTGGTTAATGATAAAATTGTCATATCTTGGTTATCTTCATCTTTCTCTTCTCTTCATTCTCTTATTCTTCATCCTCTTAATCATCTTTATCTTCTTCTTCATCATCTTCATCATCTTTACTATCTTTATCCTCTTCTTCACCATCTTCACCATCTTTGTCATCTTCTTCACCATCTTCACCATCTTTGTCATCTTCACCATCTTCGTCCTCTTCTTCACCATCTTCATCATCTTTACCATCTTTATCCTCTTCTTCCCCATCTTCATCATGTTTATCATCTTCACCATCTTCATCATCTTCACCATCTTCATCATCTTCACCATCTTCATCATCTTCACCATCTTCATCCTCTTCTTCATCATCTTCATCATCTTCACCATCTTCATCCTCTTCTTCATCATCTTCATCATCTTCACCATCTTCACCATCTCCATCATCTTATTCACTATCTTCATACTCTTCTTCCCCATCTTCATCTCTTCTTCCCCATCTTCCATCTTCTTCTTCCTCTTCATCTCTCACTTCATCTTCTTCATCTCCATCATCTTCATCTTCTTCATCTTCATCATCTTCATCATCTTCTTCTTTATCCTCTTCTTCTTCTTGACTTCTCTTATTGGTCATACTAATTGATGAAAAGCAGACGCTGGTGATAGCCTTGCAAAGCGCTGACGTTGCTGATCCTTGCTAGTAGCTTGCCAATAGTTGTGTAATATCTGACTATCCCTGCAATATGTCCTGATGTCTGCGACTTGCTGAAGCACACATACGAGATAGAGCTTGCTGTTCTGTAGAGAAAGTTGATGCTCTCTGTGTCTGGCACTCTTTGCAACATATTCTTTCATTTATAAATGTTGGTTGCCATGCAACAGGTTTATTGCTATGTGAGAGTATATGTTTAGTTTAATGATGTTGATGATGATGTTGATGATGATGTTGTTGCTGATGATGCTACTGATGATGTTGTTTTTGATGATGTTGATGATAATGTTGATGATGTTGTTGCTGATGATGCTACTGATGATGTTGATGCTACTGATGATGTACCTGTATGGAAACATCCAGGACTGAAAGTGATGCTGTGTACAGATACCTCACCTGGAAACAGGCGTCCGCTGGGGTGACTTGACATGACCTTGAACTGTAAGACGTAGCTGAAGGAACAAGAAGGTCAGATGATACATCAAAGTCTGTTAGCTTAGTGTAATGTCTACAACAACACAGGATAACTATGACCACATACAAAGTCATAAAATGTGACCTTTGTATGACATTGACCACATAGCAATAAATGGTAGTTCTAACACACAACATCACCAAACTGTCGACTTAGTCTTGTTTTATAATTCAAAGCTGGTGGACAGAAAGAACGTTTCAAGGACACTATTATAGTGTTTCTATAACGCTTTGAAATAGACACCACGTGATGTGAGAGTTCCTGGTGCAAGATCACCAAATGTGACGCTGAGCTGAGATCACACTGAGACGACACAAGACGAGCTGGCATAGCTGCGTCCCTGGTGCAAGATCACCAAATGTGACGCTGAGCTGAGATCACACTGAGACGACACAAGACGAGCTGGCATAGCTGCGTCCCTGCTGCAAGATCACCAAATGTGACGCTGAGCTGAGATCACACTGAGACGACACAAAACGAGCTGGCATAGCTGCGTCCCTGGTGCAAGATCACCAAATGTGACGTTGAGCTGAGATCACACGGAGACGACACAAGAGGAGCCGATAGCTGAGAATCGTCGAATGAGGTGCAGAGAAAGCGAGCTGCGCGAAAAGACAGAACACACAACACCCACATGTCTAACCTCGATCATGTATGCCCCACCTGTGATAGAGGATTGTGTTCTAGGATATGACTTTGCAGTCACCTCCGCACACACCAGAGAGGTGCAGCAGTACACGTCTGAGACTGTTGTCATCATAGCTTGCGACAGACGGCTATTATTAATTCAAAGTTAATCTTGTCTAACAACATTTCCTTATCATGTGTTGCATACATCTGATTGATTGATATGACCATCATCATTACACTTTGATGAATAACCATACGTTCTCTGATATCTTTCTTACACAGGAATATTTCAAAGGGTAGAGCACAAACTCCGTAGCACTGGGGAAGTTCCTGATGTCATTTTAAAGACGGTGAAACATGTTTTTGCAGAAATGAAATAAATGTGTTTTAAAGAAAAAAGAATTCTGGCGGAGCAGAATCATAATTATGCAACTTCCAAATCTATGATCTCAGCTCAGACTCTGAACACACAATGCTATTGTTGATCTCCGCCATAGATAAGACTATCAACAGTAACTGGTAACCAGGCAACAGAGATAGGCAGATCATTTGTCAGGGAGGATAACTCTAGCACTGGTATCACATATAGTTACTCAAATCAACATTAGTTGAAAATATTACTCAATGAATTACTTCATTGTACCGGGTTTTACCCCATGTGGCTCGGTCCCTCTCCGCAGAATGGCACGCCGCCTGCCGAGAGTTTTGCACAAAGCACGAGACCCGTAGCTCCCGTAACAATCCTATAGGTCTCTGCTCACTTGATCGCGGCCAAAGAGTGGGAGTCTTCATAGAACCAATATGCAATTAAACAAAATGTAATTATTCCGAACAGTTCTCGTACTAAAGAACGTCGACGCTCTGAGTTTAATATGTTTATAACGTAACTGGGTATCACACACTGAGGTAACGTAACTGGGTATCACATACTGAGGTAACGTAACTGGGTATCACACACTGAGGTAACCTAACTGGGTATCACACACTGAGGTAACGTAACTGGGTATCACACACTGAGGTAACGTAACTGGGTATCACACACTGAGGTAACGTAATTGGGTATCACACACTGAGGTAACGTAACTGGGTATCACACACTGAGGTAACGTAATTGGGTATCACACACTGAGGTAACGTAACTGGGTATCACACACTGAGGTAACGTAACTGGGTATCACACACTGAGGTAACCTAACTGGGTATCACACACTGCGGTAACGTAACTGGGTATCACACACTGAGGTAACGTAGCTTGGTATCACACACTGCGGTAACGTAACTGGGTATCACACACTGCGGTAACGTAACTGGGTATCACACACTGCGAGTACAAATGGGTAGGGCCCAACCACAGCCAACTCTAGATAACTAGGCCAGACAACTAACCTGGGAATCCCTGACCTAGATCAGAGATGGGGGCTGGAATGTATGTATGTTTGATAAAATACTGAAAGCTTTTTACAATTTTCTCGATTCTGTGAGTCTATGGTTATTTATTGATGAACAATATTCATAATATTATTATTCCTATTTTAAACTTAACTTGTTGCATAATGTAACTTCGATTTAGAATTTTGTGTTGATTTTAAATTGAATTCGTCTATATACACCAATACTGGAATGCTAGGTCACGTGGTGTAGTTGGGTCTGATTTCCCATAATTCTTACCTGAGTCCGAAGGCCCATAAGTTATAGTTGGCTCTGGCACAACACTGATTTTAAAAACAAATGACTGTCTGTAATAGCATCTCTTAAGTCGGTGTAGTAAAGAGGGACATGAGTCTGTAATAGCATCTCTTAAGTCGGTGTAGTAAAGGGGACATGACTGTAATAGCATCTTGGTGTATAAAGAGGACATGTCTGTAATAGCATCTCTTAGGTCGGTGTAGTAAAGGGGGACATGAGTCTGTAATAGCATCTCTTAGGTCGGTGTAGTAAAGAGGACAGACCGAAGCATCTCTTAGTCGTAGTAAAAGAGGGAATCCTGTAATAGCATCTCTTAGGTCGGTGTAGTAAAGAGGGATGAGCTTAATGCATTGTCTGTAATCATGAGTCTGTAGCTCTTAGGTCGGTGTAGTAGACATGTGTAATGATCCTTAGTCGTTATAAGAACATGTCTGTAATAGCATCTCTTAGGTCGTGTAGTAAAGAGGACATGAGTCTGTAATAGCATCTCTTAGGTCGGTGTAGTAAAGGAGGACATGAGTCTGTAATAGCATCTCTTAGGTCGGTGTAGTAAAGGAGGACATGAGTCTGTAATAGCATCTCTTAGGTCGGTGTAGTAAAAGAGGGACATGTCTGTAATAGCATCTCTTAGGTCGGTGTAGTAAAGAGGACATGAGTCTGTAATAGCATCTCTTAGTCGGGTAGTAAAGGGGACATGAGTCTGTAATAGCATCTCTTAGGTCGGTGTAGTAAAGGGGGACATGAGTCTGTAATAGCATCTCTTAGGTCGGTGTAGTAAAGAGGGACATGAGTCTGTAATAGCATCTCTTAGGTCGGTGTAGTAAAGGGGGACATGTCTGTAATAGCATCTCTTAGGTCGGTGTAGTAAAGAGGGACATAGTCTGTAATAGCATCTCTTAGGTCGGTGTAGTAAAGGGGGACATGTCTGTAATAGCATCTCTTAGGTCGGTGTAGTAAAGGGACATGGCCTGTAATAGCATCTCTTGGTCAGTGTAGTAAGGGGACATGAGCTGTAATAGCTCTCTTAGGTCGTGTAGTAAAGGGGGACATGAGTCTGTAATAGCATCTCTTAGGTCGGTGTAGTAAAGGGGGACATGAGTCTGTAATAACATCTCTTAGGTCGGTGTAGTAAGGAGGACATGACTGTAATATCATCTCTTAGGTCGGTGTAGTAAAGGGGGACATGAGCCTGTAATAGCATCTCTTAGGTCGGTGTAGTAAAGGGGGACATGAGTCTGTAATAGCATCTCTTAGGTCGGTGTAGTAAAGAGGACATGTCTGTAATAGCATCTCTTAGTCAGGTAGTAAGGGGACATGAGTCTGTAATAGCGTCTCTTAGGTCGGTGTAGTAAAGAGGGACATGTCTGTAATAGCATCTCTTAGGTCGGTGTAGTAAAAGAGGGACATGTCTGTAATAGCATCTCTTAGGTCGGTGTAGTAAAGAGGGACATGAGCCTGTAATAGCATCTCTTAGGTCGGTGTAGTAAAGGGACATGAGTCTGTAATAGCTCTCTTAGGTCGGTGTAGTAAAGAGGGTCATGAGTCTGTAATAGCATCTCTTAGGTCGGTGTAGTAAAGGGGGACATGAGTCTGTAATAACATCTCTTAGGTCGGTGTAGTAAGGATGGACATGAGCCTGTAATATCATCTCTTAGGTCGGTGTAGTAAAGGGGACATGCTGTAATAGCATCTCTTAGGTCGTGTAGTAAAGGGACATGAGCTGTATAGCATCTCTTAGGTCGGTGTAGTAAAGAGGGACATGAGTCTGTAATAGCATCTCTTAAGTCGGTGTAGTAAAGGGGGACATGAGTCTGTAATAGCATCTCTTAGGTCGGTGTAGTAAAGGGGACATGAGTCTGTAATACATCTCTTAGGTCGTGTAGTAAGGGACATGTCTGTAATAGCATCTCTTAGGTCGGTGTAGTAAAGGAGGACATGAGTCTGTAATAGCATCTCTTAGGTCGGTGTAGTAAAGGGGGACATGTCTGTAATAGCATCTCTTAGGTCGGTGTAGTAAAGGAGGACATGAGTCTGTAATAGCATCTCTTAGGTCGGTGTAGTAAAGGGGGACATGAGTCTGTAATAGCCTCTCTTAGGTCGGTGTAGTAAAGAGGGACATGAGTCTGTAATAGCATCTCTTAGGTCGGTGTAGTAAAGGGGGACATGTCTGTAATAGCATCTCTTAGGTCGGTGTAGTAAAAGAGGGACATGAGTCTGTAATAGCATCTCTTAGGTCGGTGTAGTAAAGGAGGACATGAGTCTGTAATAGCATCTCTTAGGTCGGTGTAGTAAAGAGGGACATGAGTCTGTAATAGCATCTCTTAGGTCGTGTAGTAGGGACATGAGTCTGTAATACTCTCTTAGGTCGGTGTAGTAAAGGAGGACATGAGTCTGTAATAGCATCTCTTAGGTCGGTGTAGTAAAGGGGACATGAGTCTGTAATACATCTCTTAGGTCGGTGTAAAGGAGGACATGAGTCTGTAATATCATCTCTTAGGTCGGTGTAGTAAAGGGGGACATGAGTCTGTAATAGCATCTCTTAGGTCGGTGTAGTAAAGAGGGACATGAGTCTGTAATAGCATCTCTTAGGTCGTGTAGTAAAGAGGACATGTCTGTAATAGCATCTCTTAGGTCGGGTAGTAAAGGGGACATGAGTCTGTAATAGCGTCTCTTAGGTCGGTAGTAAAGAGGACATGTCTGTAATAGCATCTCTTAGGTCGGTGTAGTAAAGGGGGACATGTCTGTAATAGCATCTCTTAGGTCGGTGTAGTAAAGAGGGACATGTCTGTAATAGCATCTCTTAGGTCGGTGTAGTAAGGAGGACATGAGTCCTGTAATACATCTCTTAGGTCGGTGTAGTAAAGGGGGACATGAGCCTGTAATAGCATCTCTTAGGTCGGTGTAGTAAAGGGGGACATGAGTCTGTAATAGCATCTCTTAGGTCGGTGTAGTAAAGAGGACATGTCTGTAATAGCATCTCTTATGTCGAGTAGTAAAGGGACATGAGTCTGTAATAGCGTCTCTTAGGTCGGTGTAGTAAAGAGGGACATGAGTCTGTAATAGCATCTCTTAGGTCGATGTAGTAAAGAGGGACATGTCTGTAATAGCATCTCTTAGGTCGGTGTAGTAAAGAGGGACATGAGTCTGTAATAGCATCTCTTAGGTCGGTGTAGTAAAGAGGGACATGTCTGTAATAGCATCTCTTAGTCGGTGTAGTAAAGGGGACATGTCTGTAATACTCTCTTAGGTCGTGTAGTAAGAGGACATGTCTGTATAGCATCTCTTAGGTCGGTGTAGTAAAGAGGGACATGTCTGTAATAGCATCTCTTAGGTCGTGTAGTAAGAGGACATGAGCTGTAATAGCTCTCTTAAGTCGGTGTAGTAAAGGGAGACATGTCTGTAATAGCATCTCTTAGTCGGGTAGTAAAGGGGACATGGGTCTGTAATAGCGTCTCTTAGGTCGGTGTAGTAAAGGGGGACATGTCTGTAATAGCATCTCTTAGGTCGGTGTAGTAAAGGGGGACATGTCTGTAATAGCATCTCTTAGGTCGGTGTAGTAAAGAGGGACATGAGTCTGTAATAGCATCTCTTAAGTCGGTGTAGTAAAGGGAGACATGTCTGTAATAGCATCTCTTAGGTCGGTGTAGTAAAGGAGGACATGAGTCTGTAATAGCATCTCTTAGGTCGGTGTAGTAAAGGGGGACATGAGTCTGTAATAGCATCTCTTAGGTCGGTGTAGTAAAAGAGGGAAATGTCTGTAATAGCATCTCTTAGGTCGGTGTAGTAAAGGAGGACATGAGTCTGTAATAGCATCTCTTAGGTCGGTGTAGTAAAGGGGGACATGAGCCTGTAATAGCATCTCTTAGGTCGGTGTAGTAAAGGGGGACATGAGTCTGTAATAGCATCTCTTAGGTCGGTGTAGTAAAAGAGGGACATGTCTGTAATAGCATCTCTTAGGTCGGTGTAGTAAAGAGGGACATGAGTCTGTAATAGCATCTCTTAGGTCGGTGTAGTAAAGGGGGACATGTCTGTAATAGCATCTCTTAGGTCGGTGTAGTAAAGAGGGACATGAGCCTGTAATAGCATCTCTTAGGTCGGTGTAGTAAAGGGGGACATGTCTGTTATAGCATCTCTTAGGTCGGTGTAGTAAAGAGGGACATGAGCCTGTAATAGCATCTCTTAGGTCGGTGTAGTAAAGGGGGACATGAGCCTGTAATAGCATCTCTTAGGTCGGTGTAGTAAAGGAGGACATGAGTCTGTAATAGCATCTCTTAGGTCGGTGTAGTAAAGGGGGACATGAGTCTGTAATAGCATCTCTTAGGTCGGTGTAGTAAAAGAGGGACATGTCTGTAATAGCATCTCTTAGGTCGGTGTAGTAAAGGAGGACATGAGTCTGTAATAGCATCTCTTAGGTCGGTGTAGTAAAGGGGGACATGTCTGTAATAGCATCTCTTAGGTCGGTGTAGTAAAGAGGGACATGTCTGTAATAGCATCTCTTAGGTCGGTGTAGTAAAGAGGGACATGAGCCTGTAATAGCATCTCTTAGGTCGTGTAGTAAAGGGGACATGAGCCTGTAATAGCGTCTCTTAGGTCGGTGTAGTAAAGAGGGACATGAGTCTGTAATAGCATCTCTTAAGTCTGTGTAGTAAAGGGGGACATGTCTGTAATAGCATCTCTTAGGTCGGTGTAGTAAAGAGGGACATGAGTCTGTAATAGCATCTCTTAAGTCTGTGTAGTAAAGGGGCACATGTCTGTAATAGCATCTCTTAGGTCGGTGTAGTAAAGGGGGACATGAGTCTGTAATAGCATCTCTTAGGTCGGTGTAGTAAAGAGGGACATGTCTGTAATAGCGTCTCTTAGGTCGGTGTAGTAAAGGGGGACATGTCTGTAATAACATCTTTTAGGTCGGTGTAGTAAAGGGGGACATGTCTGTAATAACATCTCTTAGGTCGGTGTAGTAAAGGGGAAATGAGTCTGTAATATCATCTCTTAGGTCGGTGTAGTAAAGAGGGACATGAGCCTGTAATAGCATCTCTTAGGTCGGTGTAGTAAAGGAGGACATGAGTCTGTAATAGCATCTCTTAGGTCGGTGTAGAACAGGGGAACATGTGCCTGTAGACCACATTGCTAGTGCAGTCGCGTTGAAACTTCAGGTTAGGATGCTTTCTTTATTCCCCCGACAGAATGGGAGTCTCCCGGATGTGAGCCTGCTCTCTAATACATTCGGCAAGACACTGCAGATAATTGAATGTTTAACCATGCTCAAGTTGTAGTTGTGTATTGTGTTGAGGCCTGCAGATGTATGGTGTATATTTCATTGCTTGATACCTCTCACATACATGCATTGCACAAGCAACAACAACAACAACAACAACAACAACAACAACAACAACAACAACAACAACAACAACAACAACAACAACAACAGACACCATTACAAGCAGCACCAACTAACCTGTAACTGATGGGCACAGAGTTCAATTCTATTACAGCTCTCTTCCAATCGTCGTGTTCAGAACTGTCTTTGGGTATTCTATTTGGGTCAGTTCCCAGAATTTTCCATAGAATCCGAACTGACCTTGACTTTGTTATTTGTGTCATCTCAATGAGCTCAAGCTGTAGTATAGTGTCCTTGACCTTGTTACGATACCAGAACCGAACCTGAAGGCAGACATTTGATTACACAGTAGATCATAGTAAAACTGATGGATTGACCTCATTGCACTGGATTTTACCCATTATGTCTGGGTCCCTATCCGGAGAAATGACATATCACCTGCTGAGAGCATTGCATAAACTCTGTAGTTCCTGCTAACCCCGTGTATAGACATAAGTCATTGTCAGAATAACACAGTAGTAACATTATCATTATTTCATGTCATGATACAAGTTTGATCAGGGTATAAATGCGAATAAGGTGTTCTAGGAAACCACAGGGGAAGCACCTCCAGCCAATGAATATGGTCAATAAATCATCATCATCAAATAGCTTGTCCTGAGCAGAACTTTGCCACTTCAACAGTCCTCCGGAATTTCGCTCTCGTGTAGGTCAAATGTTTCACCTCTGCAGCCGTCATGTTCAAACCATCAGTTACATCCTAAATCCATCTTTTCCGTGGTCTTCCTCTTCTCCTCTTTGCCGGTTTGCCTCCCTCCATTATGGTCTTCGTGTCTTTGTATATGTCCAAAATACTTAAATTTTCTCTTTCTTATTTGTAGCATCAGCCAGTTTTCTTTTTTGAGTTCTTTGTCTATCTATTTGTTCTCTACTCTGTCCAAGATATACGAAGGACTCTCCTGTAATACTTATATTCAAAAGCACATATATATGTTTTTCCATTGCCTTGTTAAATGTCCACGGTCAATAAATAGATAGTGAAAATGTATTGACGAAGAGACAAGAAACAATTCTCTACCAATTAACGAAGAATTGAAAAATGTAGCTGAGGTCAAGGAGGTAATCCATTCCTTGATAAACAATAAGGCAGCGGGTGATGACAACATTATTGCAGAAATGCTCAAAGCGGCAGATGGTACAACTATTAGCCAGGTGCAAGAACTATTTAATAAAGTATGGGAAAAAGAAACTGTCCTAGATCAATTGGAAAAGGAATAATCATTAAAATCCCCCAAAAAAGGTGTTCTCAAAGATTGCAACAACTGGAGAGGGATCACCATATGTAACAGTTTCACTGTTATGCTAACTAGGTTATGGACGGGGTCAACAGAAAAGAACACCCCCATATTGTACTTGGCGTCCTTGACCAAGTTAGTAGTAAATAAATGTGTTTACCAGTCCCAACTTGCTGCCAGTAGAGTGTTAAATTCATGAAATAGGTTCTAGCCCGAGGTAGGCGAGGACTCCCGTAAAATCGAGGATCTTGAACCAGAGAAGGGACAGTTGGGAGCTTTTGGTTTGGGCAGTAAGACAGTTACTCTAGAGAAGTTGTGGAGGACGGACAGATTATATTTTTAGTGAGCGTAAGAGAGAGAATAGTTAGAATAGAGCAGCGGAACAGGAAGCCAAAATCTCTTGAGCGGAGAAGACTAGTTTTGAACACTTGAGCGTGTAAGTTAAACTTTTCGTTAATAGAGAGAAGCTGAACTAGTGTTATTTGATTTATAAGTTGTGATAGTTGTGAGAACCCACAACTGAGGATTCTTTGAAGTGTTATTTAACTTATAAGTTGTGATGAATGTGAGAACCCACAACTGAGGATTCTTTGAAGTGTTATTTTGATTATAAGTTGTGATAGATGTGAGAACCCACAACTGAGGATTCTTTGAAGTGTTATTTAACTTATAAGTTGTGATGAATGTGGGAACCCACAACTGAGGATTCTTTGAAGTGTTATTTGATTTATAAGTTGTGATGGATGTGAGAAACCACAACAGAGGATCTCTTGAACTTTTCGTTAATAGAGAGAAGCTGAACTAGTGTTATTTGATTTATAAGTTGTGATAGATGTGAGAACCCACAACTGAACATTTCTTGAACTTTGCATAATTAGTGGAGATGCTGAACTAGTGTATTTGATTTATAGGTTGTGATAGATGTGGGAAAACCCGACAGAGGGTTCCTTGAACTTTCTGTTCATTGTAGAGAAGCGCACTTAATGATTACACAATTGATTTTCAGGAAAGTTATTTATGTACTTTTGGTCTCATATCAGTTGAGAGAGTCTTTTTGGTGCAGCGTGACCTAGGATATTCTTAGAATTAGATTGTCGCGGCCACAATAGTTTACTGGCCACTATATAGATCATAGGTCAGAAGAAATAGTTGTTAGTAGTGTGTAGTAGTAGTAGTAGTAAATTCCTGGAAGTCATCGGACTGTGAAATTTAGGTCAAACAGTAGGCCGTGTAGATTGTGACTGTAAGGAGTACTAGGTAGTGTTTTATGTGGATATAATCATTAACGATTTTGTTAATTGTGTGCATATTAATTACTTAGTATTGCATGTTAATATTGTTTAATTTCAGATTGATATTGTGAAATTGTATTTTATATCGTATAATAGCGTGTATAAAATTGTCAACATGACAGAAACAAGGAAAACTTATGTTAGAAGGGGTAGTAGGTTAGAAGTTTCTTTTTTTTAGGCGCCTGATATGTTTCAACTGTCATGGGGTGGGGCATTTCGCTATGGAATGCACTAGCAGGAATTATAGGTGAAGCAGAAATTTAGGACAGAGGTCAGGGAGAAGTAGTGTTTTTAGAGACAGGCGTATTTATTCCATAAATTGCTTTAAGGAATTAAGAGCTGTCCAGAATAAGGAAGATAGACATGAAGCCAAGAAAGAATTCAGAGACATAGCGGTAGGAGATGATGAAAGTGAGGGTAACTGGAGAAATAAGGAAGATAGACATGAAGCCAAGAAAGAATTTAGAGACATAGCGGTAGGAGATGATGAAAGTGAGGGTAACTGGAACAATAAGGAAGATAGACATGAAGCCAAGAAAGAATTCAGAGACATAGCGGTAGGAGATGATGAAAGTGAGGGTAACTGGAGAAATAAGGAAGATAGACATGAAGCCAAGAAAGAATTCAGAGACATAGCGGTAGGAGATGATGAAAGTGAGGGTAACTGGAACAATAAGGAAGATAGACATGAAGCCAAGAAAGAATTTAGAGACATAGCGGTAGGAGATGATGGAAGTGAGGGTGAATGGAGAAACAAGGAAGATATGAGTAGGGAGGAAATATATAGAGTAGAAATGGCGAGAAAGAAAGAATTAACAGGGTTGAAGAAGACGATAAAAGAGTTACAGAGAGAAGATAAGGAAAAACAAGAACAATTAGAGAAGTTGAAGGAGAGAGATGACCTGATTGAGAAGTTACGATCAGATATTGAAGACAAAGGCAAGCAAGATGACTTAATAGAGGAGCTATACGATGAGATAAACGAGTTGAGAGGCGAGTTGAACTTTTTGAGGGTGTCAGGTGCCGAAGGTAGGAAGAAGTCTGTAGAGAGGGTGCAGCAAAAACATAATAGACAGAGAATAGAAAAGGCCGGCAGTGCAGCCAGGAAAAAGGTGATACAAGTGGCAGAGGTTAGAGAAAGGAAGGAAACAGAAGGCAGAACTTACTCAGGCTGCCTGGGACGAGCTAGTGAAGGCTAGGAAATTAGAAATGGCAGCTAGAAGAGAAATGGAGAAGCAAATGGCGAAGGAGGGGAAACAGAAGCGAGTATGCTATGTAGGTGATGAAAGACGTGAAGTATGGATAAAGGTATGAGTAGCACTGTGTGTGCAGGAGTGTTAAGAGATAACACTGTATGTGTGCATGGGTATTAAGAGATAGCACTGTGTGTGCATTGTAATTAAGAGATGAATATTAAGAGTAGCACTGTGTGTGCAGGTGTATTAAGAGATAGCACTGTGTGTGCATTGATATTAAGAGTAGCACTGTGTGTGCACTGTTATTAAGAGGTAGCACTGTGTGTGCATTTGATATGAGTAGCACTGTGTGTGCAGGTATATGAAAAGGGAACACTGTGTGTGCACTGAGAAATATGTTGGATGTACATTAGAAATAGAGGAGAGATGCATTGGAGATATGCATCATCTTTGAAATATTTAGAGGAGATAACGGGTCTTAATAGTATGGAGATAGCGCTGTGTGAGTTCAGATGGTGCAGTGGGCACTGATATGCGGTGTGTATTAGAGAGACAGTGCATGGTGGGTGCATTTGTTTTGGAGAGATTTAGAGAAAAAAATGGTATGTGTACCATGGAGATAGCGATGTGGGAGTAACTTGGATTTTTTTTTTTAGAAAGAGTTATAGATGTCCCGCCCCAAAGGGAAAGGGAATTACCTGGTTGTAAAATTTTATTGACAATCGCGTAGCATTCGACTGAGAGAAGAGTAGGTGAGGAAATGTACATATTGTAATTTTTTTGTATGTGTAACCAGTGTGTCACTAAGCTTTTGACCTGGTTAATGTCCTTGTACTGATAACTTATATGCTGGGAGTTCGCAGAGAGGCGATGTATGAGTGGTGCATGTTAAAGTGTGTTATGACATTGAGTTATTATATCTCCATTCAATTAGTACTATGTATGGAGACAGTGAATTGTGGGTACCTTAACAAGCTGGTTACTGTGCATATTAGAAGCTGTGCATTGTGAGGGCACTAGAGATATGCAGAGGCGTACGAGAGATGTGTACCTAGAGAGAAACAGGTTATATTGAGAGATCAGCTTTGCGACTAAAGAGATAGTGCTGTGTGCACATTAAGGAGAATACAGAGCTACAGAGAGGAGATGGTAGGGAGTCGGGCAGAGAATGTATCATGGAAAATTCCACCAGCAAAATGGTTTCACCACTTATTCTCCATGAGCACATTGTCTATCCGGCTATAGGTGTCCTGCATTGGCTCGACCGATCCTAGATGGCTCTTACCATTTTATTTTTTGGTGTTTGTCTGTTTCCGATGTAATCTCTGGTTTGTGCATTACTACCATGTGTTGCTGCATTTAAAATGGATATGTATAATATGTTGTCGTGGACATGAAATTGCTGAATTATGCCATTTTTGTATAATTTAAGATATGCATCATTGATTATTGTTGTCTGTTATGGTCATATGGACCTTTATAACTGTTACCTTAATACCATGTAGTTGAATTGACATGAATATGATGAATTTTTGCTTTGACATATGTATGCTAGATCCTGATACTGTCCTATGGGATGTGTTTTTTTTCATCCTGGTCAATTACCGTACCCTGACTAGGTCATTTTAAGAGCTGTGCATGGAAGGCACAAGGGGAGAATAATGAGGAGATAATCAGATTTATGACTTGCGGTCCGAGTAGACGAACGGCCCGAGGTGTTCACACCTCCATTTGGTTTGACCAGTCTCCAATGAAGGTTACAATTTTTTTGCTAGGAGATCACGGATGAAAATTGAATGGTTAATGTATGTAAACATTTCAAGGATTGAATGTATTGATCTAGCGATGTATATTGATGTTAATGTTGCATTTATGAGCCAGAGTGGAAAATGACACTCACCTAATGTAATTGTTTTGCTTTCAACACATGATGATTGTATACAAACGTTTTCATAGGTTTTATGTTGTAGATGGTTTAGAACATTGTTATATTTCGACTGGATCAGTTGGAAGATTGATGGTGGGACTTTAGGATAGTGTAGGGAGAAGGGGACTTTAGAACTTTATGGATAGAGCTAAAGTTCTAGATGGCATGGGATGGTCTGTAACAGTTTCACTGTTATGCTAACTAGGTTATGGACGGGGGGTCAACAGAGAAAAGAACACCCCCATATTGTACTTGGCGTCCTTGACCAAGTTAGTAGTAAATAAATGTGTTTACCAGTCCCAACTTGCTGCCAGTAGAGTGTTAAATTCATGAAATAGGTTCTAGTCCGAGGTAGGCGAGGACTCCCGTAAAATCGAGGATCTTGAACCAGAGAAGGGACAGTTGGGAGCTTTTGGTTTGAGCAGTAAGACAGTTACTCTAGAGAAGTTGTGGAGGACGGACAGATTATTTTTTAGTGAGCGTAAGAGAGAGAATAGTTAGAATAGAGCAGCGGAACGGGAAGCCAAAATCTCTTGAGCGGAGAAGACTAGTTTTGAACACTTGAGCGTGTAAGTTAAACTTTTCGTTAATAGATAGAAGCTGAACTAGTGTTATTTGATTTATAAGTTGTGATAGTTGTGAGAACCCACAACTGAGGATTCTTTGAAGTGTTATTTAACTTATAAGTTGTGATGAATGTGAGAACCCACAACTGAGGATTCTTTGAAGTGTTATTTTGATTATAAGTTGTGATAGATGTGAGAACCCACAACTGAGGACTCTTTGAAGTGTTATTTAACTTATAAGTTGTGATGAATGTGGGAACCCACAACTGAGGATTCTTTGAAGTGTTATTTGATTTATAAGTTGTGATGAATGTGAGAACCCACAACTGAACATTTCTTGAACTTTGCATAATTAGTGGAGATGCTGAACTAGTGTATTTGATTTATAGGTTGTGATAGATGTGGGAAAACCCGACAGAGGGTTCCTTGAACTTTCTGTTCATTGTAGAGAAGCGCACTTAATGATTACACAATTGATTTTCAGGAAAGTTATTTATGTACTTTTGGTCTCATATCAGTTGAGAGAGTCTTTTTGGTGCAGCGTGACCTAGGATATTCTTAGAATTAGATTGTCGCGGCCACAATAGTTTACTGGCCACTATATAGATCATAGGTCAGAAGAAATAGTTGTTAGTAGTGTGTAGTAGTAGTAGTAGTAAATTCCTGGAAGTCATCGGACTGTGAAATTTAGGTCAAACAGTAGGCCGTGTAGATTGTGACTGTAAGGAGTACTAGGTAGTGTTTTATGTGGATATAATCATTAACGATTTTGTTAATTGTGTGCATATTAATTACTTAGTATTGCATGTTAATATTGTTTAATTTCAGATTGATATTGTGAAATTGTATTTTATATCGTATAATAGCGTGTATAAAATTGTCAACATGACAGAAGCAGGGAAAACTTATGTTAGAAGGGGTAGTAGGTTAGAAGTTTCTTTTTTTTAGGCGCCTGATATGTTTCAACTGTCATGGGGTGGGGCATTTCGGGCATGTACTTTTGGTCTCATATCAGTTGAGAGAGTATGTATGTACGTTTACCAGTTTAGATATACAATATATATAGATACCAATAAACTTGTATAAGTTGTTTAGACAGTCTTGTGTGAATTTAATGTAGTCGATTGTCAGGTGTCGGACTTAGTGGTAGATGCTATTTTTTTCTCTTTATATTTCTGGGACATTGTACCAGCTAGTCTGTTATACATATTATCAGTAATAAAATTAAAAGAGCAGTGGATACAACCCTGAGAGAAGAACAATCTGGTTTTAGACCTGGGAGAATCTGCCCAAGAGTGAAAACTCGCAGCTCTGGTTAGAAGAAGAAGACCTGGGAGAAGCTGATTAGACTAAATAATAACACTAAGACTAATCTTGAAGGAACATATTGAGAAACAGTAATCACATATATGAAATTTTATCGATTAAAATACATTCAGGTAATTATTATACCACAAACGAGACATAACTTACAGATGGCACATACCAGAACCTACCTGACATACGGCACCTACCTGGCAGACGGCACCTACCTGACAGACGGCCCTACCTGACAGACGGCACCTACCTGACAGACGGCACCTACCTGACAGACGGCACATACCAGACAGACGGCACCTACCTGACAGACGGCACATACCAGACAGACGGCACCTACCTGACAGACGGCACCTACCTGACAGACGGCACCTACCTGACAGACGGCACATACCTGACAGACGGCACCTACCGGACAGACGGCACATACCTGACAGACGGCACATACCTGACAGACGGCACATACCTGACAGACGGCACCTACCTGACAGACGGCACCTACCTGACAGACGGTACCACCTGACAGACGCACACCAGACAGACGGTACCTACCTGACAGATGGCACATACCAGACAGACGGCACCTACCTGACAGACGGCACATACCAGACAGACGGCACATACCAGACAGACGGCACCTACCTGACAGACGGCACCACCTGAGCGCACCTACCTGGCAGACGGCACCTACCTGGCAGACGGCACCTACCTGACAGACGGCACTACCTGACAGACGCACATATCTGTCAGACGGCACCTACCGACAGACGGCACCTACCTGACATACGGCACATACCTGACAGACGGCACCTACCTGACGACGCACCTACCTGACAGACGGCACATACCAGACAGACGGCACCTACCTGACAGACGGCACATACCTGACAGACGGCACATACCAGACAGACGGCACCTACCTGACAGACGGCACCTAACTGACAGACGGCACATACCAGACAGACGGCACCTACGCAGACGGAACATACCAGACAGACGGCACATACCAGACAGACGGCACCTACCTAACAGACGGCACATACCAGACAGACGGACCATACCAAGCAGACGGCACATACCAGAACATACCAGACAGACGGCACATACCAGACAGACGGCACATACCAGAACATACCAGACAGAGCACACCTACTGACAGACGGCACATACCAGACAGACGGCACATACCAGACAGACGGCACATACCAGAACATACCAGACAGACGGCACCTACCTGACAGACGGCACATACCAGACAGACGGCACATACCAGACAGACGGCACCTACCTGACAGACGACACATACCAGACAGACGGCCCATACCAAACAGACGGCACATACCAGAACATACCAGACAGACGGCCTATACCAAACAGACGGCACATACCAGAATATACAGACAGACGGCACATACCAGACAGACGGCCCATATCAAACAGACTGCACATACCAGAACATACATTAGGGACGCACAAACCAGACAGACGGCACATTCCAGACAGACGGCACATACCAGAACATACCAGACAGACGAAACATACCATAACATACCTTACAGGCGGCACATACCAGAACATACCAGACAGACGGCACATACCAGAACATACCTTAGAGACGCACAAACCAGACAGACGGCACATTCCAGACAGACGACACATACCAGAACATACCTTACAGACGGCATATACCAGAACATACCTTACAAACGGCACATACCAGAACATACCTTACAGGCGGCACAAACCAGACAGACGGCACATACCAGACAGACGGGGCATACCTTACAGACGGCACATACCTTACAGACGTCACATACCAGACAGACGGCACATACCAGACAGACGGCACATACCAGAACATACCTTACAAGCACCATCTCCTGTGAGCTGGGGCTGTAATGAGACGCTGCGTAGAATGGCATGATCTCCCCGTGAAGTATTGGCAAAGACAACTTGTAGATATTTCTCTGTCAATACAGTGTTCATTATGTAAGAGTGGAGTGCTGATGTATACGAGTGCAGTGCTGATGTATAAGAGTGCAGTGCTGATGTGTAACATTGGAGTGTTGATGTGTAACATTGGAGTGTTGATGTGTAAAAGCGGGATGGGGATGATCGAGAGCGAGGGGTGATATGCGACTGTGGTGGGCTGATATATAAAAATGGAGTGTTGATGTGCAAGAGTGAAAAGACCAGTGGCGGAATAGGTCTACACATGTGGGTTACCTGGTGACAAGGGTGGAGAGAGGAAGGAGGGTGAGGGAGAGGGTGGGGGTGGGTAAAGGAAACCTGTAACTATAAAACTATCATTTAAAAGAGCCGTAATTCTATTTAACTTTTGTCGCAACTGTATATGATTGGTCACACACTATTTCGGTGCTATACCAAAAATGTTTCATTAAAATTAATTAGTAAAACGTCAATGTTATAGTTGCATAGAATAATAATACTGCAGCATCTAGTTGCATAGAGTAATAATATTGCAGCATCTAGTTGCATACAGTAATAATATTGCAGCATCTAGTTGCATACAGTAATAATATTGCAACATCTATTATATTTTAATTTGGAATATTTTAAACATATTGTCTTAGGTCAGGGTGGGGAGGAGTGCACTTCATCAGAGGCCTACATACATCTGGTGTTAACCTGGCCAGTCTTCCCCTGGGAGAGACCGGCAGACGGTTGTAATTATCAAATATCGCATGTCACCGTATGTTTAATATTACATAGATCAAGTAGAAATATCATAGATATATGTATAGATGTTTGATAGCAGCCACGTGTCACTACTACTCACCAGGTGCTAGGTGAGATAACCCCCTTTTTTTGGGGTGTATCATCTCCTCGTTCAATACTGTACTGTTCTGTACTCTCCACTGGAAGTTGTTGTTGCCTGGGTTGACGCTATACCACACACACTCCATACAATCAAAGTTGCAGTTGTGAAGTTGCTGGTAACCCAAGAAGTGATCTGTTGACAACAGGAAATCTCATTCATTCTAGCACAAGAGCAAAATGTGTACAAAATGTGTACAAGATGTGTACAAGATGCGTACAGTAATATTATTTAGCGTGTACAACCATATTCTTTAGCGTGTACAAAAATATTCTTTAGCGTGTACAAAAATATTCTTTAGCGTGAACAACCATATGTTTAGTATGCACAACATTATCGTTAGTGTGTACACCCGATAAGTCGTACCGGGAGAATAAAGGATGGTGTGTACATGAGACATATACATTCCACATGTACACAAAATGGCAAACAATGAAAACTAGATTTGTTTAATAGAACAAACAGGAAAATAGACTTCAATACTAGAATAAACAGAGAACGTGTGGAGTAAAGTAGTACAACAAACAGATAACTCGTAGACTAAAGTAGTACAACAAACAGAGAACTTGTAGACTAAAGTAGTACAACAAACAGAGAACTTGTAGACTAAAGTAGTACAACAAACAGAGAACTTGTAGACTAAAGTAGTACAACAAACAGAGAACTTGTAGACTAAAGTAGTACAACAAACAGAGAACGTGTGGAGTAAAGTAGTACAACAAACAGAGAACTTGTAGACTAAAGTAGTACAACAAACAGAGAACTTGTAGACTAAAGTAGTACAACAAACAGAGAACTCGTAGTCTAAAGTAGTACAACAAACAGAGAACTCGTAGACTAAAGTAGTACAACAAACAGATAACTCGTAGACTAAAGTAGTACAACAAACAGATAACTCGTATACTAAAGTAGTACAACAAACAGATAACTCGTAGACTAAAGTAGTACAACAAACAGAGAACGTGTAGACTAAAGTAGTACAACAAACAGAGAACTCGTAGACTAAAGTAGTACAACAAACAGAGAACTTGTAGACTAAAGCAGTACAACAAACAGAGAACTTGTAGACTAAAGTAGTACAACAAACAGAGAACTTGTAGACTAAAGTAGTACAACAAACAGAGAACTTGTAGACTAAAGTAGTACAACAAACAGAGAACTTGTAGACTAAAGTAGTACAACAAACAGAAACTGTAACTAAGTAGTACAACAAACAGAGAACTTGTAGACTAAAGTAGTACAACAAACAGATAACTCGTAGACTAAAGTAGTACAACAAACAGATAACTCGTAGACTAAAGTAGTACAATAAACAGAGAACTCGTAGACTAAAGTAGTACAACAAACAGATAACTACTAGACTAAAGTAGTACAACTAACAGATAACTAGTAGACTAAAGTAGTACAACAAACAGAAACTTGTAGACTAAAGTAGTACAACAAACAGAATGTCATTTGACTAAGAAACTACGTCAACATGTATCTAAGTCCATGTGACTAAGACAAACACTGAGAATTGTATGATAAACAGTCATGATGAAGTGTACTAAGTCAGCACTGAAGAGATTAGTATGAAGTAAACAGTCTGGTCTGTGATGAGTGTACTAATGTCAGCACTGAAGAGATTAGTTGAAGTAAACAGTCTAGTCGGTAGAGTGTACTAATGTCAGCACTGAAGAGATTAGTATGAAGTAAACAGTCTAGTCTGTGTATGAGTGTACTAATGTCAGCACTGAAGAGATTAGTATGAAGTAAACAGTCTGGTCTGTGTATGAGTGTACTAATGTCAGCACTGAAGAGATTAGTATGAAGTAAACAGTCTAGTCTGTGTATGAGTGTACTAATGTCAGCACTGAAGAGATTAGTATGAAGTAAGCAGTCTGTCTGTGTATGAGTGTACTAATGTCAGCACTGAAGAGATTAGTATGAAGTAAGCAGTCTAGTCTGTGTATGAGTGTACTAATGTCAGCACTGAAGAGATTAGTATGAAGTAAACAGTCTAGTCTGTGTATGAGTGTACTAATGTCAACACTGAAGAGATTAGTATGAAGTAAACAGTCTAGTCTGTGTATGAGTGTACTAATGTCAGCACTGAAGAGATTAGTATGAAGTAAGCAGTCTAGTCTGTGTATGAGTGTACTAATGTCAGCACTGAAGAGATTAGTATGAAGTAAGCAGTCTAGTCTGTGTATGAGTGTACTAATGTCAGCACTGAAGAGATTAGTATGAAGTAAACAGTCTAGTCTGTGTATGAGTGTACTAATGTCAGCACTGAAGAGATTAGTATGAAGTAAACAGTCTAGTCTGTGTATGAGTGTACTAATGTCAGCACTGAAGAGATTAGTATGAAGTAAACAGTCTGGTCTGTGTATGAGTGTACTAATGTCAGCACTGAAGAGATTAGAATGAAGTAAACAGTCTAGTCTGTGTATGAGTGTACTAATGTCAGCACTGAAGAGATTAGTATGAAGTAAACAGTCTAGTCTGTGTATGAGTGTACTAATGTCAGCACTGAAGAGATTAGTATGAAGTAAGCAGTCTAGTCTGTGTATGAGTGTACTAATGTCAGCACTGAAGAGATTAGTATGAAGTAAACAGTCTAGTCTGTGTATGAGTGTACTAATGTCAGCACTGAAGAGATTAGTATGAAGTAAGCAGTCTAGTCTGTGTAAGTAAGTAAAGTAAAGGAACCCTTTCATACCTCGTGGTATATAGGTCAATACAGTGTTAGGCCTGTATTTTTCATTGACCGTCGGCACACGATGGGTGATGTGGTCAGTATCACGCCGGCCGCCTTTACTTTCCCAGAGCATGTCTGGTACCCAGTTGAGGCTGGGTCGACCTGAGAGCCGTCGCGGTCGGGAAAAATTCCACGCGCATTGCGGAGCTGAACCCAGACCACCAGCCTTGCGAAGCGAGTTCACTAACAACTACGCTACAGCGGCTCTCTAGTCTGTGTATGAGTGTACTAATGTCAGCACTGAAGAGATTAGTATGAAGTAAGCAGTCTAGTCTGTGTATGAGTGTACTAATGTCAGCACTGAAGAGATTAGTATGAAGTAAGCAGTCTGGTCTGTGTATGAGTGTACTAATGTCAGCACTGAAGAGATTAGTATGAAGTAAACAGTCTAGTCTGTGTATGAGTGTACTAATGTCAGCACTGAAGAGATTAGTATGAAGTAAACAGTCTAGTCTGTGTATGAGTGTACTAATGTCAGCACTGAAGGGTAGGAGCGTCATTGTCGTCGTTTATCATAATAAGACAACACCTTCCAGGCATATTGGTTTTTTTTTTTGTCTTGTCACTTCCGGTACAGTATTTTTGCTATCAATATAAATGCATTTCTTTTTCACAATGTTCGATGTCAGCGGTCTGTTAGATGTCAACGGCTTGTTCACTGTCAACTGTTTGCTGTTAACTGTCTGCTGTCAACAGATTCTTTGCTGTCAACGTTTACTGTGAACTGTTTGCTGTCAACTGTTTGCTGTCAACGGTCAGTTTGCTGTCAACTCTTTGCTGTCAACGATCTGTTTGCTGTCAATAGCGTGTTTGCTGTCAACGGTCTGTTTGCTGTCAACAGCTTGTTTGCTGTCAACGGAAGCGAAATGTAGTCAAACGACGTAAGAAGCTGGTTAGCTAGTTGCTGTAGGTGTTGCTATGTGTGGTTGACAGAATCGTTTAATATATGTGTGGTTAATTCAAGTCTAATATATGTGTGGTTAATTCAAGTCTAATATATGTGTGGTTAATTCAAGTCTAATATATGTGTGGTTGACAGACTGGACTAAACTATGTGTGGTTGACAGAATAGTCTAATATATGTGTGGTTGATAGAATAGTCTAATATATGTGTGGTTGACAGAATAGTCTAATATATTTGTGGTTGATAGAATAGTCTAATATATGTGTGGTTGACAGAATAGTCTAATATATTTGTGGTTGATAGAATAGTCTAATATATGTGTGGTTGACAGAATAGTCTAATATATGTGTGGTTAATAAAATAGTCTAATATACGTGTGGTTTACAGAATGGACTAAAATATGTGTGGTTGACAGAATAGTCTAATATATGTGTGGTTGATAGAATAGTCTAATATATGTGTGGTTGACAGAATTGTCTAATATATGTGTGGTTGACAGAATAGTCTAATATATGTGTGGTTGACAGAATAGTCTAATATATGTGTGTTTAATTGAAGTCTAATATATGTGTGGTTGACAGAATTGTCTAATATATGTGTGGTTGATAGAATAGTCTAATATCTGTGTGGTTGACAGAATGGACTAAACTATGTGTGGGTGACAGAATGGACTAATCTATGTGAGGTTGACAGAATAGTCTAATATCTGTGTGGTTGATAGAATAGTCTAATATATGTGTGGTTGATAGAATAGTCTAATATATGTGTCGTTAATAGAATAGTCTAATATATGTGTGGTTGACAGAATAGTCTAATGTATGTGTGGTTGATAGAATACTCTAATATATGTGTGGTTGACAGAATAGTCTAATATATGTGTGGTTGATAGAATAGTCTAATATCTGTGTGGTTGACAGAAAGGTCTAAACTATGTGTGGGTGACAGAATGAACTAAACTATGTATGGTTTCACAGAATAGTCTAACATATGTGTGGTTAATAGAATAGTCTAATATATGTGTGGTTGATAGAATAGTCTAATATAGTGTGTGGTTGACAGAATAGTCTAATATATGTGTGGTCTCAAGAATAGTCTAATATATGTGTGTTTACTGATTCAGTCTAAATATGTGTGTGACAGTTAGCTCAATATATGTGTTAATTGATGTCTCAATATATGGTGGTTGATGAATCGGCTTCTAAATATGTTGGTTAATTGAAGTCAATATCACGTGTGGTTGATCAGAATGGACTTAAACTATGTGTGGTGACAGAATGACTAAATTATGTGTGGTTGATAGAATAGTCTAATATATGTGTCGTTAATAGAATAGTCTAATATATGTGTGGTTGACAGAATGAACTAGACTATGTGTGGTTGACAGAATAGTCTAACATATGTGTGGTTATAGAATAGTCTAATATATGTGTGGTTATAGTCTAATATATGTGGTTGACAGAATGACTAAACTATGTGTGGTGACAGAATGGACTAATTATTTGTGGTTGATATAATAGTCTAATATATGTGTGGTTGAAAATAGTCTAATATATGTGTGGTTGAATAATAATGACTAAACTATGTGTGGTTGACAGAATAGTCTAATACATGTGTGGTTGACAGAATAGTCTATTATATTTGTGGCTGATAGAATAGTGTAATATATGTGTGGTTGACAGAATAGTCTAATATATGTGTGGTTAATAGAATAGTCTAATATATGTTTGGTTGACAGAATGGACTAAACTATGTGTGTTGACAGAATAGTCTAATATATGTGTGGTTGAAGAATAGTCTAATATATGTGTGTTGATAGAATCGTCTAATATATGTGTGGTTGACAGAATAGTCTAATATTGAGTGGTGATAGAATAGTCTAATATATGTGTGGTTGACAGAATTGTCTAATATCTGTGGTTGATAGAATAGTCTAATATAAGTGTGGTTAATTGAAATCTAATATATGTGTGGTTGATAGAATAGTCTAATATATGTGTGGTTGACAGAAAAGTCTAATATATGTGTGGTTGATAGAATAGTCTAATATCTGTGTGGTTGACAGAATGACTAAACTATGTGTGTGACAGAATAGCTAAATATTGTGATTGATAGAATAGTCTATTATATGTGTGGTTGACAGAATAGTCTAATAATATGTAGGTTAATTAAGTATAATATATGTGTGGTTGACTAGAATGACTAAACTATGTGTGGTTGACAGAATAGTCTAATATATTTGTGGTTGACAGAATAGTCTAATATATGTGTGGTTGATAGAATAGTCTAATATATGTGTGGTTTACAAATAGTCTAATATATGTGTGGTTGACAGAATAGTCTAATATATGTGTGGTTGACAGATTAGTCTAATATATGTGTGGTTAATTGAAGACTAATATATGTGTGGTTGATAGAATAGTCTAATATATGTGTGGTTAATTGAAGTCTAATATATGTGTGGTTGACAGAATGGACTAAACTATGTGTGGTTGACATAATGAACTAAACTATGTGTGGTTGACAGAATAGTCTAATATATTGTGTTGAAGAAAAGTCTAATATATGTGTGGTTGATAGAATAGTCTAACTCTGTGTGGTTGACAGAATGACTAAACATATGTGGTGACAGAATGAATAGTCTATGTGATTATAGATAGTCAATATAGTTGAAGAATAGTCAATATATAGTGTGGTTGACAGAATGGACTAAACTATGTGTGGTTGACAGAATGAACTAAACTATGTGTGGTTGACAGAATAGTCTAAATAATGTGTGGTTAATAGAAAAGTCTAATATATGTGTGGATATATAGTCAAATAGGTGGAATAAAAGTCTAATATGTGTGGTTGACAGACTGACTAAACATGTGGTTTACAGAATAGTCAAATATATGTGTGGTTAATAGAATAGTATAATATATGTGTGGTTGACAGAATAGTCTAATATATGTGTGGTTAATAAAATAGTCTAATATATGTGTGATTGACAGAATGGACTAAACTATGTGTGGTTGACAGAATAGTCTAATAAGTGTGGTTGATAGAATAGTCTAATATATGTGTGGTTGACAGAATCGTCTAATATATGTGTGGTTGACAGAATAGTCTAATATATGTGTGGTTGACAGAATAGTCTAAATATATGTGGTAATAGAATAGCTAATAGTGTGTTATATAATAGTCTAATATATGTGTGGTTAATAAAATAGTCTAATATATGGTGACAGACTACTAAACTATTTGTGGTTGACAGAATAGTCTAATATATAGTGTGATTGATAGAATAGTCTAATATATGTGTGGTTTATAGAATAGTCTAATATATGTGTGGTTGACAGAATGGACTAAACTATGTGTTGATAGATGAATAAACAATGTGTGGTTGACAGAATAGTCTAATATATTGTGGTTAATTGATAGTCTAATATATGTGTGGTTGACTGAATATACTAATATATGTGTGGTTTACAGAATAGTCTAATATTTGTGTGGTTGACAGAATAGTCTAATATATGTGTGGTTGAAATAGTCTAATACATGTGTGGTTTATTGAAGTCTAATATATGTGTTGTTGATAGAATAGTCTAATATATGTGTGGTTGACAGAATAGTCTAATATATGTGTGGTTAATAGAAAAGTCTAATATATGTGTGGTTGATAGAATAGTCTAATATATGTGTGGTTGACAGAATAGTCTAATATCTGTGTGGTTGACAGAATGGACTAAACTATGTGTGGTGACAGAATGACTAACTTATGTGTGGTGACAGAATAGTCTAAATATTTGTGGTTATAAAATAGTCTAATATATGTGTGGTTGATAGAATAGTCTAATATATGTGTGGTTAATAAAATAGTCTAATATATGTGTGGTTGACAGAATGGACTAAAGTATGTGTGGTTGACAGAATCGTCTAATATATGTGTGGTTGATTGAATAGTCTAATATATGTGTGGTTTACAGAATAGTCTAATATATGTGTGGTTGATAGAATAGTCTAATATCTGTGTGGTTGAATTGAGTCTAAATATGTGTGGTTGATAGAATAGTCTAATATATGTGTGGTTGACAGAATAGTCTAATATATGTGTGGTTAATAGAATAGTCTAATATATGTGTGGTTGATAGAATAGTCTAATATATGTGTGGTTGACAGAATAGTCTAATATATTTGTGGTTGACAGAATAGTCTAAATCTGTGTGGTTGAAGAAGACTTAAACTATGTGTGGTGACAGAATGACTAATCTATGTGGTGACAGAATAGTCTAATATATGTGTGGTTAATAAAATAGTCTAATATATGTGTGGTTGATAGAATAGTCTAATATATGTGTGGTTAATAAAATAGTCTAATATATGTGTGGTTGACAGAATGGACTAAACTATGTGTGGTTGATAGAATAGTCTAATATATGTGTGGTTGATAGAATAGTCTAAACTATGTGTGGTTGACAGAATAGTCTAATATATTTGTGGTTGATTGAATAGTCTAATATATGTGTGGTTACAGAATTTCTCAATATATGTGTAGTTGACAGAATAGTCTAATATATGTGTGGTTGACAGATTAGTCTAAATATATGTGGTTTTTTGAAGATTCTAATATATGTGTGTTGATAGAATAGTCTAATATATGTGTGGTTGAAGAATAGTCTAATATATGTGTGGTTAATAGAATAGCAAAATATTGTGGTTGATAGAATAGTCTAATATATTGTGATTAATAAATAGTCTAATATATGTGTGGTTAATGAAGTCTAATATATGTGTGGTTGATCAGAATAGCTAAATATGTGTGGTTGACAGAATAGTCTAATATATGTGTGGTTTACAGAATAGTCTAATATATGTGTGGTTGATAGAATAGTCTAATATATGTGTGGTTGACAGAATAGTCTAATATATGTGTGGTTGATAGAATAGTCTAATATCTGTGTGGTTGACAGAATGACTAAACTATGTGTGGTTGATATTAGTCTAATATATGTGTGGTTACATGAAGACTAAACTATTGTGTTGTATAATGAACTAAACTATGTGTGGTTGACAGAATAGTCTAATATATTTGTGGTTGATAGAATAGTCTAATATATGTGTGGTTGACAGAATAGTCTAATATATGTGTGGTTATAAAATAGTCTAATATATGTTGGTTGACAGAATGGACTAATATATGTGTGGTGACAGAATAGTCTAATATATGTGTGGTTGACAGAATAGTCTAATATTGTGTGGTTACATGAAAAGTCTAATATATGTGTGGTTGATAGAATAGTCTAATATCTGTGTGGTTGACAGAATGACAAACTATGGGTGACAAATGAACTAATTGTGTGATTGATAGAATAGTCTAATATATGTGTGGTTAATAGAATAGTCTAATATATGTGTGGTTGATAGAATGGACTAAACTATGTGTGGTTGACAGAATGAACTAAACTATGTGTGGTTGACAGAATAGTCTAACATATGTGTGGTTAATAGAATAGTCTAATATATGTGTGGTTGATATAATAGTCTAATATATGTGTGGTTGACAGAATAGTCTAATATATGTGTGGTTGACAGACTGGACTAAACTATGTGTGGTTAATAGAATAGTCTAATATATGTGTGGTTAATAGAATAGTCTAATATATTTGTGGTTGATAGAATAGTCTAATATATGTGTGGTTAATAAAATAGTCTAATATATGTGTGTGACAGAATGGACTAAACTATGTGTGGTGACAGAATAGTCTAATATATGTGTGGTTATAAATAGTCTAATATATGTGTGGTTGACAGAATAGTCTAATATATGTGTGGTTGAAAGAATAGTCTAATATATGTGTGGTTGACAGAATAGTCTAACATATTGTGGTTAATAGAATAGTCTAATATATGTGTGTTGATTATAGTAATATATGGTTAATAGTCTATACATGTGTGGTTGACAGACTGACTAAATATTTGTGGTTGACAGAATAGTCTAATATATATGTGATTGTAAGAATATCTAATATATGTGTGGTTAATAGAATAGTCTAATATATGTGTGGTTGACAGAATGGACTAAACTATGTGTGGTTGACAGAATGAACTAAAAATGTGTGTTGACAGAATAGTCTAACATATGTGTGGTTATAGAATAGTCTAATATATGTGTGGTTGATTGAATAGTCTAATATATGTGTGGTTTAAGAATAGTCTAATATTGTGTGGTTATAGAATAGTCTAATATATGTGTGGTTGAATATAGTCTAATATATGTGTGGTTTATTGAAGTCTAATATATGTGTTGTTGATAGAATAGTCTAATATATGTGTGGTTGACAGAATAGTCTAATATATGTGTGGTTAATAGAATAGTCTAATATATGTGTGGTTGATAGAATAGTCTAATATATGTGTGGTTGACAGAATAGTCTAATATTGTGTGGTTGACAGAATAGACTAAATATGTGTGGTGACAGAATGGACTAATTTATGTGTGGTGACAGAATAGTCTAATATTGTGTGGTTATAAATAGTCTAATATATGTGTGGTTGATAGAATAGTCTAATATATGTGTGGTTAATAAAATAGTCTAATATATGTGTGGTTGACAGAATGGACTAAAGTATGTGTGGTTGACAGAATAGTCTAATATATGTGTGGTTGATTGAATAGTCTAATATATGTGTGGTTTACAGAATAGTCTAATATATGTGTGGTTGACAGAATAGTCTAATATATGTGTGGTTAATTGAAGTCTAATATATGTGTGGTTGATAGAATAGTCTAATATATGTGTGGTTGACAGAATAGTCTAATATATGTGTGGTTAATAGAATAGTCTAATATATGTGTGGTTGATAGAATAGTCTAATATATGTGTGGTTGACAGAATAGTCTAATATATTTGTGGTTGATAGAATAGTCTAATATCTGTGTGGTTGACAGAATGGACTAAACTATGTGTGGGTGACAGAATGGACTAATCTATGTGTGGGTGACAGAATAGTCTAACATATGTGTGGTTAATAAAATAGTCTAATATATGTGTGGTTGATAGAATAGTCTAATATATGTGTGGTTAATAAAATAGTCTAATATCTGTGTGGTTGACAGAATGGACTAAACTATGTGTGGTTGATAGAATAGTCTAATATATGTGTGGTTGATAGAATAGTCTAATATATGTGTGGTTGACAGAATAGTCTAATATATTTGTGGTTGATTGAATAGTCTAATATATGTGTGGTTTACAGAATATTCTAATATATGTGTAGTTGACAGAATAGTCTAATATATGTGTGGTTGACAGATTAGTCTAATATATGTGTGGTTTATTGAAGTCTAATATATGTGTTGTTGATAGAATAGTCTAATATATGTGTGGTTGACAGAATAGTCTAATATATGTGTGGTTAATAGAATAGTCTAATATATGTGTGGTTGATAGAATAGTCTAATATATGTGTGGTTAATAAAATAGTCTAATATATGTGTGGTTAATTGAAGTCTAATATATGTGTGGTTGATAGAATAGCCTAATATATGTGTGGTTGACAGAATAGTCTAATATATGTGTGGTTAATAGAATAGTCTAATATATGTGTGGTTGATAGAATAGTCTAATATATGTGTGGTTAATAAAATAGTCTAATATATGTGTGGTTGATAGAATAGTCTAATATATGTGTGGTTAATAAAATAGTCTAATATATGTGTGGTTGACAGCATGGACTAAACTATGTGTGGTTGACAGAATAGTCTAATATATGTGTGGTTGATACAATAGTCTAATATATGTGTGGTTGACAAAATAGTCTAATATATGTGTGGTTTACAGAATAGTCTAATATATGTGTGATTGACAGATTAGTCTAATATATGTGTGGTTAATTGAAGTCTAATATATGTGTGGTTGATTGAATAGTCTAATATATGTGTGGTTGATAGAATAGTCTAATATATGTGTGGTTGATACAATAGTCTAATATATGTGTGGTTGACAAAATAGTCTAATATATGTGTGGTTGATTGAATAGTCTAATATATGTGTGGTTAATAAAATAGTCTAATATATGTGTGGTTGACAGAATGGACTAAACTATGTGTGGTTGACAGAATAGTCTAATATATGTGTGGTTGATACAATAGTCTAATATATGTGTGGTTGACAAAATAGTCTAATATATGTGTGGTTTACAGAATAGTCTAATATATGTGTGGTTGACAGATTAGTCTAATATATGTGTGGTTAATTGAAGTCTAATATATGTGTGGTTGATTGAATAGTCTAATATATGTGTGGTTGATAGAATAGTCTAATATATGTGTGGTTGATACAATAGTCTAATATATGTGTGGTTGACAGAATAGTCTAATATATGTGTGGTTGATTGAATAGTCTAATATATGTGTGGTTTACAGAATAGTCTAATATATGTGTGGTTGACAGATTAGTCTAATATATGTGTGGTTAATTGAAGTCTAATATATGTGTGGTTGATTGAATAGTCTAATATATGTGTGGTTGATAGAATAATCTAATATATGTGTGGTTAATAGAATAGTCTAATATATGTGTGTTTGATAGAATAGTCTAATATATGTGTGGTTGACAGAATAGTCTAATATATGTGTAGTTGATAGAATAGTCTAATTCTAATTACTGTGTGGTTGATAGAATAGTCGAATATATGTGTGGTTGATAGAATAGTCTAATATATGTGTGGTTGACAGAATGGACTAAACTATGTGTGGGTGACAGAATGAACTAAACTATGTGTGGTTAATAGAATAGTCTAATATATGTTTGGTTGACAGAATAGTCTAATATATTTGTGGTTGATAGAATAGTCTATTATATGTGTGGTTTACAGAATAGTCTAATATCTGTGTGGTTGATAGAATAGTCGAATATATGTGTGGTTGATAGAATAGTCTAATATATGTGTGGTTGACAGAATAGACTAAACTATGTGTGGGTGACAGAATGAACTAAACTATGTGTGGTTAATAGAATAGTCTAATATATGTTTGGTTGACAGAATAGTCTAATATATGTGTGGTTAATTGAAGTCTAATATATGTGTGGTTAATAGAATAGTCTAATATATGTGTGGTTGATAGAATAGACTAATATCTGTGTGGTTGACAGAATAATCTAATATATGTGTGGTTGACAGAATGGACTAAACTATGTGTGGGTGACAGAATGGACTAAACTATGTGTGGTTGGCATAGTGACAGACAAACAATGTCTATGTCTGTGACGACAGTATGTTTCTGTCTTGTTGTTATCTTGCAACTTGAATAAAACATATGGGTCGATACGCTGATGTTGATTATTCGTGTTTGTGCTGAGTTTAGTGCAACTAATAGTTAATTTATTTTCTCCCATATATCGTGACGTCTTGTCTTTCATTATTCTTGTATGTAACATCATCTGATCGTTGATTCAAGATTATATTACCTCATTATTTGGTACACACAATGTGCGTCTCACTACTAGGCGGACTCATCATATCAGAGAGAGAGAGAGAGAGAGAGGGAGAGATAAACAGACAGAGAGAGAGAGATAGATAGATACAGATATATGCATACTCAAACATAGGTAGTGACATACATACAGACAGGCATAAATAGAAATATTGAGACAGACATAGAGATATACACAGTGACAGACATAGAGATATACACAGTGACAGACATAGAGATATACACAGTGACAGACATAGAGATATACACAGTGACAGACATAGAGATATACACAGTGACAGACATAGAGATATACACAGTGACAGACATAGAGATATACACAGTGACAGACATAGAGATATACACAGTGACAGACATAGAGATATACACAGTGACAGACATAGAGATATACACAGTGACAGACATAGAGATATACACAGTGACAGACATAGAGATATACACAGTGCAGATCATAGATACAAACATTGAGACAAACTTAAACAAATACTGGTCTATCAGAAAAGTTCCATTTTGGGTCAGGATTAAAACAAGGATGCGTACTGCTATTTGATCACATATATACATCAAATCTGTCAAACAGCTAACACCAGCGAAGGAAGTCTTAAACGAATTTCTTACTCCCGATGATATGAGAATAAACATCGACAAAACTGAAGTAATAACATTTGCTAGAGAGGAAAATGCTACCAATATCTTCATCTGCAAACATTCATTAAAACAAGTTAAATGATTTAAATATCTAGAGAGCATTTGTTCAGCAAGCGAGAGAATAATAACTAATGAAATCCAACATAGAAGATGCAATAAAGCAAATCAAATCATAGGACGGGGTCAAAGGTGCAGTGGGATAACGCCGCGCCAGGATTAGGGGAGCTGGCACTAATCTAGACCCTGTGCCCCACCTCCAAGCTGTGACCCTGGAAACAGACATTGGTTCCAATCTGACTAAGAGGGCAGGGATCGAGGGAGAGCTACTGGTAGTGGTAGTAGTGCAGAACGGAAAAGAAATACAGGTACAAAAATTAAGAACAAAATGCACGCATCTACTGGCCGATGTCCGTAGAAACAAAGCCCAAGTTTTGCAGAAGTGTAAGAAAACAGCAGAGTACGAGACGGTAGCGAACGATTGAAAACTCCCCCGGAGTAAATGACCCAACCAGATTGTCGCAATCAGACAGGCAAGCGTCCATAAGAACGAAAATAAACGTGAAGGGATGGGAGGTGCATCCCAAAGCAGAGACGTGGACCCACATGGGGCGAAACTCGGAGCCCTGTGCACGAGTCGGGCTGCGCATCAGGGCAGTCCCGAGGTACGGTAAATGTGACGACAAATGTGAACACAACGGTCGTACCACAAGTAGCAGCTTCCCGGCCGATCGGAAAGGTTGCACACGAAGGGATGAAATGTGCATCCAAATTGGAAAAAAGGGTCAACTCTTCCGGAGTAAAGGGTCGCATGCAAATGCCAGCTGTGGGGCAAGAATAAATAAAAACCATGCGAAACGAATCCAAATTCTCGGCAAGTATCTCGGAAAAATACGATAACCCAGCATCGTGACGCTACATGGGAAGGTCAAGCGTACACGAGGCCAAGCAAAGAGAAACCTATTGGGTAATGTTGCCGAGCACAAATCTTGAAGTTGCGTTTTAGTGCCTAACGAAAATGCCCTTCCTGTGACAACCGGGCAGGGTACTTTTGCAAATAACAACTAACATCCCCGGAAGAACTGAGGTGGGTGATCTTGGCGAGCGCAAAATATCAGTTGCGTTGCTAGCGCCTATTGAAACGACCATCTAGAATATCTGTGCGCAGCCCCAGACCAGTGTTTCACGGAGGCAGGGAAAATACAGAGTAAAATCCTTGCAAATTGTCAAGTAACGACACGAGTCCCGAATCGGTTGAGAATACTCCTACTCAGGAACAAACTCACCGTGGATAGAAAAGTATGGCCGATAATGCGAAGGCTTGACAGGTACAAACCCAAACATTGGCTAAGGGCAATACTTTTCGATCATCCTACACAGATGAAGTCCATACACCATGGCTCAGATCACATAAAGTCTAATCATACCGCCAACATATGATCGTGTGTTTGACAAAGCAATACAAAAAAGGTGATACTTCTTGGGACTAGCCCGAGAAGGGTCGAGATCGTTCGGATCTTTACCTTAATGACCTCACCCAGTCAGCGCATGTAGTTAATGCTCTTGGAGTAGATCTAAGACCAAATTTACCATAATTTAGAATTCACTAAAGATCATCAAGAGTGATTACCTGGTATGGAACGACTCACCAAAGGCAGGAAAGTCGATAGAAGTCATCCGTTCGCTTCACAAAACTAAGTGTCCGAGAAAAGAGTTACAGGACCAGGTTCGCGAAACTCTTGAAGGATCTAGTGCACGAAGTCGGGAGCTGCGCATCAGGGAGGATCCTGTAAAGGTAAGATAGGACGCAAATGAAACAAGTCAGTCAAAGAGCAGCTTCCAGGCCGATCGCGAATTAACAGCAGCGAACGGGATGAAAAGACATCAAATTGGAAAAAAGCAATTTCAGAGTAAACGGGTCCATGAACACTGAAAGAATAAATTAAAAACCATGACAGAAAGAATTTAAATTTCATGCAATATCTCGAAAAGAAATATTGTAACATGTCATCATGACACTAAGCATGGGAAAGTAAACGTACATGAGCCTAAGCAAAAAGAAAACCATATTAAAGCAATAAGTACATGCCGAGCACAAATCTTGAAGTTGCGTTAGTGCCTAAGAAAATGCAACTGTCACCATGAACACAAGCACTTTTAAATTAACAACCTAACACCTAGAAGAATTTTAAATTGGTGATCATGTCACATGCACTAAAACAATTCTTAAATTGAAACGACCATCTAGAATATCTGTCAGCACCATGACACTAGAATGTTTAAGGCATGAAAATTACATAAACTAAAATCATTTCAAATTGTCAAGTAACGAACACTAACCCCAATTTAAATTGAAACATTCTACCAGAACAAAACAATTTGAATTGAAACATGCCATGAAACTAAAGCAATTTTAAATGTAAAAGTCCCAAACATTCTAAAGCAATTTTAAATTGTAACATTCATCCTACACTAGAATTAATGAAACATGCACCATGAATCACAAAAGCTTAATAACATTCACCGAACATAAGCAATTTTAAATTGAAACATGTCAATAACAAAAAGAATTTAATTGAAACATGTCCAGAAACTAAAGAATTTAAATTGTAAACATGTACATGACACTAACATTAATGTCAGTCACATGCTAAAAGCATTTTAAATTGTAGATTCAAGACCTAAATTTTACAATTTGTAAACATTCACCAGATCACTAAAAGAATTATTAAACAGTCATCTAACACTAAGCAATTTTAATGTAAACTGACCATACACTAAAGCAATTTTAAATTGTAAACATGTCACCATGCCTGCAATTCATAAATAACTGTCCAGAAAAGCTTTAAATGAAAACATGTCTCCTGAACACTAAAGCAATTTGAAATTTAAACATTCAAATAACACTAGCAAAAGTCAGTAGGCTGACCAAAGCATTTTTGAAGATGCACCATGCTAAAAGCAATAAGACAGCCACCAAAACTCAAAGCAATTAAGTCGTCATGACTTAAACACTGCAATTAAATGTAAACATGCACATGAACTAAGAATTAAATCATAGACAAATAAAGCAATTTTAAATTGTAAACATGTCACCATGAACACTAAAAGCAATTTTAAATTGTAAACATGTCACCATGAACACTAAAAGCAATTTTAAATTGTAAACATGTCACCATGAACACTAAAAGCAATTTTAAATTGTAAACATGTCACCATGAACACTAAAAGCAATTTTAAATTGTAAACATGTCACCATGAACACTAAAAGCAATTTTAAATTGTAAACATGTCACCATGAACACTAAAAGCAATTTTAAATTGTAAACATGTCACCATGAACACTAAAAGCAATTTTAAATTGTAAACATGTCACCATGAACACTAAAAGCAATTTTAAATTGTAAACATGTCACCATGAACACTAAAAGCAATTTTAAATTGTAAACATGTCACCATGAACACTAAAAGCAATTTTAAATTGTAAACATGTCACCATGAACACTAAAAGCAATTTTAAATTGTAAACATGTCACCATGAACACTAAAAGCAATTTTAAATTGTAAACATGTCACCATGAACACTAAAAGCAATTTTAAATTGTAAACATGTCACCATGAACACTAAAAGCAATTTTAAATTGTAAACATGTCACCATGAACACTAAAAGCAATTTTAAATTGTAAACATGTCACCATGAACACTAAAAGCAATTTTAAATTGTAAACATGTCACCATGAACACTAAAAGCAATTTTAAATTGTAAACATGTCACCATGAACACTAAAAGCAATTTTAAATTGTAAACATGTCACCATGAACACTAAAAGCAATTTTAAATTGTAAACATGTCACCATGAACACTAAAAGCAATTTTAAATTGTAAACATGTCACCATGAACACTAAAAGCAATTTTAAATTGTAAACATGTCACCATGAACACTAAAAGCAATTTTAAATTGTAAACATGTCACCATGAACACTAAAAGCAATTTTAAATTGTAAACATGTCACCATGAACACTAAAAGCAATTTTAAATTGTAAACATGTCACCATGAACACTAAAAGCAATTTTAAATTGTAAACATGTCACCATGAACACTAAAAGCAATTTTAAATTGTAAACATGTCACCATGAACACTAAAAGCAATTTTAAATTGTAAACATGTCACCATGAACACTAAAAGAGCATTGCCAACACTAACTATTTCTCCCGACATTATGCTATCAGCGCCACACCTGGACGCTGACATTAAATGATAGAAGAAAACTAGTCACGACAGAGATGTAGTATCTACACAGAATGCTGGGAGTATCAAGAAGAGACGAGTTGAGAAATGAAGACATTACGATAAAAAGGGGTACAACATTAGTACTAGTCAAGAATCAACAAATTAAATGGTTCGGCCACATAAGCAGATTACCAACAGATAATGCGCATCAGAGAGCAATGTTACTCCGATGTAGTGGATACACAACAAAAGGCCGGTCAAGCAAAAAGGTAGACCAGAAATAACAGAGGCATTTAAAAACAATATTTATGAAGCGCATACAAAAACTTGTTGTAGAAATCTCTTCTTATACTGACGCTGTGTGACCGAACATTAGAGAAAGAAAGAAAAAAATCATCTGTTACTCCTGTAGTATTCTATCTATTAATTCTTCCTGGCTAATAAGGTATTCTATCTATTAATTCTTCCTGAATAATGGTGTTCTATCTATCATTTCTTCCTGTATGGTATTCTATCTGTTAATTCTTCCTGTATGGTATTCTATCTATTAATTCTTCCTGTATGGTATTCTTTTATCTATCATTTCTTCCTGTATGGTATTCTATCTATTAATTCTTCCTGTATGGTATTCTATCTATTAATTCTTCCTGTATGGTATTCTATCTGTTAATTCTTCCTGTATGGTATTCTATCTATTAATTCTTCCTGTATGGTATTCTATCTGTTAATTCTTCCTGTATGGTATTCTATCTATTAATTCTTCCTGTATGGTATTCTATCTATTAATTCTTCCTGTATGGTGTTCTATCTATCATTTCTTAATGTATGGTATTCTATCTATTAATTCTTCCTGTATGGTATTCTATCTATTAATTCTTCCTGTATGGTATTTTATCTAACAATTCTTCCTGTATGGTATTCTATCTATCAATTCTTTATTTATTGACATTGTTTGCGATTTCTACTTGTATGAATCTTGTCTGTCTATCTACTTACATATCTGTCTACTTACATATCTATCTACTTACATATCTATCTACTTACATATCTATCTACTTACATATCTATCTACTTATGTACATCTATCAAATCTGTAATGCCTGTTCTATTTGCTCAGACAAAAGCTGATAATCTGAAGGATCTGAAGATGAAGTCTGTTCATCATTTTGCTGACATAGTGCTGCCGTGATCGATCACGTGATCTGATCAAAGTCTGCCTGTAAGCTCTTCATTATTTCAGACTTGTTGACACATGACTCCCTCCCCATCAGTCCATTTTAGTTTGATCTTTTTCAATACCCCTAATCCTGTTTATTTAAAGAACGTTCCTTACGTCTGTGATTTCCGTTCATATTCCCAGATTACACTAGATTTCAAATATTCCTTTATTATGTACAACATCAAAACCATTTGATTTCGCTTTTGTCAAATGTTGAAGAAAAAATCGAGTATTTGTGAACTCTAGAATTCCAACTGTGTCTCGTTGAGATGAGTTTTAGCGTGGGTGTTCAGTAAGAACAACAGAAGGAATGACCGACTAGTTCTCCATTACATCAGGTGTTAGACAAGGTTGTGTCCTCTCACCACTACTCTTTATTGCATATATGGATAAAATAACTCAAGAGTCAAATTCAGATAATGATGAAATAAATGAACTGCTCTTTGCAGATGATCAGTGCCTGATATATCAAAATGAACAAGATCTACAACATCATATTGACATCTTGAACAAAAATTGTGTAAAACATGACATGAAAATCAACAACACTAAAACAGAAATAATGAATATGGGAAGAAAACATAATAATCTAGACATTCATGTCAATGGCACTAAAATAAACCAAGTGAAAGAATTCAATTACTTAGGAAAACATATTCACAGAAGACGGAAAACTGGATAGAGAGATAGAGGCTAGAGTGCAAAAGCAAATGCTGTAACCTACCAGCTAGCCCCATTGTTAAGGCACCCACAAATTTCACAGGCAGCTAAGCAACAGATGATCAACAACATTTTATACCTACTTTGTGTTACCAGAGCCAAACATGGACATTGAGCAAAGCGCAGTCACAAACAATAACTACATGTGAAATGCGTTGCCTGCGAAAAGTTACCAACAACACAAGAAAAGACAGAATCACTAATATCAGCATAAGAAAGAAAGTTGGCACAAAACCGTGCTTGAATTACATAGAGAAACAAAGAATGAAGTGGTTTGGCCACTTAATAAGAATGCATCCAAACTCCACAGTATACAGAGTCTTTTACAACAGAACCTCGGGAAAGAAGGCAAGAGGAAGACCACGGAAAAGATGGTTAGATGGCATAGCAGAATCATGTGAAAGAGCAAAGATAACAATCACACAAGCCACCAGAACAGCGCAAGACAAAACAGAAAACCACGACACTGGGCAACAACCCGGTAGCAGTGTGACGACACTGGGCAACAACCCGGAAGCAGTGTGACGACACTGGGCAACAACCCGGTAGCAGTGTGACGACACTGGGCAACAACCCGGTAGCAGTGTGACGACAAAAGAAGAAGAAGTTCCGGTATGTTTGCTGGTACTATCTTGTTCTTCTCTTCTCCTTCTAACTAGTTATCTTTGTCTGTATCTGGAGAAGATTAGAAGAGCTTTCATTGTGTATATATTTGTTGAAGTTTATAGAGAAAACATTGTTTCCATGTATTTGTATCATATTCAACAAGATATATTGTGTACGTGTTTGCTAGCTGGCTTTCTCACATCATCCATGTATTTGTATCATATTCAACAAGATATATTGTGTACGTGTTTGCCAGCTGGCTTTCTCACATCATCCATGTATTTGTATCATATTCAACAAGATATATTGTGTACGTGTTTGGCAGCTGGCTTTCTCACATCAAGTTTAGGTGAGGTCTGCTAGTCTCTGTTAGCAAGAGCGGAAAGTAAAACTTAGTAGGGTGCTGATGACCTACATAAAATACACGTCAACCTCATCTCCGAGTGGTGCAGACAGAGACACTTTGACTGCAAGGTCCAAGGCTAACGAGGCGCTGGATAATGTAGAGGAATGGAAGGGAGGCGAACCCAAATACAAATTGTGCAGAAATCGAATGTGCTGGTCGACGGGTGTGTAGGCGTCTAACTGGCACAATCAACACTCTAAGGCTCAAATCACATAACATAACAAAGAGAGGCTTAACAAGTGATTGATCTGAAGCGAATGAAGAAGAAAAAGAAAGCAAGATATCTTTGTATTATTTTAGTGTAATACACTTGAACGGACGACTTGTAGGAGAGAGATGGTAGCATCCACACAGAGAAGAGCTTGTAGGAGAGAGATGGTAGTATCCACACAGAGTTGAGCTTGTAGGAGAGAGATGGTAGTATCCACACAGTTGAGCTTGTAGGAGAGAGATGGTAGTATCCACACAGTTGAGCTTGTAGGAGAGAGATGGTAGCATCCACACAGAGTTGAGCTTGTAGGAGAGAGATGGTAGCATCCACACAGAGTTGAGCTTGTAGGAGAGAGATGGTAGCATCCACACAGAGAAGAGCTTGTAGGAGAGAGATGGTAGCATCCACACAGAGTTGAGCTTGTAGGAGAGAGATGGTAACATCCACACAGAGTTGAGCTTGTAGGAGAGCGATGTGATCGAGATAAAACTAACATTTCATCAAAGATAGCCATAAGCTGTAGCAGTAGTTGTATAATTGGCAGGTGTAGCCGAGTAATAGATTTGTGCACATACAAGACGAACAAATACAATAATAGACAGATAAGATTCACAACTAAAGTAATTATCAAACAAGACTTTTCTCTTGAGGCCAATCAAGATAAGATCCTGTTCTAATTTAGCCACAGACGACGACTTCTTCTTCTTCTTCTACTTGTTCTTCTTCTTCTTCTTCTTCTTCTTCTTCGAACGTTATATCGACCGCTTGTTAACCCATCTTTGTGATTTGTATGTGATTCGATCCCAAGAGCTATCGTACGTTGTGCCAGTTATGCGCCTACAAGTAGGCCAGCACATCCGATTTTTGAGACGCTTTTTGTTTAGTAGGGTAGCTTTCCTAAGCCCCTACCTCTGTTGCCTTTTTTGACTTGCCTTGTTGGTGACATTGTTACTATTCTTTGCTCCCTTGTGGGCCCCGGCAATACATGGCGTAGCCACAGACAAAGAATAATTCAAGAGAAATCTGTCAAACAAAACTGAAGGTAGACAGTTTAGATTTGAACTCGGCCATACCACACCTGACTCTTATACCGTGATCTATTCACCCGACCCTGGGCTATGATAAGTACTTCAAAATGTAATTGATCACTATCGGTCACAATTTGTGATCTCATAAAAAAATCACAGATTTCATTTGCCAAATTAAACATTTCAACTGGTTTCAAATGTCAAGGACACGTGAGAACGATGTTGACATTAAGTGACTGTACTCAAAAACATATATACATAATTGAATGAATTGATGAGTGGATGGACAGACAATTAATACTTAAACGTGGAATTAACGTCACGTAAATCATCGTGTTTATTCTGTTATAATTCACTTGGACATGATTAATTCCTTTACGATTTAGATTTGAGGAGATGCAAGGTTAACTTGAATATGTGAGACTGGTAGAGAAGAACAAAGAATTGAATATGTGAGACGGTAGAGAAGAACAAAGAATTGAATATGTGAGACGGTGAGAAGAACAAAGAATTGAATATGTGAGACGGTTGAGAAGAGACAGAGTTGAATATGTGAGACTGGTAGAAGAAGACAGAGTTGAATATGAGACTGGTAAGAAGAACAAAGATTGAATATGTGAGACTGGTAGAGAAGAACAAAGAATTGAATATGTGAGACTGGTAGAGAAGAACAAAGAATTGAATATGTGAGACTGGTAGAGAAGAACAAAGAATTGAATATGTGAGACTGGTAGAGAAGAACAAAGAATTGAATATGTGAGACTGGTAGAGAAGAACAAAGAATTGAATATGTGAGACTGGTAGAGAAGAACAAAGAATTGAATATGTGAGACTGGTAGAGAAGAACAAAGAATTGAATATGTGAGACTGGTAGAGAAGAACAAAGAATTGAATATGTGAGACGGGTAGAGAAGAACAAAGAATTGAATATGTGAGACGGGTAGAGAAGAATAAAGAATTGAATATGTGAGACGGGTAGAGAAGAATAAAGAATTGAATATGTGAGACTGGTAGAGAAGAACAAAGAATTGAATATGTGAGACTGGTAGAGAAGAACAAAGAATTGAATATGTGAGACTGGTAGAGAAGAAGACAGAGTTGAATATGTGAGACGGGTTGAGAAGAACAAAGAATTGAATATGTGAGACGGGTTGAGAAGAAGACAGAATTGAATATGTGAGACGGGTTGAGAAGAAGACAGAGTTGAATATGTGAGACGGGTTGAGAAGAACAAAGAATTGAATATGTGAGACTGGTAGAGAAGAACAAAGAATTGAATATGTGAGACTGGTAGAGAAGAACAAAGAATTGAATATGTGAGACTGGTAGAGAAGAACAAAGAATTGAATATGTGAGACAGGGAGAGAAGAACAAAGAATTGAATATGTGAGACTGGTAGAGAAGAACAAAGAATTGAATATGTGAGACGGGTAGAGAAGAACAAAGAATTGAATATGTGAGACGGGTAGAGAAGAATAAAGAATTGAATATGTGAGATGGGTTGAGAAGAATAAAGAATTGAATATGTGAGATGGGTTGAGAAGAACAAAGAATTGAATATGTGAGACGGGTTGAGAAGAAGACAGAGTTGAATATGTGAGACGGGTTGAGAAGAAGACAGAATTGAATATGTGAGACGGGTTGAGAAGAAGACAGAATTGAATATGTGAGACGGGTAGAGAAGAACAAAGAATTGAATATGTGAGACGGGTTGAGAAGAACAAAGAATTGAATATGTGAGACGGGTTGAGAAGAACAAAGAATTGAATATGTGAGATGGGTAGAAAAGAACAAAGAGTTGAATGTATAGAACATGTATGCCAATGTTCTAGCTACTTTCCATCATAGAACAATTATGAAGAACTTTAATTCTGTTATTCCGAAACCGTGAACATTTGTAGCTTAATCGGTTGCGCGATCGAGCACAACATAAGTGTACTTGGTTCAAACTTCACGGCGCGCAGTTTGTGAGCAAATTTGTGCATGTGGAATTTTATGAACGGTAAAAGTAGACATCACCATTGAGAAAACAATGGCAAACTACAGGACTTAAAAGTGGTGCCTAGAATATCAACAACTTGTTTATTGTGGTTGATGGCTTAGTTCTGTCAAGAATATGTCACCATTTTCAATTTCTTTCAGAAACCTCCAAAAGAAAACAAATGAGACCAAAGGGTAGACTATCATAATGAGTGTCAACGACAAACAAACGTAGCTCAAACAACGCTCAGATGACCCGTATTCTCGTTCGTAGATGGTTAACTAAAATATGAATGTCAGACATTAAAATTTATATATTTTCTGTTATTATTTTTGAATACAATTTTTAAACATCACTGAACATTACAAGGATAAGTCTACTTTTAGAAAAACCCAAAACACCACTGGACATTACAAGGGAAGGAGCCCCTTGAAGAAAACATGAACCCCAAAACATTAAAAGAATGAGTCTACTGTTGAAAACATAAGTCACTGAACATTAAAAGAGATGAGTCTACTGTTAGCAAAGGGAAATCACTGAACATTCAAAAAATGGGGTCTACTTTTTGAAAACAGGGAACATCACTGAACATTACAAGAGATGAGTCTACTGTTAGATAACAAAACACCACTGAACTTTTACAAGAGATGGGTCTACTGTTAGACAACATGAACATCCAGACATTACAGAGATGAGTCTACTGTTAGACAACAGGGAACATCACTGAACATTACGAGATGGGTCTACTGTTAGACAACATGAACATCACTAAAACATTACAAGGATGAGTCTCTGTTAGATAACATGAACACCACTGAACTTTTAAAAGAGATGAGTCTACTGTTAGACAACAAACATCACTGAACATTAAAAGAGAGGGAGTCACTGTTAAAATTAACCCGGAACATCATTAGACATTAAAAGAAAATGGGGTCTACTGTTAAAACAACATGAACCCCATAAAACATTAAAAGAGATGGGTCTACTGTTAGACAAAATAAAACATCACTGAACATTAAAAAGAGATGGGGTCTACTGTTAGACAACATAAAACACCACTGAACATTACAAGAGATGAGTCTACTTTTTAGACAACAGGGAAAACCCACTGAACATTACAAGAGATGAGTCTGCTGTTAAAACAACAGGGAACCCGGGAACATTACAAGAGATGAGTTTTGTTAAAACAACATGAACACCAAAAACATTATAAAATTTTTGGGTCTACTGTTAGATGATAGACATCACTGAACATTACAAGAATGGAGTCTGCTGTTAAACCCCAACATAAAACATCACTGAACATTACAAGAAAAGGGGTCTCTGTTAAAACAACATAAACCCACCACTAAAACTTTTGGGATGGGTCTTTTGAAAAACATGAACATCTTTTAAAACATTACAAGAGATGAGTCTCTGTTAGACAACATGAACATCACGGGAACATTAAAAGAGATGAGTCTCTGTTAGAAAACCCAAGACATCACTGAACATTACAAGAGAGGGAGTCTCTGTTAGCAACATGAACATCATGAACATTCAAAAATAAGTCTACTGTTAAAATAACATGAACACCACTGAACATTACAAGGGTGGGTTTGTTGGACAACATAAAACACCACTAAAACATTAAAAGAAGATGATCTACTTTTAAGACAAAAATGAACATCATTAAACATTACAAAAATGAGTCTCTGTTAAAACAACATAACCCCTAAAAATTTTACAAGAAATGAGTCTACTTTTAAAGATAACATGAACCCCCTGAACATTACAAGAATGGGGTCTCCCCTGAACCCATGAACACCACTGAAAAATTAAAAGAGAGGGAGCCCTACTGTTAGACAACACGGAACATCACTGAACATTACAAGGGAAGGGTCACTGTTAAACCCCAACAAAAAACCGACCAAAAATTACAGGGTGAGCCCTCTGTTGGGGAATGAACACCACTGAACATTAAAAGAGATGAGTCTACTGTTGAAACGGGGGCATCCCCAAACATTTCCAGAGATGAGTCTACTGTTAGACAACATGAACATCACTGAACATTAAAAGAGATAAACCCTACTGTTAAAACCCAAAACATCATTGAACATTACAAAAAGATGAGTCTACTGTTAGACAACATGAAGATCACTGAACATTACAAGAAAATGAGTCTCTTTTGGATAACATAAAGATCACTGAACATTACAAGAATGGTCTACTTTTTGGAAAACATAACATCACTGAACTTACAAAAAGGTGTGTCTTTTTGGGAAAATAGACACCACTGAACATTAAAAAGGATGAGTCTCTGTTAACAACATAGCATCATTGAACATTACAAGAGATGGGTCTACTGTTAGAAAACATGAAGATCACGGGAACAAAAAGGAAATGAGTCTATGTTAGAAAACATGAAAGTAACAAAACATTAAAAGAAATGAGTCTACTGTTAGACAACAAAAACACCATTGAAAAACAAGAGATAAATTCTCTGTTAGACAACATAAAACATCACTGAACATTACAAGAGATGAGTCTACTGTTAGACAACATGAACATATGAACATTACAGAGATGAGTCTACTGTTAACAACATGAACATCACGGGAAATTACAAGAGATGGGGTCTACTGTTAGAAAACATGAAGATCACTGAACATTGAGATGAGTCTATTTAAAAACCCGAACTCACTGAACTTTTACAAGAGATGAGTCTACTGTTAATAACATGAAGATCACTGAACATTACAAGATGGTCTACTTTTGGGCAACATAACATCACTGAATATTAAAAGAGATGATCTATTTTAGATAACACAAACATCACTGAACATTCAAGGAGAGGGAGTCTACTGTTAAAATAACATGAAGATCCCCTAAAACATTACAAGGGTAATTTTGTTAGAAAACATGAACATCACTAATATTAAAAGGGAATGAGTCTACTGTTAACAACATGAACACCACTGAACATTAAAAGAGAGGGAGTCTCGGGAGACAACATGGAACACCACTGAACATTACAAGAAATGAGTCTACTTTAAAGACAACATGAACATCATTGAACATTAAAAAGAGATGAGTCTCTTTAGCAACATGGCATCACTAAATATTAAAAGAGATGGATTACTGTTAACAACATAAACATCATTTTAAAACATTACGGGGTATCACTGTTAGAAAACATGAACATCACTAAAACATTAAAAGAGATGAGTCTCTGTTAAAACAACATGAACATCACTGAACATTAAAAGAGATGAGCCCTGCTGTTAGACAAAAAAAAAACACCATTGAACATTACAAGAGATGAGTCTACTGTTAGACAACATAAACATCACTGAACATTAAAAGAGATGGTCTGCTGTTAGAAAACATGAAACACCCGGGGTTTACAGAAATGAGTCTACTGTTAGACAACATGAACATCACTGAACATTACAAGGATGGAGTCTCTGTTGCAACAAAACATCACTGAACATTACGGGAAAAAAAAGTCTACTGTTAGACAACATGAACATCATGAACATTAAAAGAGATGAGTCTATGTTAAAAGGCATGAACACCCACGAACATTAAAAGAGAGGGAGTCTGCTTTAAAAGACAACATAACCCCACGGGAACATTACAAGAAAATGGTCTACTTTTGGGGCAACATGAACATCACGGGGCATTAAAAAAAGGGTCTACTGTTAGACAACATGAACATACTAACATTAAAAGGGGGTGGGTCTCTGTTGAAACCTTTTAAGACATCATAACATTACAAGAGATGGGGTCTATGTTAGATAACATAACTCACTAAAACATTAAAAGAGATGAGTTACGGGTTAGATAACAAACACCACTGAACATTAAAAGGTGAGTCTACTGTTAGACAACATGAAGACCCTGAACATTAAAAGAAAATAAATCTCCCTGTTAGACAACATAACATCATGCATTACAAAAAGGGGTCTACTGTTAGATAACATGAACATCACTGAATTTAAAAGAGATGGTCTTGAACAACATGAACACCACTGAACATTAAAAGGGGATAAATTTTGTTAGATAGCACGGAACATCACTGAACATTAAAAGGGGAATGGAGTTTTGTTAGAAAACCCTAAACATGAACATTAAAAGGGAGTCTACTGTTAGACAACAAAAACATCACTGAACATTACAAGAGATGGGTCTCTTGTTGGAAACATAAAACCCCTTTTGGAAAAAGTACAAAGTTGGGGTCTACTGTTAGACAACATGAACATCATTTTGAACATTACAGAAATGAGTCTACTGTTAAAACAACGGGGGCACCACGGGAACATTAAAAGAGTTTGGGGTCTGCTGTTGAAGGGCCAGACACCCAAAACATTATAGAGATGATTTCTTTTAAAGATAAATAACATCACTGAATTTTAAAAGAGATGGGTCTACTTTTGGGGGATAACATCACTGAACATTAAAAGAGATGAGTCTCTGTTGAAAAACATGAACCCGGGCATTACAAGGGGGGAGTCTCTGTTAGACAACATGAACATCACTGAACATTAAAAGGGAAAAGGGAGTCTACTGTTAGATAACAAAAACCCCCACTAAAACATTACAAGAGATGGGGGTCTACTGTTAGACAACATGAAGATCACTGAACATTACAAGAGATGGGTCTATTTTGGGGGGAAAACAAAACACCCGGGGGGTTTTTACAAGAGATGGGTCTCTGTTAAAAAACATGAAGACCCTGAACTTTAAAAAGAGATGAGTTTTCCTGTTAGACAACATGAACATCACTAACATTACAAGAAATGGGTCTACTGTTAGACAACATAAAACATCATTAACATTACAAGAGATGGTCTCCCTTTGGGAATTTACAGACATCACTGAACATTACAAGGATGAGTCTACTGTTAGAAAAGCAAAACATCACTAACTTTTCCCGAGATGGTTTTGTTAGAAAACATTGAAGATCACTGAACATTACAAGAAAATGGTCTAGTGGGGGGAAGCATGAATCACTGAACATTACAAGAGATGAGTCTCCCTGGTTTCATAGACATCACTGAACATTACAAGAGATGGTCTCTGTTAGACAACATGAACATCACTAACTTTTACAAGAGATGGTCTTGTTAGACAACATGAAGATCACTGAACATTACAAGGAGTTAACTGTTAGAAAACATGAAGATCAGGGAACATTACAAGGATGGGTCTCTGTTGCCCCAACATGAACATCACTGAACATTCAAAATGAGTCTACTTTTGGGAGAACAGTAACATCATGAACATTACAAAAAATAAAGTCTATGTTGACAAAAAAAAAACATCACAACGAAAACAAAAATGAGTCTACTGTTAGAAAACATAACATCCCCCAACTTTAAAAGAGATGAGTTTTGTTAGACAACAGGGAACATCACTAAAACATTACAAGGAGGGAGCCCTACTGTTAGACAACATGAAGATCACTGAACATTACAAGAGATGGGGTATACTGTTAGATAACAAAAGACACCAAAACATTACAAGAGATGGGGGTCTATTTTGTTGGACAACATAAAACATCACTGAACATTAAAAGAGAGGGAGTCTCTGTTGAAAAACATGAACATCACTAAAACTTTTAAGGTGGGGGTCTTTTAGATAACATGAACATCACGGGAATATTACAAGAAAATGAGTCTACTGTTAGACAACATGAACACCCACTGAACATTAAAAGGGGTGGGTCTACTGTTAGATAACATAAACACCCCCTAAACATTAAAAGAGATGAGTCACTGTTAGAAAACATAACATCACTGAACATTACAAGAGATGAGTCTACTGTTAGACAACATGAACATCACTGAACATTAAAAGAGATGAGTCTACTGTTAGAAAACATGAACATCACTAAAACATTACAAGAGATGAGTCTCTTTTTAAGATCCCCCATAAAACACCACTGAACATTAAAAAGGAGAGGTCTACTGTTAGACAACATAACATCACGGGGCATTACAAGAGATGAGTCTACTGTTGAATAACAACATCATTAACTTACAAAAAATGAGTCTCTGTTAGACAACATGAACATCTTTGGGGAAATTACAAAGAAGGTCTCTGTTAACAACATAACACCAGGGGCATTCAAGGGGGGTCTGCTGTTAACCCGAAAATGAACATTTTAAATTACAAGAGATGGGTCTCTGTTGGACAACATGAACCCATGAACATTACAAAAAGATGGGGTCTCTGTTGAACAACATAAAACACCACGGGAACTTTTACAGAGATGGGGGTTCTGTTAGAAAACATGAACACCACTGAACTTTTAAAGAGATGGGTCTCCCTGTTAACAAAAAGACCCCACGGGAACATTATAGAGATGAGTCTCCCTTTAGATAACATAAAACATAAAGAACATTACAAGAGATGGGTCTCTGTTAACCCAACATGAACATCATAACATTAAAAGAGATGAGTCTCTTTTTAAAACCAACATAGACACCATGAATTTTGGAGATGAGTCTACTGTTAGATAACATGAACTTCATTAGACATTAAAAGAGAGGGAGTCTCTGTTGAAAACTTTTAACACACGGAATTAAAAGAGATGATTCTCCCTTTAAAACCATAAACATCATAGAATTACAAGAGATGAGTCTACTGTTAGAAAACCCAAGACATCATGAACATTAAAAGGGAAATGGGTCTACTTTTGGGAAAACATGAACCCCCACTGAACATTAAAAGAGATGGTCTACTGTTAACCCCAACAAGACACCACTGGCATTACAAGAGATGGGTCTACTGTTAACAACCCCAGACCCCCTGAACTTTAAAAAAGAGAGGGAGTCTACTGTTAGATAACACGAACATCACTAACATTCAAGGGATGGTCTCTGTTGGAAAAACCAAAACATCATGAACAACAAAGATGAGTCTATTTTAACAACATAAACATCATTGAACATTACAAGAGATGAGTCTCTGTTAGACAACATGAACACCACTAAAAAATTCAAAAATGAGTCTACTGTTAGATAACATGAACCCCTTTTTAACATTAAAAGAGAGGGAGTTTTACTGTTAGACAACATAAAACACCACTGAACATTAAAGAGATGAGTCTCTTTTTAGACAACACAAAACATCACTGAACATTCAAGAAAATGAGTCTACTGTTAGAAACATGAACCGACCAACATTACAAAGTAAGTCTACTGTTAGACAACATAAAACCCCTGAACTTTTACAAGAGAGGGAGTCTACTGTTAGCAACAAAACATCACTAACATTACAAGAGGGGGGTTTCCTGTTAAACAACACGAACATCACTAGACATTTAAAGAATGAGTCTACTGTTAGAAACAAACATCATGAACATTACAAGAGAGGGAGTCTACTTTTGGGAACAACCCAAAACTTCATTGAACTTAAAAGAGATGAGTCTACTTTGGAAACATAAAGTCACTGAACATTACAAAAAGAGGGAGTCTATTTTGTTATATAACATGAAGATCACTGAACTTTTACAAGAGAGGGAGTCTACTGTTAGAAAATTTTTGGAAAATCACTGAAAAACCAAAGATGATCTCTTTTTAGACAACATGAACACCACTGAACATTAAAAGGGAGATGATTACTGTTAGACAACATAACATCATTAAAACATTACAAGGATGGTCTCTGTTAAACCCCAACATGAAGATCACTGAACATTAAAAGAAATGAGTCTCCCTGAAAAAAACCCCAAGAAGATCACTGAACATTAAAAAGAGATGAGTCTACTGTTAAAACAACAAAACACCATTGAATTTTTACAAGGATAGTCTACTGTTGGGGCCAACATAACATCCTGAACATTCCCAAGAGATGAGTCTCTGTTAGAAAACATAAACATCACTGAACATTACAAGAGATGGGGTCTACTGTTGAAATTTTTGGGCATATGAACATTACAAGAGATGAGTCTACTGTTGGACAACATGAAGATCACAAAGACATTAAAAGAGAGGGGTTTTGTTAGATAACACGAACATCACTGAACATTACAAGAGATGAGTCTACTGTTAGAAAAAATGAAGATCACTGAACATTACAAGGATAGTCTACTGTTAACAACATAACATCACTGAATATTACAAGAGATGGGGTTTTACTGTTAGAAAAACACAACATCACGGGAACATTACAAAAAGATGAGTCTACTGTTGGATAACATGAAGATCACTGAACATTACAAGAGATGGTCTACTGTTAGACAACAAAACATCATGAATATTAAAAGAGATGAGTCTACTGGGGGGCAACAAGACACCACTAAAACATTAAAAGGGATGATCTCTGTTAGACAACATAACCCCCTGAACATTACAAGATGGGGTCTACTTTTAAAGCCCAAAAAGGACATCATTGAACATTAAAAAGGGGATGGGGTCTACTGTTAACAACATAAATTTACTGAACATTACAAAAATGGGTTTTGTTAAAAAACATGAAGATCACTGAACATTAAAAGGGAATGAGTCTACTGTTAGACAACATAAAACACCATTAATATTACAAGAGGGTCTGCTGTTAAACCCAACATGAACTTCACTGAACATTTAAAAGAGATGAGTCTCTGTTAGAAAACCAGACATCCGGGAACATTAAAAGAGATGAGTCTACTGGGGGGCAACATAAAACATCTAAAACATTCCCAAGAGATGAGTCTACTGTTGGACAACATGAAGATCACTGAACATTACAAGGATGGTCTACTGTTAGATAACACGAACACCCACGGGAACATTAAAGAGAGGGAGTCTACTTTTAAAGATAACATAAAGATCACTGAACATTACAAGAGATGGTCTACTGTTAGACAACATAACATCACTGAATATTACAAAAGATGGTCTACTGTTAGATAACACGAACATCACTGAACATTACAAGAGATAAAGTCTACTGTTAGAAACATGAAGATCACTGAACATTACAAGAGATGAGTCTCTTTAGAAAACATAGACATCACGGGAATATTAAAAGAGATGGGGTCTCTGTTAGAAAACATGAACACCACTGAACATTACAAAAATGAGTCTCTGTTAGACAACAAACATCATTGAACATTAAAAGAGATGAGTCTACTGGGGGGCAACATAACATCACTGAATATTACAAGAGTTTAAGTCTACTGTTAACCCCAACATAAAACATCACTGAACATTACAAGAAAAATGAGTCTACTGTTAGACAACTTTTAAATCATGAACATTAAAAAGAGATGGTCTCTTTTGGGAAAACCCGAACATCCCCTAAAAAAACCCAAAAAAGGGAGTCTACTGTTAAAACAACATGAACATCCTGAACATTACAAGAGATGAGTCTACTGTTAGACAACATAACACCCATTGAACATTACAAGAGATGAGTCTCCTGTTAGATAACATAGACACCACTGAACATTACAAAATAGGTTTTGTTAGAAAACATAAAGATCATTTTAACTTTTAAAAGAGATGAGTCTCTTTTGGGGCAACATGAACATCACTAACTTTTACAAAAATAAATTCACTGTTAGACAACATGGTTTTTGAACATTACAAGAGATGAGTCTACTGTTAAGCAGACATCATTAACATTAAAAAGGAAAAGGGGTCTACTGTTAGACAACATAACATCATTAACATTACAAGAGATAGTACTGTTAACAACATAACATCACTGAAAAATTACAAAAAAGGGGGTTTTGTTAGACAACATAAAACATCACTAAAAATTCAAAATTTGGGGTCTGCTGTTAGAAAATTTTTAAACATCATAACATTACAAGAAGATCTACTGTTAGACAACATAAACCCATTTTGGCCCTTTTTGGGGAGGGAGTTTTGTTAAAAAACATGAAGATCACGGGGCATTAAAAGAGATGAGTCTGGTGTTAACAACATAAAACTAGGGAACTTAAAAGAGATGGGTCTCTGTTAAAAAATGAACATCATAAACATTACAAGAGATGAGTCTACTGTTAGACAACATGAACATCACTAAAACATTACAAGAGATGAGTCTACTGTTAGAAAAACTTAAAGATCACTGAAATTACAAGAGAGGGAGTCTACTTTTAAAGAAAACATGAGATCACTGAACATTAAAAGAGAAGGTCTACTGTTAAACCCCAACATAAAACATTAAACATTCAAAAAAAGGTCTATTTTGAACAACATGAACATCATGAAAAATTACAAAAAGATGGTCTACTGTTAGACAACATAACATCACTAAACATTACAAAATGAGTCTGTTAGAAAACATAACATCACGGGGTTTTACAAGAGATGGGGTCTACTGTTAGATAACATAAAACATCCCAAAAATATTAAAAGAGATATTACTGTTAGACAACAAAACATCACTAAACATTACAAGAGATGGGGTTCTGTTAAATAACATGAACACCACTGAACATTACAAGAGATGAGTCTCCTTTTGGGAACAACATAAACATCACTGAACATTAAAAGGGAATGAGTCTCTGTTAAAACAACATGAACACCCTGAACATTACAAGAAGGAGTCTCTTTAGACAACATAAAACATCACTGAACATTAAAAAGGATGAGTCTACTGTTAGATACTTGAAACACCATAAAACATTAAAAAAGGGGATGAGTCTTGTTGAAACAGAATCACTGAACATTAAAAGAGATGAGTCTACTGTTAATCCTTGAACATCTTGAACATTCCCAAAGAGATGAGTCTACTTTAGACAACATAACATCATTAAAACATTCCCAGAGATGAGTCTACTGTTTAGACAACATAAACCCAGGGAACATTAAAAGAGAAAAAGGTCTACTTTTGGGAAAAATAAAACATCACTGAACTTTTACAAGAATGGGTCTCTGTTAACCCCAACCCGGAACACCACTAAACATTACAAGAGATAAGTCTACTTTTAGAAACGGGGGCCACCACTAACTTTTCCCGAGATTTTCTACTGTTGGACAACATAACACCACTGAACATTCAAGGATGGGTCTCCCTGTTAACAACAGGGAACACCCCCGGGAACATTATAAAAGGGGGTTACTGTTAGAAAACTAACATCACGGGGCATTACAAGAGATGAGTCTACTGTTGGCAACATAGACATCACTGAACATTACAAAGAGGGAGTCTACTTTTAAAGACAACATGAACAACTGAACATTATAGAGATGGGTCTGCTGTTGAATGCCCAAAATCTTGAACATTAAAAGAGATGAGTCTATGTTGGACAACATGAACATCACTGAACATTAAAAGAGATGAGTCTACTGTTAAAAACCTAAACATCACTGAACATTACAAAGAGATGGGTCTACTGTTAAACAACATGAACATCACTAAACATTAAAAGAAATGAGTCTACTGTTAAGATAAATGAACACCACTGAACATTACAAGAGATGGTTTTGTTAGACAACAAAAACACCACTGAACATTAAAAGAGATGAGTCTACTGTTAACAACATGAACACCACGGGAACTTTTGGGGGATAACCCCTCTGTTAGATACACGGAAATATTTGGAACATTAAAAGGGGTGGGTCTCTGTTAGAAAACCCGGAACACCCACTGAACATTACAAGAGATGGTCTCTGTTAGAAAAACATGAACATCATTGAACTTTTAAAAGAGATGGTCTCTTTGGGCCCCATAAAAACCCCACTAAAATTTACAAAAAAGGGAGTCTCTGTTAGATAACATGAACACCACTAACATTCCCAAAAAATGGTCTCTTTGGGAAAAACAGGGAACCCCCAAAACACCCAAGGATGGGTCTGCTGTTAAACCCTTTTGAACCCCACTGAACATTCAAAGAGGGAGTTTTTCTGTTAGACAACATGGCCGACCAAAACTTTTACAAGAGATGAGTCTCTGTTAAAACAACATAAAACAACTGAACATTCAAAAGTGGGTCTCTGTTAGAAAACATGAACTCACTAAAACATTACAAGAGATGAGTTTTGTTAGACAACACAAAACATCACTGAACTTTTCCCAGAGAGGGAGTCTACTGGGGGGCAACATGAACATCCCCTTTAAACATTAAAAGGGGGATGGGTTTCCTTTTGGGAAAAACATGAACATCATTGAACATTAAAAGAGATGGAGTCTCCCGGGAGCAACAAAAAGATCCTGAACAACAAAGAAGAGTTTTGTTAGATAACATGAAGATCATAGACATTAAAAGAGATAAGTCTACTGTTAGACAACATAACATCCCCGGAACTTTCAAAAGTGGGTCTCTGTTAGACAACATAACACCACTGAACATTAAAAGAATGGGTCTACTGTTAAAACAACATGAACATCATTGAACATTAAAAGAGATGAGCCCACTGTTAGACAACATGAAGATCACTGAAAAATTAAAAGAAATGAGTCTACTTTAAAAAACATTAAGATCATTTTAAAACATTACAAAAAGAGGGAGTCTCTGGGGGGAACAAAAACCCTTTGTTGGGAATTTTTCAAGGGATGGGGTCGGGTTAGAAAACATGAACATCACGGGGTTTTTACAAGAGATGGGTCTCTGTTGGCCCCAACATAACCCAACACTGAACATTACAGAGATGAGTCTCTGTTAGACAACATGAACATCACTGAACATTACAAGGATGGTCTCTGTTAAAACAACATGAAGATCACTGAACATTAAAGAGATGAGTCTCTGTTAGAAAACCGGAATCACTGAACATTAAAAGAGATGAGTCTCTGTTAATAACAAAGATCATGGGAATTACAAGAGATGAGTCTACTGTTAGACAACATAACATCACTGAATATTACAAAGTGAGTCTACTGTTAGATAACACGAACACCCACTGAACATTACAGAGATGAGTCTGCTGTTAGATAACATGGTATGAACATTACAAGAGATGGGTCTATTTTTTTAGCCCAACATGAACATCACTGAATATTAAAAGGGTGAGTCTACTGTTAAAAAACATGAACCCCACTGAACATTACAAGAGTTTGGGTCTACTGTTAGACAACATAACCCACTGAACATTACAAAAAATTTGGGTCTCTGTTGGACAACATAACATCATTGAACTTTTAAAGAGATGGTCTACTGTTAACAACATGAAGATCACTAAAACATTAAAAGAAATGGGGTCTACTGTTAAAAAAACATGAAGATCACTGAACTTTTTAAGAGATGAGTCTACTGGGGGGCAACATGAACACCTTGAATATTACAAAAATGGGTCTACTGTTAGACAACATGAACATCACTGAAAAATTCCAAGAGATGAGTCTACTGTTAGAAAACATAACATCACTGAACATTCAAGAGATGAGTCTCCCTGTTAACAACATAAAACATCCTGAACATTACAAGGATGAGTCTCTTTTAAAGAAAACAAAAATCACTAAAACATTAAAAGGGAGATGAGTCTACTTTTAAAGATAACGAACATCACTAACATTACAAAGATGAGTCTACTTTTAAAGATAACATGAAAAAATCATGAACATTAAAAAGAGATGAGTCTACTGTTAGACAACATAAAACATCACTGAATTTTTTAAAAAGAGGGAGTCTCTGTTAGATAAAAAACATCACTGAACATTACAAGAGATGAGTCTACTGTTAGATAACATGAAGATCACTGAACATTACAAGAGATGAGTCTCTGTTAACAACATAACATCACTGAATATTACAAGGAGGGAGTCTACTGTTAGACAACATAGACACCACTAAAACATTACAAAAATGAGTCTACTGTTAGACAACGAACATCTTAACATTAAAAGAGATGGGTCTCTGTTAGACAACATAAAACATCACTGAATTTTTACAAAGAGATGGGGTTCTGTTAGACAACATAGACACCCTTTAAACATTACAAGAGATGAGTCTACTGTTAGACAACATAACATCAAAAACATTAAAAGGGAAGATGAGTCTACTGTTGGAAACCGGAACATCACTAAAACATTACAAGAGATGGGTCTACTGTTAAAAACCCCAAAACATCATGAACATTACAAGAGATGAGTCTACTGTTAGACAACATGAACATCATTGAAAAATTAAAAGAAAATGAGTCTACTGTTAGATAACATGAACCCCACTAAAAATTACAAAAATGAGTCTACTGTTAAAAAACATAAAGACCCTGAACATTAAAAGAGATGGGGTTTCTGTTAGACAACATGAACATCACTGAACATTAAAAGAGATGGTTCTGTTAGAAAACATGACATCATTGAACTTTTACGAGTGAGTCTCTGTTGGAAAACAAAAACTCTTTGGGAACATTACAAGAGATGGGTCTATTGTTAGACAAAAATTTTGTCACTGAACATTAAAAAGAGATGGGGCCCTGTTAGACAACAAAACATCACTGAACATTAAAAAATGGGGTCTCTGTTGGACAACATGAACATCATAAACTTTTAAAAGAGATGGGTCTACTGTTAGACAACATGAACACCCTAAACCCATTCAAGAATGAGTCTACTTTTTAGAAAACCCAAAACATCATGAACATTGAGATGAGTCTACTGTTAGACAACATAACATCACTGAACATTAAAAGAGATGAGTCTATTGGGGGGCAACATAAACACCACTGAACATTAAAAAGGAATGAGTCTACTGTTAAAACATGAACATCACTGAACATTAAAAAAGAGATGGGTCTACTGTTAGACAACATGAACATCACTGAACATTAAAAGGGAGATGAGTCTACTGTTAGACAACATAAAACATCACTGAACATTACAAGAGATGGATCTCTGTTAGTTTAAAAACATCACTGAACATTAAGGGATGAGTTTTGTTAGAAAACCCAAGCCCCACTGAACATTAAAAGAGATGGTCTGTTGAACCCAGAAGATCACTGAACATTAAAAAGGAATGACCCTTGTTAACAACATGAACATCATGAACATTACAAGAAATGGGTCTTTTTGTTAGTTTAAATAGACATCATTTGAATATTAAAAGGAATGGGTCTCTGTTAACAACATAAACACCCTGAACTTTTAAGGGATGGGGTCTGCTTTTTAAAATAAAAAAATTCATGAACATTCAAAAAGAGATGAGTCTCGGGTTAGAAAACATAACATCACTGAACATTAAAAGAAGGGAGTTTTGTTAGAAAAACATAAAACATCACTAAAACATTACAAGAGATGAGTCTACTGTTAACAACATGAACATCACTGAACAGTACAAGAGATGGTCTACTGTTAGACAACAAAACATCACTGAACATTAAAGAGATGGGGTCTACTGTTGGACAACAAAAACACCCCCAAACTTTTAAAAGGGGAATGGGGTTCGGGTTAGATAACACAAAACATCACTGAACATTATGAAAATGGGGTCTACTGTTGAAAATTAGACATCACTGAATTTAAAAGAGATGAGTCTCCTGTTAATAGCATAACTCACTGAACTTTAAAAGAAAAAAAAGTCTACTTTTAAAGCAAATAAAACCCCAACACTAACATTACAAGAAAATGAGTCTACTGTTAGACAACAAAACAATGAACATTCCCCAAGAGATGAGTTTTGTTAGACAACATGAACATCACTGAACATTACAAGAGATGAGTCTCTTTAGATAACATGAACACCACTGAACATTCAAAAAGTTTGGTCTCTGTTAAACAACATGAAGATCCTGAACATTAAAAGAGATGGGGTCTCTTTTTAAACCCGAACATACGGGGCATTACAAAAAGATGGATTACTGTTAACAACATGAACATCACTGAACATTCAAAAAGGGAGTTTTGTTGAACAACATAACATCACTGAACATTACAAGGATGGGGTCTTTTTTAAAACAGGGAACATCACTGAACATTAAAAAAAAAGGTCTGCTGTTAGACAACATAACTCACGGGAACATTAAAAGGAAGGGAGTCTACTTTAGACAACATAAAACACCCTTTAAAACATTACAAGAGATGAGCCCTACTGTTAGACAACATAAAAGATCACTGAACATTAAAAGGGAAAGGTATACTGTTAGATAACAAAAACACCACTGAACATTACAAGAGATGAGTCTACTGTTAGACAACATGAACATCACTGAACTTTTAAAAGAATGGAGTCTACGGGAAAACGGGGGTTCCTAAAACATTACAAGAGTTTGAGTCTACTGTTAGATAACATGAACACACAAAATATTACAAGAGAGGGAGTCTACTGTTAGACAACATAACATCATAACATTAAGAGTTTAAAATTACTTTAAAAACATGAAGATCACTGAACATTAAAGGTTTGAGTCTAGTGTTAGAAAACATTAGACATCAGGGAACATTACAAGAAGGGAGTCTCTGTTAATAACATGAACCCAAAAATTTTTAAAGAGATGAGTCTACTGTTAACAACATAGACATATAAACCTTTAAAGAGATGAGTCTACTGTTAGACAACATGAAGATCACTAAAATTAAAAGAGATGAGTATACTGTTAGATAACATGGAACCACTGAATTTTACAAGAGATGAGTCTCTGTTAAAAACATGAAATATGAACATTACAAGAGATGAGTCTATGGGGGGAAATAACATCACTAAAACATTAAAAAGAGATGAGTCTACTGTTAATAACATAACATCCGAATTTTACAAAAGATGGGTCTCTTTAACAACATAACATCACTGAACATTACAAAAATAGTCTATTTAAAACAACATGAAAAATCACTAAAAATTTTTACAAAAATGAGTCTCTGTTGAAAACATGAACACTGAACATTACAAGGAAAAAAACCCTTTAGAAAACACAACATCATGACCTTTTAAAAAGGGGATGAGTCTCTGTTAGATAACATGAACACCACTGAACATTACAAGAGATGGGGTCTCTGTTAAAAACATGAACATCCTGAACATTAAAAGAGATGAGTTTTGTTAAAAACCCAAGACATCACTGAACATTAAAAGGGGAATAGTCTACTGTTAGAAAACAAGCCCCAACGGGAACATTAAAAGAGATGAGTCCCCTGTTAACAACAGGGGTTCACTGAACATTAAAAGAGATGAGTCTACTGTTAGAAAACAAAAATCACTGAACATTAAAAGGGGGTGAGTCTCTGTTAAAACAACATGACATCATTAAACCCAACAAAAGATAGTCTCTATTGACCATGGACACCCAAAAACCCAAACAAAGATGGTCCCCTTTAACAACATAACCCCACTGAACATTAAAAGAGATGAGTCTCTGTTAGATAAAAAACATCACTGAATATTACAAGAGATGAGTCTACTGTTAGATAACATAAAAACCCTTTGAACACCCCCAGAGATGGGGTCTCTTTTAGATAACATGAAGATCATTTTAAAACATTACAAGAGATGAGTCTACTGTTAGACAACTTTAAAACCCCCGGGGTTTACAAGAGTTTGGGGTCTAGGGAAACAACATAAAACATCACTGAACTTTTAAAAGGGAAAGGGAGTCTACTGTTGAACCATGAAGATCACTAAACTTAAAAAAGAGAGGGAGTCTCTGTTAAACAACATGAACATCACTGAACTTTTACAAGGAGGGAGTCTACTGTTAGAAAACACGAACATCCCCCACCATTAAAAAAGAGATGGGGGTCTACTGGGGGGTTCATAAACCCCCACTAAACTTTTAAAGGTTTGGTCTTTTTAAGAAAAATGAACATCCTAAACTTTTACAAGAGATGAGTCTCTGTTAAAACAAAACATCATAAAACCCATTACAAGAAGGGAGTCTACTGTTGGATAACAGGGAACCCAAACTTTAAAAGAGATGAGTCTCTGTTGGACAACATAACATCCTGAACATTACAAGGATGGTCTACTGTTAGACAACATGAAATCACTAAATTTTTAAAAAAAGTGAGTCTACTGTTAGACAACATAACATCATTAAAACATTACAAGAGATGAGTCTACTGTTAGACAACATAACATCACTAAAACATTACAAAGTGAGTCTGCTGTTGAAACAGGGCCCACTGAACATTACAAGAGATGGGTCTACTGTTAGTTTAACATGAACATCCCCAATTTACAAGAGATGAGTCTACTGTTAGATAACTTGAAAAATCACTGAACATTAAAAAGAGATGAGTCTACTGTTAGATAACATAAAAGATCAAAAATTACAAAGAAAAGGTCTTTTTTGGAAAACATTAACACCACTGAACATTAAAAAGAGATGAGCTCTGTTAAAACATGAACATCACTGAACATTTAAAATGGGGTCTACTGTTAGACAACATAAAACCCCCAAAAGTTAAAAGAGATGAGTCTACTGTTAGAAAACATGAACATCATAACATTAAAAGAGATAGTCTCCCTTTAAAGACAACATAAAACATCACTGAATATTACAAAAAAAGATGATCTACTGTTAACAACAAAAACATCATAAAACATTCCAAAGAAATGAGTCTCTGTTAGAAAACATGAAGATCATGAACAAAACAAGGGGTAAAGGTCTACTGTTGAGCAACATAAAACATCACTGAACATTACAAGAGAGGGGTCTCTTTTGGAACCCCAACATGAACACCCTAAAATTCCCCAAAAGATGGGTCTCTTTAATAACATAACACCACGGGAAATTACAAGAGATAAAGTCTACTGTTGGACAACATGAACATCCCCTGAACATTAAAAGGGATGAGTCTACTGTTAACAACATGAACATCCTGAACATTACAAGAGATGGGTCTACTTTTAACAACATGACATCATTAAACATTCAAGGATGGTCTCTGTTAGAAAACATAGACATCCCCTAAAACATTCAAAAAAGGTCTCTTTGAACCTTGTTAGACACCACTGAACATTACAAGAGTTTAGTCTCTGTTTGGGTAAAAATAGACATTTTTTAATTTAAAAGAGATGAGTCTACTGTTAGATAACATGAAAATCACTGAACATTACAAGAGATGAGTCTACTGTTAGATAACATGAAGATCACTGAACATTACAAGAGATGAGTCTACTGTTAGACAACATTAACACCACTGAACATTACAAGAGAGGGAGTCTATTTAGAAAACATGAACATCATGAACATTATAAAATTAAATCTGTTAAAACAACATAAACCCCCGGGAACATTAAAGGGGGTCTATGTTAGAAAAGACACCCTTTGAACATTACAAGAGATGGGTCTACTGTTAACAACATAACATCACTGAATTTACAAGAATGAGTCTACTGTTAGACAACATGAACATCTTGAACATTACAAAGTGACCCTACTATTAGATAACACAACTTCTGAACAATGAAAAAATTTAGTCTCCTGTTAACAACATGAACACAGGGAAAACTTTTGAGATGGGTCTCTGTTAAAGACCTTTTTCCACGGGGCCTTTGAGTTTGGGGGTCTACTTTTGGGAAAAACATAACATACGGGAACTTATGAGATGGGTCTCTGTTAACCCCAACCCAAAACATCACTAACATTACAAGAAAATGAGTCTACTGTTGAAAACAGAACACCACTGAACATTACAAGAGATGGGCCTACTGTTGGAAAACCCAAAAACATCATTGAACTTTTACAAGAGATGGGGGTCTCTGTTGAACAACATGAACACCACTGAACATTACAAGAGATTAGTCTACTGTTAACAACATGAAGATCACTGAACATTCAAAGGAGGGGAGTCTACTGTTAACAACATAACATCACTAACATTAAAAGAGAGGGAGCCCTCTGTTAGACAACATAACATCCCTGAGTATTCCCGAGATGTGTCTCTGTTAAAAACCCAAAACACCCACTAACATTACAAGAGATGAGTTTTGTTAGAAAACCCAAAACACCACTGAACATTACGAGATGAGTCTCTGTTAATAACAGACATCATGAACATTAAAAGAGATGAGTCTCTTTTTTAAGATAACATTAAAACACCACTAACATTAAAAAGGGTGGTCTTTGGGGGGAACAACATAACACCACGGGAACTTTTACAAGGAGAGTGCTTTTTGGGAACAACAGGGGTTCACTGAACATTAAAGGGAAGGTCTACTGTTAGCAACATGAACATCAACAAAACATTACAAGAGATGAATCTACTGTTAGAAAACATAACATCACTGAACATTACAAAAAAAGGGGGTCTCTGTTAGATAACATGAACCCCCTGAACATTCAAAAGGAGTCTGCTGTTAGACAACATAAAACATCACTAAACTTTTAAGAGATGAGTCTACTGTTAGAAAACATGAACATCACTGAACATTAAAAAGAGAGAGTCTGCTTTCAACAAAAATCACTGAACTTTTAAAAGGATGAGTCTCCTGGGGGGCAACATGAACATCATTGAACATTACAAGAGATGATCTACTGTTGAAAAATGAACATCACTGAACTTTTAAAAGGAGATGGGTCTACGGGTTAGACAACATAAAACACCATGAACATTACAAGAGATGAGTCTACTGTTAGAAAACATGAACACCCTTTAAAAATTACAAAAATAAATTACTGTTAAAATAACATGAACATCACTAAAACATTAAAAGAGATGAGTCTGCTGTTAGATAACATAAAGATCCTGAACATTAAAAGGGAGATGAGTCTATTGGGGGGCAACAAAGACCCCCACTAAAACTTTTAAAGAGATGAGTTTTGTTAACCCAACATGAACATCACTGAACATTAAAAGAGATGGGTCTCCGGGGGGCAACATGAACATCACTGAATATTAAAAGAGATGAGTCTTTTTAAAGACAACATGAACACCCCTTGAACATTAAAAGAGATGAGTCTACTGTTAGACAACATGAACATCACTGAATTTCAAGAGATGAGTCTACTGTTAGACAACATGAACATCATTGAACATTACAAAGATGAGTCTCTGTTAGAAAACCGAACATCATGAACATTATAGAGATGGAGTCTACTGTTAACCCCAACATAGACATCACTGAACATTATAGAAATGAGTCTATGTTGAAACCATAAAACATCACCGAACATTACAAGAGATGGGGTCTCTGTTAGACAACAAACACCACTGAACATTATGAGATGGTCTCTGTTAGACAACATAAAACATCACTGAACATTGGGGGAGATGAGTCTCTGTTAAAAGAAAAATCACTGAACATTACAAGGGTTGGGTCTACTGTTAACAACATAAACCCACCACTGAACATTACAAGAGATGAGTCTACTGTTAGACAACATGAACATCTTGAACATTACAAGAGATGAGTCTTTTTTAGACAACATAGACACCACTGAACATTACAAGAGATGAGTCTGTTTAGACAACATGAAGATCACTGAAAAAAATTAAAAGAGATGGGTCTCTGTTAGACAACATAAACATCACTGAACTTTTACAAGAGATGAGTCTACTGTTAGAAAACTTGAACATCACTGAATATTACAAGGATGTGTCTCTGTTGAAAACATAAAAACATCACTGAACATTACAAGAGATGATTCTACTGTTAAAAACATGCCCACCAAAACATTAAAAGAGATGAGTTTTGTTAATAACAGGGAACATCACTGAACATTAAAAGAGATGAGTCTACTGTTAGATAACATGAACACCATGAACATTGAGATGAGTCTATTGTTAGACAACTTTGAACACCACTGAACATTAAAAGGGAAAATTAAGTCTCTGTTAGAAAACATTAACATTTTGGAACATTCAAGGTGAGTCTCTGTTAGACAACATAAAACATCACTAAACATTACAAGGGGGGGGTCTACTGTTGACCTTTTTGGAACATCACTGAACATTCCCAAGAGATGAGTCTACTGTTGGGAAAACTGAACACCACTGAACATTAAAAGGGAAAATGAGTCTACTGTTGGACAACAAGACATCCCCGGGGCATTACAGAGAGGGTTCTGTTAGACAACAAAAGACATCCCCTAAAACATTACAAGGGAGGGAGTCTCTGTTAGACAACATAAAAGATCACTGAACATTACAAGAGATGAGTCTACTGTTAGACAACATGAACATCATTGAACATTACAAGAGATGGGTTTTGTTGGAAAAACACGAACATCCCCAAAACATTATGAGATGAGTCTACTGTTAAAACCAAATAAAACATCCTTTGAACATTATGAAATGAGTCTACTTTAGACAACATAACATCCCGAACATTACAAGAGTTTAAGTTATTTGGACAACATGAACACCACTGAACATTATGAGATGAGTCTATGTTAGAAAAGCAAAACATCACTGAACATTATGGGATGGGGTTCTGTTAGAAACAAAAACATCACTGAACATTACAAGAGAGGGAGTCTCCTGTTGCCCCAACATAAACCCCCACTGAACATTACAAAGAGAGGGAGTCTCCCCTTTAGACAACATGAACATCATTAAAACATTACAAGAATAGTCCGGGTTGGCCCCAGCATGAACACCACGGGAAATTCAAGAGATGGGTTTTGCTTTTAGACAACATAAAATCATGAACATTACAAGAGATGAGTCTACTTTTTAGACAACATAAAACATCACTGAACATTACAAGAGATGGTCTTTTAGACAACATGAACATCAAATATTCAAGAGATGGCCAAACCTGTTAGACAACATGAACATCACTAAACCCCATTAAAAGAGATGATTCTACTGTTAACAACATTAAAACCCCCTGAACATTACAAGAGATGAGTCTCTGTTAGATAACATGAACATCACGGGAACATTCAAGAATGAGTCTCTGTTAGATAACATAAAACACCAGGGGGCATTACAAGAGATGATCTATTGGGGGGAACATAACCCCACTGAACATTACAAAGAGGTCTACTGTTAGACAACGAACATCCCCAAACTTTTAAAGAGATGGGTCTCTTTTGGGGCAACATGAACATCATGAACATTAAAAGAGATGGTCTACTTTTGGGAAAAACATGAACATCACTGAACATTACAAAGATGGTCTCTGTTAGATAACATAAACACCACTGAACATTACAAGAGATGAGTCTCTTTTAAAGACAACATGAACATCACTGAACATTACAAGAGATGAGTCTACTGGGGGGCAACATAAATCACTGAACATTACAAGAGATGGTCTGCTGTTGGGCAACATAAGATCACTGAACATTACAAGAAAAAAAAGTTACTGTTAAAACAACATGAACTCATTAAAACATTACAAAAAGTGAGTCTACTGGGGGGCAACATAAAACATCATAGACATTAAAAGAGATGAGTCTACTGTTAGACAACATGAACACCCCCAAAACTTATAGAGATGAGTCTCTTTAACAACATAAAACATCATGAACATTATGGGAGGGAGTCTCTGTTGGCCCCAACGAACTCACTGAACATTACAAGAGATGAGTCTACTGTTAAAACAACATGAACACCACTGAACATTAAAAGAGATGAGTCTACTGTTAGAAAACATGAACATCATTGAACATTACAAGAGATGAGTCTACTGTTAGACAACAAACACCACTGAACATTAAAAGAGATGAGTCTCTGAAGACAACATGAAGTCACTGAACATTAAAAAGAGATGGGGTCTACTGTTGAAACCATGAACATCACTGAACATTACAAAGAATAAGTTTTGTTAGACAACATTAACATCACTGAATTTAAAAGAGATGTGTCTCCTGTTAGACAACATGAACATCATGAACATTCAAAGTGATTCTCTGTTAGAAAACCCAAGACACCACTAACATTACGGGGAGGGAGTCACTGTTAATAACATGAACATCACTGAACTTTTACAAGGATGAGTCTACTGTTAGAAAACATAACACCACTGAACATTAAAAGGGGTGGTCATTGTTAGACCATGAACACCACGGGAACATTAAAAGAGATGATTTCCTGTTGGAAAAACATGAACATCACTGAACATTACAAAAATGAGTCTACTGTTGGACAACAGGGGTTCCGGGAACATTCAAGAGATGAGTCTACTGTTAAAACAACATAACATCACGGGAACATTACAAGAGATGGGGTCTACTGTTAATGCATAACACCACTGAACATTACAAAAATGAGTCTACTGTTAGACAACATGAACATCACGGGGAACATTACAAGAAAAAAAATTTTTACTTTGGAAAACATAAAACATCACTAAAACATTACAAGAGATGGTCTACTGTTAGACAACATGAAGACCCTGAACATTAAAAGAGATGAGTCTACTGTTAGACAACATGAACATCATTGAACATTACAAGGATGGTCTACTGTTAGAAAAACATAAACATCATTTTGAACATTAAAGAGATGAGTCTACTGTTAGACAAAAAAGACACCACTGAACATTACAAGGGAAAGGTTTTGTTAAAATAACATAACATCCCCAAAGATATTACAAGAGATGAGTCTCTTTTAAAGAAAAACCAAAACATCACTGAACATTACAAAGAGATGGTCTCTGTTAGATAACATGAAGATCACTGAACATTACAAGAGATGAGTCTACTGTTAACAACATAACCCCCACTAAAACATTAAAAGAGATGAGTCTTTTAACAACATGAACATCACTAACATTAGGGGAAAATGGTCTCCCCTTTAGCCAAAACATCACTGAATATTACAAGGATGAGCCCACTGTTAGACAACATGAACATCACTAAAACTTTTAAAAGGTTTGGCTATGAACAACATGAACATCACTGAATATTACAAAGATGGGTCTACTGTTAGACAACATGAACATCATTGAACATTAAAAGAATGAGTCTACGGGTTAGATAACACAAAACATCACTGAACATTATAAGTGGGTCTCTTTTAAAGCAACAAAAAGACATCACTAACATTATAGAAATGGTCTACTTTAGACAACAGGGAACATCAACCATTTACAAGAGATGGGTCTACTGTTAAAACGGGGGAACACCACTAAAACATTATAGAGATGAGTTTTGTTAGAAAACATAAAACTCACGGGAACATTTAGAGTGGGTCTCTGTTGGACAACATGAACATCACTGAACATTAAAAGAGATGAGTTTTCCCTGTTAGACAACATGAACACCACTAAAAACATTACAAGAATGAGTCTACTGGGGGGCAACATGAACATCATTGAACATTAAAAAGAGATGAGTCTACTGTTAGAAAACCCCAAAACACCCTGAACATTACAAGAGAGGGAGTCTCTGTTAGACAACGAGACCCATAAAACATTACAAGGGGGGAGTCTACTGTTAGACAACGAACACCCTTTAAAGCATTACAAGGGGGGGAGTCTCTTTAGACAACATAACATCACTGAATATTACAAGAGATGTGTCTGCTGTTAAACAACATGAACATCACTGAACATTAAAAGAGATGATTCTCTGTTAACAACATGAACACCACTAACTTTTTTAAAGAGGGGAAGTCTCCCTGTTAAAATAACATGACATCACTAACTTTTAAAAGAGATGAGTTTTGTTAATAACAAAACACCACTGAACTTTTCAAAGATGGTCTATTGTTAGACAACATAAAACACCACGGGAACTTTTAAAAGGGGAGGGAGTCTCTTTTGGGGAAAAACATGAACCCCCTTTGGAACATTCAAAGATGAGTCTCTGTTGGACAACAAACATCATTGAACTTTAAAGAGATGAGTCTACTTTTAACCCCAACATGAACATCACTGAACTTTCCCAAGAGATGAGTCTACTGTTAACAACAGGGGAACACCACGGGGTTTTAAAAGGGAATGAGTTTTGTTGGACAACATAACACCACTGAACATTACAAGGATGAGTCTACTGTTAGACAACAATTTCCACTGAACATTACAAGAAGGGTCTGCTGTTAACCCGAATGAACACCCTTTGAACTTAAAAGGGGAAAAGGTTCTGTTAGAAAACCCAAGACATCCTGAACTTTAAAGAGATGAGTCTATGTTGGAAAATTTTTAAAAAATCACTGAACATTACAGAGATGAGTCTCTGTTAAAAACATAACACCACTGAACATTACAAGAGAAGGTCTACTGTTAGACAGCATAACACGACCGAACATTACAAGAGATGAGTCTGTTTAGACCATAGACATCACTGAACATTAAAAGAGATGGGTCTCTTTTAAACACCCAAGACACCACTGAACATTAAAAGAAAGGGAGTCTACTGTTAGATAACATAGACATCAGGGAACATTAAAAGAGATGAGTTTTACTGTTAACCATGAACAACTAACATTACAAGAGATGTCTACTGTTAACAACATAAAACCCCCACTAACATTAAAAAGGGGAATGAGTCTACTGTTAGACAACATAACACCACTGAACATTACAAAGATGGGGTCTCTGTTAGACAACATAAAACATCACGGGGAACATTACAAGAGATGAGTCTACTGTTAAAACAACGAAACCCACTAACAAAAAGAGAGGGATTTCCTGTTGGAAAAAAATGAACCATTGAACTTTTAAAAGGGTGAGTCTACTGTTAGACAACATAACATCACTGAACATTAAAAGAGATGAGTCTACTGTTGAAACCTTATGAACAACTGAACATTACAAGAGATGGGTCTACTGTTAGACAACAAAACACCACTAAAACATTCCAAAAAGATGGGTCTACTGTTAGAAAAAATAAACATCATTGAACATTAAAAGAATGAGTCTACTGTTAGAAAACATAGTTTTCACTGAACATTAAAAGAGAGGGAGTTTTGTTAGACAACAGGGGAAATCACTGAACATTACAAAGATGAGTCTTTTAAAAACAACATAAAACACCACTGAACATTACAAAAATGAGTGTACTGTTAACAACATGAACATCACTGAACATTACAAGAGAGGGAGTCTACTGAAAAACCCAACCCAAGACATCACTGAACATTACAAAGGGGTGGGGTCTACTTTTTAGTTTAAATAAAACATCACGGGGAACATTAAAGAGATGAGTTTTGTTAGACAACATAGACACCACTGAACATTACAAGAGATGAGTCTACTGTTAGATAACATGAACACCACTGAACATTACAAGAGAGGGAGTCTACTGTTAGACAAAATAGACACCCACTGAACATTACAAGGGGATGGTCTTTGTTAAAGCATGAACACCACTAAAAAATTAAAAGAGATGAGTCTCTGTTAAAAACATGAACACCACTGAACATTCAAAGGGGGTAGTCTACTTTAACCCAAAATGAACATCATTGAACATTAAAAGAGATGAGTCTACTGTTAGACAACAGGGAAATCACTGAACATTAAAAGGAATGGAGTCTTTGGAATTTAACACGAACCCCACTGAAAAACCAGAATGAGTCTACTGTTGAAATTTTTTAAACATCACTGAACATTAAAAGAGATGTGTCTCTGTTAGATAACATGAACATCAAAAACATTACAAGAGATGAGTCTCTGTTGGGAAACAGGGTTTCACTGAACATTACAGAGATGAGTCTCTGTTAGAAAACATGAACCCCACTAAACATTACAAGAGATGGGTCTCTGTTAGACAACATGAACACCCACGGGGTTTTAATGAGATGAGTTTTGTTAAAACCAAATAAAACCCCACCATTTGAACATTACAAGGAATGAGTCTACTGTTGAAACCTTGAACACCACTGAACATTAAAAGAGATGAGTCTCTGTTAGACAACATAAAACCCACTGAACATTACAAGAGTTTGGGGTCTCCTTGGGGGGCAACATGAACCCCCTGAACATTCAAGGATGAGTCTACTGTTAGAAAAAATGAACATCATTGAACATTAAAAAAGGGGGAGTCTACTGTTGAAAACACGAACATCACTGAACTTTTAAAAGGAAGTTAGTCTACTGTTAGACAACACAAAACATCACTGAACATTACAAGAGATGTATTATTTTGTTAAAACTTTGAACTCACGGGGCATTAAAAGAGATGGGGTTACTGTTAGATAACATGAACATTTTTAAAACATTAAAAGAGATGGGTCTATTTTGTTAAAACAACATGAACCCCCTGGACTTTCCCCAAGGTGGTCTCTTTTGGGGCAACGAACATCACTGAATTTTAAAGAATGAGTCTCTGTTGGAAAACAGGGAACACCCCTGAACTTTACAAAGATGGGTCTCTTTTGGGAAAAACATGAAACCACGGGAACATTAAAAGAGATGAGTCTGCTTTTTGGGGCCAACATAAAACACCACTGAACATTACAAGAGATGGTCTACTGTTAGACAACATAACACCACTAACATTACAAGAGATGGGTCTCTGTTGAAACAAAACACCACTGAACATTAAAAGGGAGATGAGTCTACTTTTGGGGCCAACATGAAGATCAAGACATTCAAAGGTTGAGTCTCTGTTAACAACATGAACATCACTGAACTTTTACAATTGTTAGTTTTTACTGTTACACAGACGACATGGTTTTTGGGTGGTGGAAAGCGGTGGTGGTGGCTGTGGGGGATTATTTCTAGTGTCTCTAAAATGTTTAAATATAGACAATACGTGCAAAAACCCCTTCCCAAAAAGATCCCCAAAAATGTGGCCTGTTAACAAAGGGAAATACCCTTAGAACCCACCCCGTATTGTTGAGTCACAAAAAAACAGGCGCGCGAAAGACAGAAACACAACCCCACTTTTTTCTAACCTTGATCATATGCCCCACCTGTTTAAGTTCTTTCAAAGGATTAGACTCTACAGTCACCTCCACACACCAAAGGGAACAGTACACGTCTGAATTGTTGTCATCATGCTTGCGAGGGAACGCAAATTATAGTTTCTGGAATGGTTTGGTTTATGGGGGTTTGCCGTGTGATGTCATATGGATTTAATCAACGGCTGGATACATGTCTTTTTTCTCATCAACTATTTGTTTTTCTGATTTTTTTTGGCTGATGTCAGTGTAGACTGCTTCTACCCCCCCCCCCAGAGGATTTTCCCCAAAAAGCGACGTCCCCAGTGTTGATTGCGTGCTACCCCCCTAGGGGATGCCCTAAGCAATTCTCAGCTGTTAATGAACAAATGAATGACAGGGGGGAAAGATAAAAAACTAACAGAAGGGGAAAACCCTGGTAAATTTTCCCCATTTGATTGGGGAACAACCCCCAATCAGCAAACGATAAATGCGAGATCTGAGAGAGAGAGAGAGAGAGAGAGAGACAGACAGACAGACAGACAGACAAAAGAGAGATAGAAAGAGGGGCGAGAGGGCAGAGAAAACAGAGAGGGCTGAGATGAGGCAGAGAAAGAAAAAAGAAACAGATAGAAAACAGATATATAAATATATATATATATATATATATATATATAGAGAGAGAGAAGACACAGAGAGAAACATGAGAGAGAGACAGAAGAGAGAGAAGTAGAAGATATAGACAGAGAGAACGACAGAGAGAGAGACAGAGAGAAAGACAGATTGAGAGAGAAACACATAGAGAGAGACAGACACAGAGAGACAGAGAGACAGAGTGACATAGAGACAGAGACATAGAGAGACAGAGAGCAAGAGATAGACAGAGACAGAGAAGGAGAGGGCAGTGAGAGACAGGACAAAATAGAGAGCAGAGACAGAAACAGAGAACAGAGAGAAGACAGAGAGAGAGAGACAAATCAGAGAGACATAGAATATAGACAGAGGAGAAAGACAGAGAGAAAGCACAGAGAGACGAGAGAGACAGAGAGAGACATAGAGATATGATGAGAGCGAGACAGAGAGAGACAGAGAGAGAGAAAGAGAGAGACGAGAGAGAGAGAGAGATAGATAATTGACAATGTCTGTTAGAAAGAAATGGTCTCATTATGAAAAAAAAAATCAAATATTTGGATTAGTGAATTTTCAAGTCAATGTAGATTTCAGTTTGGAGTGAAGTTTATGAAGCGATGTTAAGTGTGAGTGAAGTTTCAGTTTGAAGTGAGGTTTCAACTCGGAGTGAAGTTTCGATTCGGAGTGAAGTTTCGATTCGGAGTGAAGTTTCAATATGGAGTAAAATTTCAGTTTCAGTTGGGAGTTAAGAGTTGGACGTTTCTGTGTTGGGAGTTAAGTTTCAGTTGGAGTAAAGTATTAGCTGAGAAAGTTTTAGCATGGAGTGAAGTTTAAGTATGGAATAAGTGTTAGAATGAAGTCTTGTTAGAATGAAGTCTTAGAAGTGAAGTCCTAGAGTAATAAATATAAGTAGAAGTAAAAGTCTTAGGAAGAAGTGAAGTCTTAGGTAGTGGAGTCTTAATTAAGTGAAGTCTTGGTAGAACTGAAGTTTTAGTTAAAGTGAAGTCTTAGTTAAGTAAGTCAGTCAGAAGTAAGTCTAGTTAGAGTAAGTCTACAAGTGAAGTCTATTAGTGAACTGTTAGGTGAGTAACTTAGATAGAAGTTAAGTCTGGTAGAAGTGAAGTCTTAGGTAGAAGTAAGTCTTAGGTAAAGTGGAGTCTAGTTAGAAGTGAAGTCTTAGTTAGAAGTGGTTTAGTCAGAAGTGAAGTCTTAGCTAGAAGTGAAGTCTTGGAAGTGAAGTCTGAACTATTATAAAGGTGAACACTGATGACATGAACTAATAAGATAGTTGAGTCTAACATTTCACAATCATTTATCTGAGTAACATTTCACAATCAATTATCTGAGTAACATTTCACAATCATTTATCTGAGTAACATTTCACAATCAATTATCTGAGTAACATTTCACAATCAATTATCTGAGTAACATTTCACAATAATTTATCTGAGTACATTTACAATCATTATCTGAGTAACATTTCACAATCAATTATCTGAGTAACATTTCACAATCAATTATCTGAGTAACATTTCACAATCAATTATCTGAGTAACATTTCACAATCAATTATCTGAGTAACATTTCCAATCGTTATCTGAGTAACATTTCACAATCACTATCTGAGTAACATTTCACAATCAATTATCTGAGTAACATTTCACAATAATTTATCTGAGTAACATTTCACAATCAATTATCTGAGTAAACATTTCACAATCAATTATCGAGTAATATTTCACAATCATTTATCTGAGTAACATTTCTACATCATTATCTGAGTAACATTTCACAATCATTTATCTGAGTAACATTTCACAATCAATTATCTGAGTAACATTTCACAATCATTTATCTGAGTAACATTTCACAATCATATCTTCATTTCACAATCATTTATCTGAGTAACATTTCACAATCATTTATCTGAGTAAATTTCACAATCAATTATCTGGTACATTTCACAATCAATTATCTGAGTAACATTTCACAATCAATTATCTGAGTAACATTTCAAATCATTTCAGTAACATTACATAATTTCGACGTAACATTTCCAATCATATCTGAGTAATATTTCACAATCATTTATCTGAGTAACATTTCACAATCATTTATCTGAGTAACATTTCACAATCAATTATCTGAGTAACATTTCACAATCAATTATCTGAGTAACATTTCACAATCATTTATCTGAGTAACATTTCACAATCAATTATCTGAGTAACATTTCACAATCATTTATCTGAGTAACATTTCACAATAATTTATCTGAGTAACATTTCACAATCAATTATCTGAGTAACATTTCACAATCATTTATCTGAGTAACATTTCACAATCAATTATCTGAGTAACATTTCACAATCATTTATCTGAGTAACATTTCACAATCAATTATCTGAGTAACATTTCACAATCATTTATCTGAGTAACATTTCACAATCAATTATCTGAGTAACATTTCACAATCAATTATCTGAGTAACATTTCACAATCATCATCTGAGTAACATTTCACAATCATTATCTGAGTAACATTTCACAAATCATTTATCTATAACATTTCACAATCATTTATCTGAGTAACATTTCACAATCATTTATCTGAGTAACATTTCACAATCATTTATCGAGTAACATTTCCAATCATTTATCTGAGTAACATTTCACAATCATTTATCTGAGTAACATTTCACAATCAATTATCTGAGTAACATTTCACAATCATTTATCTGAGTAACATTTCACAATCAATTATCTGAGTAACATTTCACAATCATTTATCTGAGTAACATTTCTACAATCATTTATCTGAGTAACATTTTAATCATTATCTGAGTAACATTTCACAATCAATTATCTGAGTAACATTTCACAATCAATTATCTGAGTAACATTTCACAATCATTTATCTGAGTAACATTTCACAATCAATTATCTGAGTAACATTTCACAATCATTTATCTGAGTAACATTTCACAATCAATTATCTGAGTAACATTTCACAATCATTTATCTGAGTAACATTTCACAATCAATTATCTGAGTAACATTTCACAATCAATTATCTGAGTAACATTTCACAATCAATTATCTGAGTAACATTTACAATCAATTATCTGAGTAACATTTCACAATCAATTATCTGAGTAATATTTCACAATCACTATCTGAGTAACATTTACAATCATTATCTGAGTAACATTTCACAATCATTATCTGAGTAACATTTCACAATCATTATCTAGTAACATTTCACAATCATTTATCTGAGTAACATTTCACAATCATTTATCTGAGTAACATTTCACAATCATTTATCTGAGTAACATTTCACAATCAATTATCTGAGTAACATTTCACAATCATTTATCTGAGTAACATTTCACAATCAATTATCTGAGTAACATTTCACAATCATTTATCTGAGTAACATTTCACAATCAATTATCTGAGTAACATTTCACAATCATTTATCTGAGTAACATTTCACAATCAATTATCTGAGTAACATTTCACAATCATTTATCTGAGTAACATTTCACAATCAATTATCCGAGTAACTTTTTCAATCATTTATCTGAGTAACATTTCACAATCATTATCTGAGTAACATTTAACAATCAATTATCTGAGTAACATTTCACAATCATTTATCTGAGTGACATTTCACAATCATTTATCTGAGTGACATTTCACAATCAATTATCTGAGTAACATTTCACAATCATTATCTGAGTAACATTTCACAATCATTTATCTGAGGAATATTTCACAATCATTATCTGAGTAACATTTCACAATCATATATCTGAGTAACATTTCACAATCAATTATCTGAGTAACATTTCACAATCAATTATCTGAGTAACATTTCACAATCAATTATCTGAGTAACATTTCACAATCATTTATCTGAGTAACATTTCACAATCAATTATCTGAGTAACATTTCACAATCATTTATCTGAGTAACATTTCACAATCATTATCTAGTAACATTTCACAATCATTTATCTGAGTAACATTTCACAATCAATTATCTGAGTAACATTTCACAATCAATTATCTGAGTAACATTTCACAATCATTTATCTGAGTAACATTTCACAATCAATTATCTGAGTAACATTTCACAATCATTTATTGAGTAACATTTCACAATCAATTATCTGAGTAACATTTCACAATCATTTATCTGAGTAACATTTCACAATCATTTATCTGAGTAATATTTCACAATCAATTATCTGAGTACATTTCACAATCAATTATCTGAGTAACATTTCACAATCAATTATCTGATTAACATTTCACAATCATTTATCTGAGTAACATTTCACAATCATTATCTCGAGTAACATTTCACAATCATTATTCGAGTAACATTTCACAATCAATTATCTGAGTAACATTTCACAATCATTTATCTGAGTAACATTTCACAATCATTTATCTGAGTAACATTTCACAATCATTTATCTGAGTAACATTTCACAATCATTATCTGAGTAACATTTCACAATCATTATTGAGTAACATTTGCAACTTAATTATCGAGTAACATTTCACAATCACAATTATCTGAGTAACATTTACAATCATTTATCTGAGTAATATTTCACAATCAATTATCTGAGTAACATTTCACAATCAATTATCTGAGTAACATTTCACAATCATTTATCTGAGTAACATTTCACAATCATTTATCTGAGTACATTTCACAATCATTTATCTGAGTAACATTTCACAATCAATTATCTGAGTAACATTTCACAATCAATTATCTGAGTAACATTTCACAATCAATTATCTGAGTAACATTTCACAATCAATTATCTGAGTAACATTTCACAATCAATTATCTGAGTAACATTTCACAATCATTTATCGGAGTAACATTTCACAATCATTTATCTGAGTAACATTTCACAATCATTTATCTGAGTAACATTTCACAATCATTTATCTGAGTAACATTTACAATCAATTATCTGAGTAACATTTCACAATCAATTATCTGAGTAACATTTCACAATCATTTATCTGAGTAACATTTCACAATCAATTATCTGAGTAACATTTCACAATCATTATCTGAGTAACATTTCACAATCATTATCTGAGTAATATTTACAATCATTTATCTGAGTAACATTTCACAATCAATTATCTGAGTAACATTTCTACAATCATATCTGAGTAACATTTCACAATCAATTATCTGAGTAACATTTCACAATCAATTATCTGAGTAAAATTTCACAATCAATTATCTGAGTAACATTTCACAATCATTTATCTGAGTGACATTTCACAATCAATTATCTGAGTAACATTTCACAATCAATTATCTGAGTAACATTTCACAATCATTTATCTGAGTGACATTTCACAATCAATTATCTGAGTAACATTTACAATCAATTATCTGAGTAACATTTCACAATCATTTATCTGAGTAACATTTCACAATCATTTATCTGAGTAACATTTCAAATCATTTATCTGAGTAACATTTCACAATCATTTATCTGAGTAACATTTCACAATCAATTATCTGAGTAACATTTCACAATCAATTATCTGAGTAACATTTCACAATCATTTATGTGAGTAACATTTCACAATCAATTATCTGAGTAACATTTCACAATCATTTATCTAGGTAACATTTCACAATCATTTATCTGAGTAACATTTCACAATCATTTATCTGAGTAACATATCATCAAATCATTTATCTGAGTAATATTTCACAATCAATTATCTGAGTAACATTTCACAATCAATTATCTGAGTAACATTTACAATCAATTATCTGAGTAACATTTCACAATCATTTATCTGAGTAACATTTCACAATCATTTATCTGAGTAACATTTCACAATCAATTATTTGAGTAACATTTCACAATCATTTATCTGAGTAACATTTCACAATCATTTATCGGAGTAACATTTCACAATCATTTATCTGAGTAACATTTCACAATCATTTATCTGAGTAACATTTCACAATCAATTATCTGAGTAACATTTCACAATCATTATGTGAGTAACATTTCAAATCAATTATCGGATAACATTTCACAATCAATTATCTGAGTAAAATTTCACAATCATTTATCTGAGTAACATTTCACAATCAATTATCTGATTAACATTTCACAATCAATTATCTGAGTAACATTTCACAATCATTTATCTGAGTAACATTTCACAATCATTTATCTGAGTAACATTTCACAATCATTTATCTGAGTAACATTTCACAATCAATTATCTGAGTCATTTCTTCACAATCAATTATCTGAGTAACATTTCACAATCAATTATCTGAGTAACATTTCACAATCAATTATCTGAGTAACATTTACAATCAATTATCTGAGTAACATTTCACAATCAATTATCTGAGTAACATTTCACAATCATTTATCGGAGTAACATTTCACAATCATTTATCTGAGTAACATTTCACAATCATTTATCTGAGTAACATTTACAATCAATTATCTGAGTAACATTTCACAATCAATTATCTGAGTAACATTTCACAATCAATTATCTGAGTAACATTTCACAATCAATTATCTGAGTGAATTTCACAATCAATTATCTGAGTAACATTTCACAATCAATTATCTGAGTAACATTTCACAATCATTTATCTGAGTAATATTTCACAATCAATTATCTAGTTAACATTTCACAATCATTTATCGAGTAATATTTACAATCATTTATCTGAGTAACATTTCACAATCATTTATCTGAGTAACATTTCACAATCATTTATCTGAGTAACATTTCACAATCATTTATCTGAGTAACATTTCACAATCAATTATCTGAGTAACATTTCACAATCATTTATGTAGTAACATTTCACAATCAATTATCTGAGTAACATTTCACAATCAATTATCTGATGAATTTCACAATCATTTATCTGAGTAACATTTCACAATCATTTATCTGAGTAACATTTCACAATCATTTATCTGAGTAACATTTCACATTCAATTATCTGAGTAACATTTCACAATCATTTATCTGAGTAACATTTCACAATCAATTATCTGAGTAACATTTCACAATCAATTATCTGAGTGACATTTCACAATCATTTATCTGAGTAACATTTCACAATCAATTATCTGAGTAACATTTCACAATCAATTATCTGAGTAACATTTCACAATCAATTATCTGAGTAACATTTCACAATCATTTATCTGAGTAACATTTCACAATCATTTATCTGAGTAACATTTCAATCATTATCTGAGTAACATTTACAATCATTATCTGAGTAACATTTACAATAAATTTATCTGAGTGACATTTCACAATCATTTATCTGAGTAACATTTCACAATCAATTATCTGAGTGACATTTCACAATCAATTATCTGAGTAACATTTCACAATCATTTATCTGAGTAACATTTCACAATCATTTATCTGAGTAATATTTCACAATCAATTATCTGAGTAACATTTCACAATCATTTATCTGAGTAACATTTCACAATCAATTATCTGGTGACATTTTCACAATCATTTATCTGAGTAACATTTCACAATCATTTATCTGAGTAACATTTCACAATCAATTATCTGAGTGACATTTCACAATCATTTATCTTAGTAACATTTCACAATCAATTATCTGAGTAACATTTCACAATCATTTATCTGAGTAACATTTCACAATCAATTATCTGAGTGACATTTCACAATCATTTATCTGAGTAACATTTCACAATCATTTATCTGAGTAACATTTCACAATCAATTATCTGAGTAACATTTCACAATCAATTATCTGAGTAACATTTCACAATCATTTATCTGAGTAACATTTCACAATCATTTATCTGAGTAACATTTCACAATCAATTATCTGAGTGACATTTCACAATCATTTATCTGAGTAACATTTCACAATCAATTATCTGAGTAACATTTCACAATCATTTATCTGAGTAACATTTCACAATCATTTATCTGAGTAACATTTCACAATCAATTATCTATAACATTTCACAATCAATTATTCGAGTAACATTTCACAATCAATTATCTGAGTAACATTTACAATCAATTATCTATAAATTTCACAATCATTTATCTGAGTAACATTTCACAATCAATTATCTGAGTAACATTTCACAATCAATTATCTGAGTAACATTTCACAATATATCTGAGTGACATTTCACAATCAATTATCTGAGTAACATTTCACAATCAATTATCTGAGTAACATTTCACAATCATTTATCTGAGTAACATTTCACAATCAATTATCTGAGTGACATTTCACAATCATTTATCTGAGTAACATTTCACAATCAATTATCTGAGTGACATTTCACAATCATTTATCTGAGTAACATTTCACAATCAATTATCTGAGTGACATTTCACAATCATTTATCTGAGTAACATTTCACAATCATTTATCTGAGTAACATTTCACAATCATTATCTAGTAACATTTCACAATCAATTATCTAGTAACATTTCACAATCAATTATCTGAGGTGACACTCTGTCATAAACTGACAGTGAATCGAGGTTGTCAAAGATAGAAACTAGACATCAAAGTCAGACTGAAGCAAGGAATGGAAGTTTGATGGAGGTCACGTCTAGTCAGAAAAACAAGTTAACGACCACATTTTGTAATAGACTGGAGTCAGAGAGGAATTATAACAGGGAGGATCATGGTTGCTTTAAATTATACATTCAACTCCAGGAACAATTTGTAGCATGTTACTTGTATCTCTGTGTGAGTATGTGTGTTGTGTATGTGTGTGTGTGTAGACATGTGTATATTTGTATGGTCTGTGTGTGTATGTGTATGATATGTGTGTGTATGTGTATTTTTGTGTGTGACATGTGTTATGTGTGTGTTGTGGACATAGTTGTGTGATGACATTGTTTGTGTGTGTGGACATGTTTATGTGTGTAGGCAGTATCTGCATGTGTGACATGTGTGTGTGTGGACATCTGTGTGAGTCATGTGTGTGGACATGTGTGGACATTGTGTAGGTGTGTGGGACATTGTGTGAACATGTGTGTGGACATGGTGTGACATGTGTGTGACATGTGTGTGACATGTGGACATGTGTGTGACATGTGTGTGACATGTGTGGACGTGTGTGGACGTGTGTGCAGAAATGTGTTATGTGTGACATGTGCGAAGATGCTTGTATATGAAAGTCTGTGTGTGTTGGTATGTTAATAAGTACATGAACGTTGAACCGTGTGAATGTGTGTGTATATGTTTGTGTAGATTCATGAGTGTGTTTGTAGACGTGAGAATGTTATATACATATGTGTGGATGCATATGTTGTACTGTGTGTGTGTATGTTTGTCTATCGATAGATATATGCCTCCTCTCTCTCTTCACTTTTCACTCATTTCCTCTCTCTCTTTCACTCATTTTCCTCTTCTCATCTTCTCACTCATTTCCTCTCTCTTTTCACCATTTTCCTCTCTCTCTTTACCATTTTCCTCTCTCTTCACTCATTTCCTACCAATAAGCTCTAATCGATCATTTCCGTACCATAGCTTCAGATATCTTACAGGTCTACTAACTGTACACAGTATATTGACTATTCGTCAGTCTACACGTCTCGCTCACCCTGCCAGAGTATTGTCATACGAATTCGCCGTACTACTTGTCTCACACCCCGCCACGAAGTATTTCCGTCGAACGACATTCGCCGTACACTGTCTCACACCCCGCCACGAAGTATTTCCGTCGAACGACATTCGCCGTACACTGTCTCACACCCGCCACGAGTTTCATCGAACGACATTCGCCGTACACTGTCTCACCCGCCACGAAGTATTTCCATCGAACGACTTCGCCGTCACACTGTCTCACCCCGCCACGAAGTATTTCCATCGAACGACATTCGCCGTACACTGTCTCACACCCCGCCACGAAGTATTTCCATCGAACGACATTCGCCGTACACTGTCTCACACCCCGCCACGAAGTATTTCCATCGAACGACATTCGCCGTACACTGTCTCACACCCCGCCAGGAGGAAGTATAATGACATTCGCCGTACACTGTCTCACAACCCGCCAGGAGGAAGTATAATGACATTCGCCGTACACTGTCTCACACCCCGCCAGGAGGAAGTATAATGACATTCGCCGTACACTGTCTCACAACCCGCCAGGAGGAAGTATAATGACATTCGCCGTACACTGTCTCACAACCCGCCAGGAGGAAGTATAATGACATTCGCCGTACACTGTCTCACACCCGCAGAGGAAGTATAATGACATTCGCGTCACTGTCTCACACCCCGCCAGGAGGAAGTATAATGACATTCGCCGTACACTGTCTCAACCCGCCAGGAGAAGTATAATGACATTCGCCGTACACTGTCTCACACCCCGCAGGAGGAAGTATAATGACATTCGCCGTAACTGTCTCACACCCGCCAGGAGAAGAACGACATTCGCCGTACACTGTCACACCCCGCCAGGAGGAAGTATAATGACATTCGCCGTACACTGTCTCACACCCCGCCAGGAGGAAGTATAATGACATTCGCCGTACACTGTCTCACACCCCGCCAGGAGGAAGTATAAGACATTCGCCGATACTGTCTCACACCCCGCCAGGAGGAAGTATAACTGACATTCGCCGTACATGTCCTACACCGCCAGAGGAAGTATAATGACATTCGCCGTACACTGTCTCACACCCCGCCAGGAGGAAGTATAACGACATTCGCCGTACACTGTCTCACAACCCGCCAGGAGGAAGTATAATGACATTCGCCGTACACTGTCTCACACCCCGCCAGGAGGAAGTATAATGACATCGCCGACACGTCTCACCCGCAGAGGAAGTATAATGACATTCGCCGTACACTGTCTCACACCCCGCCAGGAGGAAGTATAATGACATTCGCCGTACACTGTCTCACAACCCGCCAGGAGGAAGTATAATGACATTCGCCGTACACTGTCTCACCACCGCCAGAGGAAGTATAATGACATTCGCCGTACACTGTCTCACACCCCGCCAGGAGGAAGTATAATGACATTCGCCGTACACTGTCTCACACCCCGCCAGGAGGAAGTATAATGACATTCGCCGCACACTGTCTCCACCCCGCCAGGAGGAAGTATAATGACATTCGCCGTACACTGTCTCACACCCTGCCAGGAGGAAGTATAATGACATTCGCCGTACACTGTCTCACACCCCGCCAGGAGGAAGTATAATGACATTCGCCGTACACTGTCTCACACCCCGCCAGGAGGAGTATAATGACATTCGCCGTACACTGTCTCACAACCCGCCAGGAGGAAGTATAATGACATTCGCCGTACACTGTCTCACACCCCGCCAGGAGGAAGTATAATGACATTCGCCGTACACTGTCTCACAACCCGCCAGGAGGAAGTATAATGACATTCGCCGTACACTGTCTCACACCCCGCCAGGAGGAAGTATAATGACATTCGCCGTACACTGTCTCACACCCCGCCAGGGAGGAAGTATAATGACATTCGCCGTACACTGTCTCACACCCCGCCAGGAGGAAGTATAATGACATTCGCCGTACACTGTCTCACACCCCGCCAGGAGGAAGTATAATGACATTCGCCGTACACTGTCTCACACCCCGCCAGGAGGAAGTATAATGACATTCGCCGTACACTGTCTCACACCCCGCCAGGAGGAAGTATAATGACATTCGCCGTACACTGTCTCACACCCCGCCAGGAGGAAGTATAATGACATTCGCCGTACACTGTCTCACACCCCGCCAGGAGGAAGTATAATGACACTTCGCCGTACACTGTCTCACACCCGCCAGGAGGAAGTATAACGACATTCGCCGTACACTGTCTCACACCCCGCCAGGAGGAAGTATAACGACATTCGCCGTACACTGTCTACACCCCGCCAGGAGGAAGTATAATGACATTCGCCGTACACTGTCTCACAACCCGCCAGGAGGAAGTATAATGACATTCGCCGTACACTGTCTCACACCCCGCCAGGAGGAAGTATACTGACATTCGCCGTACACTGTCTCACACCCCGCCAGGAGGAAGTATAATGACATTCGCCGTACACTGTCTCACACCCCGCCAGGAGGAAGTATAATGACATTCGCCGTACACTGTCTCACACACCGCCAGGAGGAAGTATAATGACATTCGCCGTACACTGTCTCACACCCCGCCAGGAGGAAGTATAATGACATTCGCCGTACACTGTCTCACACCCCGCCAGGAGGAAGTATAATGACATTCGCCGTACACTGTCTCACACCCCGCCAGGAGGAAGTATAATGACATTCGCCGTACACTGTCTCACAACCCGCCAGGAGGAAGTATAATGACATTCGCCGTACACTGTCTCACAACCCGCCAGGAGGAAGTATAATGACATTCGCCGTACACTGTCTCACACCCCGCCAGGAGGAAGTATAATGACATTCGCCGTACACTGTCTCACACCCCGCCAGGAGGAAGTATAATGACATTCGCCGTACACTGTCTCACAACCCGCCAGGAGGAAGTATAATGACATTCGCCGTACACTGTCTCACACCCCGCAGGAGGAAGTATAATGACATTCGCCGTACACTGTCTCACACCCCGCCAGGAGGAAGTATAATGACATTCGCCGTACACTGTCTCACAACCCGCCAGGAGGAAGTATAATGACATTCGCCGTACACTGTCTCACAACCCGCCAGGAGGAAGTATAATGACATTCGCCGTACACTGTCTCACACCCCGCCAGGAGGAAGTATAATGACATTCGCCGTACACTGTCTCACACCCCGCCAGGAGGAAGTATAATGACATTCGCCGTACACTGTCTCCACACCCCGCCAGGAGGAAGTATAATGACATTCGCCGTACACTGTCTCACAACCCGCCAGGAGGAAGTATAATGACATTCGCCGTACACTGTCTCACACCCCGCCAGGAGGAAGTATAATGACATTCGCCGTACACTGTCTCACACCCCGCCAGGAGGAAGTATAATGACATTCGCCGTACACTGTCTCACAACCCGCCAGGAGGAAGTATAATGACATTCGCCGTACACTGTCTCCCACCCCGCCAGGAGGAAGTATAATGACATTCGCCGTACACTGTCTCACAACCCGCCAGGAGGAAGTATAATGACATTCGCCGTACACTGTCTCACACCCCGCCAGGAGGAAGTATAATGACATTCGCCGTACACTGTCTCACACCCCGATAGGAGGAAGTATAACGACATTCGCCGTACACTGTCTCACACCCCGCCAGGAGGAAGTATAATGACATTCGCCGTACACTGTCTCACACCCCGCCAGGAGGAAGTATAATGACATTCGCCGTACACTGTCTCACAACCCGCCAGGAGGAAGTATAATGACATTCGCCGTACACTGTCTCACACCCCGCCAGGAGAAAGTATAACGACATTCGCCGTACACTGTCTCCCACCCCGCCAGGAGGAAGTATAATGACATTCGCCGTACACTGTCTCACAACCCGCCAGGAGGAAGTATAATGACATTCGCCGTACACTGTCTCACAACCCGCCAGGAGGAAGTATAATGACATTCGCCGTACACTGTCTCACACCCCGCCAGGAAGAAGTATAACGACATTCGCCGTACACTGTCTCACACCCCGCCAGGAGGAAGTATAACGACATTCGCCGTACACTGTCTCCCACCCCGCCAGGAGGAAGTATAATGACATTCGCCGTACACTGTCTCACAACCCGCCAGGAGGAAGTATAATGACATTCGCCGTACACTGTCTCACAACCCGCCAGGAGGAAGTATAATGACATTCGCCGTACACTGTCTCACACCCCGCCAGGAGGAAGTATAACGACATTCGCCGTACACTGTCTCACACCCCCCCAGGAGGAAGTATAATGACATTCGCCGTACACTGTCTCACACCCCGCCAGGAGGAAGTATAATGACATTCGCCGTACACTGTCTCACACCCCGCCAGGAGGAAGTATAATGACATTCGCCGTACACTGTCTCACACCCCGCCAGGAGGAAGTATAATGACATTCGCCGTACACTGTCTCACACCCCGCCAGGAGGAAGTATAATGACATTCGTCGTACACTGTCTCACACCCCGCCAGGAGGAAGTATAACGACATTCGCCGTACACTGTCTCACACCCCGCCAGGAGGAAGTATAATGACATTCGCCGTAAACTGTCTCACACCCGCCAGGAGGAAGTATAATGACATTCGCCGTACACTGTCTCACACCCGCCAGGAGGAAGTATAACGACATTCGCCGTACACTGTCTCCCACCCCGCCAGGAGGAAGTATAATGACATTCGCCGTACACTGTCTCACAACCCGCCAGGAGGAAGTATAATGACATTCGCCGTACACTGTCTCACACCCCGCCAGGAGGAAGTATAACGACATTCGCCGTACACTGTCTCACACCCCGCCAGGAGGAAGTATAATGACATTCGCCTACACTGTCTCACACCCCGCCAGGAGGAAGTATAACGACATTCGCCGTACACTGTCTCACACCCCGCCAGGAGGAAGTATAATGACATTCGCCGTACACTGTCTCACACCCGCCAGGAGGAAGTATAATGACATTCGCCGCACTGTCTCACACCCGCCAGGAGGAAGTATAACGACATTCGCCGTACACTGTCTCACACCCCGCCAGGAGGAAGTATAATGACATTGGCCGTACACTGTCTCACAACCCGCCAGGAGGAAGTATAATGACATTCGCCGTACACTGTCTCACACCCGCCAGGAGGAAGTATAACGACATTCGCCGTCACTGTCTCACACCCCACCAGGAAGAAGTAGAATGACATTCGCCGTACACTGTCTCACACCCCACCAGGAGGAAGTATAATGACATTCGCCGTACACTGTCTCACACCCCACCAGGAGGAAGTATAACGACATTCGCCGTACACTGTCTCACACCCCGCCAGGAAGAAGTATAATGACATTCGCCGTACACTGTCTCACACCCCACCAGGAGGAAGTATAATGACATTCGCCGTACACTCGTCTCACACCCGCCAGGAAGAAGTAGAATGACATTCGCCGTACACTGCCTCACACCCCGCCAGGAGGAAGTATAATGACATTCGCCGTACACTGTCTCACAACCCGCCAGGAGGAAGTATAATGACATTCGCCGTACACTGTCTCACACCCCGAGAGGAGGAAGTATAACGACATTCGCCGTACACTGTCTCACACCCCGCCAGGAGGAAGTATAATGACATTCGCCGTACACTGTCTCACACCCCGCCAGGAGGAAGTATAATGACATTCGCCGTACACTGTCTCACACCCCGCCAGGAGGAAGTATAACGACATTCGCCGTACACTGTCTCACACCCCGCCAGGAAGAAGTATAACGACATTCGCCGTACACTGTCTCACACCCCGCCAGGAGGAAGTATAATGACATTCGCCGTACACTGTCTCACACCCCGCCAGGAGGAAGTATAATGACATTCGCCGTACACTGTCTCACACCCGCCAGGAGGAAGTATAATGACATTCGCCGTACATGTCTCACACCCCGCCAGGGGAAGTATAAGACATTCGCCGTACACTGTCTCACACCCCGCCAGGAGGAAGTATAACGACATTCGCCGTACACTGTCTCACACCCGCCAGGAGGAAGTATAACGACATTCGCCGTACACTGTCCTACACCCCGCCAGGAGGAAGTATAATGACATTCGCCGTACACTGTCTCACAACCCGCCAGGAGGAAGTATAATGACATTCGCCGTACACTGTCTCACACCCCGCCAGGAGGAAGTATAAAGACATTCGCCGTACACTGTCTCACACCCCACCAGGAGGAAGTATAATGACATTCGCCGTACACTGTCTCACACCCCGCCAGGAGGAAGTATAATGACATTCGCCGTACACTGTCTCACAACCCGCCAGGAGGAAGTATAATGACATTCGCCGTACACTGTCTCACAACCCGCCAGGAGGAAGTATAATGACATTCGCCGTACACTGTCTCACAACCCGCCAGGAGGAAGTATAATGACATTCGCCGTACACTGTCTCACACCCCGCCAGGAGGAAGTATAACGACATTCGCCGTACACTGTCTCACACCCCGCCAGGAGAGGTATAATGACATTCGCCGTAAACTGTCTCACACCCGCCAGGAGGAAGTATAATGACATTCGCCGTACACTGTCTCACACCCGCCAGGAGGAAGTATAACGACATTCGCCTACACTGTCTCACACCCCGCCAGAGGAAGTATAATGACATTCGCCGTACACTGTCTCACACCCCTGCCAGGAGGAAGTATAATGACATTCGCCGTACATGTTCACACCCGCCAGGAGGAAGTATAACGACATTCGCCGTACTGCCACCCCGCCAGGAGGAAGTATAATGACATTCGCCGTACACTGTCTCACAACCCGCCAGGAGGAAGTATAATGACATTCGCCGTACACTGTCTCACACCCCGCCAGGAGGAAGTATAATGACATTCGCCGTACACTGTCTCACAACCCGCCAGGAGGAAGTATAATGACATTCGCCGTACACTGTCTCACAACCCGCCAGGAGGAAGTATAATGACATTCGCCGTACACTGTCTCACACCCCGCCAGGAGGAAGTATAACGACATTCGCCGTACACTGTCTCACAACCCGCCAGGAGGAAGTATAATGACATTCGCCGTACACTGTCTCACACCCGCCAGGAGGAAGTATAAGACATTCGCCGTACACTGTCTCACACCCGCCAGGAGGAAGTATAACGACATTCGCCGTACACTGTCTCACACCCCGCCAGGAGGAAGTAGAATGACATTCGCCGTACACTGTCTCACACCCCACCAGGAGGAAGTATAATGACATTCGCCGTACACTGTCTCACACCCCCCCAGGAGGAAGTATAACGACATTCGCCGTACACTGTCTCACACCCCACCAGGAAGAAGTATAATGACATTCGCCGTACACTGTCTCACACCCCACCAGGAGGAAGTATAATGACATTCGCCGTACACTGTCTCACACCCCGCCAGGAAGAAGTAGAATGACATTCGCCGTACACTGTCTCACACCCCGCCAGGAAGAAGTATAATGACATTCGCCGTACACTGTCTCACACCCCGCCAGGAGGAAGTATAATGACATTCGCCGTACACTGTCTCACAACCCGCCAGGAGGAAGTATAATGACATTCGCCGTACACTGTCTCACAACCCGCCAGGAGGAAGTATAATGACATTCGCCGTACACTGTCTCACACCCCGCCAGGAGGAAGTATAACGACATTCGCCGTACACTGTCTCCACACCCGCCAGGAGGAAGTATAAAGACATTCGCCGTACACTGTCTCACACCCCGCCAGGAGGAAGTATAATGACATTCGCCGTACACTGTCTCACAACCCGCCAGGAGGAAGTATAATGACATTCGCCGTACACTGTCTCACAACCCGCCAGGAGGAAGTATAATGACATTCGCCGTACACTGTCTCACACCCCGCCAGGAGGAAGTATAATGACATTCGCCGTACACTGTCTCTCACCCCGCCAGGAGGAAGTATAATGACATTCGCCGTACACTGTCTCACACCCCGCCAGGAGGAAGTATAATGACATTCGCCGTACACTGTCTCACAACCCGCCAGGAGGAAGTATAATGACATTCGCCGTACACTGTCTCACACCCCGCCAGGAGGAAGTATAATGACATTCCCCGTACACTGTCTCACACCCGCCAGGAGGAAGTATAATGACATTCGCCGACACTGTCTCACACCCCGCCAGGAGGAAGTATAACGACATTCGCCGTACACTGTCTCACAACCCGCCAGGAGGAAGTATAATGACATTCGCCGTACACTGTCTCACAACCCGCCAGGAGGAAGTATAATGACATTCGCCGTACACTGTCTCACACCCGCCAGGAGGAAGTATAACGACATTCGCCGTACACTGCCTCACACCCCGCCAGGAGGAAGTATAATGACATTCGCCGTACACTGTCTCACACCCCGCCAGGAGGAAGTATAAAGACATTCGCCGTACACTGTCTCACACCCCGCCAGGAGGAAGTATAATGACATTCGCCGTACACTAGTCTCACACCCGCCAGGAGGAAGTATAATGACATTCGCCGTACACTGTCTCACACCCCGCCAGGAGGAAGTATAATGACATTCGCCGTACACTGTCTCACAACCCGCCAGGAGGAAGTATAATGACATTCGCCGTACACTGTCTCCCACCCCGCCAGGAGGAAGTATAATGACATTCGCCGTACACTGTCTCACACCCCGCCAGGAGGAAGATAAGACATTCGCCGTACACTGTCTCACACCCTGCCAGGAGGAAGTATAATGACATTGCCGTACACTGTCTCACACCCGCCAGGAGGAAGTATAACGACATTCCCTACACTGTCTCACACCCCGCCAGGAGGAAGTATAATGACATTCGCCGTACACTGTCTCACAACCCGCCAGGAGGAAGTATAATGACATTCGCCGTACACTGTCTCACACCCCGCCAGGAGGAAGTATAATGACATTCGCCGTACACTGTCTCACAACCCGCCAGGAGGAAGTATAATGACATTCGCCGTACACTGTCCACACCCGCCAGGAGGAAGTATAACGACATTCGCCGTACACTGTCTCACACCCCGCCAGGAGGAAGTATAATGACATTCGCCGTACACTGTCTCACACCCCGCCAGGAGGAAGTATAACGACATTCGCCATACACTGTCTCACACCCCGCCAGGAGGAAGTATAATGACATTCGCCGTACACTGTCTCACACCCTACCAGGAAGAAGTATAATCGACATTCGCCGTACACTGTCTCACACCCCGCCAGGAGGAAGTATAATGACATTCGCCGTACACTGTCTCACACCCCGCCAGGAGGAAGTATAACGACATTCGCCGTACACTGTCTCACACCCCGCCAGGAGGAAGTATAATGACATTCGCCGTACACTGTCTCACACCTGCCAGGAGGAAGTATAACTGACATTCGCGTACACTGTCTCACACCCTACCAGGAGGAAGTATAATGACATTCGCCGTACACTGTCTCACAACCCGCCAGGAGGAAGTATAATGACATTCGCCGTACACTGTCTCACAACCCGCCAGGAGGAAGTATAATGACATTCGCCGTACACTGTCTCACACCCCGCCAGGAGGAAGTATAACGACATTCGCCGTACACTGTCTCACACCCCGCCAGGAGGAAGTATAATGACATTCGCCGTACACTGTCTCACACCCTACCAGGAAGAAGTATAACGACATTCGCCGTACACTGTCTCACAACCCGCCAGGAGGAAGTATAATGACATTCGCCGTACACTGTCTCACACCCCGCCAGGAGGAAGTATAATGACATTCCCCGTACACTGTCTCACACCCGCCAGGAGGAAGTATAATGACATTCGCCGTAACTGTCTCACACCCGCCAGGAGGAAGTATAATGACATTCGCCGTACACTGTCTCTCACCCCGCCAGGAGGAAGTATAATGACATTCGCCGTACACTGTCTCACACCCCGCCAGGAGGAAGTATAACGACATTCGCCGTACACTGTCTCACACCCTGCCAGGAGAAGTATAATGACATTCGCCGTACACTGTCTCACACCCCGCCAGGAGGAAGTATAATGACATTCGCCGTACACTGTCTCACACCCCGCCAGGAGGAAGTATAATGACATTCGCCGTACACTGTCTCACACCCCGCCAGGAGGAAGTATAATGACATTCCCCGTACACTGTCTCACACCCGCCAGGAGGAAGTATAATGACATTCGCCGTAACTGTCTCCACCCCGCCAGGAGGAAGTATAACGACATTCGCCGTACACTGTCTCACACCCCGCCAGGAAGAAGTATAATGACATTCGCCGTACACTGTCTCACACCCCGCCAGGAGGAAGTATAATGACATTCGCCGTACACTGTCTCACAACCCGCCAGGAGGAAGTATAATGACATTCGCCGTACACTGTCTCACAACCCGCCAGGAGGAAGTATAATGACATTCGCCGTACACTGTCTCACAACCCGCCAGGAGGAAGTATAATGACATTCGCCGTACACTGTCTCACACCCCACCAGGAAGAAGTATAATGACATTCGCCGTACACTGTCTCACACCCCGCCAGGAAGAAGTATAATGACATTCCCCGTACACTGTCTCACACCCCGCCAGGAAGTATAATGACATTCGCCGTACACTGTCTCACACCCCGCCAGGAGGAAGTATAATGACATTCGCCGTACACTGTCTCACACCCCGCCAGGAGGAAGTATAATGACATTCCCCGTACACTGTCTCACACCCGCCAGGAGGAAGTATAATGACATTCGCCGTACACTGTCTCACACCCCGCCAGGAGGAAGTATAATGACATTCGCCGTACACTGTCTCACACCCGCCAGGAGGAAGTATAATGACATTCCGTACACTGTCTCACACCCGCCAGGAGGAAGTATAACGACATTCCCGTACACTGTCTCACACCCGCCAGGAGGAAGTATAACGACATTCGCCGTACACTGTCTCACACCCCGCCAGGAGGAAGTATAATGACATTCGCCGTACACTGTCTCACACCCCGCCAGGAGGAAGTATAATGACATTCCCCGTACACTGTCTCACACCCGCCAGGAGGAAGTATAATGACATTCGCCGTACACTGTCTCACAACCCGCCAGGAGGAAGTATAATGACATTCGCCGTACACTGTCTCACACCCCACCAGGAGGAAGTATAACGACATTCGCCGTACACTGTCTCACACCCCACCAGGAGGAAGTATAATGACATTCGCCGTACACTGTCTCACACTCCGCCAGGAGGAAGTATAATGACATTCGCCGTACACTGTCTCACACCCCACCAGGAGGAAGTATAATGACATTCCCGTACACTGTCTCACACCCGCCAGGAGGAAGTATAACGACATTCGCCGTACACTGTCTCACACCCCACCAGGAGGAAGTATAATGACATTCGCCGTACACTGTCTCACACCCCGCCAGGAGGAAGTATAACGACATTCGCCGTACACTGTCTCACACCCTGCCAGGAGGAAGTATAATGACATTCCCGTACACTGTCTCACACCCTGCCAGGAGGAAGTATAATGACATTCGCCGTACACTGTCTCACAACCCGCCAGGAGGAAGTATAATGACATTCGCCGTACACTGTCTCACACCCCGCCAGGAGGAAGTATAATGACATTCGCCGTACACTGTCTCCACCCCCAGGAGGAAGTATAATGACATTCGCCGTACACTGTCTCACAACCCGCCAGGAGGAAGTATAATGACATTCGCCGTACACTGTCTCTCACCCCGCCAGGAGGAAGTATAATGACATTCGCCGTACACTGTCTCACACCCCCCCAGGAGGAAGTATAACGACATTCGCCGTACACTGTCTCACACCCTGCCAGGAGGAAGTATAATGACATTCCCGTACACTGTCTCACACCCTGCCAGGAGGAAGTAGAATGACATTCCCTACACTGTCTCACAACCCGCCAGGAGGAAGTATAATGACATTCGCCGTACACTGTCTCACAACCCGCCAGGAGGAAGTATAATGACATTCGCCGTACACTGTCTCACACCCTGCCAGGAGGAAGTATAATGACATTCGCCGTACACTGTCTCACACCCCGCCAGGAGGAGGTATAACGACATTCGCCGTACACTGTCTCACACCCCGCCAGGAGGAAGTATAATGACATTCCCCGTACACTGTCTCACACCCGCCAGGAGGAAGTATAATGACATTTCCCGTACACTGTCTCACACCCCTGCCAGGAGGAAGTAAATGACATTCCCGTACACTGTCTCACAACCCGCCAGGAGGAAGTATAATGACATTCGCCGTACACTGTCTCACACCCCGCCAGGAGGAAGTATAATGACATTCGCCGTACACTGTCTCACACCCGCCAGGAGGAAGTATAATGACATTTGCCGTACACTGTCTCACACCCCGCCAGGAGGAAGTAGAATGACATTCGCCGTACACTGTCTCACACCCGCCAGGAGGAAGTAGAATGACATTCGCGTGACACTGTCTCACACCCGCCAGGAGGAAGTATAATGACATTCCCGTACACTGTCTCACACCCTGCCAGAGGAAGTAGAATGACATTCCCGTACACTGTCTCCACCCGCCAGGAGGAAGTAGAATGACATTCGCTTACACTGTCTCACACCCCGCCAGGAGGAAGTAGAATGACATTCCCGTACACTGTCTCACACCCCGCCAGGAGGAAGTAGAATGACATTCGCCGTACACTGTCTCACACCCCGCCAGGAGGAAGTATAATGACATTCGCCGTACACTGTCTCACACCCCGCCAGGAGGAAGTATAATGACATTCGCCGTACACTGTCTCACACCCCGCCAGGAGGAAGTATAATGACATTTCCCGTACACTGTCTCACACCCCGCCAGGAGGAAGTAGAATGACATTCGCCGTACACTGTCTCACACCCCGCCAGGAGGAAGTAGAATGACATTCGCCGTACACTGTCTCACACCCCGCCAGGAGGAAGTATAATGACATTCCCGTACACTGTCTCACACCCGCCAGAGGAAGTAGAATGACATTCCCCGTACACTGTCTCACACCCCGCCAGGAGGAAGTAGAATGACATTCGCTACCACTGTCTCACACCCGCCAGGAGGAAGTAGAATGACATTCGCCGTACACTGTCTCACACCCCGCCAGGAGGAAGTAGAATGACATTCGCCGTACACTGTCTCACACCCCGCCAGGAGGAAGTATAATGACATTCCCGTACACTGTCTCACACCCGCCAGGAGAAGTAGAATGACATTCCCTGACACTGTCTCACACCCCGCCAGGAGGAATTATAATGACATTCCCCGTACACTGTCTCACACCCGCCAGGAGGAAGTATAATGACATTTGCCGTACACTGTCTCACACCCCGCCAGGAGGAAGTAGAATGACATTCCTGTACACTGTCTCACAACCCGCCAGGAGGAAGTATAATGACATTCGCCGTACACTGTCTCACACCCCGCCAGGAGGAAGTATAATGACATTCGCCGTACACTGTCTCACACCCCGCCAGGAGGAAGTATAATGACATTTCCCGTACACTGTCTCACACCCCGCCAGGAGGAAGTAGAATGACATTCGCCGTACACTGTCTCACACTCCGCCAGGAGGAAGTATAATGACATTCGCCGTACACTGTCTCCCACCCCGCCAGGAGGAAGTATAATGACATTCGCCGTACACTGTCTCACACCCCGCCAGGAGGAAGTATAATGACATTCGCCGTACACTGTCTCACACCCCGCCAGGAGGAGGTATAACGACATTCGCCGTACACTGTCTCACACCCCGCCAGGAGGAAGTATAATGACATTTCCCGTACACTGTCTCACACCCCGCCAGGAGGAAGTATAATGACATTTCCCGTACACTGTCTCACACCCCGCCAGGAGGAAGTAGAATGACATTCCCATGACACTGTCTCACACCCCGCCAGGAGGAAGTATAATGACATTCGCTGTACACTGTCTCACACCCCTGCCAGGAGGAAGTATAATGACATTCGCCGTACACTGTCTCACACCCCGCCAGGAGGAAGTATAATGACATTTCCCGTACACTGTCTCACACCCCGCCAGGAGGAAGTAGAATGACATTCGCCGTACACTGTCTCACACCCCGCCAGGAGGAAGTATAATGACATTCCCCGTACACTGTCTCACACCCGCCAGGAGGAAGTATAATGACATTCCCGTACACTGTCTCACACCCGCCAGGAGAAGTAGAATGACATTCGCCGTACACTGTCTCACACCCCGCCAGGAGGAAGTAGAATGACATTCCCCGTACACTGTCTCACACCCCGCCAGGAGGAAGTAGAATGACATTCGCCGTACACTGTCTCACACCCCGCCAGGAGGAAGTAGAATGACATTCGCCGTACACTGTCTCACACCCCGCCAGGAGGAAGTATAATGACATTCCCTGTACACTGTCTCACACCCGCCAGGAGGAAGTAGAATGACATTCCCGTACACTGTCTCACACCCGCCAGGAGGAAGTAGAATGACATTCCCGTACACTGTCTCACACCCCGCCAGGAGGAAGTAGAATGACATTCCTGACACTGTCTCACACCCGCCAGGAGGAAGTATAATGACATTCGCCGTACACTGTCTCCACCCGCCAGGAGGAGTATAACTGACATTCGCCGTACACTGTCTCACACCCCGCCAGGAGGAAGTATAATGACATTCCCCGTACACTGTCTCACACCCGCCAGGAGGAAGTATAATGACATTTCCGCTACACTGTCTCACACCCCGCCAGGAGGAAGTAGAATGACATTCCCTGACACTGTCTCACACCCGCCAGGAGGAAGTATAATGACATTCGCCGTACACTGTCTCCACACCCGCCAGAGGAAGTATAATGACATTCGCCGTACACTGTCTCACACCCCGCCAGGAGGAAGTATAATGACATTTCCGTACACTCGTCTCACACCCCGCCAGGAGGAAGTAGAATGACATTCGCCGTACACTGTCTCACACCCCGCCAGGAGGAAGTAGAATGACATTCGCCGTACACTGTCTCACACCCCGCCAGGAGGAAGTATAATGACATTTCCCGTACACTGTCTCACACCCCGCCAGGAGGAAGTAGAATGACATTCCCCGTACACTGTCTCACACCCCGCCAGGAGGAAGTAGAATGACATTCCCCGTACACTGACTGTATCATCCGAGTTGTTTTCCCTTATACATATCTTTCTAATATTGTTTTGTTGAGCGTCTGTAGCTCAAGCGGTAGTCAGCTCGATCACAAACCCAAGCGTACCTGGTTCAAACCACACGGTGGGCAAGTTTGGAAGCAAATTTGCTTCCGTGGAATTTTTACAAAAGGTAAAAGTAGACCTCGCCGTTCAGAAAGCAATGGCAAGCTACTGAACGTATAAGTGGTGCCTAGAAAATCAACGACTCGTTTACTGTGGTTGATGGCTACGTCCTGTAAAGGATATGCCACGATTTTCATTTTTTTTCAATATTTTTACTTCTACCACTGTTTAATCTTGTCATTCTAATAGGTTGTACAGTTTTCTTCCAATTACTAAATATGAAGAGAGAGAGAGAGAGATTTATTTATTTATGTATATGTTTATTTATTAAAGTAGTTACGCTGATCTTTAATCCTTGTTTTGCCCCCATCCCCTTGAATTTAGCATGTAGAACTGAGGAAATAACTGTGTCGGGAAAGACCTAGCACTCAAATTTGATTTTCTCAAGACTCTAAAACAGTAAAATAGATTATGTAATTACTTCCAATAGATTATGCAATTACTTGAATTAGATTAATTACCTAAGATAGATTAATTACTTGAAATAGATTAATTACTTCAAATAGATTAATTACTTGAAATAGATTATGCAATTACTTGAAATAGATTAATTACTTGAAATAGATTATGCAATTACTTGAAATAGATTAATTACTTGAAATAGATTATGCAATTACTTGAAATATATTAATTACTTGAAATAGATTAATTACTTGAAATAGATTAATTACTTGAAATAGATTATGCAATTACTTGAAATAGATTAATTACTTGAAATAGATTAATTACTTGAAATAGATTATGCAATTACTTGAAATAGATGAATTACTTGAAGGGTAATAATACATGGCTGATCCAAGATCTGATGGCAATACAGACGATGAGAATCTCTGAAAATGCTCTTACACGCCTTTCCTGTCCGATAGTCAAAGAAAACTATTCAAAGTGACGCCCGTGTGGTTGTCGGGGATCAAATTCAGGGTAACAAATAGAACCACTACTACCTACCAGTGAAGGTTTGGTGCAGGATTAACTACCCTACTACCTACCAGTGAAGGTTTGGTGCAGGATTAACTACCCTACTACCTACCAGTGAAGGTTTGGTGCAGGATTAACTACCCTACTACCTACCAGTGAAGGTTTGGCGCAGGATTAACTACCCTACTACCTACCAGTGAAGGTTTGGTGCAGGATTAACTACCCTACACTACCAGTGAAGGTTTGGCGCAGGATTAACTACCCTACTACCTACCAGTGAAGGTTTGGTGCAGGATTAACTACCCTACTACCTACCAGTGAAGGTTTGACGCAGGATTAACTACCTACTACCTACCAGTGAAGGTTTGGGCAGGATTAACTACCCTACTACCTACCAGTGAAGGTTTAGCAGGATTAACTACCCTACTACCTACCAGTGAAGGTTTGGCGCAGGATTAACTACCCTACTACCTACCAGTGAAGGTTTGCAGGATTAACTACCTACTACCTACCAGTGAAGGTTTGGCGAGGATTAACTACCCCACCCTGTAAAAACACTTCGCCAATAACCACGCCATGCTCATGAGAGCTTGCAAGGCCTTGGTTGCGAATCTATACCTCCTTGGAGGTGAAAGGGTGATAGAACAAGAAAGAAGAAGATTAATTACTTGAAATAGATTATAGTAATTAGTTGAAATAGATTAATTACTTGAAATAGATTAATTACTTGATAACTTTTTGTGCTGAAAATGATCTGGTGATAGCAAACACACTGTTTCAACAACATCCTAGAAAGTTATATACCTGGACGTCACCAGACGGGAAGAACATCCTAGAAAGTTATATACCTGGACGTCACCAGACGGGAAGAACATCCTAGAAAGTTATATACCTGGACGTCACCAGACGGGAAGAACATCCTAGAAAGTTATATACCTGGACGTCACCAGATGGGAAGAACATCCTAGAAAGTTATATACCTGGACGTCACCAGATGGGAAGAACATCCTAGAAAGTTATATACCTGGACGTCACCAGATGGGAAGAACATCCTAGAAAGTTATATACCTGGACGTCACCAGACGGGAAGAACATCCTAGAAAGTTATATACCTGGACGTCACCGAGACAGGGAAGACCAAAAACTAAATCGATTATATAGTAATCCAACAGCGATAGAGATCAAACATGACAACGGCCAAAACCCTGCCTGGTGTAGACTGTGGAAATGGCCATGAGCTGTTGATGGCGATGATACAATTTAAGTTCAGAAAATTAGAGAAGAAACTAAAACCAGTACGTTTTGATGCTAATAAAATCCCAGAGGAATATAGAGTAGAAGTAAAGAACAGATTTGAAATACTGATGACAGTCCAAGAAGAGATGACACCAGATGAGTTGACCACACATGCTAGAGATATCCTATTGTCGACAGCCAAAGATATGGTTCTACGAAGAACAGACAGAAAGAATGAGTGGATTGCAAATGATACACTAGAGTTAATACAACAGAGAAGAGGGAAAAACGCACAAGGAATAGCGAAGGAAAAAAATAGGTTGGCCTACAAAAATATAACATAAGAAATAAGGAAGAACATAAGAAGAGATAAAAAACAATACCTACAAAATTGTTGTGCAAGGTTAGAAGAACACGAGAAGAAAGGGAGAGAGCAGGAAATGTTCAAAGAAATAAAATCAATAACCATATCGTTTAAACCAAAACTAAATGCAATAAAAGATAGTATGGGAACAACCCTAACAGAAAAGCAGAAATTCTCAACAGATGGAAAGAATATTGCAGCGAAGTGTATATGAACAGAGGTGAAAAGGACAATAGAGCAAACACTGAAATAATCACAGAGAAAAAACCAGAACCAACGCTAGAGGAAGTTGAATGGGCAATAAAAGCTTGAAGATGGGAAAATCACCAGGATGTGATAATATTTCAGCAGAATTTATCAAAGCAGGAGGAGAGCAAAGCATAAAATTATATCATGCAATATGCAAAAAGATATGGGAAAAGGAATATGGCCAAATGAATGGAAACGATCAATATTTATCCCAAAACCTAAAAAAGGAGACACCAAATTATGTACCAACTATAGAACAGTGGCATTGATTAGCCACCAATGTAAAATCTTATTAAAAATTATTATGGGAAGACTGTATAGGAAAATATAAGAAAATATCAACATAACACAAGCTGGGTTTAGACTGAACAGAGGTACACGTGACCATATATTTAACATGAGAAAAATCATAGAAAAATCTAGAGAGTATAATGTAGATCTATACTCATGCTTTATTGACTACTCAAAGGCATTTGATTATGTAGAACATCAGGAATTGTTGAAGATTATGGGAGAAATGGGATTTCCATTACATTTAATACAGATCATAAAAGAACTTTATTGTGGTCAAATGGCGGCTGTAAGAACATGTGATGATACATCAGACTGGTTTGATATAGGGCAGGGAGTCAGACAAGGCTGCATTTTGTCGCCTTATCTGTTTAACATATATGCTGAAAACATCAGGAGGAATGTTACAGAAGATAGCAAAAAAAACAATACGATCCTTTTATACTCGGAGGAAGAGAAATACCTGAATTACGATACGCTGACGATACAGTGTTACTGTCAACATCACAAAAAGGGAATGAGAAATTATTAGGAGAAGTGAAAGATAAAGCAAAAAACAAAATCTATATCTCAATGTGGCAAAAACTACATAATTACAAATAAAACGAAATGACAAAAGAAATTTTTACCAATGGGGAGAAAGTAGAAAATGTGAACAGTTTTGAATATCTTGGTTCACTGCTAACAACAGATGGAAATGGGATGAAGGCAATTAAAAGAAGAACAAACATGGCTTTACAAAAATTAAACAACTCAAAACAGTATTGAACGGAACTGATAAGAAAACAAAGATCAGAATACTAAGAGCATGCATATTCCCAGTGACAACGTATGGGTGTGAAGCATGGACATTTAATAAAGCAGTGGAAAAACTTATGTGCTTTTGAATATAAGTGTTACAGAAGAGTCCTTCATCTATCTTGGACAGAGAAGAGAACAAATAGATCTATCCAGAAAGAACTTAAAATCAAAGAAAACTGGCTGATGCTACAAATACGAAAGAAAATTGAGATATTTTGGACATATAAAAAGACATGAACGGCTGGAGAAGACCATCATGGAAGGAGGCATACCAGCAAAGAGAAGAAGAGGAAGACCACGGAGAAGATAGATTCAGGATGTAACTGATGGTTTGAACATGACGGCTGCAGAGGCAGGACATCTTGCCTATGAGAGACAGGTTCCGATGGACTGTTGGGGTGGCAAAGTTCTGCTCAGGACAAGCTATTTGATGATGATGACTTGAAATAGATTAATTGCTTAGATGAATTACTTGAAATAGATTATGGTAATCACTTGAAATAGATGAATTACTTGAAATAGATTAATTACTTAGATGAATTACTTGAAATAGATTATGGTAATCACTTGAAATATATGAATTACTTGAAATAGATTAATTTTCTTGAAATAATGTACTAGGATAAAATGAGTAATCTTGATTTTTATCAGTTCCGGTATGGTTGGAGTACGGTATAATAGCAACAGTGACAAAACATTTTAAAACTCCTAGAACTGCAAGAAGTAGCGAGAAAAAATAGCATATAAATATGTCTGCTTTAAGTGTAGCATCTTGGCAGTTGGAGGAAAAGCGAAACTGGTGGTCGATTCTCGTATTTGTTGACTGAAATATCGCAGTCGAAAACAAATAATCGGAACTTTCAATTTATTCGGCGCCAGTATCTGACACTATAAACAAAATCAGGTCATGGATCGATTGCGCTGATCAGTCACGATTCCTGGTCACTTTGTCTGGTCAACAATTTGACTAAGAAATGAATAACAAATAACACTTGATATTTAAGGTAGCCAAGTAAAATGACAACACAAAACGGGAATAACAAATAATAGACTCATGTAAATAAATAATAAATATATTTTTAGGAGAGCACACGACGTCATGAAATTAAATGTTTAGTAAAGTTTAAGAAATGTCATGAAATTAGATGTTTAGTGGGGTCAAAGGCTCAGTCATAGGGACAACGTCGCGCCAGGTTTAGTGAGCTGGCACTAAACACGATCCTACCCCACCTTCACGTGGTGACCCTGGAAACAGACAGAGGATCCCGTCTGACTAAGAGGGTAAGGATCGAGGGAGAGCTACTCTGGAATAAGTAGGGGTGCAGACGCAGTTTCTTTTACGTTTGATGAGATCTGCTAGCAACACAGACGAGCAGAATCTCAGAGTGACTGTTTCTGCACGTCTCTTCCGATTGGAAAAACTGAATAAACAAAAACGAATCATAAGAATTGACAAGGTACGAGTCGTCAAGAGGCACATCTTATCGAAACAACGGTCGCATCAACTTTGCCAGCTCTCGGCAAGATTCAATGAAAAAGCTGCAACATGGTGTGGCGACACAATGGAAGATTGCAGTTAACTCCATACCAGAGGCGAAGCACACATACATGTATTGGATAAGGTTGGCCGAGCGCAAGTCCTAAAGTTGCGTTTTTAACCTAACGAAACTGCCTTCCCTGGAACAACCGGATACCATACAGTTGCACTGACATTTAACATCCCCGGAAGAAATGTGGTGGGTGATGTTGGCGAGCGCAAAATTTAAGTTGCGTTGCTAGAGCCTAATGAACTGACCCTCTGGATCAAAAGTTGCACAGCCCCAGTCCAGTGTTTCCAGAGGACAGGAAAAATGCAGAGTAGAACATGCAAATTGTCAAGTGCCGGCACTATTCTCAAAAAGGCGGAGAATGTTCCTTCCGGAATAAACGTGGCTAGAAAAGCAAGAAGGATAATGTAAAGGCTTGACTATTACAAAACCAAACATTGCAATGCTTTTCGGACGACGATCGTCCTACACAGAGCAGGATGACGTCCAAACACTATGGCCCAGATCACATAAAGGCCAATTAAACAGGCAAAAAATGATCGTTTGTGTAACAAGCGCATGTGTCCCTAATGGCTGAGAATGCTTCTAATCCGTAATCACCTCATATAGTCAGAAAGGATCGGATATTGTAAACATACTCATAGGCGGTGAGCGTATGTAGCTCAAGCGGTAGTCAGCTCGATCACAGACCCAAGCTTACCTGGTTCAAACCCCATGGTGGGCAAATTTGGAAGCAAATTTGTTTCCGTGGGATTTTAACAAAAGGTAAAAATATACCTCACCGTTCAGAAAGCGATGGTAAACTACTGAACGTATAAGTGGTGCCTAGAAAATTAACGACTCGTTTACTGTGGTTGATGGCTACGTCCTTTTGGATATGTCACGATTTTCACTCATAGGTGAAGATCATAAAGCCCAAATATACGGCAAAAAATGATGGTTAAAGAGCAATGAATACAAGAGATAGAGAGTTCCAATGACTAGTCCTAGAAGGGTTGAGAATGCTCCTACACCAGAACGACCTCACACAATCAGCAAAGTAGTAAATGCTCTTTGGCGTAGATCCAAGCCTAAATGTACGACATTAAAAGATCATTAAAAGATCTGCGTACGTAACGACCTCACCAAAGGTAGGAAATCCAATAGAGAAGTCGCACTTCACTAATCAACACCGTCGTAAAAGTGCCGTTGGTACGAGGACTCAAGGCAAGTGTTCCGTGGACAAAAGGTTTTCTGCAACGATCACACTTGAAGGATCTATTCTTCAAGTACCTCTGAAGATGACGCAGGCTCACCGCATGGCGATGAACACCGGTCAAATGGTAAGTAGGACTCCTCACGCTAAACTTAGCCATAAGCGTTTACCAGGCATCATTACTACCGCCTGAATTGACAGTGGTTGTTCGCAGAAGAAGATGTTTAGTAAAGTATACCAAATGTCATGAAATTAGATGTTTAGTAAAGTATGTTTTGCGAAACAAGGGCTGGTCACGTAAAGGTGGACCTCAGAGATAACAGAGGCGACGAAAGACACTATTTATGAAACGCACACAAGGGCTCGTTCTAGAAATCTCTTCCTATCCTGACGCTGAGAGGCAAAACAAGATTGGAGACAAGAAAAAAAAACCATTGCGAAACAAAGAATAAAGTGGTTCGTCCACTTGATAAGAATGCAATAAAACTCCACTGTATACAGAGCCTTCTACAACAGAACATCAGGAAAGATAGGCGAGAGATGGACAGCAAAAACGATGCATAGATGGCAGAATAATAATATTTAATAATAATAATAATAATTCCTCTCGTACCGTTATACGTTACAAAGGGCCTGCAAGTAATTTCTCCATACCGCTCTATCCTGGGCAACTCGCTCAATCTCCTCCATGGAACTGAGACCGATATTTCCTACCTCTCTCAGCAAAGTTCGTTTCAGGGTCTCCTTAGGTCGACCTCTCTTTCTTGAACCCTTTGCATCCCACTTCAATGCCTGCTTTGATATTCGTTGATCATTTCTCCTCAAGGTGTGCCCAAAATATCTCCATCTTCTCTTTCTTATAACAGTTGTCACTAGTTTTCCAACTCTCGCTAGCATATGTTAGGATTGATACAACATTTGAATTGAAAATTCGTAATTTAGTTTTAATACTATATAACTTGCAGTTCCATATTTTTAGACTTTTAAAAGCTGATGTTGCTTTGCCAATTCGTATCATAATTTCTTTTTTAATATTTCCTGTGCAAGCATAGATGGCATAGCAAAGCACAAATAATTTCTACACCAGCCACTAGAGAAGCGCAAGACAAACACCGAAAACCACGAAACTTGGTAACAAGCCAGTAACATGATGACGATAAAAGAAGAAACCACGAAACTTGGTAACAAGCCAGTAACATGATGACGATAAAAGAAGAAAACCACGAAACTTGGTAACAAGCCAGTAACATGATGACGATAAAAGAAGAAACCACGAAACTTGGTAAAAGCCAGTAACATGGTGACGATAAAGAAGAAAACCACGAAACTTGGTAACAAGCCGGTAACATGGTGACAATAAAAGAAGAAAACCACGAAACTTGGTAACAAGCCAGTAACATGATGACGATAAAAGAAGAAACCACGAAACTTGGTAACAAGCCAGTAACATGGTGACAATAAAAGAAGAAAACCACGAAACTTGGTAACAAGCCAGTAACATGGTGACGATAAATGAAGAAAACCACGAAACTTGGTAACAAGCCGGTAACATGATGACGATAAAGAAGAAACCACGAAACTTGGTAACAAGCCGGTAACATGGTGACAATAAAAGAAGAAACCACGAAACTTGGTAACAAGCCGGTAACATGGTGACGATAAAAGAAGAAACACCGAAACTTGGTAACAAGCCGGTAACATGGTGACGATAAAGAAGAAAACCACGAAACTTGGTAACAAGCCGGTAACATGGTGACGATAAAAGAAGAAACCACGAAACTTGGTAACAAGCCGGTAACATGGTGACGATAAAAGAAGAAACCACGAAACTTGGTAACAAGCCGGTAACATGTTGACGATAAAAGAAAACCACGAAACTTGGTAACAAGCCAGTAACATGGTGACGATAAAAGAAGAAAACCACGAAACTTGTAACAAGCCGGTAACATGATGACGATAAAGAAGAAACCACGAAACTTGGTAACAAGCCGGTAACATGGTGACGATAAAAGAAGAAAACCACGAAACTTGGTAACAAGCCGGTAACATGGTGACGATAAAAGAAGAAAACCACGAAACTTGGTAACAAGCCAGTAACATGGAGACGATAAAGAAGAAAACCACGAAACTTGGTAACAAGCCGGTAACATGGTGACCATAAAGAAGAAAACCACGAAACTTGGTAACAAGCCGGTAACATGATGACGATAAAAGAAGAAACCACGAAACTTGGTAACAAGCCAGTAACATGGTGACGATAAAAGAAGAAACCAGGAAACTTGGTAACAAGCCGGTAACATGGTGACGATAAATGAAGAAACCACGAAACTTGGTAACAAGCGGGTAACATGTTGACGATAAATGAAGAAACCACGAAACTTGGTAACAAGCCGGTAACATGGTGACGATAAAAGAAGAAACCACGAAACTTGTAACAAGCCGGTAACATGTTGACGATAAAATAAGAAACCACGAAACTTGGTAACAAGCCAGTAACATGGTGACGATAAAAGAAGAAACCACGAAACTTGGTAACAAGCCGGTAACATGATGACGATAAAAGAAGAAACCACGAAACTTGGTAACAAGCCGGTAACATGGTGACGATAAAAGAAGAAAACCACGAAACTTGGTAACAAGCCGGTAACATGGTGACGATAAAAGAAGAAAACCACGAAACTTGGTAACAAGCCAGTAACATGGAGACGATAAAAGAAGAAAACCACGAAACTTGGTAACAAGCCGGTAACATGGTGACCATAAAAGAAGAAAACCACGAAACTTGGTAACAAGCCTGTAACATGATGACGATAAAAGAAGAAACCACGAAACTTGTAACAAGCCAGTAACATGGTGACGATAAAAGAAGAAACCAGGAAACTTGGTAACAAGCTCGGTAAATGGTGACGATAAATGAAGAAACCACGAAACTTGGTAACAAGCGGGTAACATGTTGACGATAAATGAAGAAACCACGAAACTTGGTAACAAGCCGGTAACATGGTGACGATAAAAGAAGAAAATCACGAAACTTGGTAACAAGCCGGTAACATGATGACGATAAAAGAAGAAACCACGAAACTTGTAACAAGCCGGTAACATGGGTCGATAAAAGAAGAAACCACGAAACTTGGTAACAAGCCGGTAACATGGTGACAATAAAAGAAGAAACCAGGAAACTTGGTAACAAGCCGGTAACATGGTGACGATAAAAGAAGAAACCAGGAAACTTGGTAACAAGCCGGTAACATGGTGACGATAAAAGAAGAAAACCACGAAACTTGGTAACAAGCCGGTAACATGGTGACAATAAAAGAAGAAACCACGAAACTTTGTAACAAGCCGGTAACATGATGACGATAAAAGAAGAAACCACGAAACTTGGTAAAAGCCGGTAACATGGTGACGATAAAGAAGAAAACCACGAAATTTGGGTAACAAGCAGTAACATGGTGACGATAAAAGAAGAAACCACGAAACTTGGTAACAAGCCGGTAACATGGTGACGATAAAAGAAGAAACCACGAAATTTGGTAACAAGCCGGTAACATGGAGTCGATAAAAGAAGAAACACCGAAACCTTGTAACAAGACAGTAACATGGTGACGATAAAAGAAGAAACACCGAAACCTTGTAACAAGCCAGTAACATGGTGACGATAAAAGAAGAAACCACGAAACTTGGTAACAAGCCGGTAACATGATGACGATAAAAGAAGAAACCACGAAACTTGGTAAAAAGCCGGTAACATGGTGACGATAAAAGAAGAAAACCACGAAACTTGGTAACAAGCCAGTAACATGGTGACGATAAAAGAAGAAACCACGAAACTTGGTAACAAGCCGGTAACATGGTGACAATAAAAGAAGAAACCACGAAACTTGGTAACAAGCCAGTAACATGGTGACGATAAAAGAAGAAACCACGAAACTTGGTAACAAGCCGGTAACATGATGACGATAAAAGAAGAAACCACGAAACTTGGTAACAAGCCGGTAACATGATCACGATAAAAGATGAAACCACGAAACTTGGTAACAAGCCGGTAACATGGTGACGATAAAAGAAGAAACCACGAAACTTGGTAACAAGCCGGTAACATGATGACGATAAAAAAAGAAACCACGAAACTTGGTAACAAGCCGGTAACATGGTGACGATAAAAGAAAACCACGAAACTGGTAACAAGCCGGTAACATGGTGACGATAAAGAAGAAACCACGAAACTTGGTAACAAGCCGGTAACATGGTGACGATAAAAGAAGAAAACCACGAAACTTGGTAACAAGCCAGTAACATGATGACGATAAAAGAAGAAACCACGAAACTTGGTAACAAGCCAGTAACAGGGTGACGATAAATGAAGAAACTCGAAACTTGTAACAAGCCGGTAACATGGTGACGATAAAAGAAGAAAACCACGAAACTTGGTAACAAGCCGGTAACATGATGACGATAAAAAAAGAAACCACGAAACTTGGTAACAAGCCGGTAACATGGTGACGATAAAAGAAGAAAACCACGAAACTTTGTAACAAGCCGGTAACATGGTGACGATAAAAGAAGAAAACCACGAAACTTGGTAACAAGCCGGTAACATGGTGACGATAAAAGAAGAAACCACGAAACTTGGTAACAAGCCAGTAACATGATGACGATAAAAGAAGAAAACCACGAAACTTGGTAACAAGCCAGTAACATGGTGACGATAAATGAAGAAACTCGAAACTTGGTAACAAGCCGGTAACATGTTGACGATAAATGAAGAAACCACGAAACTTGAACAAGCCGGTAATTGGTGACGATAAAGAAGAAAACAACGCAACTTGGTAACAAGCCAGTAACATGGTGACGATAAAAGAAGAAAACCACGAAACTTGGTACAAGCGGTAACATGATGACGATAAAGAAGAAACCACGAAACTTGGTAACAAGCCGGTAACATGGTGACGATAAAAGAAGAAAACCACGAAACTTGGTAACAAGCCGGTAACATGGTGACGATAAAAGAAGAAAACCACGAAACTTGGTAACAAGCCAGTAACATGGAGACGATAAAAGAAGAAAACCACGAAACTTGGTAACGCGGTAACATGGTGACCATAAAAGAAGAAAACCACGAAACTTGGTAACAAGCCGGTAACATGATGACGATAAAAGAAGAAACCACGAAACTTGGTAACAAGCCAGTAACATGGTGACGATAAAGAAGAAAACACAGAACTTGGTAACAAGCCAGTAACATGGTGAAGATAAAAGAAGAAACCACGAAACTTGGTAACAAGCCAGTAACATGATGACGATAAAAGAAGAAACCACGAAACTTGGTAACAAGCCGGTAACATGTTGACGATAAATGAAGAAACCACGAAACTTGGTAACAAGCCGGTAACATGGTGACGATAAAAGAAGAAACCACGAAACTTGGTAACAAGCCGGTAACATGATGACGATAAAAGAAGAAACCACGAAACTTGGTAACAAGCCGGTAACATGGTGACAATAAAAGAAGAAACCAGGAAACTTGGTAACAAGCCGGTAACATGGTGACGATAAATGAAGAAACCACGAAACTTGGTAACAAGCCGGTAACATGTTGACGATAAATGAAGAAACCACGAAACTTGGTAACAAGCCGGTAACATGGTGACGATAAAGAAGAAAACCACGAAACTTGGTAACGCCGGTAACATGATGACGATAAAAGAAGAAACCACGAAACTTGGTAACAAGCCGGTAACATGGTGACAATAAAAGAAGAAACCAGGAAACTTGGTAACAAGCCGGTAACATGGTGACGATAAAAAAAGAAAACCACGAAACTTGGTAACAAGCCGGTAACATGGTGACAATAAAAGAAGAAACCAAGAAACTTGGTAACAAGCCGGTAACATGGTGACGATAAAAGAAGAAAACCACGAAACTTGGTAACAAGCCGGTAACATGGTGACAATAAAAGAAGAAAACCACGAAACTTGGTAACAAGGCGGTAACATGATGACGATAAAAGAAGAAACCACGAAACTTGGTAAAAAGCCGGTAACATGGTGACGATAAAAGAAGAAAACCACGAAACTTGGTAACAAGCCAGTAACATGGTGACGATAAAAGAAGAAACCACGAAACTTGTAACAAACCGGTAACATGGTGACGATAAAAGAAGAAACCACGAAACTTGGTAACAAGCAGGTAACATGGTGACGATAAAGATGAAAACAAAGAACTTGTAACAAGCCAGTAACATGATGACGATAAAAGAAGAAACCACGAAACTTGGTAAAAAGCCGGTAACATGGTGACGATAAAAGAAGAAACCACGAAATTTGGTAACAAGCTGGTAACATGGAGTCGATAAAGAAGAAACACGAAACCTTGTAACAAGACAGTAACATGGTGACGATAAAAGAAGAAACACCGAAACCTTGTAACAAGCCAGTAACATGGTGACGATAAAAGAAGAAACCAGGAAACTTGGTAACAAGCCGGTAACATGATGACGATAAAAGAAGAAACCACGAAACTTGGTAAAAAGCCGGTAACATGGTGACGATAAAAGAAGAAAACCACGAAACTTGGTAACAAGCCAGTAACATGGTGACGATAAAAGAAGAAACCACGAAACTTGGTAACAAAGCCGGTAACATGGTGACGATAAAAGAAGAAACCACGAAACTTGGTAACAAGCCGGTAACATGATGACGATAAAAGAAGAAACCACGAAACTTGGTAACAAGCCGGTAACATGATCACGATAAAAGAAGAAACCACGAAACTTGGTAAAAAGCCGGTAACATGGTGACGATAAAAGAAGAAACCACGAAACTTGGTAACAAGCCGGTAACATGGTGACAATAAAAGAAGAATCCAGGAAACTTGGTAACAAGCCGGTAATATGGTGACGATAAAAGAAGAAAACAACGAAACTTGGTAACAAGCCGGTAACATGTTGACGATAAATGAAGAAACCACGAAACTGGTAACAAGCCGGTAATATGGTGACGATAAAGAAGAAACAACGAAACTTGGTAACAAGCCAGTAACATGGTGACGATAAAGAAGAAACCACGAAACTTGGTAACAAGCCGGTAACATGATGACGATAAAGAAGAAACCACGAAACTTGGTAACAAGCCGGTAACATGGTGACGATAAAGAAGAAAACCACGAAACTTGGTAACAAGCCGGTAACATGGTGACGATAAAAGAAAAAAACCACGAAACTTGGTAACAAGCCAGTAACATGGAGACGATAAAAGAAGAAAACCACGAAACTTGGTAACAAGCCGGTAACATGGTGACCATAGAAGAAGAAAACCACGAAACTTGGAACAAGCCGTAACATGATGACGATAAAAGAAGAAACCACGAAACTTGGTAACAAGCCAGTAACATGGTGACGATAAAAGAAGAAAAACACGAAACTTGGTAACAAGCCAGTAACATAGTGAAGATAAAAGAAGAAACCACGAAAATTGGTACAAGCCAGTAACATGATGACGATAAAGAAGAAACCACGAAACTTGGTAACAAGCCGGTAACATGTTGACGATAAATGAAGAAACCACGAAACTTGGTAACAAGCCGGTAACATGGTGACGATAAAAGAAGAAAACCACGAAACTTGGTAACAAGGCGGTAACATGATGACGATAAAAGAAGAAACCACGAAACTTAGTAACAAGCCGGTAACATGGTGACAATAAAAGAAGAAACCAGGAAACTTGGTAACAAGCCGGTAACATGGTGACGATAAAAGAAGAAAACCACGAAACTTGGTAACAAGCCGGTAACATGGTGACAATAAAAGAAGAAACCACGAAACTTGGTAACAAAGCCGGTAACATGGTGACGATAAAAGAAGAAACCACGAAACTTGGTAACAAGCCGGTAACATGGTGACAATAAAAGAAGAAACCACGAAACTTGGTAACAAGCCGGTAACATGATGACGATAAAAGAAGAAACCACGAAACTTGGTAAAGCCGGTAACATGGTGACGATAAAGAAGAAAACCACGAAACTTGGTAACAGCCAGTAACATGGTGACGATAAAAGAAGAAACCACGAAATTTGGGTACAAGCCGGTAACATGGTGACGATAAAAGAAGAAAACCACGAAACTTGGTAACAAGCCAGTAACATGGTGACGATAAAAGAAGAAACCACGAAACTTGGTAACAAAGCCGGTAACATGGTGACGATAAAAGAAGAAACCACGAAACTTTGTAACAAGCCGGTAACATGGTGACGATAAAAGAAGAAAACCACGAAACTTGGTAACAAGCCAGTAACATGGAGACGATAAAAAGAAAACCACGAAACTTGGTAACAGTCGGTAACATGGTGACCATAAAAGAAGAAAACCACGAAACTTGTAAAGCCGGTAACATGATGACGATAAAAGAAGAAACCACGAAACTTGGTAACAAGCCGGTAACATGGTGACAATAAAAGAAGAAACCAGGAAACTTGGTAACAAGCCGGTAACATGGTGACAATAAATGAAGAAACCACGAAACTTGGTAACAAGCGGGTAACATGTTGACGATAAATGAAGAAACCACGAAACTTGGTAACAAGCCGGTAACATGGTGACGATAAAAGAAGAAAACCACGAAACTTGGTAACAAGCCGGTAACATGATGACGATAAAGAAGAAACCACGAAACTTGGTCAAAGCCGGTAACATGGTGACAATAAGAAGAAACCAGGAAACTTGTAACAACGTAACATGGTGACGATAAAAAAAGAAAACCACGAAACTTGGTAACAAGCCGGTAACATGGTGACAATAAAAGAAGAAACCAGGAAACTTGGTAACAAGCCGGTAACATGGTGACGATAAAGAAGAAAACCACGAAACTTGGTAACAAGCCGGTAACATGGTGACAATAAAAGAAGAAACCACGAAACTTGGTAACAAGCCGGTAACATGATGACGATAAAAGAAGAAACCACGAAACTTGGTAAAAAGCCGGTAACATGGTGACGATAAAAGAAGAAAACCACGAAACTTGGTAACAAGCCAGTAACATGGTGACGATAAAAGAAGAAACCACGAAACTTGGTAACAAGCCGGTAACATGGTGACGATAAAAGAAGAAACCACGAAACTTGGTAACAAGCCGGTAACATGGTGACGATAAAAGATGAAAACAAAGAAACTTGGTAACAAGCCAGTAACATGGTGACGATAAAAGAAGAAACCACGAAATTTGGTAACAAGCCGGTAACATGGAGTCGATAAAAGAAGAAACACCGAAACCTTGTAACAAGACAGTAACATGGTGACGATAAAAGAAGAAACACCGAAACCTTGTAACAAGCCAGTAACATGGTGACGATAAAAGAAGAAACCACGAAACTTGGTAACAAGCCGGTAACATGATGACGATAAAAGAAGAAACCACGAAACTTGGTAAAAAGCCGGTAACATGGTGACGATAAAAGAAGAAAACCACGAAACTTGGTAACAAGCCAGTAACATGGTGACGATAAAGAAGAAACCACGAAACCTGGTAACAAAGTCGGTAACATGGTGACGATAAAAGAAGAAACCACGAAACTTGGTAACAAGCCGGTAACATGATGACGATAAAAGAAGAAACCACGAAACTTGGTAACAAGCCGGTAACATGATCACGATAAAAGAAGAAACCACGAAACTTGGTAACAAGCCGGTAACATGGTGACGATAAAGAAGAAACCACGAAACTTGGTAACAAGCCGGTAACATGGTGACAATAAAAGAAGAATCCAGGAAACTTGGTAACAAGCCGGTAACAGGGTGACGATAAATGAAGAAACTCGAAACTTGGTAACGAAGCCGGTAACATGGTGACGATAAAAAAAACCACGAAACTTGAACAAGCCGGTAACATGGTGACGATAAAAGAAGAAAACCACGAAACTTGGTAACAAGCCGGTAACATGGTGACAATAAAAGAAACCACGAAACTTGGTAACAAGCCGGTAACATGGTGACAATAAAAGAAGAAACCAGGAAACTTGGTAACAAGCCGGTAACATGGTGACGATAAAAAAAGAAAACCACGAAACTTGGTAACAAGCCGGTAACATGGTGACAATAAAAGAAGAAACCACGAAACTTGGTAACAAGCCGGTAACATGATGACGATAAGAGAAGAAACCACGAAACTTGGTAAAAAGCCGGTAACATGGTGACGATAAAAGAAGAAAACCACGAAACTTGGTAACAAGCCAGTAACATGGTGACGATAAAAGAAGAAACCACGAAACTTGGTAACAAGCCGGTAACATGGTGACGATAAAAGAAGAAACCACGAAACTTGGTAACAAGCCGGTAACATGGTGATGATAAAAGAAGATAACCACGAAACTTGGTAACAAGCCGGTAATATGGTGACGATAAAAGATGAAAACAACGAAACTTGTAACAAGCCAGTAACATGGTGACGATAAAAGAAGAAACCACGAAATTTGGTAACAAGCCGGTAACATGGTGACGATAAAAGAAGAAAACCACGAAACTTGGTAACAAGCCGGTAACATGGTGACAATAAAAGAAGAAACCACGAAACTTGGTAACAAGACGGTAACATGATGACGATAAAAGAAGAAACCACGAAACTTGGTAAAAAGCCGGTAACATGGTGACGATAAAAGAAGAAACCACGAAACTTGGTAACAAGCCAGTAACATGGTGACGATAAAAGAAGAAAACACGAAACTTGGTAACAAGCCGGTAACATGGTGACGATAAAAGAAGAAACCACGAAACTTGGTAACAAGCCGGTAACATGGTGACGATAAAAGATGAAAACAACGAAACTTGGTAACAAGCCAGTAAAATGGTGACGATAAAAGAAGAAACCACGAAATTTGGTAACAAGCCGGTAACATGGAGACGATAAAAGAAGAAACACCGAAACCTTGTAACAAGACAGTAACATGGTGACGATAAAAGAAGAAACACCGAAACCTTGTAACAAGCCAGTAACATGGTGACGATAAAAGAAGAAACCACGAAACTTGGTAACAAGCCGGTAACATGATGACGATAAAAGAAGAAACCACGAAACTTGGTAAAAAGCCGGTAACATGGTGACGATAAAAAAAGAAAACCACGAAACTTGGTAACAAGCCAGTAACATGGTGACGATAAAGAAGAAACCACTGAAACTGGTAAAAGCCGGTAACATGGTGACGATAAAAGAAGAAACCACGAAACTTGGTAACAAGCCGGTAACATGATGACGATAAAAGAAGAAACCACGAAACTTGGTAACAAGCCGGTAACATGATGACGATAAAAGAAGAAACCACGAAACTTGGTAACAAGCCGGTAACATGGTGACGATAAAAGAAGAAACCACGAAACTTGGTAACAAGCCAGTAACATGGTGACGATAAATGAAGAAACTCGAAACTTGGTAACAAGCCGGTAACATGTTGACGATAAATGAAGAAACCACGAAACTTGAGTAACAAGCCGGTAACATGGTGACGATAAAAAGAAAACCACGAAACTTGGTAAAAGCCGGTAACATGGTGACAATAAAGAAGAAACCACGAAACTTGGTAACAAGCTGTAACATGGTGACAATAAAAGAAGAAACCAGGAAACTTGGTAACAAGCCGGTAACATGGTGACGATAAAAGAAGAAAACCACGAAACTTGGTAACAAGCCGGTAACATGGTGACAATAAAGAAGAAACCACGAAACTTGGTAACAAGCCGGTAACATGATGACGATAAAAGAAGAAACCACGAAACTTGGTAACAAGCCAGTAACATGGTGACGATAAAAGAAAAAAAACCACGAAACTTGGTAACAAGCCAGTAACATGGTGACGATAAAAGAAGAAACCACGAAACTTGGTAACAAGCCGGTAACATGGTGACGATAAAAAAAGAAAACCACGAAACTTGGTAACAAGCCGGTAACATGGTGACGAGAAAAGAAGATAACCACGAAACTTGGTAACAAGCCGGTAATATGGTGACGATAAAAGATGAAAACAACGAAACTTGGTAACAAGCCAGTAACATGGTGACGATAAAAGAAGAAACCACGAAATTTGGTAACAAGCCGGTAACATGGAGACGATAAAAGAAGAAACACCGAAACCTTGTAACAAGACAGTAACATGGTGACGATAAAAGAAGAAACACCGAACCTTAAACAAGCCAGTAACATGGTGACGATAAAAGAAGAAAACCCGAAACTTGATAACAAGCCGGTAACATGGTGACGATAAAAGAAGAAAACCACGAAACTTGGTAACAAGCCGGTAACATGTTGACGATAAATGAAGAAAACAACGAAACTTGGTAACAAGCCGGTAACATGGTGACGATAAAGAAGAAAACCACGAAACTTGGTAACAAGCCGGTAACATGATGACGATAAAAGAAGAAACCACGAAACTTGGTAACAAGCCGGTAACATGGTGACGATAAAGAAGAAAACCACGAAACTTGGTAACAAGCCGGTAACATGGTGACAATAAAAGAAGAAACCACGAAACTTGGTAACAAAGCCGGTAACATGGTGACGATAAAAGAAGAAACCACGAAGCTTGGTAACAAGCCAGTAACATGATGACGATAAAAGAAGAAACCACGAAATTTGGTAACAAGCCGGTAACATGGTGAAGATAAAAGAAGAAAACCACGAAACTTTGTAACAATCCGGTAACATGGTGAAGATAAAAGAAGAAACCCCGAAACTTGGTAACAAGCCGGTAACATGGTGACGATAAAAGAAGAAACCACGAAACTTGGTAACAAGCCGGTAACATGGTGACGATAAAAGAAGAAAATCACGAAACTTGTAACAAAGCCGGTAACATGATGACGATAAAGAAGAAAACCACGAAACTTGTAACAAGCCGGTAACATGATGACGATAAAAGAAAAAAAACCACGAAACTTGGTAACAAGCCGGTAACATGGTGACGATAAAAGAAGAAAACCACGAAACTTGGTAACAAGCCGGTAACATGGTGACGATAAAAGAAGAAAACCACGAAACTTGGTAACAAGCCGGTAACATGGTGACGATAAAAAAAGAAACCACGAAACTTGGTAACAAGCCGGTAACATGGTGACGATAAAAGAAGAAAACAACGAAACTTTGTAACAAGCCGGTAACATGGTGACGATAAAAGAAGAAACCACGAAACTTGGTAACAAGCCAGTAACATGGTGACGATAAAGAAAAAACCACGAAACTGGTAACAAGCCGGTAACATGGTGACGATAAAAGAAGAAACCACGAAACTTGGTAACAAGCCGGTAACATGGTGACGATAAAGAAGAAAACCACGAAACTTGGTAACAAGCCGGTAACATGGTGACGATAAAGAAGAAAACCACGAAACTTGGTAACAAGCCGGTAACATGGTGACGATAAAAGAAGAAACCACGAAACTTGGTAACAAAGCCGGTAACATGGTGACGATAAAAGAAGAAACCACGAAACTTGTAACAAGCCGGTAACATGGTGACGATAAAAAAGAAACCACGAAACTTGTAACAAGCGGTAACATGGTGACGATAAAAGAAGAAAACAACGAAACTTTGTAACAAGCCGGTAACATGGTGACGATAAAAGAAGAAACCACGAAACTTGGTAACAAGCCAGTAACATGGTGACGATAAAAGAAGAAAACCACGAAACTTGGTAACAAGCCGGTAACATGATGACGATAAAAGAAGAAACCACGAAACTTGGTAACAAGCCGGTAACATGGTGACGATAAAAGAAGAAACCACGAATCTTGGTAACAAGCCAGTAACATGATGACGATAAAAGAAGAAACCACGAAATTTGGTAACAAGCTCGGTAACATGGTGACGATAAAGAAGAAAACCACGAAACTTGGTAACAAGCCGGTAACATGGTGACGATAAAAGAAGAAACCACGAAACTTGGTAACAAGCCGGTAACATGGTGACGATAAAAGAAGAAAACCAGGAAACTTTGTAACAAGCCGGTAACATGGTGACGATAAAAGAAGAAACCACGAAACTTGGTAACAAGCCAGTAACATGGTGACGATAAAAGAAGAAAACCACGAAACTTGGTAACAAGCCGGTAACATGATGACGATAAAAGAAGAAACCACGAAACTTGGTAACAAGCCGGTAACATGATGACGATAAAAGAAGAAAACAACGAAACTTGGTAACAAGCCGGTAACATGATGACGATAAAAGAAAAACCACGAAACTTGGTAACAAGCCGGTAACATGATGACGATAAAGAAGAAACCACGAAACTTGGTAACAAGCCGGTAACATGGTGACGATAAAGAAGAAAACCACGAAACTTGGTAACAAGCCGGTAACATGGTGACGATAAAAGAAAAAACCACGAAACTTGGTAACAAGCCAGTAACATGGTGACGATAAAAGAAGAAAACCACGAAACTGGGTAACAAGCCGGTAACATGGTGACGATAAAAGAAGAAAACAACGAAACTTTGTAACAAGCCGGTAACATGGTGACGATAAAAGAAGAAACCACGAAACTTGGTAACAAGCCAGTAACATGGTGACGATAAAAGAAGAAACCACGAAACTTGGTAACAAGCCAGTAACATGGTGACGATAAAAGAAGAAACCACGAAACTTGGTAAAAAGCCGGTAACATGGTGACGATAAAAGAAGAAACCACGAAACTTTGTAACAAGCCGGTAACATGGTGACGATAAAAGAAGAAACCACGAAACTTGATAACAAGCCAGTAACATGGTGACGATAAAAGAAGAAAACCACGAAACTTGGTAACAAGCCGGTAACATGATGACGATAAAAGAAGAAACCACGAAACTTGGTAACAAGCCAGTAACATGGTGACGATAAAAAAGAAACCACGAAACTTGGCAACGCCGGTAACATGGTGACGATAAAAGAAGAAAACAACGAAACTTTGTAACAAGCCGTTAACATGGTGACGATAAAAGAAGAAACCACGAAACTTGGTAACAAGCCAGTAACATGGTGACGATAAAAGAAGAAAACCACGAAACTTGGTAACAAGCCGGTAACATGATGACGATAAAAGAAGAAACCACGAAACTTGGTAACAAGCCGGTAACATGATGACGATAAAAGAAGAAACCACGAAACTTGGTAACAAGCCGGTAACATGGTGACGATAAAAGAAGAAACCACGAATCTTGGTAACAAGCCAGTAACATGATGACGATAAAAGAAGAAACCACGAAATTTGGTAACAAGCCGGTAACATGGTGACGATAAAAGAAGAAAACCACGAAACTTGGTAACAAGCCGGTAACATGGTGACGATAAAAGAAGAAACCACGAAACTTGGTAACAAGCCGGTAACATGGTGACGATAAAGAAGAAACCAGGAAACTTTGTAACAAGCCGGTAACATGGTGACGATAAAAGAAGAAACCACGAAACTTGGTAACAAGCCAGTAACATGGTGACGATAAAAGAAGAAAACCACGAAACTTGGTAACAAGCCGGTAACATGATGACGATAAAGAAGAAACCACGAAACTTGGTAACAAGCCGGTAACATGATGACGATAAAAGAAGAAAACAACGAAACTTGGTAACAAGCCGGTAACATGATGACGATAAAAGAAGAAACCACGAAACTTGGTAACAAGCCGGTAACATGATGACGATAAAAGAAGAAACCACGAAACTTGGTAACAAGCCGGTAACATGGTGACGATAAAAGAAGAAAACCACGAAACTTGGTAACAAGCCGGTAACATGGTGACGATAAAAGAAAAAAACCACGAAACTTGGTAACAAGCCAGTAACATGGTGACGATAAAAGAAGAAAACCACGAAACTTGGTAACAAGCCGGTAACATGGTGACGATAAAAGAAGAAAACAACGAAACTTTGTAACAAGCCGGTAACATGGTGACGATAAAAAGAAACCACGAAACTTGTAACAAGCCAGTAACATGGTGACGATAAAGAAGAAACCACGAAACTTGTAACAAGCCAGTAACATGGTGACGATAAAAGAAGAAACCACGAAACTTGGTAACAAGCCGGTAACATGGTGACGATAAAAGAAGAAACCACGAAACTTTGTAAAAGCTCGTAACATGGTGACGATAAAAGAAGAAACCACGAAACTTGATAACAAGCCAGTAACATGGTGACGATAAAGAAGAAAACCACGAAACTTGGTAACAAGCCGGTAACATGATGACGATAAAAGAAGAAACCACGAAACTTGGTAACAAGCCAGTAACATGGTGACGATAAAAAAAAACCACGAAACTTGGTAACAAGCCGGTAACATGGTGACGATAAAAGAAGAAAACAACGAAACTTTGTAACAAGCCGTTAACATGGTGACGATAAAAGAAGAAACCACGAAACTTGGTAACAAGCCAGTAACATGGTGACGATAAAGAAGAAAACCACGAAACTTGGTAACAAGCCGGTAACATGATGACGATAAAAGAAGAAACCACGAAACTTGGTAACAAGCCAGTAACATGATGACGATAAAAGAAGAAAACCACGAAACTTGGTAACAAGCCGGTAACATGATGACGATAAAAGAAGAAACCACGAAACTTGGTAACAAGCCGGTAACATGATGACGATAAAAGAAGAAACCACGAAACTTGGTAACAAGCCGGTAACATGGTGACGATAAAAGAAGAAAACCACGAAACTTGGTAACAAGCCGGTAACATGGTGACGATAAAAGAAGAAAATCACGAAACTTGTAACAAGCCGGTAACATGATGACGATAAAAGAAGAAACCACGAAACTTGGTAACAAGCCGGTAACATGGTGACGATAAAAGAAGAAACCACGAATCTTGGTAACAAGCCAGTAATATGATGACGATAAAAGAAGAAACCACGAAATTTGGTAACAAGCCGGTAACATGTTGACGATAAAAGAAGAAAACCAGGAAACTTTGTAACAAGCCGGTAACATGGTGACGATAAAAGAAGAAAACCACGAAACTTGGTAACAAGCCAGTAACATGGTGACGATAAAAAAAGAAAACCACGAAACTTGGTAACAAGCCGGTAACATGATGACGATAAAAGAAGAAACCACGAAACTTGGTAACAAGCCAGTAACATGATGACGATAAAGAAGAAAACCACGAAACTTGGTAACAAGCCGGTAACATGGTGACGATAAAAGAAGAAACCACGAAATTTGGTAACAAGCCAGTAACATGGTGACGATAAAAGCAGAAAACCACGAAACTTGGTAACAAGCCGGTAACATTGTGACGATAAAAGAAGAAAACCACGAAACTTGGTAACAATCCGGTAACATGGTGACGATAAAAGAAAAAACCACGAAACTTGGTAACAAGCCGGTAACATGGTGACGATAAAAGAAGAAAACCACGAAACTTGGTAACAATCCGGTAACATGGTGACGATAAAAGAAGAAAACCACGAAACTTGGTAACAATCCGGTAACATGGTGACGATAAAAGAAAAAAACCCACGAAACTTGGTAACAAGCCAGTAACATGGTGACGATAAAAGAAGAAAACCACGAAACTTGGTAACAATCCGGTAACATGGTGACGATAAAAGAAGAAAACCACGAAACTTGGTAACAATCCGGTAACATGGTGACGATAAAAGAAGAAAACCACGAAACTTGGTAACAATCCGGTAACATGGTGACGATAAAAGAAGAAACCACGAAACTTGGTAACAAGCCAGTAACATGATGACGATAAAAGTTCTAATGTAGTCAACATTATGTCAGGCAGTTTATACATTCAAGTTCTAATGTGGTCAACATCATGTCAGGCCGTCTATACATTCAAGTTCTAATGTAGTCAACATTATGTCAGGCCGTCTATACATTCAAGTTCTAATGTAGTCAACATCATGTCGGGCCGTCTCTTCATTCAAGTTCTAATGTAGTCAACATTATGTCAGGCCGTCTATACATTCAAGTTCTAATGTAGTCAACATTATGTCAGGCCGTCTATACATTCAAGTTCTCATGTAGTCAACATTATGTCAGGCCGTCTATACATTCAAGTTCTAATGTAGTAAACATTATGTCAGGCCGTCTATACATTCAAGTTCTAATGTAGTAAACATTATGTCATGCCGTCTATACATGCAAGTTCTAATGTTGTCAAAATCATGTCATGCCGTCTATACATTCAAGTTCTAATGTTGTGAACATCATGTCAGACCGTCTATACATTCAAGTTCTAATGTAGTCAACATTATGTCAGGCCGTCTATACATTCAAGTTCTCATGTAGTCAACATCATGTCAGGCCGTCTATACATTCAAGTTCTAATGTAGTCAACATCATGTCGGGCCGTCTATACATTCAAGTTCTAATGTAGTCAACATTATGACAGGCCGTCTATACATTCAAGTTCTAATGTTGTCAACATTATGTCAGGCCGTCTATACATTCAAGTTCTAATGTAGTCAACATTATGTCAGGCCGTCTATACATTCAAGTTCTAATGTAGTCAACATCATGTCATGCCGTCTATACATTCAAGATCTAATGTGGTCAACATCATGTCAGGCCTTCAAGATATATTCTGGTGTCCAGTTAAGGATAGGTCAACATAAGAGAGGTTAAATTGGGAGAGGGTTGGGGGGTTTATTTTCTCTGTGGAATTCAACCCGAACCAGGCTCTAAGAAGCAAATGCAGCAGCCACTATTCTATCACGGCTATCACGGTAAGAATACTCTCCCTTGCGTTCCCGGCCTAGACTGATGAACCATTTTCATTAATTTTAACGTGGTTTTAAGGGGCTCTGTTTTTCCGTACAGCTTCCCCGGAAGCTCTGTGTTTTGAGGCCATGTTTTTTTTTCCTTATACCTACTAAACGTTGACAGTCTTGCAGAACGTGTTATGTCGTCATGTCCGCCTTTTTGCAGGGGCACAGGCTAGTTGTGCCAATCTTAAATTTGTGGAACATGTGGGATCGGAGCTTGTTGTGACCGGTACGGACGGAGGCGAAGTATGGCAACTTGTTCACTACGAGAGAGACCATAGTATTCGTCACTGTTGTTGTACTGAGGATGGTCTTTTGTCCATTTGTTTCTGTAGTGAGAGTCGGTGGTTGTTCTGGCTTCCTCATAACTGATCTCGAGATCAGTTTGAGGTAGTCGCCCGCCTTCTTTGGCTAGTTTGTCGGCTGCTTCGTTTCCCTTACGTTACAGTGTGATGGTATCCTCTGAATGATGGTGCGTTTGAGTGATATCGAAATAGGGTGAAGACTGCAGTAAAACGTGGTAAATATTGAAACATGTACAAACAAAGTACTATAGTTTTACAAAATACATAAACAGTGACGATAAACAGCAACGTTTCGACCAACAAGGCCTTTATCATATTTTTGCATTATAATGTTTGCCGCTTCTCTTCCGGAGGACATCCTTTTGTCTTGTTCGAGGATAAAGGCCTTGATAAAGCCTTTTGTCTTGATAAAGGCCTTGTTGGTCGAAACTTTGCGTTTGAGTGAGCGCGTTAGTTCATCGACGGTCTCTTTGAGCTCATTCTGCTCTGTTTTGCCTACACTTTTGAGTGCCGTGATGACCGATAGAGCATCGGTGAATATCACGACCTTGTTGCGAGCTGTGCCTCTTCTCTCTAGGATCATTTCGGCCACAGCTTTTATTGCCTCTGCCTCTGCTCGGTAGTTATTCGAGTATTTGCCTGTGGCAATCGCTTTCGTGACCGTCACCTTCTTTGGGAGTTTAAGCACTATTCCTCCTCCGCTATTGCTGATTGCGTTATTGGCCGATCCGTCATTGTACACGTGTGTCCACTTTTTTCAGGGTATTCTATCGATATGTACTGTTCTGTGGCCACTCTTCTTTCGAAGTTTTCTTGCTGGCCTTTATTAAGTATGCCTGAGATTTTTCCCTTAGTTCTGGCATTATGGTTTTCCACGGCGGGCACTTATCAGTTGCCGGGATTGGATTGGTTTTGCATTGTGTTAGGACCGGATGGTCTGCAGTCAATGCTTTTGCGATCTTTGCGAAACTTTGTCTCTGTATTCTGCTCCTTTCGAATTCATACATTCTTTCATGCATTGGGTGGGAATCGAGCCGTTTAAGTTTTCCGCTAGTACTAATACTTTTCTGTCCCTTCGATCTGTCATTGGTTGGATGCCGGTGATTGTTTCTATCGCCTTGATAGGCCTGGACTTCCTGGCTCCAGTGATAATACGACGATTCTGGCTATTGCTCACTTTGGCAATTTGCTTATTGGATGCATTGCTCCAGGCTGCTATACTGTACTCTAGGACCGGTCACACTCTGCCAGAGTAGAGTGTTTTGAGCACTCTGGCGTTTGCTCCCCAAGTGGAGCTTGCGAGTTTACGCATCATTGTGAGCCTGTGTCTCGCTTTTTCCGTAGTATTTTCAATTTGAGAGCACCAAGTCAGTTAACGGTCGAGTGTGACTCCGAGGTACGTTGGGGTTTTGTTTTCTGGGAGATCTTGGTCATTGACTTTAAGCTGAATTTTGTGAACTTTGTTGTTCTGCGAAAACACAGTGTTAGTGGTTTTAGACGCATTTATGCTCATATTCCACTTTTCTGTCCACACTTGCAGGTTATTTAACGTAACTTGTAGTCGATTTGTTGCTGTGGGCATTGACTTTTCTCTCGCCCATATTGCCAGGTCGTCGGCGTACATGGCAGAGTGCACTTGCTCTGGTAGGCATGTGGTTAAGTCGTTGACAAAGATTAGGAACAGAGTTGGTGAGAGCACTCCTCCTTGGGGACCCCTTGCTCTAGTGTGGCTTTCATGCTAGTGTACCTGAACCTGAACCCTTGCTGTTCTGTTCTCTAGGTATCTATCAAGCCAATTGTACATTTTTCCTTTTATGCCGAGGGTGAGGAGTTTCAGCCTTAGTCCTTCCTTCCAGACTGTGTCAAACGCCTTCTCCATATCTACCAAGACTGCCAGTGTCTGTTTCTTTTCTTGGAAACCATCCTCGATTTCCTGGGCAATATAGGTCACTTGATCTTCTGTAGATCTATATCTCCGAAAGCCTCCATGTTGTGACATGAGAAGCCCTTTGCTTTCCAAGTACCAAGATAGCCGTTTGTTCACCATACGTACCATGAGTTTGCCCGTGCAGCTTTGGAGGCTTATTGGTCTGTAACTCGCTGGGTCGAGCTTATCTTTGCCTGGTTTAAGGATGGGTACTATGATTGCTTCCTTCCATTCTTGTGGTACTATGCCTGTTCTCCACGACATGTTTAGAACGGCTGGTAGAGCTGCTTTTGCTCTGGTACCCACGTTCTTTAGCATCTCATTGGTGATCCCGTCCTTTCCGGGCGACTTTCTGGGCTTCAGCTCCCTTAAAGCCTCTTCCAACTCATTACTGGTGAACGTTTCCGTTAGGTGACTATCCGCTTTTCTTGGCTCACCTTGGAGGGATCTCGCTTTTCTCTTAGTGTCATCGAATGTTTCTTTTGCTATGCTTACTCTGCTGACTTCGGCATATTTTTGCATTATAATGTTTGCCGCTTCTCTTCCGGAGGACATCCTTTTGTCTTGTTCGAGGACTATTGGAGGTCGGCTGGTGTTTTCGTCACTCAGCGCTTTTGCTAACTTTCACAATTTGTGGCCGTCCCTAACAAGGTTCAGAGATTCGGTCGTCTTAACCTAGCTCTGGCGTGCTGCTCGTTTTACATCCCTTCTGTACTTAGCTGCCGCCGCCTTGTAAGCAGTATTGGTCGTCACTGACTGTGCCTGTTCAGCCTGTCTCCTCGCTAATTCAAGGTCGTTTTCAAGCTTCTGGACCTCTGCTGTCCAGTATCCTTGTAATCCTTCCGTGCGCCTCTGGAAATGGTTTCCCGTGCAGCTTTCAGGATTGCTTGTGAGAGTTCCCTTGCCACAGATCGCATGTTTTTCTTTTCATGCATGTTGATGCGTACAACATTGGCATCTGTCAGTGCCCCATACTGTTCCAAATTCGCTTTTTTGTAGTTCCACCGTGGCAATCACATTTTGGGTTCTGGTACAAATTTATGGTTTACTTGGAGTTTTACGGGCCTATGGTCACTATCTCCGAGTTGTTTTGTAACCGTACGTGTTGTTCGTGTGGATAGGTCACTTGTTGCAAAGGCCAAGTCTGGGGTGCTCGTCGTGGGCCACCTTCTCGAGTAGAAGGTTGGCGGATCGTTTGGGGCATTGATGAGGAACAGGTTGTTCTCTATCTCCCAGTCTTTCACTTCTACGCCTCTGTTGTTTGTTTCGAGGTAGCCCCATCTGTCTGAGTGACTGTTGAAATCACCGACCATGATGCAAGCTGTATCATTGATATACATGTCATCGAGTGACAGCGGGATGTCACTTGGGCACTGTAGGTTGTACAGAAGGATCTGCTTTTCGTTGCATGTGATTTGAACGCCTACGATCTTTATTGCGCCGGCGCTTCCAGTTGTTCCTTCCGTTTGCTTTGCTGGAATGCCGTTTCTAACTAGGGTGAGGACTCCACCCTTGTGCCCTTCACTGTCTAGTCTGAAGGCTTAGTAACCTTTAATCTCGAATCTATGTTGGGCATTTAGGTGTGTTTCCTGTATGCACGCAACATGAATATCGTCTTCTGCAAGTCTTATTGCGAGTGCTTGCTTCTTGTGATAGATACCTTCCGCATTCCATTGGGTGATATTTAATTTTTTATGGCCAATACTCGACCGTATCGAAACAGTAACTTTAACCCGGTTACCTCGTTCGCTGCTGTGCCGAGTTGGAGGGCGGGGACCATCGGTAGCATAAAACGGGCCCCTTCGAGACATGGGGCCAGGCACTCGTCCTGCCCGGCGGGACTTCTCAGGCGTAGCACCATATCGAATTTCATTATTAAAGGACATATTCATGATAAAAATTTGGTCCATGCAGCGTCAGCATGGGTAGCTACGTTACACTTCGGGCGTGTATCCGGTTTCAATCAGCGTTTGCTCGGTTCGCTCTCCGTTAACCTTTGACTGTCCCCAGCCAAAACCCACAAGGCAGTGAGTTGCCATTTTCTTTCAGGGCAGCTACCCTTAGATGGCCTGCCCTCCCGGGCTTATGAGCGCCATCTTCCCAACGAACCGTTCGTTTTACTGAACACCTTGGTTCGTCACTCGTTCAGGTTTTTTTTACGGTTTGCTCCGCTAGCCTTTGGTTGTACGCAACCATGACACCTAAGGCAGCAGTAGTTCCCTGCGAGAGAACAGAGTTATGTTTCATGGGACGCTTTCGTAAGACTTTTTGTTTGCGGTCTTCAGCCAGGAAGTGTGTGTATTTTCAGGGATTTCCAGTCTCTGCATTGCAGTGATATATTTGATGTATATATTTGATGTATATATTTGATGTATATGTTTGATGTATATAATTAATGTATATATTTGATGTATATATTTGATGTATATGTTTGATGTATATGTTTGATGTATACATTTGATGTATATATTTGATGTATATGTTTGATGTATATGTTTGATGTATATGTTTGATGTATATGTTTGATGTATATGTTTGATGTATATGTTTGATGTATATGTTTGATGTATATGTTTGATGTATATGTTTGATGTATATGTTTGATGTATATGTTTGATGTATGTGTTTGAGTTACTCAACAAATGTTGTAGATTGTCATGTTACTCAACAAATGTTGTAGATTGTCATGTTACTCAACAAATGTTGTAGATTGTCATGTTACTCAACAAATGTTGTAGATTGTCATGTTACTCAACAAATGTTGTAGATTGTCGTGTTACTCAACAAATGTTGTAGATTGACACGTTAGAAGTTGGTGTACTACTAATATAATTGATGTTTATCTGAACCAAATGTCAGTAACCCCCTCCAGGAGACATGTCTAGAGATAACGAGATGCCAAAGGACGAGGAAGTGTTAGACATTTCCCGAGAGGTACAATTCAAATCACCACCGGATGAGGACACAGTTAACCAATGAAATTGAGCGCAAGGGATTTCTTATCACACTAGAAATCACTAGTTTCATCGGATGCGCGTGTACACGCACAGACATTATATACACACACACAGATGCGCATCTACACGCACATACATTATATACACACACACACACAGATGCGCGTGTACACGCACAGACAACACACACACACACACAGACGCACACACACGCGAAATAAACATGGTAGAATAAATGGATATCAAGTGAACTGCTGCTACAGCACATGTTTGAGAATCCAACAGAAAAATAGACAGATACTAAGAGAAAATAGACAGAGACTGAGAGAAAATAGACAGATACTAAGAGAAAATAGACAGAGACTGAGAGAAAATAGACAGATACTAAGAGAAAATAGACAGAGACTGAGAGAAAATAGACAGATACTAAGAGAAAATAGACAGATACTAAGAGAAGACAGAGACTGAGAGAAAATAGACAGATACTAAGAGAAAATAGACAGAGACTGAGAGAAAATAAACAGATACTAAGAGAAAATAAACAGATACTAAGAGAAGACAGAGACTGAGAGAAAATAGACAGATACTAAGAGAAAATAGACAGATACTAAGAGAAAATAGACAGATACTAAGAGAACAGTTACGTGCATACTAGAATCTGTGTAGAAATATGAAATATTTAAACCATCAATTTAACTAAATGAAAACAGACTAAGGAACACTGAAACTGTCAATTTAACTAAATGAAACAAGACTAAGGGAACACTGAAACCGTCATTGTAACGAAATGAAACAAGACTAGGACTCCGGAAAGCTGCTCAGTGGCAACGTGCCGTAGAAATTCGGTAGTTAGAAGCCTACTTTAAACTCACGGCCTTCTCTATAATGGCTGCAGCGCAGACGGCAATATTGCCATGTGACGTCACATATTATATATATTACACATATATAATTACAATCGTAATTTGATCTACATTTTGGTACACAGCACTTACTAGGCATCGTTATTTTGTTATTATCTTTATTAAAGAAGTCCGTTTGAGTCCGTATGTTTACTAAAATGTCCATATGTTTACTAAACACGTTTGAATAATCCGCCTCACCCTCCATTTTAAAAAATATTGCGCGAAGGCCAGTATTTACGATGGCCGTGTTAAAATTAGGCATTGTACACACTACCAGTATTTACGATGTCCGTGTTAAAACTAGGCATTGTACACACTACCAGTATTTACGATGTCCGTGTTAAAACTAGGCATTGTACACACTACCAGTATTTACGATGTCCGTGTTAAAACTAGGCATTGTACACACTACCAGTATTTACGATGTCCGCGTTAAAACTAGGCATTGTACACCGTACGCTGTTGGACTCAAGGAAACGATGATTCTTTACTTGATGATCTCAATTACAAATACATCTGAAGTCGAAGTAAAGTTTGTCTGAACAGAGAAAGATACTGGTGATAGGGAAAGCAAGTCTTCACACACAAATCAGTCAAAGGCGCCATGATTACGCTTGAATTGATAAAGGACTAAGAGAAAAATGTAATCAGAATATAATGCGACATTTCTAACGTAATGAGAGCCAAATAGAAATATGAATATCAACTACTCATTTAGTTAGACATATCATGAATATTTCATGTGCAAAATAATGTTATTAAACTCGAGAATGTGTTTATCACGACATAAGTATACGTGGCAGTTTGATGTGACTGTTTAGTTTATCACAACGTGAATGTACGTGGCCGTTTGATGTGACTGTTTAGTTTATCACAAGGTGAATGTACGTGGCAGTTTGATGTGACTGTTTAGTGTAAGTTATAAAAACAACAACAGTAACAACGTAAGCGATGAGAACAAGAAGGTCAGAAATTAATTCAGTTTATTAGAAATATATTTCCCACAGGGAAATCTAACAAGGATAAACTAATGAGAAGATGGTTGCATTACTGCAGTTGTAGATATATCAATACAAGATCGTTTTACCACATTTGGTGGGACTAGGAACTCGATCTCACCTACATTGTAATCAGAGATCTCTGGATAAATATCACAATCACTCTAGGTGAGGGAAAGAAACGAGTACCTTCGGAGACAGTGGCGATCACCTTACCTACATGCCACATGTGAACATCTATATATTTACTTGGACAGTATATATGTGTGAACATCTACATATATAATACTTGGACAGTATATCTGTGTAACAATCTGCAGTTGAAAAACCTCTACATTATATCTGTGTAACAGTCTGTAGTTTGATAACTTCATTATATATGTGTAACAGTTACAGTTGAAAACCTCTACATTATATCTGTATAACAGTCCAGTCTGAAACTCTATATATATTAGCAGTCTCAGTTTGAACTCTATATTATATCTATGTAACAGTCTGCAGTTGGAAAACCTACATTATATCTGTATAAGTCTGCAGTTAGAAACCTCTACATTATATCTATGTAACAGTCTGCAGTTGGAAAACCTCTACATTATATCTAGTAACAGTCTGCAGTTTGAAACTCACATTATATCTATGTAACAGTCTGCAGTTGGAAAACCTCTACATTATATCTGTGTAACAGTTTACATCGCAATAAACAGAGGAAGCTGACACAGCCACCATGGTGGAATGACATGGTCGATGAAGCCTGGCGGATCAAGAGGCAAGCGGTTAAATTGTGGCAGAAGGCCAGAAGGGCCACTAGCACAACACCTGCACATACCAAGGGTCTGAAAAAGACATGGAAGAGAAAACCGTGTCCTTTAAAGCGTGTGCAAATCTGGCTAAGAGTGTCGCATGGGATGAATTCTGCAGTAGGCTGTGCGCTGAGAAGTCCCTGTCGACGTTCTGGAGATTCCACCAGCGCATGAATGGTACTGCAAGACGTAAATGCATCCAGGATTTCCAAAGCACTGACTCGGCCTGGCAGAAGTCAGACGAAAATAAGGGTACAGCTCTCCTCCAACGCTACATACAGCAGACAGACCACAATAACGAGGCAGAAAGACTCATGACTCAGGGGGACATAGAAGAGCTTTGCAGCGCTGTTGTGTTGGATGAAAAGATATGTATAACTGCGGAGGTCATCAGGACAACACTGAAAACCTCTGGAAGCACTGCGCCAGGGCCTGATGGCATTCGATACAAGGATACTACTGATTTATCAAAAGACGACATCGAGGGACTGGTAAACGAATTCAACGTCAGCATCCAGGACAGTGAGATCAGGGAGGAGTGGCTTCATAGCTACCTAGTACCATTGCCGAAGCCCAACAAAGATCACTCTCAGATAGCCGGCTACAGAATCATTGCACTGCAAAACACGACAGGCAAGCTTCTTGAGAGAATCGTGGCACGTCGACTGGCATGGGACCTCGAAAGTCGTCATATCTTCCCACCAACTCTTGGAGGTTACAGATCTGGGAAAGAAACATGGTGCAACGCTGCGTTCTTCGCCTATGATGTCTTCGAGGGTTTCCATGCAGGTATTGAAACATGTGCGGCAATGGTGGACTTGGAAGACGCATACAACAGAGTGCCCTATGCTTATCTTATGCACCGGCTCATCAAACTCCAGGTGCATCCTCTATACATCCGATGGATAGCTGATGCGCTGTTCAAAAGGAAGGTTGTACTGCGATGTGGTGGTTGGTTTTCTGAACCGGTGACTGTACATTCCGGATTGCCACAGGGCTCTCCTCTCTCCCCTGTATTATTCAATATATACACTGTGTCAATCATAGAACAACAACTCGATGGCAGAGGTAGAACTCTGTCATTTGCTGATGACATCCTCGTGTATAGACAAGGGAAAGACAGGGATGCAATTGCCGGTGAGGTACAGAGGGAACTCGACCGCATCACAGACTGGTGTGATGTCTCCGGTGCACTAATCAACCCTACCAAAGCAGCAGTGACATGGTTCTCACTCAATAATCACACTGTTAACGCATGTACGCCTAGTGTGAAACTTCGCGGTAGTGTTTTGCCCGTAGATAAATCGATGAAATATTTGGGTGTGACATTTGACCGCAGTCTGTGTTTCCGGGAACATGTTGAGTATGTCATTGTCAAGGCACGCAAAGGTTTTGCGGCGATGAGAGTCATGGCGGCTGTTAAGCTGTTGGAGATATTGCGAAGGAGATCGGAGCACCTATGGACATGTCCGGAGTGCAATGAAGATATTTCAAAACGGAAACTGAAACTGAAACTGAAACAGTTTACAGTTGGAAAACCTCTACATTATATCTGTGTAACAGTCTGCAGTTTGAAATCCTCTACATTATATCTGTGTAACAGTAACGCAGAGGAACAAACAACGCAATATATACAATAAGAACAATAATGGAAAGATCAATAGAAATGAAGTTGGACTTATACCTATGTTTCATAGACTACTCAAAAGCTTTTGATAAAGTAAAACTTGGAGAAATAATCAGCATGTTAGAAAGTATAAATATTGATGGTAAAGATCTTAGACTGATCAAGAATTTGTACTGGCAACAAACCGCAGCCATTAGACTAGAGAGTAAGATTGGAATCTATCAGGCGATACAGTTAGGAGTACGGCAAGGGTGCGTACTCTCACCAGACCTATTCAACTTATATAGCGAAAACATCATGAGATCTGTAGAAGAAAAAGACAGGAATAGCAGTCGGAGGACAAAATATAAACAACCTAAGGTACGCTGATGACACAATTCTCATGGCTACAAATGAACACGATCTGCAAGACTTGATAGACATACTAGTGAGAGAAAGTGAAAAGAAAGGATTAAGCATGAATATAAAGAAAACAGAGGTTATGGTTGTCTCCAAGAAACAAGAAACACCAACATGCAATATCAAAATAAATAACACAACACTGAAACAAGTCCATCGATTCAAGTATCTAGGAACATTCTTAACACCAGATGGAAGATGTACAACAGAGATTAGGAGTAGAATAGCTCAAACGAAAGCAGCTTTTATGAAAATGAAGAACACACTATGCGTGAACTCACTACCAATGACACTGCGAAAACGAGTACTCCAATGCTATATTGAACCAATTCTTATGTATGGCAGCGAATCATGGACACTGAACAAACAATCAATACGATCATTGGAAGCCACAGAGATGTGGTTTTACAGAAGAATGTTGAGAATTCCATGGACAGCAAAGAAAACAAACGTGGAGGTTTTAAATCAGGTCTGCACACAAAGAAACCTTATCAAAAGAATAAGAATCCGACAATCAAGGTTCTTCGGGCATATAATGCGAAGAGAAGGTTTAGAACATTTGGTGACTACAGGTAAAATTCAGGAAGGAGAGATCGTGGAAGACAGAGGGAGAAGATGTTGGATGGCCTGACATCATGGTTCGACAAAATATCGACGTCAGAACTGATTACATGCACCAAGCAAAGAGAGTTGTGGAAAGACATGATCGCCTACGCCGGCAGGCATGGCACTTGATTGATTGAACAGTCTGCAATTGGAAAACCTCTACATTATATCTGTGTAACAGTCTGTGGTTTAAAAACCTCGACATTATATCTACGTAACAGTCTGCAGTTTGAAAACCTCTACATTATATCTATGTAACAGTCTGCAGTTGGAAAACCTCTACATTATATCTGTGTAACAGTCTGTAGTTTGAAATCTTCTACATTATATATGTGTAACAGTTTATAGTTTGAAAACCTCTACATTATATCTATGTAACAGTCTGCAGTTTGAAAACCTCTACATTATATCTGTGTAACAGTCTGTAGTTTGAAAACATCTAAATTATATCAGTGTAACAGTCTGTATTTGAAAACCTCTACATTATATCTGTGTAACAGTCTGCAGTTGGAAAACCTCTACATTATATCTGTGTAACAGTCTGCAGTTGGAAAAACTCTACATTATATCTGTGTAACAGTCTGTAGTTTGAAAACATCTACATTATATCTATGTAACAGTCTGTAGTTTGAAAACATCTACATTATATCTATGTAACAGTCTGCAGTTTGAAAACCTCTACAGATGTCAGCAATACAAACCAACAATGAAAACAAGCTGGCTAAGTAGACATTAAGAAAATAGAACGATATGTTTTACAGATAAAATTGTTGTTCGTTTTCTTCTTCTCTTCCACCATTTACTTCTTTATGGAAGTGTTGGGGGTGAAACGTAGTGATCTTGTTTGTCGCTTGTCTTAAGGCTCTTTGTAAGCTGATATTCATGTTCGTAAGGTTGTTCTTGATGCCATCGCTGCATCTTTTGCGTGGTCTTCCTCTTGCTTTGTACTCATGATACTTTTTCTGTGTGGCTCTCTGTGGTAGGCAATACCAGGGCATTCTGGTCAGGTGTCCGAACCATTTAATCTGTGGTTCTTTTATACATTATATGACTGGTTTCACACCCAGTCTCCTTCTAATTTCTTCATTTCTAATTTTGTCTCTTATTGTCACACCTGCAGCTCTTCTAAGGCACCTCATCTCTGTCGTTATGATTTCCCGCTCATTAGCTGCTGTTATTGGCCATGTTTAACACTGGTAACATAGTGTTTTCCAGAAAATCGTTCTTATGAGATTTGATTTAGTTGTCAGTGGTATCTCTTTAGGTGATAACAGTGATGTTAACTGTCCCAGTACTTGGTTAGCTTTTGTGCAACGATTTCTGATTTTGCTATCGATACTTCCATCTGCTGGGAAAATTGCTTCTAAGTATTTGGCCTCAATTGTTTGTTTTATTTCTAAGTGCTGGAGTTTTATTGTAAGATTTTCTGGTTGTCTACGTATTGCCATTGTCTCTGTCTTTATTATATTTATTTTCATGTTGTACTCCTCACCCTGAATGTTAACTAAGCTCAAATGGTTCTGAAGAGATTCTTCGTTTTCTGCAATCAGTACTTGGTCATCTGAAAATACAAGTTCTGAAATATTATTTTCTTCCTCTATTTCTGCTTCTCTACTTATGTTGTCCATGTATGTTATAAACAGCAGTGGGAAGAGCACACATCCCTGTCTAACTCCTGAGTTTACTGTGAATGTTTTTGATGTTCGGGCTTTTGTTCTCATGTAACTTTTATTTGAAATGTATAAACTCTTGCAGACCTTGATAAGATGTTTGCTGATTCCATATTTTCTTAGACAATCCCATACTTGGTTTCTATCGACTCTGTCGAATGCCTTTTCTGATCTATGAATGCCACACTACAGGTCTTGTTATGTTCTATTGCGCTTTCCGTCAGTTGTCTTAGTGTGAATATTGCATTGGTACAGATTCTATTTTGTCTGAAACCCATCTGTACTTCTGAGAGTTGTTCTTCAATTGTTTGTCTTAGCCTTCTTTCAATGATCTTAGCCTACATTTTTCCTATGTGACTTAGTAGTGAGATTCCCTATAGTTATTACATTCCTTCTTGCTGCCTTTGTTTTCCAAATTGGTGTGATTATTGCTGTTTGCCAATCTTCTGGTGTTTCTTGGTTCTCCCGATGCGACTTGGAAGATTCGTCTAACCCTTTGCACCTGCCCTCCAGCTGCTTTGATGGCTTCTGCATGTAAATCATCTGTGCCTGCTGCTTTGTGTTTTGGTGCCAACGTTATTACATTTTCTACTTCTGCTAGTAGTATTTCTGGTTCTAATTCCTCTATTTCTTCCTCTGTATTATATCAGTTTGTTCTCCCATAAGTTTTATCACAATTAAGTAGCTCTTCAAAGTAGTTTTTCCATCTTTCCATCTAATCATATATGTATATTAATTTTGACCCTAAGATAACTTGTCGTTTTCGTCATTTAACATTTCTGTTGGGTTGTATTCTTCATTGTGCTGTCTTATTCCTCTTACTTTCTGATATTGTTGTTCGCTGAAACATAATATGAAACAGCGTTCTGATCGGAGGACAGATTTGTAGAACAGCGTCCTGATTGAATGACAGATTTATAGAATAGCGTCCTGATTGAATGACAGATTTGTAGAACAGCGTCCTGATTGAATGACAGATTTATAGAATAGCGTCCTGACTGAATGACAGATTTATAGAATAGCGTCCTGATTGAATGACAGATTTATAGAATAGCGTCCTGATTGAATGACAGATTTGTAGAACAGCGTCCTGATTGAATGACAGATTTATAGAATAGCGTCCTGACTGAATGACAGATTTATAGAATAGCGTCCTGATTGAATGACAGATTTATAGAATAGCGTCCTGATTGAATGACAGATTTGTAGAACAGCGTCCTGATTGAATGACAGATTTATAGAATAGCGTTCTGATCGGAGGACAGATTTGTAGAACAGCGTCCTGATTGAATGACAGATTTATAGAATAGCGTCCTGACTGAATGACAGATTTATAGAATAGCGTCCTGATTGAATGACAGATTTATAGAATAGCGTCCTGATTGAATGACAGATTTGTAGAACAGCGTCCTGATTGAATGACAGATTTATAGAATAGCGTTCTGATCGGAGGACAGATTTGTAGAACAGCGTCCTGATTGAATGACAGATTTATAGAATAGCGTCCTGATTGAATGACAGATTTATAGAATAGCGTCCTGATTGAATGACAGATTTATAGAATAGCGTCCTGATTGAATGACAGATTTGTAGAACAGCGTCCTGATTGAATGACAAGATTTATAGAATAGCGTTCTGATCGGAGGACAGATTTGTAGAACAGCGTCCTGATTGAATGACAGATTTATAGAATAGCGTCCTGATTGAATGACAAATTTATAGAATAGCGTCCTGATTGAATGACAGATTTATAGAATAGCGTCCTGATTGAATGACAGATTTGTAGAACAGCGTCCTGATTGAATGACAGATTTGTAGAACAGCGCTCTGATTGAATGACAGATTTGTAGAACAGCGTCCTGATTGAATGACAGATTTATAGAATAGCGTCCTGATTGAATGACAGATTTGTAGAACAGCGTCCTGATTGAATGACAGATTTATAGAATAGCGTCCTGATTGAATGACAGATTTGTAGAACAGCGCTCTGATTGAATGACAGATTTGTAGAACAGCGTCCTGATTGAATGACAGATTTGTAGAATAGCGTCCTGATTGAATGACAGATTTGTAGAATAGCGTCCTGATTGAATGACAGATTTATAGAATAGCGTTCTGATCGGAGGACAGATTTGTAGAATAGCGTCCTGATTGGATAACGGAGTTGTACATAAACGATGCCAGTGTGTTGCAAGGGTCCACAAGGAGGCAATGAATAGTACCACTGTGACCTACAAGGCATGTCGTAAGAGGTGACTGATGTAGGACCTAGGGAAGCTACACTAGTAAATAAAAGCATCGCAGAAATCGGATGCGTTGGCCCTTGTATAACTTTATAAGGTGCATAACTGGCACATCGTACAATCGCTCTTATGCTCAGATCACATACAAATCACTAAGAGTGGTTAACTAGTGGTCGATATTGTGCATTCGAGGAAGAAGAAATACATAAACGAGGATGATTTATTTGGAGAAAAATCTTTGAAATAATACATACATCAATACATACATCAATACATGCATCAATACATACATCAATACATACATCAATACATACATCAATACATACATCAATACATACATCAATACATACATCAATACATGCATCAATACATACATCAATACATACATCAATACATACATCAATACATACATCAATACATGCATCAATACATACATCAATACATACATCAATACATACATCAATACATACATCAATACATACATCAATACATACATCAATACATACATCAATACATACATCAATACATACATCAATACATGCATCAATACATGCATCAATACATACATCAATACATACATCAATACATGCATCAATACATACATCAATACATACATCAATACATACATCAATACATACATCAATACATACATCAATACATACATCAATACATACATCAATACATACATCAATACATACATCAATACATACATCAATACATGCATCAATACATGCATCAATACATACATCAATACATACATCAATACATACATCAATACATACATCAATACATACATCAATACATACATCAATACATACATCAATACATACATCAATACATACATCAATACATACATCAATACATGCATCAATACATACATCAATACATACATCAATACATACATCAATACATACATCAATACATACATCAATACATACATCAATACATACATCAATACATACATCAATACATACATCAATACATACATCAATACATGCATCAATACATACATCAATACATACATCAATACATACATCAATACATACATCAATACATACATCAATACATACATCAATACATACATCAATACGTACATCAATACGTACATCAATACGTACATCAATACATACATCAATACATACATCAATACATACATCAATACATACATCAATACATACATCAATACATACATCAAACACGAAAGGGGGTGGGGCGGGTGAGTATAATGATGGATCAATCAAATAAGACAGACTGTCTTGTCTCACATATCAAATAAGACAGACTGTCTTGTCTCACATATCAAATAAGACAGACTGTCTTGTCTCACATATCAAATAAGACAGACTGTCTTGTCTGACATCCTACATATAAAAATGAGTGTATGTATTTATGTTTGTTACCTATAGACTCGGAAACTACTGAACAGATGTAGCTGAAATTTACAGGATATGTTTGTTTGATGTCGGGATGCTACCTGTCACAGTTTGAAATAGGTAGCGCTGAAGCTTTTCAAAAAAATCTAAAAATAATAACACGCTCATTTCATCGAGAGTTTCTAACCAAATCTCCATTAACGTTTCCGACGAAAAACGCAAATTTCATCGAGGGTTTCTTCCGGAAGTTTACAGTATGCGCATCTACACGATTCGATGACGTATGATTCAAGTCAATATTTCAAACAAGCCGTTACAAGCTGAAGGTTTGTTTCTAATCATGATCATAGATACTGCAAATCATATTTTAAGTTCCATCTATTCCATCAATGTTTGTTAGCTATGTTGGCAAAAATTGCTCTATAGTCGATTAAACCAAACAAAACTACGATCCGAGGAATACGTTCATTTGATGGAAGCTATTGGCCGGCATTTCTATAAATGGCAAGATGGTTATTTTGCCATCAACGTTTACCTGATGTACAATGTACACGTTATATGTATGAATATTACCCAATATTAGATTACACGACAGAAACGGGGTTACCATTTATTATTTTGTAAATCAAATATTATTTTGTAAATCAATATTTTGTAAATTGACCGCTATAGCGGCGTGCAATTCTAAATTAGTACAACCATTTCGCAATAGGTGGCGCGCGATTAGTGAGTAGTTTGGACAAATGATTTATACAGTTTAACTGATTTTTCAAAACATATTACGCGCATTTCCTTGCATTTATATGTTAATATATATAGTAGATATGCATTTCCTAATAGAATTTAATCAAATGCTAATTTTTTTATTTATTCCAGCGAAACTTCAACGAATTTTCCACACATTTTCAATTATGCCTCCCAAACGAAAAGCTATTGGTCCATCTACACCTAGATCACGAAAAAGAAAGGCATTACTAGCTTTAGAAACAGATGAGCAACGGGAAGCAAGACTGGAAACCGTTCGAGTTCGCACCGCTGAAGCCCGTTCGTCTGAAACAGACGAGCAACGTGAAGCAAGACTAGGAATCAATCGAGTTCGCACTGCTGAAGCCCATTCGTCTGAAACAGACGAGCATCGTGAGGCAAGACTAAGAACCAATCGAGTACGCACTGCTCAAGTCCGTTTAGCTTGAAATAATCGAGCAACGGAAGCAAGACTGCAAACCGCTCGGATACGCACTACTCAATCCAGACGAACACTGCACGCTGATTTAAATCTAGGTGCTTTCCATTACAATACAAATTATGATTATAGTCTTCATCCAAATGTGGTTATTGGAAAAATGGATAGATTATGCGTATATTGCAGTGCCGTCAAATTTAAGAATGAATCACCAGGAATGTGCTGCGCGGGTGGAAAAGTGAAATTGCCAGTATTACATTCACCACCCGAACCATTATCAACATTGGTAGTAGGTGACACAAGCCAATCAAAACATTTCTTGGCAAACATACGCAAGTACAATTCATGTTTACAAATGACATCGTTCGGTGCAACAAATATCGTGCGTGAGAATTACATGCCCACATTCAAAGTTCAAGGCAAATTATCATCGTGCTGGCTCACTACTGCCACTGCCCGACGCAGATTACAAATTTCTTCAAATTTATTTCATGGGAAACAATGATGAACAAATTGATCAACGTTGTAGATTCAATACGCGTGCAAAACGAGAAATAGTCGCTGCATTACAAACTTTATTCGATCAACACAATGAATTAATTCGATTGTTCAAAACTGCCCTGCAACAATTACCAGCTGATGACTACCGAGTTGTACTTAGAGCAGACAAAACACCTGTTGGTCAACACGAAAGACAGTACAATGCACCAACAATTGATGAAGTGGCGATCGTTATGGTTGGCGAAGAATTTAATTCGCGTGATATAATTCTTCATCGCAGAAGTGGTCATGTTCAGCGAGTCTCAGAAACTCATCGCTCCTACGACGGATTACAATATCCGATATTATTTTGGCAAGGAGAAGATGGATATCATTTCAACATCAAATTGAGAAATCCAAAAACAGATGAGGAAACGAATAAGAAAGTTAGTGCTATGAATTAGTATTCATATCGAATAATGATTCGTGAAAACGCTGAAAATCATATCTTGAAATGTCGACAATTGTTCCATCAATACATTGTCGATATGTATGCGAAAATCGAAACTGAGCGACTACTCTACATTCGATTAAATCAAACCAAGTTGCGTTCAGAACAGTACATTCATTTACGTGATGCAATTGTTAATGATGGCAATGTGAATCCTAATGAATTGGGAAAATGGTCATACTACCAGCCACATTTACAGGAGTCCCGGCACATGCATGAATACGCACAAGATGCAATGACATATGTTCGCGCCTATGGCCGTCCAGATTTATTTATCACGTTTACATGCAATCCTTCGTGGGATGAAAATAAAGAACTTTTGTTAGCTGGACAATTATCATCAGATCGTCATGATATTACTGCGCGTGTATTCAAACAAAAATTGAAATCTTTAATGGATTTCATTGTCAAGCAGTGTGTTTTGGAGACACGCTGTTGGATGTATTCCATCGAATGGCAAAAGAGGGTTGCCACATGCACACATTTTGATTTGGTTGATCGAAAAGTCACACCAGATCAAATTGATCAAGTCATCCCAGCAGAAATACCAGATGTCGACATTGATCCAGACTTATTTGAAGTCGTCACCAAAACATGATTCATGGTCCATTTGGGTTACTCAACAATAATTCACCATGCATGTCTGATGGAAAATGCACGAAAAGATACCCAAAAGACTTACATGCCGATACTATCACTGGCAATGACGGATATCCTCTCTATCGTCGACGATCAAATGAAGATGGCGGAAAATCCATCACTGTAAAAGTGCGAAACAATGATGTTGAAGTTGATAATCGTTGGGTTGTACCGTATTCACCGTTACTCTTAAAGACGTACAAAGCACACATAAATGTTGAGTATTGCAATTCGGTGAAATCGATCAAGTACATTTGCAAATATGTCAACAAAGGAAGCGATATGGCAGTTTTTTGGAGTGGCAAATATAAATGCATCCATCGATGAAATCGAGCGTTATCAACTGGGACGCTACATTAGTAGCAATGAAGCAGTATGGCGCATTTTATCATTTCCAATTCATGAACGACATCCAACAGTTGTTCATTTGGCAGTGCACCTTGAAATGGACAGCGCGTGTACTTCTCAACAGATAATGCACATGCACAAGCATTGTCACCATCGCCAACAACGTTAACTGCATTTTCTCATTGTGTAGAGATGATATATTTGCAAAGACGCTACTTTACTCTGAACTGCCAACATACTACACATGGAATGCAGCAGCGAAAAGTTTCAACGTCGTAAACAAGGTAAAGTAGTTGAAGGACATTCCAATTTATATTCGACCAATGCGTTAGGTCGTTTGTACACTGTTCATCCAAACAATGCAGAATGCTTTACTTGCGATTACTGTTAATCAACAAACGTGGACCAACATCCTTTCAAGAATTGAGAACAGTTAACGGTCACGTATGTGCTACTTATCGTGAAGCTTGCCAAGAATTAAATCTTCTTGAAAACGATGCACATTGGGACACTTCACTCGCTGATGCATCCAATACTGCACGACCACAGCAAATACGCACATTATTTGCAGTAATATTAACAACGTGCTTCCCATCCAATCCAAAAGAACTTTGGGAAAAATACAAAGACTACATGAGTGAAGACATCCTACATCGCTTGCGTGCGACGAATCAAAATCCTGACATTCAATTCACACCAAACGTATATAATGAGGCATTGGTTTCAATTGAGGACATATGTTTGGCAATCACTAATAAAGCACTGGTGCAATTGGGAATGGATGCGCCAGAACGATCTGCAAACAACCTTTTCGATTGTGAGTTGGAACGAGAAACACACTTTGATATCAACGAATTGAGTACATTTGTTCAAACGAATCTTCCAAAATTGATTCCAGAACAACGCATAGCATATGACAGAATTATGCATGCAATTACAAGCTAAAACGGTGGATTGTATTTCATAGATGCGCCCGGAGGCACAGGCAAAACGTTTCTCATTTCACTTATTTTGGCAACCATACGATCACGAAATAATATTGCACTGGCAATCGCATCTTCTGGAATTGCAGCAACTCTTTTAGATGGTGGCCGAACAGCGCATTCAGCGCTGAAATTGCCATTGAATATGCAAATCACTGAGACACCAACATGCAATATCAACAAAAATTCTGCAATGGGTAAAGTACTCCAATTATGTCAACTCATTATATGGGATGAATGTACTATGGCGCATAAAAAGCATTAGAAGCGCTTCATCGTACACTGAAAGATTTGAGAGGAAATGACCAGCTCTTCGGTGGCGCACTCATTTTATTGTCTGGCGATTTCCGGCAAACCCTACCAGTTATACCAAGATCAACACCCGCTGATGAACTTAATGCATGCCTGAAATCATCAGTTTTATGGCGACACATACAGAAATTGACTTTGAAGACCAATATGCGTATACAACTACAACATGATGAAACCTCTGAACGTTTCGCAAAACAATTGTTGGATATTGGGAATGGGAAAATGTCAATCGATGATTCCACACGATGTATCACATTGCCAACAAACTTCTGTAACATCATAGCGACCACAGACGAATTGATTCATAAAGTTTTCCCAAATATTGCACATAATTACAAAATCATCAGTGGCTCAGTGCACGTGCAATATTAGCTGCCAAAAACAAGGATGTATATGACATGAATTTGAGCATTCAAAACAAAATACCAGGCGAAGTGACAACGTATAAGTCCATCGATACTGTAATGAATCAAGACGAAGTTGTCAATTATCCAACTGAATTCTTGAATTCACTTGATTTGCCAGGCATGCCACCACATGTTTTAACATTGAAAATTGGCGTGCCTATCATTCTTCTCAGAAACATTAATTCACCGCGACTTTGCAACGGTACTAGACTTTTAGTGAAAAATATGATGAACAATATCATCGAAGGTACAATTTTAAATGGAAAATTTAAAGGAGAAGATATACTATTGCCACGCATCCCAATGATTCCAACAGACATGCCATTCGAATTCAAACGCTTGCAGTTTCCGGTGCGACTCGCCTTTGCAATGACCATCAACAAATCACAAGGACAATCACTACAAGTGTGTGGACTACATTTGGAAAATTCCTGCTTTTCACATGGACAGCTATATGTGGCCTGTTCACGCGTCGGAAAACATTCTGATTTATTCGTGTATGCACCAGATGGAAAAACAAAAAATACTGTATATCCAAAAGCACTTCAATAAACAGACTTGAAATGAAACGTTAAATTGTAAGTTGTTTTTCTCCAAGAAAATGAACAAAAGGACAATGATAAAACAAATAATTACTACATATTGTTATAGCAAGTTTCCTTTAAATTCATTTTCTGTTGAAGGCGTAGCAACGCGCAGGGTACAGCTAGTATCAAATAAGACAGACTGTCTTGTCTCACATATGAAATAAGAAAGACTGTTCTGTCTCACATATCAAATAAGACAGACTGTCTTGTCTCACATATCAAATAAGACAGACTGTCTTGTCTCACATATCAAATAAGACAGACTGTCTTGTCTCACATATCAAATAAGACAGACTGTCTTGTCTCACATATCAAATAAGAAAGACTGTCTTGTCTCACATATCAAATAAGAAAGACTGTCTTGTCTGACAAAATTTCAAATAAGAAAGACTGTCTTGTCTAGAGCTATATCAAATCAAGAAAAAACTGTCTTGTCTCACATAACCACAAATAAGAAAGACTGTCTTGTCTCACATATCAAATAAAAGAAAAAGACTGTCTTGTCTACATACTGAGTGCCAATATAAAAAACTGTCTTGTCTCACAATATCAAAAATATCTTTAATAATTAAAATTTTTCCCCATGAGTAGGAGTCGTCAAGTTTAAACATGAATAGTGAAACGATTCTGGGTGAAGGTACTGGTAGAGACAGAGGTTAGAGAAACATGAATAGTGAGACGATTCTGGGTGGAGGTACTGGTAGAGACAGAGGTTAGAGAAACATGAATAGTGAGACGATTCTGGGAGGAGTACTGGTGCAGGCAGGGGTCAGAGAAATCATCTTCAGTTTCGTCCCTTGGTATGCAGGAATCAGGGTAATGAACGAGTCAGGAATCAAGGGGTAATGAACGAGTCAGGAATCAAGGGTAATGAACGAGTAAGGAATCAAGGGTAATGAACGAGTCAGGAATCAAGGGTAATGAACAAGTCAGGAATCAAGGGTAATGAACAAGTCAGGAATCAAGGGTAATGAACAAGTCAGGAATCAAGGGTAATGAACAAGTCAGGAATCAAGGGTAATGAACGAGTCAGGAATCAAGGGTAATGAACGAGTCAGGAACCAAGGGTAATGATCGAGTCAGGAATCAAGGGGTAATGAACGAGTCAGGAATCAAGGGTAATGAACGAGTCAGGAATCAAGGGTAATGAACGAGTCAGGAATCAAGGGTAATGAACGAGTCAGGAATCAAGGGGTAATGATCGAGTCAGGAATCAAGGGTAATGAACGAGTCAGGAATCAAGGGTAATGAACGAGTCAGGAATCAAGGGGTAATGAACGAGTCAGGAATCAAGGGGTAATGAACGAGTCAGGAATCAAGGGTAATGAACGAGTCAGGAATCAAGGGTAATGAACGAGTCAGGGTAATGAACGAGTCAGGAATCAAGGGTAATGAACGAGTCAGGAATCAAGGGTAATGAACGAGTCAGGAATCAAGGGTAATGAACGAGTCAGGAATCAAGGGTAATGAACGAGTCAGGAATCAAGGGGTAATGAACGAGTCAGGAATCAAGGGTAATGAACGAGTCAGGAATCAAGGGTAATGAACGAGGTGATATATTGCCTGGCACGTTTGGAAATCAGAGCACACTGCATGGGTCGAACTGACATTCTGAACGCATTTAAAGAGAATATCCGAACAGACGAGTTTTAAGATTGTGAATCCCAGTCGCTGACCAGACTGAGAGAGATACCAGACTGAAAGAGATACCAGACTGGAGAAACATCTGAAGATACCAGATGAAGAGATACCAGACTAAAAACAGACTGAAATGAAACCAGACTGAGAGAATGACCAGGACTGAGAGAATACCAGACTGAAGAGAGATCCAGACTGGAAGTACAACTGCAGTACAGACTAGAAGAGATACCAGACTGAGAGAGATACAGACTGAGAGAGATACCAGATGAAGAATGACCAGACTAAGAGAGATACAGACTGGAGAGAGATACAGACTGCAGAGAGAATACCAGACAGATGGATACAGTATCAATGAAGAATACCAGACTGAGAGAGATACCAGACTGAGAGAGATACCAGACTAAAAGAGATACTGCAGACTCAGAGAGATACCAGACTGAGAGAATCCAGAATGAGAGAATACCAGAATAGAGAGAGTACCAGACTGAGAGAGATACCAGACTGAGAGAGATACCAGACTGAGAGAGATACCAGAATGAGAGAGATACAGACTGAGAGAGATACCAGACTGGAGAGAGATACCAGACTAGAGAGAGATCCAGACTGAGAGGATACCAGAATGAGAGAGATACCAGACTGAGAGAGATCCAGACTGAGAGAGATGCAGACTGGAGAGATACCAGGCTGAGAGAGATCAGAATGAGAGAGATACCAGACTAGAGAGATACCAGACTGAGAGGAACAGACTGAGAGAGATACCAGACTAGAGAGATACCAGAATGAGAGAATCCAGACTGAGAGAGATACCAGACTAGAGAATACCAGAACTGAGAGAGATACCAGACTGAGAAGATACCAGAATAGAGAGATACAAGACTGAGAGAGATACCAAGACTGAGAGAGATACCAAACAGAGAGATACCAGACTGAGAGAGATACAGAATGAGAGAGATACAGAACTGAGAGAGATACAAATCTGAGAGAGATGACAGAACTAGAGAGATCCAGACAGAGAGGAATCAGAATGAGAGAGATCCAGAACTGAGGGTACAACTGAGAGAATCCAACGGAGAGATACCAGACAGAGATACCAGACTGAGAGAGTACCAGACTGAAGGAAGAGATACCAGACTGAACGAGAGGAATCAGCGAGATGAACTGAGAGAATACAGACTGAGAGAGATACCAGACTGAGAGAGATCAGACTGAGAGAGATCAGACAGGGTACTAGACGAGAGGATACCAGACTGAAGAGATACCAGACTGAGAGAGATACAGACTAGAGGAGATACCAGACTGAAGAGAATACCAGACAGAGAGATTAAGACTGAGAGAGATACCAGACTGAGAGAGATACCAGACTGAGAGAGATACCAGACTGAGAGATACCAGACAGAGAGATACCAGACAGAGAGATACCAGACTGAGAGAGATACCAGAGAGAGATACCAGACTGAGAGATACCAGACAGAGAGATACCAGACAGAGAGATACCAGACTGAGAGAGATACCAGACTGAGAGAGATACCAGACTGAGAGAGATACCAGACTGAGAGATACCAGACAGAGAGATACCAGACAGAGAGATACCAGACTGAGAGAGATACCAGACTGAGAGAGATACCAGACTGAGAGAGATACCAGACTGAGAGAGATACCAGACTGAGAGAGATACCAGACTGAGAGAGATACCAGACTGAGAGAGATACCAGACTGAGAGAGATACCAGACTGAAAGAGATACCAGACAGAGAGATACCAGAATGAGAGAGATACCAGACTGAGAGAGATACCAGACTGAGAGAGATACCAGACTGATAGATACCAGACTGAGAGATACCAGACTGAGAGAGATACCAGACTGAGAGAGATACCAGACTGAGAGAGATACCAGAATGAGAGAGATACCAGACTGAGAGAGATACCAGACTGAGAGTGATACCAGACTGAGAGAGATACCAGACTGAGAGAGATACCAGAATGAGAGAGATACCAGACTGAGAGAGATACCAGACTGAGAGAGATACCAGACTGAGAGAGATACCAGACTGAGAGAGATACCAGAATGAGAGAGATACCAGACTGAGAGAGATACCAGACTGAGAGAGATACCAGACTGAGAGAGATACCAGACTGAGAGAAATACCAGAATGAGAGAGATACCAGACTGAGAGAGATACCAGACTGAGAGAGATACCAAACTGAGAGAGATACCAGACTGAGAGAGATACCAGAATGAGAGAGATACCAAACTGAGAGAGATACCAAACTGAGAGAGATACCAAACTGAGAGAGATACCAGACTGAGAGAGATACCAGAATGAGAGAGATACCAGACTGAGAGAGATACCAAACTGAGAGAGATACCAAACTGAGAGAGATACCTGACTAGAGAGATACCAGACTGAGGAATCCAGACTGAGAGAGATACCAAACTGAGAGAGATACCAAACTGAGAGAGATACCAGACTGAGAGAGATACCAGACTGAGAGAGATACCAGACTGAGAGAGATACCAGACTGAGAGAGATGGGTGTTGATATTGTTACACCACGAAAAGAACTACATACCAAATATACAGAAAGATTAATTAATCAACATCGAACTGACGCGTTGGGTCGCTGGACTTGTTAAAGCAGGGATCGGATAACGCAGGGACATGATCTGAGCCTAAGACCGATTGAACGCTGTGGCAGTTATCCACCTTCAAGCAGACCAGCACATTCGATTTCTGTGACGCTTTTTAATTACTAGAGAGCTTCCTTGGCCCCTACCTCAGTCGTCTCTTACGACATGTCTTGTAGGTGGCAGTGTTTCTATTCTTTGCTCGGGTAGCTTCCCTAGTCCCTACCTCAGTCGTCTCTTACGACATGTCTTGTAGGGTCACGCAGTGTTACTATTCTTTGCTCGAGGTAGCTTCCCTAGTCCCTACCTCAGTCGTCTCTTCGACATGTCTTGTAGGTCGCAGTGTTACTATTCTTTGCTCGGGTAGCTTCCCTAGTCCCTACCTCAGTCGTCTCTTACGACATGTCTTGTAGGTCGCAGTGTTACTATTCTATTTGCTCGAGCGTAGCTTCCCTAGTCCCCTACCTCAGTCGTCTCTTACGACATGTCTTGTAGGTCGCAGTGTTACTATTCTTTGCTTCCTTATGAGCCCGACAACACACTGATGAGGACCCTGATAACTGCTGTACTGTGTTCTTCTGGTTAGAACAACTTATTGTAATTTCTAGAAGTTGGTTTTGATTATTGTCGGAATCAATCGTTTGTTATCCCCCCGCCCCTATTATCTCGTACAACTTGTATCTTACTAATAGTCTCGCCTAAAGTCAACATGTAACGGTCACAAAACGACTTCTGTAACTCTTCAATCTGGGTAGACTGTCTGCTACTATGATTATATATATCCCCCACATCCTGATACATCTTGCTCTAGATGTGTATATTGGTTACCCTGTACTAAGGTTAACATCAAAATATTGGAAGAAACAGTCATGTCCGCACCCGCCCGAGTGGTTACCGGGGATCAACTTTCGGTGTAAAGAGAGAACCACTCTTACCTGCCACGCATGTCGTAAGAGGCGGCTAAGGAGGTTTGGCTAAAATCGGATGCACGTGTCATAAACATGTAGAAGTCTATGCGTTTAGGGCCTACCAAACCTATGTGCAACGTATACATGTTCTTGGCAAAGATCACACATATCAAAAATAATGATTGAAATTGAAATTGAAATTGGTGGTCAAGAACGAAGAAGATGTCCACACTAAGGTTAACATCAGAAAATTTGAAGAAACAGTCACGTCTGCACTACAAACATCTATGTGCATGAAAGAAACAGTCACGTCTGCACTACAAACATCTATGTGCATGAAAGAAACAGTCACGTCTGCACTTCAAACATCTATGTGCATGAAAGAAACAGTCATGTCTGCACTACAAACATCTATGTGCATGAAAGAAACAGTCACGTCTGCACTACAAACATCTATGTGCATGAAAGAAACAGTCATGTCTGCACTACAAACATCTATGTGCATGAAAGAAACAGTCATGTCTGCACTACAAACATCTATGTGCATGAAAGAAACAGTCACGTCTGCACTACAAACATCTATGTGCATGAAAGAAACAGTCATGTCTGCACTACAAACATCTATGTCATGAAAAGACACGTCATGTCTCACTACAAACATCTATAAGCATGAAAGAAACAGTCATGTCTGCACTACAGACATCTATAAGCATGAAAGAAACAGTCATGTCTGCACTTCAAACATCTATGTGCATGAAAGAAACAGTCATGTCTGCACTACAAACATCTATGTGCATGAAAGAAACAGTCATGTCTGCACTACAAACATCTATGTGCATGAAAGAAACAGTCTACCTGTCGCACTACAAACAGTTCTAAATGTGCATGAAAGAAACAGTCATGTCTGCACTACAAACATCTATGTGCATGAAAGAAACAGTCATGTCTGCACTTCAAACATCTATGTGCATGAAGAAACAGTCATGTCTGCACTTCAAACATCTAGTAACATGAAGAAACAGTCATGTCTGCACTTCAAACATCTATGTGCATGAAAGAAACAGTCATGTCTGCACTTCAAACATCTATAAGCATGAAAGAAACAGTCATGTCTGCACTTCAAACATCTATGTGCATGAAAGAAACAGTCATGTCTGCACTTCAAACATCTATAAGCATGAAAGAAACAGTCATGTCTGCACTTCAAACATCTATAAGCATGAAAGAAACAGTCATGTCTGCACTTCAAACATCTATAAGCATGAAAGAAACAGTCATGTCTGCACTTCAAACATCTATGTGCATGAAAGAAACAGTCATGTCTGCACTTCAAACATCTATAAGCATGAAAGAAACAGTCATGTCTGCACTTCAAACATCTATAAGCATGAAAGAAACAGTCATGTCTGCACTTCAAACATCTATGTGCATGAAAGAAACAGTCATGTCTGCACTACAAACATCTATGTGCATGAAAGAAACAGTCATGTCTGCACTACAAACATCTATGTGCATGAAAGAAACAGTCATGTCTGCACTACAAACATCTATGTGCATGAAAGAAACAGTCATGTCTGCACTACAAACATCTATGTGCATGAAAGAAACAGTCATGTCTGCACTTCAAACATCTATGTGCATGAAAGAAACAGTCATGTCTGCACTACAAACATCTATGTGCATGAAAGAAACAGTCATGTCTGCACTACAAACATCTATGTGCATGAAAGAAACAGTCATGTCTGCACTACAAACATCTATGTGCATGAAAGAAACAGTCATGTCTGCACTACAAACATCTATGTGCATGAAAGAAACAGTCATGTCTGCACTACAAACATCTATGTGCATGAAAGAAACAGTCATGTCTGCACTACAAACATCTATGTGCATGAAAGAAACAGTCATGTCTGCACTTCAAACATCTATGTGCATGAAAGAAACAGTCATGTCTGCACTACAGACATCTATGTGCATGAAAGAAACAGTCATGTCTGCACTACAAACATCTATGTGCATGAAAGAAACAGTCATGTCTGCACTACAAACATCTATGTGCATGAAAGAAACAGTCATGTCTGCACTACAAACATCTATGTGCATGAAAGAAACAGTCATGTCTGCACTTCAAACATCTATAAGCATGAAAGAAACAGTCACGTCTGCACTACAAACATCTATGTGCATGAAAGAAACAGTCATGTCTGCACTACAAACATCTATGTGCATGAAAGAAACAGTCATGTCTGCACTACAAACATCTATGTGCATGAAAGAAACAGTCATGTCTGCACTACAAACATCTATGTGCATGAAAGAAACAGTCACGTCTGCACTACAAACATCTATGTGCATGAAAGAAACAGTCATGTCTGCACTACAAACATCTATGTGCATGAAAGAAACAGTCATGTCTGCACTACAAACATCTATGTGCATGAAAGAAACAGTCACGTCTGCACTACAAACATCTATGTGCATGAAAGAAACAGTCATGTCTGCACTACAAACATCTATGAGCATGAAAGAAACAGTCATGTCTGCACTACAAACATCTATGTGCATGAAAGAAACAGTCATGTCTGCACTACAAACATCTATGTGCATGAAAGAAACAGTCATGTCTGCACTATAAACATCTATGTGCATGAAAGAAACAGTCATGTCTGCACTACAAACATCTATGTGCATGAAAGAAACAGTCATGTCTGACTACAACATCTATAAGCATGAAAGAAACAGTCATGTCTGCACTACAAACATCTATGTGCATGAAAGAAACAGTCATGTCTGCACTACAAACATCTATAGCATGAAGAAACAGTCATGTCTGCACTATAAACATCTATAAGCATGAAAGAAACAGTCATGTCTGCACTACAAACATCTATAAGCATGAAAGAAACAGTCATGTCTGCACTATAAACATCTATGTGCATGAAAGAAACAGTCATGTCTGCACTACAAACATCTATGTGCATGAAAGAAACAGTCACGTCTGCACTACAAACATCTATGTGCATGAAAGAAACAGTCATGTCTGCACTACAAACATCTATAAGCATGAAAGAAACAGTCATGTCTGCACTACAAACATCTATGTGCATGAAAGAAACAGTCATGTCTGCACTACAAACATCTATGTGCATGAAAGAAACAGTCATGTCTGCACTACAAACATCTAGTTGCATGAAAGAAACAGTCATGTCTGCACTACAAACATCTATGTGCATGAAAGAAACAGTCATGTCTGCACTACAAACATCTATGTGCATGAAAAAACAGTCATGTGCACTACAACATCTATTGCATGAAAGAACAGTAGTCTGCACTACAAACATCTATAAGCATGAAAACAGTCATGTCATGCTACAAACATCTATGTGCATGAAAGACATCATGCTGACTACAAATCATCTATTGCATAGAAAACAGTCTGTTGCATAGACTCTATGTGATGTAATGCGGACACTTAGCTGAGTGTCACAATTCATTATCAACTATTTGCATCTGATGTCAATTCGCAACTACAGCTATCGATCATCTCATGCTCAAAATCTACTGTTACGTCATCTTCAGTCAACATTCATTGCTCATCCCTTCTCTCTCTCTCTCTCTCTCTCTCTCTCTCTCGATCTGGCCTAGACTGGTGAACCAACTTTTATCATGAATTTTACCGTGGTTTTAAGAGACTCCGTTCCTCCGTACAGCTTTTTGGAAGTTCTGTATTTTGTAGCCAGGTTTCGTTTCTTAAACCTGCTATCCGTTGACAATCCTGCAGAACGTGTTCTGTCGTCATGTCCGCCTTTTGCTGGGCACAGGCTAGTTGTGTCTATTTTGAACTTGTTGTACATGTGGGCGCGTAGCTTGTTGTGACTGGAACGGAGGCGAAGTATGGCAACTTGTTCGCTACGGTACAGACCATAGTATCCGTCACTGTTGGAATGCTGGGGATGGTCTTTTGACCATTTGTTTCTGTAGTGGGAACCGATAGTTGTTCGGGCTTCTCATAACTGATCTCGTGATCAGTCTGAGGTAGTCTCCCACCTTCTTTTGCAAGTTTGTCGGCTGCTTCGTTTCCACTTATATTACAGTGTGATGGTATCCACTGAATGACGGTGCGTTTGAGTGAGCGCGTTAGTTCATCGAGGGTCGCTTTGAGCTCATTCAGCTCTGTTTTGCCTACACTTTTGAGTGCCGTGATAACCGATAGAGCATCGGTGAATATCACCACCTTGTTGCGAGAGGTGTCTCTTCTCCCTAGGATCATTTCTTCCGCTGTTCTTAATGCCTCCGCTTCTGCTTGGTAGTTATTGGAGTATTTGCCTGTGGCAATCGATTTTGTAACCTCACTTTCTTTGATAGTTTAAGCACTATTCCTCCTCCACCATTGCTGATTGCGTTCTTGGCCGACCCGTCCAAGAACACGTGTGTCCACTTATTTTCGGGGTATTCTATCGATATGTACTGTTCTGTGGCCGTTCTTCTTACGAAGTTTTCTTGCTGGCCTTTGTTTTGAATGCCTAGGATTGTTTCCCTTAGTTCTGGCATTATGGTTTTCCCCAGCGGGCATTTATCAGTTGCCGGGATTGGTTTGGTTTTGCATTGTGCAAGGACCGGATGGTCTGCAGTAAGTGCTTTGGAGATTTTTGCGAAGCTAGATCTCTGTATTCTGCTCCTTTCGAATTCGTACATTCTTTCGTGCATTGGGTGGGAATCGAGCCGTTTAAGTTTTCCGCTAGTACTAATACTTTTCTGTCCCTTCGATCTGTCATTGGTTGGATGCCGGTGATTGTTTCTATCGCCTTGATAGGCCTGGACTTCCTGGCTCCAGTGATAATACGCATGGCACGGTTCTGGCTATTGCTCACTTTGGCAAATTGCTTGTTGGATGCATTGCTCCAGGCTGCTATACCGTACTATAGGACCGGTCGCACTCTGCCAGAGTAGAGTGTTTTAAGAACTCTGGCGTTTGCTCCCCACGCGGAGCCTGCGAGTTTGCGCATAATCGTTAGCCTATGCCTCGCTTTTGCCGTAGCATTTTCAATGTGAGGGCAGCAGGTCAGCTTTTGGTCGAGTGTGACTCCAAGGTACGTTGGGGTCTTGCATTCTGGAAGTTCCTGCCCATTGACTTTAAGCTTTATTTTATAATCCTGGTTGTTCTGGGAGAACACAGTGTAAGTGGTTTTAGACGCATTTATGCTCATATTCCACTTTTTGTCCACACTTCCAGGTAATTTAACGTAACTTGTAGTCGATTTGTTGCTGTGGGCATTGACTTTTCTCTCTCCCATATTGCCAGGTCGTCGGCGTACATGGCAGAGTGCACTTGCTCTGGTAGGCATGTGGCTAAGTCGTTGACAAAGATTAGGAGCAGAGTTGGTGAAGCACTCCTCCTTGGGGACCCTTGCTCTAGTGTGGCTTTCATGCTTGTGTACCCTGAACCTGAACCCTTGCTGTTCTGTTCTCTAGGTATCTTTCAAGCCAATTGTACATTTTCTTTATGCCGAGGGTGAGGAGTTTCAGCCTTAGTCCTTCCTTCCAGACTGTGTCAAACGCCTTCTCCATATCTACCAAGACTGCAAGTGTCTGTTTCTATTCTTGGAAACCATCCTAGATTTCCTGGGAGATGTAGGTCACTTGATCTGTAGATCTATATCTCCGAAAGCCTCCATGTTGTGACATGAGAAGCCATTTGCTTTCCAAGGACCAAGATAGCCGTTTGTTCACCATTCGTTCCATGAGTTTGCCCGTGCAGCTTAGGAGGCTTATTGGTCTGTAACTCGCTGGGTCGAGTTTATTTTTGCCTGGTTTAAGGATGGGCACCATGATCGTTTCTTTCCATTCTCGTGGTATTATTCCTGTTCTCCATGACATATTGAGCACGGCCAGTAGAGCTGCTTTTGCTCTGGTACCCAAGTTCTTAAGCATCTCCCGGGAGATACGTGTACACAACATTGCAGATATCCTACAAATACATAGGATCACAACAACCATTGATATAAAATCTCAAACTTCATGCTTCCACTTTTGTTCTTGTTGCGAGTGGACAAAATTAATTTCTTTCTTGATTGGTTGATTGATTGATAGGACCATCATCATTGCACTTTGGGGAGTAGTCACGTTAGCCTCGATATCTTTCTTACACATGAAGATCTCAGCAGCAGTGCACGATCTCCGTAGCATCTGCCAGGGTCCCCGATATAAATTTGTAGATGGTGAAAATATTTTGTAAACATTTTATTTTGAATCTTTGAAGGACTTGGAATCGATATCACCTACTAGTAAATTTCCCCTCCACGGAAATATCACTATGAGTCAGGATTCCCTCCTAATCAGGTTCCCACCTACATAGCGGGAAGTCCCCTACCTAGACAGGGTACCCCTTTTGCATGGAGAAGGAACACCTCACGGGGATCAGGGGGATGTACCCTTGCCTGAACCAGTGCCCAACCCACCAGCAATTCCCTACCATGAGTCGGGGTATCCCTCAATGGGTAAATATCACCTACCTGGGTCGGATATCACCACCTGGGAAGGGGAACCCCCAACAGATCAATTCACCCCATGGACAGGGAAATCCTGAGCAGGTATCCCCCCTTGTTCGGGGTTCCCTCCTGGACAGGAAAACCCCTCCTGGGTCGGGTTTATCCTGAGATGGGATATCCCCTCCTGGATAATTTTCCCCCTCTGGAAAACGGGATAACCTTTTCCAAAACTTAAAGACCCCAGGGATACCCCTCCTTTGGGATATCCCCTCCCCAAACTTTAAAAACCCCGGATTCACCTCACTGGTCAGGGATATACTCATGAATAGGGAACACCCTACTGAGATCGGTATCACCTACACTGAGATCAGGGAACCCCACTGAGATCAGGGTATATAATGGAAGGGATATACCTAACTGAGACAGGGATATCACCTACACTGAGATCAGGATATCACCCTGAGATCAGATATCACCTCACTGAGATCAGGTTTCCCTCATAGATCAGGATTCACCTACACTGAGATCGGGGATATCACCTACACTGAACAAAACCCTCCCCACTGGATCGGATACACCCCCTGGATCAGGGAATATCCCCTACACTGAGTGGATACACTACTAAAGGGATAAAATTTATCACTCACTGAGATGGGATTCACCTACATGAATCAGGATTCCCCTACATGAGACGGGATATCACCTACACTGAGATCGGGGTTTAACCTCACTGGGATCGGGGATTCACCTACACTGGGATGGGATATCACCTACACTGAGATCGGGGGATACACCTACATGGTTTGGATTCACCTCCTGGGAATGGGATTCCCCTCCTGAGATCAGGATCCACCTACACTGGATCAGGATATCACCTACACTGAGATCAGGGATATCACCTACACTGAGATCAGGATTTCACCTACACTGAGATCATGGATATCACCTACACTGAGATCAGGATTATCACCTACACTGAGATCAGGGATATCCCCTCCTGAGATCAGGATATCACCTACACTCAATATCACCTACACTGAGATCAGGAATACACCTACCGGGGAGAATCAGGGATACTCACCTACACTGAGATCAGGATATCATTTTACACAGATCAGGGATATCACCTACACTGGATCATGGATATCACCACACGAGATCAGGGATATCACTCACTGAGATCAGGGTTTCACCTCCCCACTGGATCAGATTCACCTACACTGGGGTCAGGGATACACCTACACTGAGATCAGGATTCCCCCAACTGGATCAGGATATCACTACACTGAGATCAGGATTCCTGCACGGATGGGATATCACTACACTGAGATCAGGATTCACCTCACTGGATCAGAATATCACTACACTGAGATCAGGGATAACCACACATGATCGGGATACCTACATGAGATCGAATATCACCTACACAGAATCAGATATCACCTACATGAATCAGGATGTCACCTACACTGAGATCAGGGATACACTACACTGAGATCAGGGGAATCACCTACACTGAGATCAGGATATCACTCACTGAGATCAGGATATCCCCTCACTGAGATCGGGGATATCACCTGCACTGAGATCAGGGATATCACCTACACTGAGATCAGGGATATCCCCTACACTGGATCAGGATATCACCTACACTGAGATCGGGGATGCCACCTCACTGGGATCAGGGATACCACCTACACTGGGATCGGGGATATCCCCTACATGGATCAGGATATCACCCACCTGGGATCAGGATTCCCTGCCACTGGGAAATCAAGGAAATTATCACCTAATGAGATCAGATACCCCACCTCACTGGATCAGGAATATCAGAATAAATACCACACTGAGATCAGGATATCCACCTACACTGAGATCAGGATACCCCTCCCACTGAGATCAGGATATCACCTACACTGAGATCGGGGATACACCTACCTGGATCAGGATTCCCCTACCTGGGATCAGGATATCACCTCACTGGATCAGGGATCACCTCACTGAGATCAGGATATCACCTGCAGAGATCAGGGATATCACCCACTGGATCAGGATTCACCTCACTGAGATCAGGATGCCCACGATCAGGGATATCCACCTAAAAGATCAGGTATCACTACACTGAGATCAGATATCACCTCACTGAGATCAGGATATACCTACATGAGATCAGGATATCTACCATGGATCAGGATTCACCTACCACTGGATCAGGGATATCCTACACTGAGATCAGGATGTCACCTACACGGGAATCAGGGATTCACCTACACTGAGATCAGAATATCACCTCATGAGATCGGGGATGTCACCTCACTGAGATCAGGATATCACCTACACTGAGATCAGGGATATCACCTCCCCTGAGATCGGGGGATATCACCTACACTGAGATCAGGATATCACCTACACTGAGATCAGGGATACCACCTACACTGAGATCAGGGATACCACCTACACTGAGATCAGGATATCACTCACTGAGATCAGGATATCACCTACACTGAGATCAGGATATCCCCTACACTGAGATCGGGGATACCACACACACGGGATCAGGATATCACCTCACTGAGATCAGGGATATCACCTACACTGAGATCAGGATATCAACTACACTGAGATCAGGGATATCACCTACACTGAGATCAGGGATATCACCTACACTGAGATCAGGATACCACCTACACTGAGATCAGGATATCACTACACTAACAGGATATCACCTACACTGAGATCAGGATATCACCTCACTGAGATCGGGAAATATCACCTACACTGAGATAAAGGGATACCACCTACACTGAGATCAGGGATATCACCTACACTGAGATCAGGATATCACCTACACTGAAATCAGGATATCACCTACACTGAGATCAGGATATCACCTACACTGAGATCAGGATATCACCTACACTGAGATCAGGTTTCCACCTACACTGAGATCAGGGATATCACCTACATGAGATCAGGATATCACTACACTGAGATCAGGATATCCCTGCACTGAGATCAGGATACCACCTACACAGATCAGGATATCACTCACTGAGATCAGGGATACCCACCTACACTGAGATCATGGATATCACCTACCTGAGATCAGGATATCACCTACACAGGATCAGGAATCCCCCTACACTGAGATCGGGGATACCACCTACACTGAGATCGGGATTCCCCCTACACTGAGATCAGGGATCACCTACACTGAGATCAGGATTCACCTACACTGAGATCAGGAAATATCCTCACTGAGATCAGGGATAACACCTACACTGAGATCAGGATATCACCTACACTGAGATCGGGGATTCCCTACACTGAATCAGGATATCACTCAGTCAGGATATCACCTACACTGAGATCAGGATATCACCTACACTGAGATCAGGGATATCCCACACTGAGATCAGGGTTTCCACCTCACTGGGATCAGGGATGTCACCTACACTGAGATCGGGGATATCACCTACACGGATCGGGATTCCCTCCTGAGATCGGGGATTCCACCTACACTGAGATCAGGGATATCACCTACACTGAGATCAGGATATCACCTACACTGAGATCAGGGATATCACCTACACTGAGATCAGGGATATCACCTACACTGAGATCAGGGATATCACCTCACTGAGATCAGGGATTCACTACTACATGAGATCAGGATATCCACTACACTGAGATCAGGAATCTCACCTACACTGAGATCAGGATATCACTACTGAGATCAGGATACCACCTACACTGAGATCGGGATATCACCTGCACTGAGATCAGGGATACTCCCTCACTGGATCAGGGATATCACCTTCACTGAGATCAGGGATATCACCTACACTGAGATCAGGATATCACCTGCACTGAGATCAGGATACTCACCTACACTGAGATCAGGATATCTCTCACTGAGATCAGGATATCACCTACACTGAGATCAGGATACCACCTACACTGAGATCAGGATACCACCTACACTGAGATCAGGTCACATAATCAGACCTACACTGAGATCAGGGATCATCCACCTACACTGAGATCATGGATATCACCTACACTGGATCATGGATATCACCTGCACTGAGATCAGGATATCACTCACTGAGATCAGGATATCTACTGAGATCAGGGATCACCAAGGATCAGATATCACTACACTGAGATCAGGGATATCACCTACACTGAGATCAGGAATATCAACTACACTGAGATCAGGATATCACCTACACTGAGATCAGGATATCACCTACACTGAGATCAGGATATCACCTACCACTGAGATCAGGATATCACCTACACTGAGATCAGGGATATCAACTACACTGAGATCAGGGATATCACCTACACTGAGATCAGGATATCACCTACACTGAGATCAAGGGATATACCTACACTGAGATCAGGATTCACCTACACTGAGATCAGAATCCTCACGAGATCGGATATCACCTACACTGAGATCAGGATATCACCTACACTGAGATCAGGATACCACCTACACTGAGATCAGGGATATCACTGCACTGAGATCAGGATATCACCTACACTGAGATCATGGATATCACCTACACTGAGATCAGGGATATCACCTACACTGAGATCAGGATATCACCTACACTGAGATCAGGGATGCTCCTACACTGAGATCAGGATATCACCTACACTGAGATCAGGATATCACCTACACTGAGATCAGGATATCACCTACACTGAGATCAGGATATCACCTGCACACTGAGATCGGGATATCACCTACACTGAGATCAGGATATCACCTACACTGAGATCAGGGATATCCTCCACTGAGATCAGGAATACTCACCTCACTGAGATCAGGATATCACCTACACTGAGATCAGGGATATCACCACCTGAGATCAGGGATATCCACCTACACTAGATCAGGATATCACTACACTGGATCAGGATATCACCTACACTGAGATCAGGATATCACCTACACTGAGATCAGGATATCACCTGCACGAGATCAGGATATCACCTACACTGAGATCAGGATATCACCTACACTGAGATCAGGATATCACCTACACTGAGATCAGGATATCACCTACACTGAGATCAGGATATCACCTACACTGAGATCAGGGATATCAACTACACTGAGATCAGGATATCACCTACACTGAGATCAGGATATCACCTACACTGAGATCAGGATATCACCTACACTGAGATCAGGATCACCTACACTGAGATCAGGGATCACCTACACTGAGATCAGGGATCATCACCTCACTGAGATCAGGGATATCACCTACACTGAGATCAGGGATATCAACTACACTGAGATCAGGGATATCACCTACACTGAGATCAGGGATATCACCTACACTGAGATCAGGATATCACCTACACTGAGATCAGAGATATCACCTACACTGAGATCAGGATATCACCTACACTGAGATCAGGATATCACCTACACTGAGATCAGGATATCACCTCACTGAGATCAGGGATATCACCTACACTGAGATCAGGGATATCACCTACACTGAGATCAGGATACCCTGCACTGAGATCAGGATATCACCTCACTGAGATCAGGATATCACCCACACATGAGATCAGGGGATATCACCTACACTGAGATCAGGATATCCCTACACTGAGATCAGGGATATCACCTACACTGAGATCAGGGATATCACCTACACTGGGATCAGGGATATCACCTGCATGAGATCAGGGATATCACTACACTGAGATCAGGATATCACCCACTGAGATCAGGGATATCACCTGCACTGAGATCAGGGATATCCACTACACTGAGATCAGGATGTGCCGTGGGATCAGGGTCCACCTACACTGAGATCAGGATATCACCTACACTGAGATCAGGGATATCACCTACACTGAGATCATGGATATCACCTACACTGAGATCAGGATATCACCTACACTGAGATCAGGATATCACCTACACTGAGATCAGGGATATCACCTACACTGAGATCAGGATATCACCTACACTGAGATCAGGGATATCACCTACACTGAGATCAGGATACTCACCTCACTGAGATCAGGAATACCCTGAGATCCAGGATACCACACTGAGATCAGGATATCACCTACACTGAGATCAGGATAACACCTACACTGAGATCAGGGATATCACCTACACTGAGATCAGGGATGTCACCTACACTGAGATCAGGGATATCACCTACACTGAGATCAGGATATCACCTACACTGAGATCAGGATATCACCTACACTGAGATCAGGATATCACCTACACTGAGATCAGGATATCACCTACATTGAGATCAGGGATACCACCTACACTGAGATCAGGGATACCACCTACACTGAGATCAGGATGTCCACTACACTGAGATCAGGATGTCACCTGCACTGAGATCAGGATGTCACCTACACTGGGATCAGGATATCACCTACACTGAGATCAGGATATCCCCTCACTGAGATCAGGATGTCACCTCATGGATCAGGGATATCACCTACACTGAGATCAGGATATCACCTGCACTGAGATCAGGATATCACCTCACGAGATCAGGATATCACTACACTGAGATCAGGGATCACCTACACTGAGATCAGGATTCACCTACACTGAGATCAGGGATATCCCTACACTGGGATCAGGATATCACCTACACTGAGATCAGGGATATCACCTACACTGAGATCAGGATATCACCTGCATGAGATCAGGGATATCACCTACACTGAGATCAGGATATCACCTCACTGGGATCAGGATTCACCTACACTGAGATCAGGATATCACCTGCACTGAGATCGGGATACCACTCACTGAGATCAGGATATCACCTACACTGAGATCAGGGATATCACCTCACTGAGATCAGGATATCACCTCATGATCAGATATCATCTGAGATCGGGATATCAATGGATCAGGATTCACCTACACTGAGATCAGGATAACTACACTGAGATGGTATACCACAATAGGATATCACCTACAGAGATCAGATATCACCTCACAGATCAGGATATCACCACTAGATGGGACCTCCTGTCAGGATTCACTCATGAGTCAGGTATTACACCTGAGATCATGGATTCACTACACTGAATCAGGTATCCCCTGGTGGATATCACCTCACAGCGGATATCACTCCTGATCAATATCACCTCACTGGATCAGGATTCACTACTGAGATCAGGATACACCTCATGAGATCAGGATCACCACGGATCAGGATTCCTCATGAGATCAGGATATCCTCACTGGATCAGGATATCACCCACTGGATCAGAATATCACCTCACTGGTAGGATATCACCTACACTGAATGTATCACCCACTGAGATCAGGATACACTACACTGGATAGGGATCACCTACACTGAGATCAGGATATCACTACACGAGATCAGGATACACTACACTGAATCAGGATCCCTCACTGAGATCAGGATATCACCTACACTGAGATCAGGATATCACCTACACTGAGATCATGGATATCACCTACAGAGATCAGGATATCACACACTGAGATCAATACACTACACTGAGATCAGGATACCACTACACTGAGATGGATACCTACACTAGTCAGGGATATCCCTCACTGAGATCGGATATCACCTGCTGGATCAGGATACCTCACTGGATCAGATCCACACTGAGATCAGGATTCTCACTGGATCAATTCACTACACTGAGATCAGGATATCACCTCAGGATCAGGGATTCACCTCACTGAGATCAGGATTCCTCATAACAGGATACACCTCACTGAGATCAGGGATAACCTCATGGATCAGGGATATCACCTCACTGAGATCAGATTCACCACATGAGATCAGGATTCATCACTGAGATCAGGATTCACCTCACTGAGATCGGATATCACCACTGAGTCAGGATACCACTCACTGGATCAGGATATCACTCACTGGTCGGGATTCCCACACTGAGATCAGATATCACCTCACTGAGATCAGGGATCACTCACTGAGATCAGGATATCACCTCTGAGATCAGGATACCACTACACTAGATCAGGATCACCTACTGGATCAGGATTCACCACCTGGATCAGGATATCACCTACATGAGATCAGGATATCCTACACTGAGATCAGGATATCACCACGAGATCCCCCCCCCCCCCCCCCCCCCCCCCCCCCCCCACAGATCAGGATATCACCCTGAAGGGTTTCACCCAACGAATCCCAATATAAAACCATGCGATTTACTGTAAATAGAGGAATGTACATTGCATCTGCTTCTAGTCTGCTCTTGTTGATTTGGCACTGTTAATAGAGGAATGTTACCATTGCATCTGCTTTCTAGTCTGCTCTTGTTGATTTGGTACTGTTAATGGTTCTTTTATGTGCTTAACTTGAACAGGGAATTCTACGTTTTATTGTATGTCTGGACTGGACTAAAAACTTGATCTCACCTACACTGAGAAATTTAATAAAGAACTATTAGGGTGGCAAAATTCTTTTCAGAACAAGCCATTTGATGATGATGATAGTGACGATGACTAACTAAAATGATAATTCTATTTTGATATTTGAATGTTTACACGACACGTGACATCAAGATATTATTTGTTTCTTTTCTATATTTGATGGATGTCACATGATCAATAATCAATTTAATTGTCGTTATGTGATCACATGATACACAACATTCTGTCAACAAATGTACTCAATATTTTTCTATTTTATTTGAGATATTATTTAATTAAATATGATAATTGTTCATATTTACCCATATTAGTCACCTGTTATTGACGGATATATATATATATATATATATATATATATATATATATATATATAGATTTATATATACTTATGACATATTGTTTTTTGTTGATATATTGAAATAAATTTGGTCTGTACTGTCTCATTTGTTGGTTTATTAGTGGTTATTAATTACTATTAGTGGTTATTAATTGAGAGAAGAACAAGCTGGTTTTAGACCTGGGAGAAGCTGCTTAGACCAAATAATTACCCTACGACAAATTTTGGAGGAACATATTGAGAAGCAACAACCACTCATACTAAATTTCATCGATTTTTAAAAAGCCTTTGATAGTTCACACAGAATCTCTCTTGGAATATTCTGAGATGCTATGGAATACCAGACAAAATAATAAACATTATTAAAGCCTCTATGATGGTTCACAGTGTGCAGTTCGCACTGATGGTGGACACAGCGACTGGTTTATGGTTGAAACCGAAGCAAAACAAGACTGTATTCTATCTTCGCTATTGTTTGGAGTGGCCATTGACTGGGTGATGCGAAAATGTTGCAGGGCAAACTGACATCGATTGGGTAGAAAATAGTCAACTAGAAGATTTGGATTTTGCAGATGATATTGCCTTGTTAAGTAGAAACAACCAAGATATGCAAAGAAAAACAGACAACTTGTCATCTATAGCATCAAAAGTTGAACTGCAGATAAGCTATGAAAAACAAATATAATGAAGACACCTATGGCAAGTAATGCAGATATCACACTGGAATCTAAAATGATAAAATAACAGAGCAGTTCACCTATTTAGGTAGCAATTTTGATTACACAGGAAATGTTAAAAAGAAATTATGATACGAATTGGCAAACCAGCATCAGCTTTTAAAAGTCTAAATAAAATATGGAACTGCAAGTTATTTAGTATTAAAACTAAATTACGAATTTTCAATTCAAATGTTGTATCAATCTAACATATGCCAGCGAGAGTTGGAAAATGACTAAAGATATAGATAGCAAGTTGAATGCATTTGAAAATAGATGTCTGCGATAAATAATGAATATAAAATGGAACGAATTCAGAAGAAGTGATGAAATCAGAAACATGTCTGGTCAACCACTAGTGACAACTGTTATAAGAAGAGAAGATGGAGATATGTTGGGCACACCCTGAGGAGAAATGATCAACGAATATCAAAGCAGGCATTGAAGTGGGATGCAAGGGTTCAAGAAAGAGAGGTCGACCTAAGGAGACCCTGAAACGAACTTGCTGAGAGAGGCAGGAAACATCGGTCTCAGTTCCATGGAGGAGATTGAGCGAGTTGCCCAGGATAGAGCGGTATGGAGAAATTACTTGCAGGCCCTATGTAACGATAACGGTACGAGAGGAATTATTATTATTATTAATTGCTATCAAACATGTTTCTTCATCAATAACTAAGGAGAAGGGGAGGGATGGGGTTAAAGCTGAAGCATTGACTTCATTTTACCGGGTCTTGCTAGACAATATCAGAGCAATATGCACAAATAGCCACAGCTTGGTAATAACAACATACGGAATGACAGACTAATTAGAAACAAAATCAGGAGTAAGACAGGGTTGTGTGCTCTCACCTCTTCTCTTCAACATATATATATAGACAGAATAGTGAAAGACATACAATGCGGAAAAAACCTTACTGTCATAGACAATGATCACTACGACCAATTAAACAACCATAAATCAACTAATTACTTTTTGCAGACAACCAAAGTCTAATCTATGAAGATGAAGATGAGATACAACATCACATGAATTCATTGCTAACAACATGTAGGAAGTACAACATGAAAATCAACAAACAAAAGACGAGACCATGAAAATCAGCAGAACACCAAGCCAAACAAACATTCAAATAGATAACACCAGAGTAAAGCAAGTATCTGAATTCAAATATTTAGGCAGCATTTTCATGACTTTTCGAATCTTTTTAACGCTGTTTGTGATTTTTCTAGGCATTATTACGTTCATAGTTTGCCATTGCTTTCTGAACGGGTGGTGCCATCGTCCTTTGTAAAAATCCACGCGAAACAATTTGAAACCAAACTCGTGATTCGAACTCAGAACGTCGGGGTTAATAGATCGAGTAACTATCCCTAAGCACAGACGCCACCAGCACCATTACTCAACACCAATTATCAAGATGGAAGTGAAAAGACAGATGATAAAAATATTTCTCAACACTTTGTTATCAGTGCCAAACTTGATCTCTTACAGCAACACATCACAGAAAGATCACCACATGTGAAATGAAATGCTTGAGGAAGGCAGTGGGAGTCACCAGGAAAGATAAACTACGAAATAAGGACATCAGAAGCAGAGTGGGCATAACTTCATGTACTGAATGCATCGAAAAACAACAAATGCAGGGGTTTGGACATTTAATGAGAATGAAATACAACCAACCACCATAACAGCATTCAATAAAAAGAGATCGGGTATTAGAGCTAAGGGATAACCAGGAAAAAGATGGATAGACAATATAAAGACCACACTACATAAACACGGATACAACACAACAAGGGCGACTCATCTGGCTCTAGAAGGCAAATGAAAGTTCCCATCCCTACGCTTAACGGCAAGAGTGGACAGCCAACTCCATCTTCCACCTAAGAATAGAATAAAATAGACAATATTGCTTGTTACAGTTGTTTGATATGGGATAGGAATGTCAAGGAGTGGCATCAATGAAGGAAGTATCAGGGAGCAGCATCAGTGGAGGGGAGTAGTTTTAGTTGAAGGGTTTTGCAAGGAGTTGTATTTGTGGGTGGACGCCATGGATTATAACATCAGTAAAAGGAAGGATAGGTATCAGCATCAGTGTAGGGGAATAGCTAAGACAAAAGTCCCATATAACTATATCATGTAGACTTCATTGATGTTTGAATAGACAACATCCATTCACGACGTTGCCAACAGTTGCTTCCTCTGGGGTTCTTGCGAAAAAGCTTCTTGTTCTCATTCAACAGTTTCCCCAAAACATTGATGAACGGGAAAAAAAGTGGACAAAGGGAAGTAATCCGAAAATATAATATTCTTTACATAGTTAATTCCCATATACATACAGAACGATCTAATATATAAAATGCATCTTTCAATGTCACTACCAACCTACTGTATGTCCACCTTAGAACGTGATGCTTTTCCTTCAACATTACATTCAAAACTACATGGCTTCAGAGATGAGCTCCATACAACAGTCGACTTCCTCATTAGAACGAGTCTGACGATATAATCATCAAAATAGCGATAGCAAAGAAGAAGAAGACTTTCTTACAATATTAGTTTCCCCATGTTCAGAGAAGTATAAACAGGGCGATGAGTTGTCCCCATGTTCAGAGAAGTATAAACAAGGTGATGAGTTGTCCCCATGTTCAGAGAAGTATAAACAAGGCGATGAGTTGTCCCCATGTTCAGAGAAGTATAAACAAGGCGATGAGTTGTCTCCATGTTCAGAGAAGTATAAACAAGGCGATGAGTTGTCTCCATGTTCAGAGAAGTATAAACAAGGCGATGAGTTGTCCCCATGTTCAGAGAAGTATAAACAAGGCGATGAGTTGTCTCCATGTTCAGAGAAGTATAAACAAGGCGATGAGTTGTCTCCATGTTCAGAGAAGTATAAACAAGGCGATGAGTTGTCCCCATGTTCAGAGAAGTATAAACAAGGCGATGAGTTGTCCCCATGTTCAGAGAAGTATAAACAGGGCGATGAGTTGTCCCCATGTTCAGAAAAGTATAAACAGGGCGATGAGTTGTCCCCATGTTCAGAGAAGTATAAACAAGGTGATGAGTTGTCCCCATGTTCAGAGAAGTATAAACAAGGCGATAGTTGTCCCCATGTTCAGAGAAGTATAAACAAGGGATGAGTTGTCCCCATGTTCAGAGAAGTATAAACAAGGCGATGAGTTGTCCCCATGTTCAGAGAAGTATAAACAGGGCGATGAGTTGTCCCCATGTTCAGAGAAGTATAAACAAGGCGATGAGTTGTCTCCATGTTCAGAGAAGTATAAACAAGGCGATGAGTTGTCTCCATGTTCAGAGAAGTATAAACAAGGCGATGAGTTGTCTCCATGTTCAGAGAAGTATAAACAAGGCGATGAGTTGTCCCCATGTTCAGAGAAGTATAAACAAGGCGATGAGTTGTCCCCATGTTCAGAGAAGTATAAACAGGGCGATGAGTTGTCCCCATGTTCAGAGAAGTATAAACAAGGCGATGAGTTGTCCCCATGTTCAGAGAAGTATAAACAAGGCGATGAGTTGTCCCCATGTTCTCTCTCTTTAGCCTGTTACGCCCTTGGCGTTTAGGGCAGCAACAAACGTACACCATTCTTCCCTGTTCATGGCCTTCCTCTGTATTGTGTTCCAGCTATGATTCATTTCCTTCAGCTCTTGCTCTATCGTTCTCCTCCAGGTCGTCTTGGGTCTTCCACGCTTTCGCCTACCCTCTGGAGTCCATCTCAGTGCAGTTTTCGTGTCGGAGCCAGTCGCCATGCGCATCACATGTCCAATCCATCTCCAGCGTCGTCTTCGGATGATAGTGCCCATATTCTCTTGTTGGCATCGTGCAAGCAATTCTTGATTCGAGATAGTAGTCGGCCAGTACACGCGTAAGATTTTCGCAGACAAGTTGTATGAAAGGCGGAGAGTCTGGACATATCCTGTTCTGTCATTCTCCAGCATTCCGATCCGTACAGCAATGTTGACAGCACACAGCTGTTATAGATACTAGTCTTGGTTCTGATGCTGTATTGGGCAGATTTCCAGGTGGTCTGAAGGGTCATGAATGCACTTCGTGCCTTACTCAGTCTGTTTTAATGTCAGATCCAGCGCCCCTTCATTGCTAATAACACTTCCAAGGTATGTGAAAGCGGTTGTATCTCGGAGGGTTTTACCTTCTAGTTTGACTGGTGCTGGGGTCTATGTTCAGAGTCATTACTTCAGTTTTCTTCTGATTTATTTTCAGCCCAACCATCTCACTATATTGGTTAAGGCGGCAGGTCTTTTCCTGGATATCTCTATGTGTATGAGATAGGAGTGCGATGTCATCTGCAAAATCTAGGTCTTCCAGAGTGGATGTGAGCGTCCATCTAATACCTCTTGCCTTATCTTCCGTTGTTTTACGCATCACCCAATCTATGACAGTGTTGAATAATAGGGCTGACATAACACATCCTTGTCGCACGCCTGTTTTACTTCAAACTTTAGTTCTGAAGTTTCAACACTGCATGCAAATTTGCTGTAGCAGCTTTTATAATATTTATAAAACACAGTGGGATTCCATACCATCTTAAGATACGCCATAGACTTCGCGGTGTATGCTATCAAAAGCTTTTCAAAATCTACAAAGTTGATATAGAGTTTGCTTTGCCATTCTGTGCACTGCTCTATGATATTTCTAAGAGCAAATATTTGGCCTATACAGCTCCGTCCTCTGCGAAATCCTGCTTGTTCCTTTCTCAGTTTCTTATCCACAGCATCAGTAATACGTTGTACGATGATTTTGCTTAAGATTTTACTTGGGACAGAAAGCAGTGTTATTCCACGCCAATTATTACAATCGACAAGGGAGCCCTTTTTGGGGATCTTGATGATGACTCCTCTGTTCCATGCATCAGGTATTATTTGGGTATTCCATATAGTAGTAAACAAGGTTTGCAATATATTAGCTGCAAGTTCTGGGTCTATTTTGAATAGTTCTGCGTTTAATAAGTTATCATTCCCTGGTGCCTTGTTATTCTTAAGAGATTTAATTGCTGTAATGATCTCATCCCGGCTGGGTGTTTCAATGCCAATTTCTAATTCCTCTGTTGGTTCTGGTATGTCTGCTACTACCGTTGGCGGTGGTCTATTTAGCAATTCTTTAAAATGCTCTGTCCATCGTATTTCTTGTTCCTTTTCCGTTGTCAATAGTATTCCATTCTTATCCTTTATGAGAGTATTTGATCTCCTGTAATGTTTCCCGCTTATTAGCTTTGTAATTTGTACACTGTTCCCTGATCACACTTTTTTGCTGCTTCTGCTGCCTGTACTGCCAGGTCTTCAACATACATTCTTTTGTCAGCTCTCACAGCCCGTTTGATTTCTTTACTTGCGCTTTGTACTGTTCTTGGTATCTTGCTTTCAGTCTTTCGGACTTTGCTTCTAACAATTTCTTTTAATATTCTTCGGCTGTCTATTATTTTCCATGTTGTTGGTGTTATCCATTCTTTTCTTTTCTTTGTGCGTTACCCTAGACATGTTTCACTGCTCTTGCTATATATAGATGCTATGTTGTCCCATGTTCTATCTATGTTGTCCGTTTCATCCGTAGTTTCATTACTTTCTAGGGCTTGGAATCTGTTCTTTATCTGCATTATAAACTTATCCCTTACTTCCGTGTCTTTTAGTCTATCCACATCGAACCTCTTTTGAAGTTTTCTGTTGTCCTGTTTTTCTTAGTTTAAGTTTGACATAAGCTGTGACTAGGTGGTGGTCGTTACCAACATCTGCACCTCTCTTGACTACAACATCTAGCAGCGAGCGTCTCCAGGGTCCATTGATCATTATATGGTCTATTTGGTTTTATCTCTGCCATTAGGGAATACCATGTTAATTTGTGGATATCTAAATGTTGAAATAGGGTTCCTCCTATAACGAGATTGTTCATGCTGCAGAAGTTTACTAAACGTTCCCCATTTTCGTTCATCATACCGCATCCATATTTTCCCATAGTTCTATAACTATGCGTGTTGTCTTGTCCGACCTTCGCATTTAGATCTCCCATAACAATGATAACATCATGGGATGGTGACTTGTCTAATTCTGCTTGTAGGTTTTCGTAGTAAGAGTCTTTCTTTGTATCTTCGCTATCATTAGTTGGCGCATAGCATTGTAGGATTGTGATGTTTGTATGCTTCCCTTTAGTCTGATCTTAATCAAGCGGCTGCTGATAGGTTTCCATTCTAATAGACACTTTTCCACGCCTTTTCTTAGGATTACTGCTACTCCTTCATGGTGTAGGTCATCGTCTCGTCCAGAAAAAGGACTGTTTCACCTGTTGCAGTGGTACTTCTTCCATTTCCTGTCCATCTGCTCTCGCTAACCCCTAGGATATGTAGATTATATCTTCTCATTTCTGCTGTTATTTGTGACAGTTTTCCGGTTTCGTACATTGTTCTTACATTCCAGCATCCAATTCTGGTCTTGGTTTTGGCATTCAGGACTTCCGTCCTCATGAAAGTAGCTCCTTTCGGCTTTCACCACTTCCAGTCATGTGAGTCAATGACTCTGGTAGCCCTTCATGCCGTAGATAGGTTGTATGTTTGTTGTTGTTTCCGTAACTTTAATTTTTTTAAAGGATGGGATCGTTAGTCCCAAGCCCAACCCCAACCTGGAGGACCAGGAGACCATGCTTCGTCTGTCCCTCTTCAGTGACCTTTCCGGCTTGGGTAACCCTTCCGGGAACATAAGTTCCGCCGTCATAGCTCACTGTATCATTGGAGCACGCAAGCCTCCCCACCACTACAAGGTAATGGCCTCATGGGAGGTCCCCATGTTCAGAGAAGTATAAACAAGGCGATGAGTTGTCTCCATGTTCAGAGAAGTATAAACAAGGCGATGAGTTGTCCCCATGTTCAGAAAAGTATAAACAGGGCGATGAGTTGTCCCCATGTTCAGAGAAGTATAAACAAGGCGATGAGTTGTCCCCATGTTCAGAGAAGTATAAACAAGGCGATGAGTTGTCCCCATGTTCAGAGAAGTATAAACAAGGCGATGAGTTGTCCCCATGTTCAGAGAAGTATAAACAAGGCGATGAGTTGTCTCCATGTTCAGAGAAGTATAAACAAGGCGATGAGTTGTCCCCATGTTCAGAGAAGTATAAACAAGGCGATGAGTTGTCTCCATGAACCCAGTCTTGTGTGAGTTGTCTCAATGAATCCAGTCTTGTGTGAGTTGTCTCCATGAACCCAGTCTTGTGTGAGTTGTCTCAATGAATCCAGTCTTGTGTGAGTTGTCTCAATGAACCCAGTCTTGTGGGAGTTGTCTCCATGAACCCAGTCTTGTGTGAGTTGCCTCCATGAATCCAGTCTTGTGTGAGTTGTCTCCATGAACCCAGTCTTGTGTGAGTTGTTTCCATGAATCCAGTCTTGTGTGAGTTGCTCCAAGAATCCAGTCTTGTGCTTGCTCCATCAATCCAGTCTTATGTAAGTTGTCTCAATGAATCCAGTCTTATGTGAGTTGCCGCCAAGAATCTAATCTTGTGGGAGCTGCCTCCAAATAATTCACTCTTCTGTGAGTTGTCGCCATGAATCCAGTCTTCTATGAGTTGCCTCCAATAATCTAACAGTCAGCAGGAGGTCACCGCTTGTCCTGGTACTCCACAATTTTGTCTTCAGGTATTCCTCCCATAGTCAAATTTGATCTTCTGTGGCTCAGTGGTGAAGCCCTTGCCCTGCGAGTTGAAGGTCGTGGGTTTGAATCCGGACCGTGCTGTTCTGTCCAAGTGTGCATTTTTTCCAGAGACCCCTAGGATTGTTGTCGTGAGCTAGAGTTTGCGCTTTGAGCAATACTCTCGGCAAGTGACAAACCACTTCTGCGGAGAGGGGCCGAGCCATCTGTGGTAGAACCAGGTGACAAACCACTTCTGCGGAGAGGGCCTGAGCCATCTGTGGTAGAACCAGGTGACAAACCACTTCTGCGGAGAGGGGCCGAGCCATCTGTGGTAGAACCAGGTGACAAACCACTTCTGCGGAGAGGGGCCGAGCCATCTGTGGTAGATCCAGGTGACAAACCACTTCTGCGGAGAGGGGCCTAGCCATCTGTGGTAGAACCAGGTGACAAACCACTTCTGGGAGAGGGCCGAGCCATCTGTGGTAGAACCAGGTGACAAACCACTTCTGCGGAGAGGGGCCGAGCCATCTGTGGTAGATCCAGGTGACAAACCACTTCTGCGGAGAGGGGCCTAGCCATCTGTGGTAGAACCAGGTGACAAACCACTTCTGCGGAGAGGGGCCGAGCCATCTGTGGTAGAACCAGGTGACAAACCACTTCTGCGGAGAGGGGCCGAGCCATCTGTGGTAGAACCAGGTGACAAACCACTTCTGCGGAGAGGGGCCGAGCCATCTGTGGTAGAACCAGGTGACAAACCACTTCTGCGGAGAGGGGCCGAGCCATCTGTGGTAGAACCAGGTGACAAACCACTTCTGCGGAGAGGGGCCGAGCCATCTGTGGTAGAACCAGGTGACAAACCACTTCTGCGGAGAGGGGCCGAGCCATCTGTGGTAGAACCAGGTGACAAACCACTTCTGCGGAGAGGGGCCGAGCCATCTGTGGTAGAACCAGGTGAAATAAAGTCAATCCTTCAGTTTTAAACCCACATCCCCCCCCCTTCTCCTTAAGTCATTGAAGGAGGAACATGTTTGCATAAGAATTATCACATATTTCCATCAAGAAGTAAATTATTCATGTTTCTACAGTTAAACACACCTTCATATAACTCAAATAAGATTCGTTTTTAGGTTGAAAGTATATGCCACGGGGAATAGAATTTAATCCCCTACAAAATAAGTATTGTGCAGAATGTTTTCATGTTGTTTGTGTGCCATTTTGGTTTATCCACTCTTCAGTTTAGACATATTTTATTTTGTGGAGATAAACTGAACTTTCGAAAAGGAAGAAGCTTCAAGGCAGACTTCTGCTCAGATATAAGGATATCTGTATAGTCTCAATCAGATATAAGGATATCTGCATAGTCTCAATCAGATATAAGGATATCTGATAGTCTCAATCAGATATAAGGATATCTGCATAGTCTCAATCAGATTTAAGGATATCTGCATAGTCTCAATCAGATATAAGGATATCTGCATAGTCTCAATCAGATATAAGGATATCTGTATAGTCTCAATCAGATATAAGGATATCTGCATAGTCTCAATCAGATATAAGGATATATGCATAGTCTCAATCAGATATAAGGATATCTGCATAGTCTCAATCAGATATAAGGATATCTGCATAGTCTCAATCAGATATAAGGATATATGCATAGTCTCAATCAGATATAAGGATATCTGCATAGTCTCAATCAGATATAAGGATATCTGCATAGTCTCAATCAGATATAAGGATATCTGATAGTCTCAATCAGATATAAGGATATCTGCATAGTCTCAATCAGATTTAAGGATATCTGCATAGTCTCAATCAGATATAAGGATATCTGCATAGTCTCAATCAGATATAAGGATATCTGTATAGTCTCAATCAGATATAAGGATATCTGCATAGTCTCAATCAGATATAAGGATATCTGCATAGTCTCAATCAGATATAAGGATATCTGCATAGTCTCAATCAGATATAAGGATATCTGCATAGTCTCAATCAGATATAAGGATATATGCATAGTCTCAATCAGATATAAGGATATCTGCATAGTCTCAATCAGATATAAGGATATCTGCATAGTCTCAATCAGATATAAGGATATCTGCATAGTCTCAATCAGATATAAGGATATCTGCATAGTCTCAATCAGATTTAAGGATATCTGCATAGTCTCAATCAGATATAAGGATATTGCATAGTCTCAATCAGATATAAGGATATCTGCATAGTCTCAATCAGATATAAGGATATCTGCATAGTCTCAATCAGATATAAGGATATCTGTATAGTCTCAATCAGATATAAGGATATCTGTTTAGTCTCAATCAGATATAAGGATATCTGCATAGTCTCAATCAGATATAAGGATATCTGCATAGTCTCAATCAGATATAAGGATATCTGTATAGTCTCAATCAGATATAAGGATATCTGTATAGTCTCAATCAGATATAAGGATATCTGTATAGTCTCAATCAGATATAAGGATATCTGTATAGTCTCAATCAGATATAAGGATATCTGCATAGTCTCAATCAGATATAAGGATATCTGTATAGTCTCAATCAGATATAAGGATATCTGTATAGTCTCAATCAGATATAAGGATATCTGCATAGTCTCAATCAGATATAAGGATATATGTATAGTCTCAATCAGATATAAGGATATCTGCATAGTCTCAATCAGATATAAGGATATCTGTATAGTCTCAATCAGATATAAGGATATCTGCATAGTCTCAATCAGATATAAGGATATCTGCATAGTCTCAATCAGATATAAGGATATCTGCATAGTCTCAATCAGATATAAGGATATATGCATAGTCTCAATCAGATATAAGGATATCTGCATAGTCTCAATCAGATATAAGGATATCTGTATAGTCTCAATCAGATATAAGGATATCTGCATAGTCTCAATCAGATATAAGGATATCTGCATAGTCTCAATCAGATATAAGGATATCTGCATAGTCTCAATCAGATATAAGGATATCTGCATAGTCTCAATCAGATATAAGGATATCTGTATAGTCTCATTCAGATATAAGGATATCTGTATAGTCTCAATCAGATATAAGGATATCTGTATAGTCTCAATCAGATATAAGGATATCTGTATAGTCTCAATCAGATATAAGGATATCTGCATAGTCTCAATCAGATATAATGATATCTGTATAGTCTCAATCAGATATAAGGATATCTGTATAGTCTCAATCAGATATAATGATATCTGCATAGTCTCAATCAGATATAAGGATATCTGCATAGTCTCAATCAGATATAAGGATATCTGTATAGTCTCAATCAGATATAAGGATATCTGTATAGTCTCAATCAGATATAAGGATATCTGTATAGTCTCAATCAGATATAAGGATATCTGCATAGTCTCAATCAGATATAAGGATATCTGCATAGTCTCAATCAGATATAAGGATATCTGTATAGTCTCAATCAGATATAAGGATATCTGCATAGTCTCAATCAGATATAAGGATATCTGTATAGTCTCAATCAGATATAAGGATATCTGCATAGTCTCAATCAGATATAAGGATATCTGTATAGTCTCAATCAGATATAAGGATATCTGTATAGTCTCAATCAGATATAAGGATATCTGCATAGTCTCAATCAGATATAAGGATATCTGTATAGTCTCATTGAAAGACTTATTTAGCGCGGTACTAACAAATGGGGACAACTAGATGATGATAGACAGGCATAGAAAATATCGTTATGCAAAGATGTTGAGTTTTTCAAAGAGAAACTTAGGGATGTACTTGAAGACAAGAGAAACTTAGGGATGTACGTGAAGGCAAGAGAAACTTAGAGATGTACTTGAAGGCAAGAGAAAATTAGGGATGTTCGTGAAGGCAAGAGAAACTTAGGGATGTACTTGAAGACAAGAGAAAATTAGAGATGTTCGTAAAGGCAAGAGAAACTTAGGGATGTACTTGAAGGCAAGAGAAAATTAGAGATGTTCGTGAAGGCAAGAGAAACTTAGGGATGTACATTAAGGCAAGTGAAACTTATGGATGAACTTGAAGGCAAGAGAAACTTATGGATGTACTTGAAGACAAGGAAAAACAAGCGCAAACTCAAAAGTCGTAACAGTTATACACTTGCCAATGACCGTCTGTAAGGGCGAAAAATGCTATATATTCATATATCCTGAATTGATTATACAAGTATTGTTACATTATGTGTATAATGTTTTATGTAATTTCTCGATACTTTCGACCTCTCAAAGCTTTTGGTTTGTCAAGAAAGTTACGCCCCTGTACATATATATAAATGGGAGGAGGGGGGAATAATAGGTGTCCATCACAAATGATGATAACAACAGCCTCAGACGACTTTGATGTGCGCAGAGGTGACTATAGTCGAATCCTGGAAAAGAATCCTCTACCACAGGTGGGGCATACATAATCAAGGTTAGATATGTACAGGACAGTGCGGTATATTTTCTAAGTATGATGCAAGTCTTCGAAATGCCGCCACTAAAATGTTTTTTCTTTAAAATAACCTTCACTTGTGATTTTGATTTTTGATTTCGCTACTTATGCCGCCCTCCCCCCACCCTCCTTACGGTGCCCCTGATGCAGCCACTCTCTGTATCATAGCACGGTACGGCCCTGGATATATAGATGCTGTATGTTATATCTTATCGCGCAGCTCGTTTTCTCTGCGTCTCAGCAGTTCAACGATTCTCAACTATGCGAGTTGCGGCTCAACAGTTCAACGATGCTCAGCTATGCGAGTTGCGTCTCAACAGTTCAACGATGCTCAGCTATGCGAGTTGCGTCTCAACAGTTCAACGATTCTCAACTATGCGAGTTGCGGCTCAACAGTTCAACGATGCTCAGCTATGCGAGTTGCGTCTCAACAGTTCAACGATGCTCAGCTATGCGAGTTGCGTCTCAACAGTTCAACGATTCTCAACTATGCGAGTCCTTCTTGTGTTGTTATAGTGCCACATTTAGTGTTCTTACGCAAGGGATTCCCAGTTGGTGGTGTCTATATCGAAGCATTTTAGAGACACTTTAAGCATGTTTTTAAAGCGTGTTTTTTTTGTCTGCCCACCAACCGTGTATCTGCCCCCATCACGCTCGCCATACATCAACTGTTTTGGGATGCGTGTGAGGAAGACAATGTTAATGAGAGAGACAATGAAAGTATGAGAGATAAAGAGAATTAAGTAAGATGTCATCTCTTAGTCCAACATAAGTATATCTGAAAGCGTTTATCAAGATATCACTTAGGAATATCAAAGGAGATTGCATTGTTTCAAACTTGCTATTGTTTAGATGCTCCCTTCCACATTAATCTATTGTTTACATAACGCCTCCTCCACCCCTCCCTTTTCCCCGTGCTCTACATCAGATTATGTGAAGGAAATCGCAACATCAGCCCAACTGGTATATAGGCTACTTCGTCTTACTGTATACGTACACACGTACACCCACTTAAGTTAAGGGATGGGAAGATTTGTATATAGTTCATATGTACGGTTCCAACTTCACTGCAACGGGTCACCCAATTGCTCCGTTCCTGTGCCAACGAAAATTGCACGAAATGTTAACAACTGTCTCCTGTGTGAACTAATTCCGGAATGAAACAGCCGTACCGCCACAAAAAGAAACCTGCACCGCATAAATGCATATGGCCGTTGCTAAAGTGTCATCACAAAACTGTTCATCCCTTGAATTACAATTCATGTCGAAGAGAACATCAATCACGACATAATCCAGCTTTCTGGATATAAACACACATAAGGAATTGGAAGATATGTATACACACACTCAAGGAATGGAAAGATATGTATACACACACACACACACACTCAAGGAATGGAAAGATATGTATACACACACACACACACTTAAGGAATGGAAAGATATGTAAACACATACACACATAATTATATGTGCTAAATTAAGCTTACATTAACCACAGCCAGGCTCTAGCGTGAATGTTTAACACACTTACCACTTATATTCTAAGGAATGTACACAGTATGACAGCGAGAGTTGTATTAATCCTAGCATATGCCAGTGAGAGTTGTTGTATCAATCCTAACATATGCCAGCGAGTTGTTGTATCAATCCTAACATATGCCAGCGAGAGTTGTTGTATCAATCCTAACATATGCCAGCGAGAGTTAGAAAATGACTAAAGATATAGAAAGCAAATTGAATGCATTTGAAAATAGATGTTTGCGAAAAATAACGAACATAAAATGGAACGAATTCATGAGAAGTGATGAAATTAGAGAAATGTCTGGTCAACTACTAGTGACAACTGTTATAAGAAAGAGAAGATGGAGATATGTTGGGCACACTTTGAGAAGAAATGATCAGCGAATATATCAAACCAGGCACTGAAGTGGAATACAAAGGGTTCAAGAAAGAGAGGACGACCTAAGGAGACCATGAAACGAACTTTGTTGAGAGAGGCAAGAAATACCAGCCTCAGTTCCATGGAGAAGATTGGGCGAGTTGCCTGTGATACAGCGGTATGGACAAATTGCTTGCAGGTCCTATGTAACGTATAATGTTACAAGAGGAATTATTATTATTGTACACATTCGTCATGATCATGTGTGTGTCACACGTCTGACCTGTCAACATAAAACAAACGTCAATAACTAGACGCTTAGATATGGCTTGGTAAAGTAAAAGGCAATTTATCTCGTATATTGGTAAAGTAGTAATTCAAGATTACAGCGGTAGCAAGCGGGAGGACTTATCTCACTTCCCTTCTGTCGATAAGACTAGACACAAATCCAGGGTTGCCACTTCAAGTTTACATAATACTTCAAGGATTACAAACAAAGGCTAGAAATAGAAACTTGATATCTCGTGACTTATTGTTCTTTGATGTTTATAAACTAGAATTCGTATTTAAGCCGGTAATTCGTCTGTAGCTGACGCACAGCTTGATACAACAAGCATGCTAGCAAGGTAAAAGTCTCAAATAATAATCATTAAGTAGATATTGACTGAAGGCGAAAGTTGACCAATCTCTATGGCTGGATTTGCTCATTCAATGATAGTAGTTCTGCTACTATTTAGCTGCAACGTTTCACTGATTCAAGGTAGACCTGGCGAGAACACAAAGGTGCTCAACCATGCAGATGTCACTAGATATCCAGGTACGTTTTACTGAAATCAAAATAAATATCTTTGATACTTTGTTAAATTGACTATTTAAAAATATATATAGTGTGTGAAGTGTGAGCACTCACTTGACTCACTGACTCTTAGTGAGAGATCATGATAGATTAAGATAGATAGAGTACATAGTGATAGATAGAGTACATAGTGATAGTAAGTAAGTACTGAGTGCACTAACACAAGTCTTTACCCTCTTCTTCTGTTCTTCCTGAATACCCGTTATATTTGCTGCATGCTTGGTTCGTTATATTTGCTGTATGCTTGGTTCGTTATATTTGCTGTATGCTTGGTTCGTTATATTTGATGTATGCTTGGTTCGTTATATTTGCTGCATGCTTGGTTCGTTATATTTGCTGCATGCTTGGTTCGTTATATTTGCTGTATGCTTGGTTCGTTATATTTGCTGTATGTTTGGTTCGTTATATTGGCTGCATGTTTGGTTCGTTATATTTGCTGTATGCTTGGTTCGTTATATTTGCTGTATGCTTGGTTCGTTATATTTGCTGTATGCTTGGTTCGTTATATTTGCTGTATGCTTGGTTCGTTATATTTGCTGTATGCTTGGTTCGTTATATTTGCTGTATGCTTGGTTCGTTATATTTGCTGTATGCTTGGTTCGTTATATTTGCTGTATGCTTGGTTCGTTATATTTGATGTATGCTTGGTTCGTTATATTTGCTGTATGCTTGGTTCGTTATATTTGCTGTATGCTTGGTTCGTTATATTTGATGTATGCTTGGTTCGTTATATTTGCTGCATGCTTGGTTCGTTATATTTGCTGCATGCTTGGTTCGTTATATTTGCTGTATGCTTGGTTCGTTATATTTGCTGTATGCTTGGTTCGTTATATTTGCTGTATGTTTGGTTCGTTATATTGGCTGCATGTTTGGTTCGTTATATTTGCTGTATGCTTGGTTCGTTATATTTGCTGTATGCTTGGTTCGTTATATTTGCTGTATGCTTGGTTCGTTATATTTGTTGTATGCTTGGTTCGTTATATTTGTTGTATGCTTGGTTCGTTATATTTGTTGTATGCTTGGTTCGTTATATTTGTTGTATGCTTGGTTCGTTATATTTGCTGCATGCTTGGTTCGTTATATTTACTGTATGCTTGGTTCGTTATATTTGCTGTATGCTTGGTTCGTTATATTTGCTGTATGCTTGGTTCGTTATATTTACTGTATGCTTGGTTCGTTATATTTGTTGTATGCTTGGTTCGTTATATTTGCTGCATGCTTGGTTCGTTATATTTGCTGCATGCTTGGTTCGTTATATTTGCTGTATGCTTGGTTCGTTATATTTGTTGTATGCTTGGTTCGTTATATTTACTGTATGCTTGGTTCGTTATATTTGCTGTATGCTTGGTTCGTTATATTTACTGTATGCTTGGTTCGTTATATTTACTGTATGCTTGGTTCGTTATATTTACTGTATGCTTGGTTCGTTATATTTGTTGTATGCTTGGTTCGTTATATTTGCTGTATGCTTGGTTCGTTATATTTACTGTATGCTTGGTTCGTTATATTTGCTGTATGCTTGGTTCGTTATATTTGCTGTATGCTTGGTTCGTTATATTTGCTGTATGCTTGGTTCGTTATATTTGCTGTATGCTTGGTTCGTTATATTTGCTGTATGCTTGGTTCGTTATATTTGCTGCATGCTTGGTTCGTTATATTTGCTGAATGCTTGGTTCGTTATATTTGCTGTATGCTTGGTTCGTTATATTTGCTGTATGCTTGGTTCGTTATATTTGCTGCATGCTTGGTTCGTTATATTTGCTGCATGCTTGGTTCGTTATATTTGCTGTATGCTTGGTTCGTTATATTTGCTGCATGCTTGGTTCGTTATATTTGCTGTATGCTTGGTTCGTTATATTTGTTGTATGCTTGGTTCGTTATATTTGCTGTATGCTTGGTTCGTTATATTTGCTGTATGCTTGGTTCGTTATATTTGCTGCATGCTTGGTTCGTTATATTTGCTGTATGCTTGGTTGAGGTTGTCCTTTATCTTTGCTCATCTAGCAAATGGTTTATTGTATTAATATATTATTATTATATCTGTAACTGTAATGTACAGTTTGAGTTAACAGTTATGATCTGTAAGGTTAGGCTGCTCCTTTCGTCACAGCATCATATATGATTATAATATTTCTACTATCATCACTGCATTTTTGAGTTCAGATTTGTCTTCCCTCTCTGAGTCTCTGTTTGCTTAGGCAGTTTGCAATGATGTATCATGTTACCAGGACCACTATTTGGAAGTGGAGTTTTTACTTGGTCAACTCTGGTTTTCTCTCTGTCATCTTATTTACTGTATCTACTATCTCAGGGCCCATAGTGGGGTCGATATCTTAGTCCTCCCCCATGCCCCTGCATCCTCCCCCATTCCCCTTCATCGTCCTCTCCTCTAGGTCCCTTGATCCATACTGAACATGTATCTTATCCTCCCCAGACCAGGATCCATTCTGAAGATGTATTGTAGCTTCCAGAACACAAAATTCATACGGACAATGCAACTTAATATAAAATGTGATCATACATGTTGTTTACAGATTGTACCTCCTTGCTGAAAGCTGGATACAATATCTCAGGAGTCTACAGACTGACTTTCAACAACACAGACATCAGGGTATGTGTTTTCTCTCTGTGTTCTTCAATATATATCAGTATTATTTGGTTTATGATATCTATGCTATGTTTGTCTTCTGCATGAGAACTATCCATTCTAAGAAGATAAAGCGTTACTTCTTCTTCTTCTTTTGTCGTCACACTGCTACCGGGTTGTTGCCCAGTGTCGTGGTTTTCTGTTTTTGTCTTGCGCTGTTCTGGTGGCTTGTGTGATTGTTATCTTTGCTCTTTCACATGATTCTGCTACGCCATCTAACCATCTTTTCCGTGGTCTTCCTCTTGCCTTCTTTCCCGATGTTCTGTTGTAGAAGACTCTGTATACTGTGGAGTCTGGATGCATTCTTATTAAGTGGCCAAACCACTTCATTCTTTGTTTATCTATGTAATTCAAGCACGGTTTTGTGCCAACTTTCTTATGCTGATGTTGGTGATTCTGTCTTTCTTGTGTTATTGGTAACTTTTCGCAGGCACCGCATTTCACATGTAGTTATTTTTGTGACTGCGCTTTGCTCAATGTCCATGATTGGCTCTGGTAACACAAAGTAGGTATAAAAATGCTGTTGATCATCTATTGCTTAGCTGCCTGTGAAATTTGTGGGTGCCTTAACAATGGGGCTAGCTGGTAGGTTACAGCATTTGCTTTTTGTACTCTAGCCTCTATCTCTCTATCTAGTCTTCCGTCTTCTGTGAATATGCTTCCTAAGTATTTGAATTCTTTCACTTGGTTTATTTTAGTGCCATTGACATAGATGTCTAGATTAGTATGTTTTCTTCCCATATTCATTATTTCTGTTTTAGTGTTGTCAATTTTCATGTCATGTTTTACACAATTTTTGTTCAAGGTGTCAATATGATGTTGTAGATCTTGTTCATTTTGATGTATCAGGCACTGATACTGTAGAATAATAAACATTATTTATTCTCTGAGGCTGTTGTCATCATCACTTGCGATGGACAGCCATTATTATGTATGATATATGTTCCCGATTATTATGATATATGTTCCCGATTATTATGATATATGTTCCCGATTATTATGATATATGTTCCCGATTATTATGTAGATTCCTTCAATAGTCTGTTCCCCCCAATATTCTGAAGTTTTCCTGAAAAATCTATATGTTCTCCAGTAGTATATAGGTTCTTCCGTAGTACGTATTTTGTTATATATGTTCCTACAATATAGAACTGAGCTCAGCAAGGTTTCCGCCAACAATAGAGCACCATCACATTGTCGATCCCAGCTAACGAGAAGGCAGACAGACTCGCAAAGAAGGGAGGAGAATGTGAACAAGTAGAAAATGAAATCACATAATTTGAAAATAATAGCTATACGGGACATTAGAAAAGAACCTAAACTATCCAGCGATGACTACCACACACTTGACAGACAAGGACAGACTACCACACACTTGACAGACAAGGACAGACTACCACACACTTGACAGACAAGGACAGACAATCATTTTCCAACTCAGGACAGGACATAACAGACTGAATAAATACACCGGCTACGATTATCTACATCCTCTCTGTGTATGTGCATGCAAGAATTCCTGGTCAAATGTGGTGTAGCTAAACAAAAGAACTTTACTAGTAGCCAAAGAAGAATAGTAAACCAACAGAACATCAGTATCTTTAGTCACCATACGCTGAGAGACATACTGAGGAGGAGGAGATCTAAGTCACCATATGCTGAGAGACATACTGAGGAGGAGGAGATCTAAGTCACCATACGTTGAGAGACATACTGAGGAGGAGGAGATCTAAGTCACCATACGCTGAGAGACATACTGAGGAGGAGGAGATCTAAGTCACCATACGCTGAGAGACATACTGAGGAGGAGGAGATCTAAGTCACCATACGCTGAGAGACATACTACTGAGGAGGAGATCTGAGCATTTATGGACTAATTGCTTTGATGTGAACTGATGATGATCCGACGATTGAAACTAAACTATTTATGTTCCTACATTATTCTGTATGTTCTATGCTTGTTCCTACATTATTCTGTATGTTCTATGCTTGTTCCTACATTATTCTGTATGTTCTATGCTTGTTCCTACATTATTCTGTATGTTCTATGCTTGTTCCTACATTATTATGTATGTTCTATGCTTGTTCCTACATTATTCTGTATGTTCTATGCTTGTTCCTACATTATTATGTATGTTCTTTGCTTGTTCCAAAAACAATCTACAGATATCATGTGAGTTCATTGATGGGAATGCTTTCACTGTGATACTCAGACGTTTAAGCAATAACATCTCATTCATACAGACTTGGACAACCTATGAGAATGGCTTTGGAAATCCAGAAGATAACTACTGGTCAGGACTTGCATACATTTATTTCCTTACACTTCAAGGTTAGAACAGAATAATAGCCTACATTGTAGCCGCTTTCTTTTGTGATTGTTCTTCTGTAACCACTTTCTCTTATATAACCATACCAATCTCTGCCATATGTGATTGTTCTTCTGTAACCACTTTCTCTTATATAGCCATACCAATCTCTGCCATATGTGATTGTTCTTCTGTAACCACTTTCTCTTATATAACCATACCAATCTCTGCCATATGTGATTGTTCTTCTGTAACCACTTTCTCTTATATAACCATACCAATCTCTGCCATATGTGATTGTTCTTCTGTAACCACTTTCTCTTATATAACCATACCAATCTCTGTCATATGTGAATGTTCTCTTGTAACCTTCTTCGAACGCCCGCTGTCACTTCAGGCGGAAGTCATGACGCCTGGTATGTGCTTTTGACCGAGTTCTGTATGGGGCCTACTTATCGTTTTGTCAGTGTCCCTCAACATGCGGTCAGCCATCACTGTCTTCAGATGTACTTGTAGATTAGATCCTTCAAGTGTGATCCTTACAAGAAACCTGTTGTCCACGAAACACTTGCCTTGTGTCCTCGTACCATCGGTACTTTTAACGGCCGGTGTTGATTAGTGAAGTTGAATTTCTCTATCGGATTTCCTGCCTTTGGTGAGGTCGTTGCTTACACATCATATGATAACCACTCTTTAATGATCTTTTAATGCCGTATATTTGGGCTTGGATCTACGACAAAGAACATTTACTACTTTGCTGACTGTGTGATGTCGTTTCGGTTTAGGAGCATTCTCAACCCTTCTAGGACTAGTCATCGGAGCGGTCACTTTTCTTGTATCCATTGCTCTTCAACGATCATTTTTCGCCGTATATTCGGGTTTTATGATCTGCGCCTAAGAAGGATATTATCTACAGTATGCATCCTCTCTGACTATGTGAGGTCATTCCCGATTAGAAACATTCTCTCTGTCATTGGAGTCACCACATGTGCTGTTGCGAATAACGATAATTTTTTGACTGTTTTATTGGCCTTTATATGATCTGAGCCATGGTGTTTGGACATCCCCTTACTCGATGTAGGATGATCGGCGTCCGAAAAGTATCGCCCTTCGTCAGTGCATGGGCTTGTACCAGACAAGCCTTTACATTATCGGCCTTACTTTTCTATCCACAGTGACGTTATTCATGAAAAGGAGTATTCTCAGCCATTTCAGAGCGTGTGTCGGCACTTGGCAATTTACAATGTCTACTCTGCATTTTTCATGTCCCTGGGAAACACTGGACTGGGACTGCCCACCGACATTCTAGAGGGTCTTTTCATTCGGCGCTAGCAACGCAACTGAAATTTTGCTCTCTCAAATATCTCCCGACCCAGTTAGTTCTTCCAGGGATATTAGCACAACAGTACCGTGCTCAGTTCTTCCAGGGGGAGCAATTTCATTAGGCACAAGAGCGCAACTTTAGGGTTCACGCTCATCCAACCTTACCCACTAAACATATCTGCACTTGGCCTCTGATACAGAGTTTGCTGCAATCTTCCCTTGTGTCGTCACGATACATTACACATCGTTCTCATGGATTCTTGCCCCACAGCTAGCAATTTTAGTGCTGCTATTGACTCCGGAAGAGTTGGTTTTTGTTTCCAGACGACTCGTACGCTACTGTTTCTTGCGTTTGCCTTGCATTTGTGCAACTTTTCATCTGACCTCGGCCAGGAGATACGTGCATTTTATTTAGGGTTTTTGGCCTGTAGTACGTTTTTGTGCTTGCACTACTACCACTACCTGTAGCTATCCCTCGATCCCTACCCGCTTAGCCAGACTGGATTCTCTATTTTCAGGGTCACCATGTGGAGGTGGGGTAGGATCTTGATTAGTGCAAGCTCACTAAACCTGGTGCCACGTTGTCCCTTGACTGCGCCTTTGACCCCTCTTGTAACCAATTTTTCTGATATAGCCACAACAGTCTGTCATATATATCTGTTTCTTGTACCATTTTAACCCCGATTGGAGCATAGACCCTCAACCAACTTAGATCAAGTTTTCCTACCTATCTGTAGCTATCTCTTGCTGCTCCCTTCATGCCTTTAGTAAATCATTAATCTCTGTTTCCAGATATGGGCATCCACATACATTTTTCCAGATTGGGGGTGGGGGGTGTGGGGAGATGAATTAAAAGAATGTTACTTGGTAGTTTACAACGTGGAAATGGAGAAGACCAGATTCGCATGAAACCGTTTTATCAAAAAGTCATTTTCCAGGGGATCAAAATTGCCCACCATTGCCATTATGTGCAGACACCCATGCCTCTGTAAACGGAGGTGATTATCTTTGGTCCCTCCATCCCCTTATTATCTTTGGAGGTGTCCCTCCGTTCCCTTATTTGTGAAAGTTCCCTAATAATGGGGTATTAAGGCCTGACGTAGTGATCTGATTATAATTCCATTATCTTCGTTATGACGATCCATCACTTTAGTTTGATCCTTCTTTCTTTTAGACTCTCATTATTTCAGATGGTATTTACGTTGTAGCAAAACGATACATGATGACACTTAGTAATATAATAAATAACTAAGATTCATTGATATTTCCTTATTTTTAATGATGTTTACACGACACAGACAAGAACACGTCTGTTCGGTACCAATGTCTCATGTCGATTGTTCCTATGTTTGTTTACTAACTAGCAACAGTTACTCAATCGTCACTCCCTAACTACACAAAAGCGTCATTGTCTCAGAGTTATGTGTTGCACTTCTACTTAGAGAGTGCAACACATAGTCTCAACTATATAATATCTAATTATACTACACTAACTATCTGGCTAACTGTCTGTTCCTCAGCTGCCTCCTGGGAGGGGAAACTGGCTATCCACTACACCCCCTTGGAGACCTCGCCGTCGCCACGACGGCGAAATCCCAACAAAAATCTGCACATTAGTAGAGTCCTTCAGGGTCATTAGCGTTGTGAGAGCTAAATGGGAACACGTCTCCACACATTGTGAAATGTGGCTCCACAACAACTAACTACAACAGTCAACCATGGTCGAAAAGGAAAAGAAAATCCTGACGGGATCTCAGGATGACCCAATTGAACGAGCTAAATGGGAACTAGTCACCACACGTCGTTGAACGTGACTCGTCAACTGGTCATAGGTGACCATGGCTAACATCAACGGTCAACCCTATGTGCTCTATGCTGAAACAATATATCATATAAACACATCAGCAATATTTGCATAATATAATTGAAATATCAGCCGTGTAACTCCGACAGCGACCTAACAGCAGTCTCTTTCTCACTAGCAAAGGAAACATCTGGTCAACTGTACCGCGCATCCTAACTTCACATGATGTAGGAAGGCCAAGGGGCAGCTCACAACTGTCATGTCACTATGTCTTTCTTGCCTGTCAGAGTCTTGTCCTGGAATCTCAAACAAAAAAAATAAATTAGAACGAGAATATGACATGAAAAATTATAATAAATATACTGTTGAACATTCTACAGTATATGACCGTACATAGAGGAACCAATAAGCAACCCACAATCCCGAGGAAGGGACAAAACCCAACAAAATTTGACATCTACAATGTCACTGTCCAATGTACCTACATTAAATGAAATGCAGGGGATAATAACACTCACACCCCACTCTATGGAAATCGATGCGCCCAGTATCCTCACTGCTTCATTAGCTAGCAATGAAATATGTGTGGACAACATCCAACACTCATTATCCAGGCACCGTGAGGCATAATAATCACCCTCTAAACTCATGGCAAATGAATTCATCAAAAAAAAAACACTGACTTAAATACCTAACAAACATAAGAAGTCAGGCTCACGATTCCAAAAAAAGGAATTGCACACCAAACCCACAGAACAATTAAACCATCTTGAACAATATTAAAACCACCACCCACATTAAACAACTCTCAATCCTTCAGAGGAATTAAAGTAATTTTATATAATTACAAAGGACTTAACCTTTCACTTATGTCCCCCCTTACGACTGGACATTTTATAAAGTCCCTGATGAGTCAATGCTATAAAAAATAAACTTCTAGTTTATCCTATATCTAATTGTCCATCTGTGCACATATTAACACAGGAAATTTTCACATCTCTTAATGTGACGTCCCGAAATTATTAACCTAGATTGGTTATTGTCATCAACCGGACTGATGACGTAATACCTTGATTTATCATCAGGTGTCTGAACCACTTTGTATATTTGGGTTGAATACAGTTTTCCCAACTTGTCAGAGTCCTTATTTTGGCCTATTTTTCTACGTACTAACGTATTCATTTGAATAATATCAATTTGTCCTTGGTTGTCATCAAATTTTTTATGTAGACAGGCTACCCTGTCTCCGGCATCTCTTCGGGCCTCTGTCAATTTCTTTTTGTGAACAACTATATTATCATTCTCCTGTATATCAGGATTAAACAAATCGTCAATGACAAAATTAATTGGTAACTTAGGTGCCTACCAAAAGTAAATAATAAGGAGACCACCTGTGGTTGTATGGGGAGTAATATTATAACCCAATACTACATGTGGAACATGATGGGACCATTCCAACTTTTCAGAATCTCCTAACGAACGAAGCATAGCCAACAATGTTCTATTAAATCTCTCGCATATACCATTTCCTCTTGGGTTGTATGCGGAGGTCCTGGACTTCTTAATTCCATACTTATGGCAGAGTTCAAATATAACGGAAGACTCAAATGCCTTTCCTTGGTCGGAGTGTAATTTATTTGGTATCCCAAAATCAGGTATCCATCTAGACTGGATTACATCTGCCACTGTATTGGCAGTCTGATCTGTGGTAGGAATGGCCACAACATATTTAGTAAAAACATCGGTTAACACCAACACATGTTTAAAGCCACGGAATTCTAGGAAACTCCATGAAGTCCATGGCTACCATTTCTAAAGGATATGTAGCTATTATATGACCGTAAACCGTTGTGATTTTCCCTGGTGGTTTAGTCATATTACAAACGGCACATGACTTTACTAAATTACTCACATCTCCTGCCATACCACACCAAAAGAAACGGGACTTTATTAACGACAATGTCTTATCTCGCCCTTGATGGCCGATCTCATGGATAGCTGCTAATACTATCTGGCGTAGAGCATGAGGTAAAATAATATTTAATTCATTACTTTCATAGCCACACCTCTTTTTCATACAGAGTATCCCCATTTTCATGCAAAGATTATCACGGGATAACCAGAGTCGTTGTGATTCCCTGGGCCATTTGGTGGTGTCTGTCGGAGTATCGATCTCCAGAGCTCTTATCACGACCTGAAGCGCAGAATCCTGCAACTGGAAAGATTTCACATCCGATAAACTATAAGAGCGGGGTCGCTCGTTAGTCACAATACTAGTCGTCTGTACAGACATATCACGACTACAAGGGGGCTGTGTGAAATAAATGTGATTAATGCCAACGTCATCGTCTTCTGACAATGCATCGCAATTCGCCTCATCCAGTGTCACAGGCAAGGGATACCGCGATAGGAAGTCAGCATTTTTGTTTAACGTGCCTCGACGATGCCTGATTTCATAATCAAAGACCGCCATCTGAGATAACCACCTTTGTTCAATGGCTCCTAATTGCGCTTTATTTAAAAAAGTCAAACCCTTATTATCGGTGTAAATAGTTACTTTGTTACCTAATAGATATGAGCGAAACTTTTCGGTAACAGCCCATTTCAGACCCAATAATTCGAGTTTAAAACTACTCTTGATGTTTTTTTTCCTCCCTTCGGAGAGTCCTACTGGCATAAGCGATCACTTTATAGTGACCATCCTGTTTCTGGCTCAACACTGCCCCCAAACCACTAAAAGAGGCATCAATGTCCAAAATGAAGGGACTGCTAAAATCGGGGAATCCCAGAATGGGTGCAGAGATCAATTTAGTTTGAAGGTCCTGAAAGGAACTCTACAATCACTATTCCATTTTAAATCAGCCGAACCTTTCAACTGATGGCGATTCGTTCTTCTGGTTAGATCAGAGGAATGGCATTCATTTACCATATCCATAAGAGGTTTCGCAATCTGTGAGAACCTGGGGATAAATTTTCTATAATACCCCGCCATACCCAGAAAAGCCCTTACTTGCTTTACGCTAGTGGGTATGCTAAGATTCTGTATGGATGATACTTTGGATTGCTGGGTTGCGATGCCACTACCTGAAATAGTGTGACCTAAAAAATCAACTGAATCTCTGCAAAAAAACACATTTATTAGGATTAACTTTTAGACCTAATGATCTTATCCTTTCCAGCACATTACCTAAACGAATCAAATGGTCATCAAAATCTGTTGAAAAAATCAACATATCATCTAAATATACCAATAAGGATTTAAACATGAAATCAGACATGGAATTCTGCATCAAACGTTGAAAAGTACCAGCGGAATTAGTCAAACCCATTGGCATTCTCGTATACTCGTACAATCCAAAAGGCGTACAAAAGCAGTTTTATCTATATCCTCCTGTTTCATTGCTACCTGGTAATACCCACTAGTTAAATCCAAAGTGGTAAACAATTTTGCACCATTTAGGGAGTCCAGGTAGTCGTCAATGCGAGGCAGAGGGTACGCGTCCTTAATTGTCCTTTTGTTTAACTCTCGATAGTCCACACAGAGGCGCAAGGATCCATTCTTCTTCTTGACCAAAACAACTGGTGCAGCCCAGGGGCTAACACTCTCGCGAATAACCTGTTTCTGTAGGAGATCCGAAATATGGTTCTGTACCTCCGTATAAAACGCGGGCGGAATTCGCCGGTATGGCAACTTAATGGGGTTGGTATCCTGTAACCGGATTTGGTGCTGTACTTTATCAGCATAACCAACATCTGAATCATTACAAGAGAAAACATCATTATATTTGCATAAAAGAGCTAACATTTCAGCCTTTTGGTTTGCAGAACCATGCATATTACTAAGGTCAAATTTTTTTGAACCAATGAGTATGTTTGAGGAATCAACCAACCCAAAATTACCCTTACTAGATACTGCACATTCCACAGAAGTTGCAGACATGACCTTATATTCCAACTCCTCATTGGAAGCAATCTGACAAATATCCCCTACAACCGTTCCATTAGAAAGTAAAATATCTTCCTTTGAAATATTTAGAACATTAATAGCGCAAACACCCTTAATCAAAACAGTCACAGTATTGCAACACACAATACCCTTTCGCAGTAATGAACGGTTAGATTCAAAAATTACATGCTTACCTAAACAAACCCCACCTTTAACTCTAACCCAAACAACACCCAAAGAACTAGCTCTAATATGTGATTTTTTCCCTTTAGCAGACCAAATAAAGGCTGGAAGAGAAGACGGTACTACTTTCCTGGGTACAGACTGGATCGAAGAACCCAGAATAGGTCGAAACAACTGCAGGCGGCTAAGGATATTAGTGCCAATAATAGCCTGATAATCACAGTTATTATGAGAGGAAGTATCTTTAAAAATATAGAAACCACAATCCTTGAGATATGTACTATAGAGCTCAATGTTAACAACAACATGGCCTAAGTAAGGTATATGTAGTCCATTTGCAGCTTTTAGCTGCACCCAATTATCCCCATTTAAAATAGACTCTGGAAAGAAATTGCGAAAGGCATATTCTGTGAGAGTCGACACTTGAGACCCCGTATCGATAAGACATCTAAAATTAGTACCCCCCCATCCAAACATTTGTTATTAGTTGATTCCCCACTAACTTTGGTTCTGGGCCCACTTGTCTCGCACCCAGGGTCGTGCCCCTCTCCCCGAGTGACGCCCATTTAAATTTCGTTCCCTACATACGTTTGCAGTATGGCCACCCCGACCACATTGAGAGCAACAGGGTTGGGTCCTATGACCTCCACCCCCACCCGGAAATTGAGGAACATGTGTACCAGCACGATTACGGTACTCCGGATGGTGATCACCTAGATTGGTCCTGCATCCCCGATTCATGCTATATTCCAAGTCACTCAGTCGTCGATCCAACCCTCTTACGACCCCAGAATCCTGCATAGGGATGGGATTTGATTCCCACCGCAAGGCCTCGTCACGGCAGTGCAGGAATGTGGTACAGGGAGATCCTGCCACCATAGACATCAACATTCCAGAGCAGAGCCTATCTTTCAAGGACGCAATAAAGCGATCCCGAAGATTATTTGGATCAAGAGGTACCGACCCCTCACGGTTTTGTGCCGCAGTAACCTTCGAAAAAAGGCTAGCAAGACGATGGGAGTAACTGAGGCATGACTCTCCAGCACCCTGAGATGACCCAAAGAAAACTGATAGTAGGGTCTGGGCGGACCGATTATCCCCAAAAACCCTCAATAGACCAGCCAACAAAATTTCAGGATCCTGTGCGGTCATCATCTGGATCTCTAACTCCTCTCTAACTGAATACGATACATGCTCTAATAGGGTGTCGACCTTCTCTTGGTCCCGTAAGCCGTAGTATCGCCAATACAAGCGGATGTCTTTCGCGAACTCATCCACGGAAGGACCGTCGCGATCTCCAAACGTCCGCAGTGGCCTGCAAGGTGGACGAGGGAGAACTGGTGGAAATGCCTGCACCTCAGGGAACGAATCCCTTATCTGAACCTGAGGTTCAGCCAGGGTAGCAGTGGGGCGTGATGACTCCTGAGGCGCCACCTCCAACATAATCTCCTCACATGTTTTTCCACCTCTCGTGTTCCTATGAGCCATTTTAAAAAATATGTAATGGTGATTAAAAATATAGTTTGCAATAAAAATCGGTACACAATTATGTATAATAGATAAAGATGGAACGTTCTATAAACATTTATCAGTCCCAAGCTGGAACAGAGGCATATAAATTAACATTTATCAGCCCCAAGCTGGAATATAGAGGCATATAAATTTAACAGGTTGTATACAAAAGATGCATTACATAGGCATGCAAATAATTAGTAGAGAAAGTAGGAATATATATAAACAAATACTCACTCGAAACGATTGTAATCATGAACATATATCGTAAAGAGGCACACATACAGCACATGATGTCGAGAGTCATTGCAGCAACACGTCCGGATTCACCAATTGCAATGTTGGACTACACAATTAAACATTATCAGGTAACTCTCCCATAGCAGGTAAAATCAAGTGTCCACTGGGAGTTGGCGTGAAGATAATACCAAGATCAGTCCAGAATGTACTGGAGGAGGAATAATTATTGTGTCTCTGGCAACTTGATGGGCGGATGAAATGAATATGATGGCTGGCAGATAAGTAGTCAACCACGAAGATGCAAACTCAGATCGCACAGTCGTACTGAAGATTCACCAAAGGTCGCTAGATAGTTGATTGAAGAAGCTACGTATCGATCAGGACAATTCAGACCGGGGTGGTCACGCTGGCCCCTCAGACATAACGAGGATCAAATAAACGTATGTTTATGGTTGATTGAAGAAGGTATGTACGGACCATGTACTATTCAGGCCGGTGAAGTTCACACTGATCTCTCAGACATAACGAGGATCAAATAAACGTATGTATGTGGTTGATTGAAGAAGGTATGTACGGACTATGTACTATTCAGACCGGTGGAGGTCACACTAGTCTCTCAGACATAACGAGGATCAAATAAACGTATGTATGTGGTTGATTGAAGAAGGTATGTACGGACTATGTACTATTCAGACCGGTGGAGGTCACACTAGTCTCTCAGACATAACGAGGATCAAATAAACGTATGTATGTGGTTGATTGAAGAAGGTATGTACGGACTATGTACTATTCAGACCGGTGGAGGTCACACTAGTCTCTCAGACATAACGAGGATCAAATAAACGTATGTATGTGGTTGATTGAAGAAGGTATGTACTTTGAAGTAGAAAAACATCACAAAAAAATGTCATGTGTACTCACTTATTTCTGGTCCACCAAAAGGGCTGATGTTATTTTTTGTTTCTGACACCATTGTAAACGGAGGTGATTATCTTTGGTCCCTCCATCCCCTTATTATCTTTGGAGGTGTCCCTCCGTTCCCTTATTTGTGAAAGTTCCCTAATAATGGGGTATTAAGGCCTGACGTAGTGATCTGATTATAATTCCATTATCTTCGTTATGACGATCCATCACTTTAGTTTGATCCTTCTTTCTTTTAGACTCTCATTATTTCAGATGGTATTTACGTTGTAGCAAAACGATACATGATGACACTTAGTAATATAATAAATAACTAAGATTCATTGATATTTCCTTATTTTTAATGATGTTTACACGACACAGACAAGAACACGTCTGTTCGGTACCAATGTCTCATGTCGATTGTTCCTATGTTTGTTTACTAACTAGCAACAGTTACTCAATCGTCACTCCCTAACTACACAAAAGCGTCATTGTTCGAGTTATGTGTTGCACTTCTACTTAGAGAGTGCAACACATAGTCTCAACTATATAATATCTAATTATACTACACTAACTATCTGGCTAACTGTCTGTTCCTCAGTCCTCCCTGGGAGGGAAACTGGCTATCCACTACACCTCCAAATCTTTTCTCTGTATTTTTTACATTCTCTATCTTTTATTTTCTCTTCAGGTTCCATGAAAGGGCCCTTTCTTGCTATATTCCCTTGGGTTTCTCAGTTGTGTCCTGTCCATGATCTGCGTCTTTTCTTTACCTCTTGGTTCACTGCAATTTGTCTCGTTCTCTCCAAAAGTTCCTTATTTTTGACAATGTATCACAGATATGGGCACAGATATGGACAATATATCACAGATATGGGCACAGATATGGACAATATATCACAGATATGGGCACAGATATGGACAATGTATCACAGATATGGGCACAGATATGGACAATATATCACAGATATGGGCACAGATATGGACAATATATCACAGATATGGGCATTTAGGGATTTATTGTCTAATTGTATTTTATTGAGATTTATGTCTGCCATATAAAAAGTGAATTTCTTCCCTTCTGGTGCATCCTTTGCTTGATAAAGACCTTTTGGTTGAAACCTTGCTATATATTGTTATTGTACTTTGTAAAACTACAGTACTTTGTTTTTACGTGTTTTGCCATTGCTAGTTTTACTGCAGTCTTCCTTATATCGACAATATATCAGTAAATCAGTAACTTGTTTACAAAAGGCTGAGTTATAATCTTTGATGTGTTTAATTTTAACTGGGTTAACTAACCTACAATACTCTGATACAAGTTTAACTCTCACAATCTCAAGTAACCTGTAATGTGATCGGCATAGATGATGAGAGAAATATTTCAAGGTAATATATGCCTGTGTGGTGCCGGGGCCCGCAAGGATAGAAAGATTAGTACCACTGCGACCTACAAGGCATGTCATACGAGATGACTGCAGTAGGACCTAGGGAAGCTACCCTAGTAAATAAAAAGCATAGCAGATATCGGATGTGCTGGTCTACTTGTAGACGCATAACTGGCACAACGTACAATCACTCTTAGACTCAGATCACATACAAATCACAAAGAGTGGTTAACAAGTGGTTGATATGGAACGTTCGAAGAAGAAGATTATAAAACGGTAGCAATTACTTGTTCATACAACCAGTCAGTTTTGTACCTGCTCGTTGGGATGTTAAAATCTTAGCTATTGATATCAAGTATTTCTCTGTGGCTTTTGTTTCTCTGTGGATATCTTAGCTATTGATATCAAGTATTTCTCTGTGGCTTTGCTTTGCGTTCTGAAGTGTGTGGGTTCGAATCCGGACCACGCCGTTCTGTTTACAAGTGCATTTTTTCCAGAGACCCCTAGGATTGTTGCCGGAGTGTGTGCTTGGCATGTGATGAGCCACTTCTGCGGAGAGGGACAGAGCTATATGGGGTAAAACTCGGTGCAATGAAGTCAATCCTTCATTTGTAGATCCTTTTATCTAGTATTTTAGACTGGTTTATTTTTTGACGTAGTTCTCTCTTGATATTTTTTATTTCAGTTCTTACTTTTTCAAAATATTTATTTTATCCTTCTTCGACAGCTGTATATCAACTACTTGTCAAAGCATTCTATGTGATCTGAGAGATTGTTTTATTTTATCTTTCTTCTTTGACAGCTCTATATCAACTACTTGTCAAAGCATTCTATGTGATCTGAGCTATTGTTTTATTTTATCTTTCTTCTTTGACAGCTCTATATCAACTACTTGTCAAAGCATTCTATGTGGTCTGAGCTATTGTTTTATTTTATCTTTCTTCTTTGACAGCTCTATATCAACTACCTGTCAAAGCATTCTATGTGGTCTGAGCTATTGTTTTATTTTATCTTTCTTCTTTGACAGCTCTATATCAACTACCTGTCAAAGCATTCTATGTGGTCTGAGCGATTGTTTTATTTTATCTTTCTTCTTTGACAGCTCTATATCAACTACTTGTCAAAGCATTCTATGTGATCTGAGCGATTGTTTTATTTTATCTTTCTTCTTTGACAGCTCTATATCAACTACTTGTCAAAGCATTCTATGTGATCTGAGCGATTGTTTTATTTTATCTTTCTTCTTTGACAGCTCTATATCAACTACTTGTCAAAGCATTCTATGTGGTCTGAGCTATTGTTTTATTTTATCTTTCTTCTTTGACAGCTCTATATCAACTACTTGTCAAAGCATTCTATGTGATCTGAGAGATTGTTTTATTTTATCTTTCTTCTTTGACAGCTCTATATCAACTACTTGTCTAAGCATTCTATGTGATCTGAGAGATTGTTTTATTTTATCTTTCTTCTTTGACAGCTCTATATCAACTACTTGTCTAAGCATTCTATGTGATCTGAGCTATTGTTTTATTTTATCTTTCTTCTTTGACAGCTCTATATCAACTACTTGTCAAAGCATTCTATGTGATCTGAGCGATTGTTTTATTTTATCTTTCTTCTTTGACAGCTCTATATCAACTACTTGTCAAAGCATTCTATGTGGTCTGAGCTATTGTTTTATTTTATCTTTCTTCTTTGACAGCTCTATATCAACTACTTGTCTAAGCATTCTATGTGATCTGAGCTATTGTTTTATTTTATCTTTCTTCTTTGACAGCTCTATATCAACTACTTGTCAAAGCATTCTATGTGATCTGAGCGATTGTTTTATTTTATCTTTCTTCTTTGACAGCTCTATATCAACTACTTGTCAAAGCATTCTATGTGGTCTGAGCTATTGTTTTATTTTATCTTTCTTCTTTGACAGCTCTATATCAACTACTTGTCAAAGCATTCTATGTTCATTACAACGAGTAAAAAAGCACATCAGTTTGAAAAGCGTGAGAATGGAAATCTGGCCAACAAGAACAACCATTCAGAGTAAATTATGAGGGATTGGTTTGCAATCCTACCTGTACTAGGCCACAAACTGTCTAGAGTTGTATGATAACTAGAGCCAACAATAAACTGATCTAGATGTTGTTTTGATATAACAGAGCCAACATAAACTTATCTAGATTTTGTTTTCTGTGATATAACCAGAGCCAACTATAAACTTATCTAGATTTTGTTTTCTGTGATATAACCAGAGCCAACTATAAACTTATCTAATTGTTTCTGATATAACCAGAGCCAACTATAAACTTATCTATAGTTGGCTATGATATAACCAGAGCCAACTATAAACTTATCTAGATTTTGTTTTCTGTTATATAACCAGAACCAACTATAAACGTATCTATAGTTGGCTATGATATAACAAGAGCCAACAATAAACTTATCTAGAGTTGGTTATGATATAACCAGAGCCAAGTATAAACTTATCTAGAGTTGGTTATGATATAACCAGAGCCAACTATAAACTTATCTAGAGTTTCTGTTCTGTGCTATAACCCATACAAGAGTAGACTTATGCAGCAGAAGATGATCGCACACGTGGAAGAAGAAGAAAATGCTGTAGATGTAATACTGCCCTCTCATTACCCCAAACTCCCGCATGCTTAGGACGTTATATACACGTAAGTTGTGATTTAACATTTGATAATTCTTGACAGAAAACATGTACTCTTAAGTTAACCCTGACAGTTTGGATCTTCTAAAGCAAAGACAGATAACATCTGCTCTTAAGATAACCCTGACAGTTTGGATCTTCTAAAGCAAAGACAGAGACATCTGCTCTTAAGATAACCCTGACAGTTTGGATCTTCTAAAGCAAAGACAGATAACATCTACTCTTAAGATAACCCTGACAGTTTGGATCTTCTAAAGCAAAGACAGATAACATCTGCTCTTAAGATAACCCTGACAGTTTGGATCTTCTAAAGCAAAGACAGAGACATGTACTCTTAAGATAACCCTGACAGTTTGGATCTTCTAAAGCAAAGACAGATAACATCTGCTCTTAAGAAAACCCTGACAGTTTGGATCTTCTAAAGGAAAGACAAGGCATCTACTCTTAAGATAACCCTGACAGTTTGGATCTTCTAAAGCAAAGGCAGAGACATGTACTCTTAAGATAACCCTGACAGTTTGGATCTTCTAAAGGAAAGATAGAGGCATCTACTCTTAAGATAACCCTGACAGTTTGGATCTTCTAAAGCAAAGGCAGAGACATGTACTCTTAAGATAACCCTGACAGTTTGGATCTTCTAAAGCAAAGGCAGAGACATGTACTCTTAAGATAACCCTGACAGTTTGGATCTTCTAAAGCAAAGACAGAGGCATCTACTCTTAAGATAACCCTGACAGTTTGGATCTTCTAAAGCAAAGACAGAGACATGTTCTCTTAAGATAACCCTGACAGTTTGGATCTTCTAAAGCAAAGACAAATAACATCTACTCTTAAGATAACCCTGACGGTTTGGATCTTCTAAAGCAAAGACAGAGACATCTGCTCTTAAGATAACCCTGACAGTTTGGATCTTCTAAAGCAAAGACAGAGGCATCTACTCTTAAGATAACCCTGACAGTTTGGATCTTCTAAAGCAAAGGCAGAGACATGTACTCTTAAGATAACCCTGACAGTTTGGATCTTCTAAAGCAAAGACAAATAACATCTGCTCTTAAGATAACCCTGACAGTTTGGATCTTCTAAAGCAAAGACAGAGGCATCTACTCTTAAGATAACCCTGACAGTTTGGATCTTCTAAAGCAAAGACTGATAACATGTACTCTTAAGATAACCCTGACAGTTTGGATCTTCTAAAGCAAAGACTGATAACATGTACTCTTAAGATAACCCTGACAGTTTGGATCTTCTAAAGGAAAGGCAGAGATTCGAACCAAATAATGTCTTCAGTATAGGGTGTCTCAGCAAACAATTCAAGTGTAGCAGTTATAACCTCCACCCGAGTGGTTACCGGGGATCAAATTTGGGTGTAAGGAATAGAACCACTGTTACCTGCCATGCATGTTGTAAGAGGCTAATAAGGAGGTTGGGTTTGGGGCTAGCTACCCCACCCTGTAAAAATCACTAGATATCTACATAAACTACAACCATAATATTCATAGCTTGCCACCCGAGGAAAGACCACGCAATTAAGGAGGAACTCAGGGCAAGAAAATGGGGAGAGATCTGGAAAAGATCGTGTTGGATAGGCAGGCTTGATTGTGGACCTATGCCTCGGTAGGGTTGAAGGGTGAAGGTTAAGGCTAAGGTTAAGGGTGAAGAAGAAGCATAACCTCAACCTTCATCCTTCTACTGGTAGTGGTTGCCCATTGTATGATTCATTTCGTTTTAACATCACTCTACCATGTATAAAAAAGTAAAGGAACCCTTTCATACCAGTGTTAGGCCTGTATTTTTCATTGACCGTCGGCACACGATGGGTGATGTGGTCAGCATCACGCCGGTCGCCTTTACTTTCCCAGAGCATGTATGGTACCCAGTTGAGGCTGGGTCGACCTGAGAGCCGTCGCGGTCGGGAAAATTCCACGCACATTGCGGAGCTGAACCCAGACCACCAGCCTTGCGAAGCGAGTTCACTAACAACTACGCTACAGCGGCTCTCTTTACCATGTATGCTAGCTAAGAAACCCCATAAACTGACTTTTCAACTACAATTCACAGAACCACCCCTACTTACAACATCATCATCATCACCACCTATATACAACAAACATCATCATCATCACCACCTATTATATACACATATACATCATCATCATCACCACCTACATACAACAACATCATCATCATCACCACCTACATACAACAACATCATCATCATCACCACCTACATACAACAACATCATCATCATCACCACCTACATACAACAACATCATCATCATACCATACACAACAAATCACCACACTACATACAACAACATCATCATCATCACACTGAATCGACATCATCCGACGATTCATTCCTCATCCCACAACTCTCTCTACAATCAATGAAGTGCATGCATGCCGGCTAGAGCATTATGTCTCTCCACAACTCTCTACAATCAATGAATGCATGCATGCCGCAGACGATATGTCTCTCCACAACTCTCTCTACAATCAATGAAGTGCATGCATGCCGCGTAGACGATTATGTCTCTCACAACCTCTCTACAATCAATGAAGTCATGCATGCGCTAGACGATTATGTTCCCACAACTCTCTACACATGAGCATGATCCGGCGTAGACGATTATGCTCTCCACAACTCTCTACATCAATGAAGTGCCATGCATGCCGGCGTAGACGATTATGTCTCTCCACAACTCTCTCTACAATCAATGAAGTGCCATGCATGACGGCGTAGACGATTATGTCTCTCCACAACTCTCTCTACAATCAATGAAGTGCCATGCATGACGGCGTAGACGATTATGTCTCTCCACAACTCTCTCTACAATCAATGAAGTGCCATGCATGACGGCGTAGACGATTATGTCTCTCCACAACTCTCTCTACAATCAATGAAGTGCCATGCATGCCGGCGTAGACGATTATGTCTCTCCACAACTCTCTCTACAATCAATGAAGTGCCATGCATGCGGCGTAGACGATTATGTCTCTCCACAACTTCTCTACAATCAATGAAGTGCCATGCATGACGGCGTAGACGATTATGTCTCTCCACAACTCTCTCTACAATCAATGAAGTGCCATGCATGACGGCGTAGACGATTATGTCTCTCCACAACTCTCTCTACAATCAATGAAGTGCCATGCATGACGGCGTAGACGATTATGTCTCTCCACAACCTCTCTACAATCAATGAAGTGCCATGCATGCGCGAGACGATATGTCCTCCACAACTCTTCTACAATCAATGAAGTGCAGCATGCGGCGTAGACGATTATGTCTCTCCACAACTCTCTCTACAATCAATGAAGTGCCATGCATGACGGCGTAGACGATTATGTCTCTCCACAACTCTCTCTACAATCAATGAAGTGCCATGCATGCCGGCGTAGACGATTATGTCTCTCCACAACTCTCTCTACAATCAATGAAGTGCCATGCATGCCGGCGTAGACGATTATGTCTCTCCACAACTCTCTCTACAATCAATGAAGTGCCATGCATGACGGCGTAGACGATTATGTCTCTCCACAACTCTCTCTACAATCAATGAAGTGCCATGCATGACGGCGTAGACGATTATGTCTCTCCACAATCTCTCTAAATCAATGAAGGCCATGCATGCGGCGTAGACGATTATGTCTCTCCACAACTCTCTACAATCAGAAGTGCCATGCATGACGGCGTAGACGATTATGTCTCTCCACAACTCTCTCTACAATCAATGAAGTGCCATGCATGCCGGCGCGTAGACGATTCATGCTCTTTTCACAATTCTACAATCAATGAAGTGCCATGCATGCGGCGTAGACGATTATGTCTCCACAACTCTCTACAATCAATGAAGTGCCATGCATGACGGCGTAGACGATTATGTCTCTCCACAACTCTCTCTACAATCAATGAAGTGCCATGCATGACGGCGTAGACGATTATGTCTCTCCACAACTCTCTCTACAATCAATGAAGTGCCATGCATGCCGGCGTAGACGATTATGTCTCTCCACAACTCTCTCTACAATCAATGAAGTGCCATGCATGCCGGCGTAGACGATTATGTCTCTCCACAACTCTCTCTACAATCAATGAAGTGCCATGCATGCCGGCGTAGACGATTATGTCTCTCCACAACTCTCTCTACAATCAATGAAGTGCCATGCATGCCGGCGTAGACGATTATGTCTCTCCACAACTCTCTCTACAATCAATGAAGTGCCATGCATGCCGGCGTAGACGATTATGTCTCTCCACAACTCTCTCTACAATCAATGAAGTGCCATGCATGCCGGCGTAGACGATTATGTCTCTCCACAACTCTCTCTACAATCAATGAAGTGCCATGCATGACGGCGTAGACGATTATGTCTCTCCACAACTCTCTCTACAATCAATGAAGTGCCATGCATGACGGCGTAGACGATTATGTCTCTCCACAACTCTCTCTACAATCAATGAAGTGCCATGCATGCCGGCGTAGACGATTATGTCTCTCCACAACTCTCTCTACAATCAATGAAGTGCCATGCATGCCGGCGTAGACGATTATGTCTCTCCACAACTCTCTCTACAATCAATGAAGTGCCATGCATGCCGGCGTAGACGATTATGTCTCTCCACAACTCTCTCTACAATCAATGAAGTGCCATGCATGCCGGCGTAGACGATTATGTCTCTCCACAACTTCCTCTACAATCAATGAAGTGCCATGCATGCCGGCGTAGACGATTATGTCTCTCCACAACTCTCTCTACAATCAATGAAGTGCCATGCATGACGGCGTAGACGATTATGTCTCTCCACAACTCTCTCTACAATCAATGAAGTGCCATGCATGCCGGCGTAGACGATTATGTCTCTCCACAACTCTCTACAATCAATGAAGTGCCATGCATGCCGGCGTAACGATTATGTCTCTCCACAACTCTCTCTACAATCAATGAAGTGCCATGCATGCCAGCGTAGACGATTATGTCTCTCCACAACTCTCTCTACAATCAATGAAGTGCCATGCATGCCGGCGTAGACGATTATGTCTCTCCACAACTCTCTCTACAATCAATGAAGTGCCATGCATGCCGGCGTAGACGATTATGTCTCTCCACAACTCTCTCTACAATCAATGAAGTGCCATGCATGCCGGCGTAGACGATTATGTCTCTCCACAACTCTCTCTACAATCAATGAAGTGCCATGCATGCCGGCGTAGACGATTATGTCTCTCCACAACTCTCTCTACAATCAATGAAGTGCCATGCATGACGGCGTAGACGATTATGTCTCTCCACAACTCTCTCTACAATCAATGAAGTGCCATGCATGCCGGCGTAGACGATTATGTCTCTCCACAACTCTCTCTACAATCAATGAAGTGCCATGCATGCCGGCGTAGACGATTATGTCTCTCCACAACTCTCTCTACAATCAATGAAGTGCCATGCATGCCGGCGTAGACGATTATGTCTCTCCACAACTCTCTCTACAATCAATGAAGTGCCATGCATGCCGGCGTAGACGATTATGTCTCTCCACAACTCTCTCTACAATCAATGAAGTGCCATGCATGCCGGCGTAGACGATTATGTCTCTCACACAACTCTCTCTACAATCAATGAAGTGCCATGCATGCCGGCGTAGACGATTATGTCTCTCCACAACTCTCTCTACAATCAATGAAGTGCCATGCATGCCGGCGTAGACGATTATGTCTCTCCACAACTCTCTCTACAATCAATGAAGTGCCATGCATGCCGGCGTAGACGATTATGTCTCTCCACAACTTCTCTCCATACAATCTAGATGATGCCATGACTATAGCCGGCGTAGACGATTATGTCTCTCCACAACTCTCTCTACAATCAATGAAGTGCCATGCATGCCGGCGTAGACGATTATGTCTCTCCACAACTCTCTCTACAATCAATGAAGTGCCATGCATGACGGCGTAGACGATTATGTCTCTCCACAACTCTCTCTACAATCAATGAAGTGCCATGCATGCCGGCGTAGACGATTATGTCTCACCACAACTCTCTCTACAATCAATGAAGTGCCATGCATGCCGGCGTAGACGATTATGTCTCTCCACAACTCTCTCTACAATCAATGAAGTGCCATGCATGCCGGCGTAGACGATTATGTCTCTGCACAACTCTCTCTACAATCAATGAAGTGCCATGCATGCGGCGTAGACGATTATGTCTCTCCACAATCTCTCTACAATCAATGAAGTGCCATGCGGCGTAGACGATTTGTCTCCACTCTCTCCAATAATGAATCCAGCATGGCTAGACGATTATGTCTCTCCACAACTCTCTCTACAATCAATGAAGTGCCATGCATGCCGGCGTAGACGATTATGTCTCTCCACAACTCTCTCTACAATCAATGAAGTGCCATGCATGCCGGCGTAGACGATTATGTCTCTCCACAACTCTCTCTACAATCAATGAAGTGCCATGCATGCCGGCGTAGACGATTATGTCTCTCCACAACTCTCTCTACAATCAATGAAGTGCCATGCATGCCGGCGTAGACGATTATGTCTCTCCACAACTTCTCTACAATCAATGAGGCCATGGAGAAGTTGCTCCCCTCTACTATGCCGCATGCGGCGTAGACGATTATGTCTCTCCACAACTCTCTCTACAATCAATGAAGTGCCATGCATGCCGGCGTAGACGATTATGTCTCTCCACAACTCTCTCTACAATCAATGAAGTGCCATGCATGACGGCGTAGACGATTATGTCTCTCCACAACTCTCTCTACAATCAATGAAGTGCCATGCATGACGGCGTAGACGATTATGTCTCTCCACAACTCTCTCTACAATCAATGAAGTGCCATGCATGCGGCGTAGACGATTATGTCTCTCACAACTTCTCTACAATCAATGAAGTGCCATGCATGACGGCGTAGACGATTATGTCTCTCCACAACTCTCTCTACAATCAATGAAGTGCCATGCATGCCGGCGTAGACGATTATGTCTCTCCACAACTCTCTCTACAATCAATGAAGTGCCATGCATGCCGGCGTAGACGATTATGTCTCTCCACAACTCTCTCTACAATCAATGAAGTGCCATGCATGACGGCGTAGACGATTATGTCTCTCCACAACTCTCTCTACAATCAATGAAGTGCCATGCATGCCGGCGTAGACGATTATGTCTCTCCACAACTCTCTCTACAATCAATGAAGTGCCATGCATGCCGGCGTAGACGATTATGTCTCTCCACAACTCTCTCTACAATCAATGAAGTGCCATGCATGACGGCGTAGACGATTATGTCTCTCCACAACTCTCTCTACAATCAATGAAGTGCCATGCATGCCGGCGTAGACGATTATGTCTCTCCACAACTCTCTCTACAATCAATGAAGTGCCATGCATGCCGGCGTAGACGATTATGTCTCTCCACAACTCTCTCTACAATCAATGAAGTGCCATGCATGCCGGCGTAGACGATTATGTCTCTCCACAACTCTCTCTACAATCAATGAAGTGCCATGCATGCCGGCGTAGACGATTATGTCTCTCCACAACTCTCTCTACAATCAATGAAGTGCCATGCATGCCGGCGTAGACGATTATGTCTCTCCACAACTCTCTCTACAATCAATGAAGTGCCATGCATGCCGGCGTAGACGATTATGTCTCTCCACAACTCTCTCTCTCTCCTTGGTAAAGTTAATTAGTTCTGAAGTGGATCTTTTGTCGAACCACGATGTCAGACCATCCACCATCTTTTCCTTCTGTCTTCCATGATCTCTCCGTCCCTGAATTTCTCTATATTCCCTTCCAAAAGTACAGAAAATATTTGCGATAGTCTGCCATGTTTTCTTTATTCTGGAATCCTTTTTTACACTTCACTAGCATTTTTTTAAACAGCTCCCCCATCCTTCCACACCACTCAATTTAAGTATAATCAAGAAACCGACATCTTGGGTGTATACATTTCTATTCATCAACATTTGAAAGGTTTCAAGCAGCCTCAAGAATGTACTGAACGCAGTCAAGTTTAATCGAATCTATTTGAGTGATATGTTTCCTATGAGAATCTTGTATTAATCTGTTAGATGCTTGATTCTATGACCACGGACGGACACACTACACTTCCTTGTCGCAAGTGTTACATTCTTACAGTCAACTCTTCCTTGTCCCAATTGCTACATTCTTACAGTCAACTCTTCCTTGTCCCAATTGCTACATTCTTACAGTCAAATCTTCCTTGTCCCAAGTGTTACATTCTTACAGTCAACTCTTCCTTGTCCCAAGTATTACATTCTTACAGTCAAATCTTCCTTGTCCCAAGTGTTACATTCTTACAGTCAAATCTTCCTTGTCCCAAGTGTTACATTCTTAATCAATCTTCTTTCCAATGTTACTTTTACAGTCAAATCTTCCTTGTCCCAAGTGTTACATTCTTACAGCAATCTAAATTCATTCCATCTCTCCTTGTCCCAAGTGTTACATTCTTACAGTCAAATCTTCCTTGTCCCAAGTGTTACATTCTTACAGTCAAATCTTCCTTGTCCCAAGTGTTACATTCTTACAGTCAAATCTTCCTTGTCCCAAGTGTTACATTCTTACAGTCAAATCTTCCTTGTCCCAAGTGTTACATTCCTACAGTCAACACTTCCTTGTCCCAATTGTTACATTCCTACAGTAACTCTTCATTGTCGCAAGTGTTACATTCTTACAGTCAACACTTCCTTGATCAAGTGTTTCATTCTTACAGTCAACACTTCCTTGTCCCAAGTGTTACATTCTTACAGTCAACACTTCCTTGTCCCAAGTGTTACATTCTTACAGTCAAATCTTCCTTGTCCCAAGTGTTACATTCTTACAGTCAACACTTCCTTGTCCCAAATGTTACATTCTTACAGTCAACTCTTCCTTGTCCCAAGTGTTACATTCTTACAGTCAAATCTTCCTTGTCCCAAGTGTTACATTCTTACAGTCAACTCTTCCTTGTCGCAAGTGTTACATTCTTACAGTCAACTCTTCCTTGTCCCAAGTGTTACATTCTTACAGTCAACTCTTCCTTGTCGCAAGTGTTACATTCTTACAGTCAACTCTTCCTTGTCCCAAGTGTTACATTCTTACAGTCAACTCTTCCTTGTCGCAAGTGTTACATTCCTACAGTCAACTCTTCCTTGTCCCAATTCTTACATTCTTACAGTCAAATCTTCATTGTCGCAAGTGTTACATTCTTACAGTCAAATCTTCATTGTCGCAAGTGTTACATTCTACAGTCAAATCTTCATGTCCAAGTTTGCACATCAATGAATCTTTGTCACATTTATCTTGTGTGTTCTTCTTGCTGCTACATTTGATTTGATCTAACATCTCATTTATTCTCTCTCTCTCTCTCTCTCTCTCTCTCTCTCTCTATCACATGATAGTTGTATGTAGCTTGTGCTGTCAGATGTTCATTGGATGAACGAGCTATGTGTTTCTTGTTCGTTTCATGTTTAATGTCTGCTACACGAGCATACACATAGACAAACATATGGTTAAGCAAACATACAAGTTATGTCAGGTAAACATGCAGGTAAACACGCAGGTAATGTCTAGTAAACATTTAGGTTATGTCAGGCAAACATGCAAGTAATGTCAGCTTAATATGCAAGTAATGTCAAATAAGTATGCAGGTAATGTCAGGTTAGTATGCAAGTAATGTCAGATAAGTATGCAGGTAATGTCAGGTAAGTATGCAGGTAATGTCAGGTAAGTATGCAGGTAATGTCAGGTAAACATGCAAGTAATGTCAGGTAAACATGCAGGTAATATCAGGTAAGCATGCAGGTAAAATCAAGTAAGCATGCAGCTAATGTTAAGTAAATGGGGAGGTAATGTCAGGTAAACACTCAGGTAATGTCAGGTGAATATGTAGGTAAGCATGCAGGTAAAACTCAGGTAATTTAAGGTAAGCATACAGGCAAACAGTCAAGTAATGTCAGGCAAACATGCAGGTAAACACCCGGGTAATGTCAGGTAAGCATGCAGGTAAATAGTCAGGTAATATGAAGCAAGCATGCAGGTAAACACTCAGGTAATGTCAGGTAGAGATGCAGGTAAACACTCAGGTAATGACATGGCAACTACTATTTATCCATAAAAATAATCAGATTTACAGGAATAATCTCTAACGTATAAAACTAATCTGTGACCGGTTGATCTACCTGACATTTCTCACCAACTGTTGCTAGTTACATCAAATCGAATTCGTCTGCCTGAATGTATGTTGTTATTGCTCATGATCTGGTCTGACTGCTTGCGCAGTCAATCATGGGAAAACCCTCCAATGTTACCACGACGTTCCAGATCAAAGTTTCTCTAACAGCAACAACAAATCATGTTGATTTCATTTCTTATCTCCTGCTATCCTTGTTTATGTTATCATTATTATCTCATTCAGTTGGCAGACCATCCCCAGTCTGTTGTATGATTCTCTCTATCTCATTCAGTTGGCAGACGATCCACAGTCTGTTGTATGATTCTCTCTATCTCTCTCTCTCTCTCTCTCTCTCTCTCTCTCTCTCTCTCTCTATCTCATTCAGTTGGCAGACGATCCCCAGTCTGTTGTATGATTCTCTCTCTCTCTCTCTCTCTCTCTCTCTCTCTCTATCATCGATTCCAGTCTGTCAGATTCCGATTCATTCTACAGTCACAACAAATCTGTGATGTATTCTTCTCTCTCCTCTTTTACTATCTCATCTCTCTATCTCTTCAGTCTCATTCAGTTGGCAGACGATTCCCAGTCTGTTGTATGATTCTCTCTCTCTCTCTCTCTCTCTCTCTATCTCATTCAGTTGGCAGACGATCCACAGTCTGTTGTATGATTCTCTCTCTCTCTCTCTCTCTCTCTCTCTCTCTATCTCATTCAGTTGGCAGACGATTCCCAGTCTGTTGTATGATTCTCTCTCTCTCTCTCTCTCTCTCTCTCTCTCTATCTCATTCAGTTGGCAGACGATCCAGTCTGTTTATGATTCTCTCTCTCTCTCTCTCTCTCTCTCTCTCTCTCTCTCTCTATCTCATTCAGTTGGCAGACGATCCACAGTCTGTTGTATGACTTCTCTCTTCTCATTCAGTTGGCAGACGATCCACAGTCTGTTGTATGATTCTCCTCTCTCTCCTCTCTCTCTCTCTCTATCTCATTCAGTTGGCAGACGATCCACAGTCTGTTGTATGATTCTCTCTCTCTCTCTCTCTCTCTCTCTCTTCTATCTCTTCAGTTGGCAGACGATCCCAGTCTGTTGTGTTCTCTCATCTCATTCAGTTGGCAGACGATTCCCAGTCTGTTGTATGATTTTCTCTCTCTCTCTCTCTCTCTCTCTATCTCTTTCAGTTGGCAGACGATTCCCAGTCTGTTGCAGTTGTTCTCTCTCTCGCTCTTTCTATCTCATCTTTACAACTTTAACAACAGACTGATAGTGATGCCTTTCAACTTTCAACATCATTCGTTTTACATGTTGTCTATGACTAGTTGTCTAAACAATAGATTGGGACTTGATATTATGTGGGACATGATGTTATGTGGGACATGATGTTATGTGGGACATGATCTTATGTGGGACATGATGTTATGTGGGACATGATGTTATGTGGGACATGATATTATGTGGGACATGATGTTATGTGGGACATGATCTTATGTGGGACATGATGGTATGTGGGACATGATCTTATGTGGGACATGATGGTATGTGGGACATGATCTTATGTGGGACATGATGGTATGTGGGACATGATCTTATGTGGGACATGATGTTATGTGGGACATGATGTTATGTGGGACATGATGGTATTTGGGACATGATATTATGTGGGACATGATGCTAAGTGGCACATGATGCTAAGTGGGACATGATGCTATGTTGGAACTGATGCTACGTGGGACATGTTGCTATGTTGGAACTGATGCTAAGTGGGACATGATGCTATGTTGGAACTGATGCTACGTGGGACATGTTGCTATTGTGGAACAAATGATTGCATTGATGTTGGACTTTTCGCAAACAGTAAAGTAGATAACAGACTGAGCTAGCGATCCCGTTTGGTAGAAATGTCGGCATTTGAGGATAGCTTGGGATTGTAAATGTCGGTGAGGAGCACACCGCACGTAGCTGGGCTACAGGTAATCCTGTCGGTCTGGAGCACATGGCACGTAGTTGGACTACAGGTAATCCTGTCGGTGAGGAGCACATGGCACGTAGTTGGACTACAGGTAATCCTGTCAGTGAGGAGCACATGGCACGTAGTTGGACTACAGGTAATTCGGATTCTTTCTTTTTCTTCACCATTGAAGTCCCAACGGAGCACAGGTCTTCAACAAACTTCTTCAAGTTTTTCCTCTCTCTTGCCATCCCTTCCAATTCTTTCCATTTTTTACCTATCCTTTTTATATCAGTCTCCAGCTCTCTTCTCCAGGTCTGTCTAGGCCTTCCCCTACTCCTCTTTCCTGCGGGTTCCAAAACAATGCCTGTCTTGCAATGCTTCCGGTCGGTCTTCTCAGTGTATGTCCTTCCTATCCATCGCCAGCGTCTCTTCCTGAGCTCTCTCTCCACTGGTATCTGCTTTGTTCTCTCCTGAGTTCCTCGTTTGTAATCTTATCACACCATCTCAATCCCTCTATCCAACGTAAACATCTATTTACGAAGGTCTGCAGTTTTCTGATAGTTTCCTTTGTTGTCTTCCATGTTTCGAGCCATAGAACAGCACTGACTTCACATTTGATTGAAAGATTCTCAGCGTCGTGTTTGTTTTGATCTCCTTTGACTTCCATATCTTACTCAATGCAATAAAGTTTCCCTTGCTTTTTGTATTCTTATCTTGACATCTTTGTTTGTTCCTCTTTCTGTGTCTATGTTGCTTCCAAGGTATGTATATGATTCTACATCTTGTAGAGTTGTTTCCTCCAGCATAATCTGGTTTACATTTACTGCATTTATTCTCACGACCTTGGTCTTTCCCCTGTGTATTTTCAAACCTAGTTGTTGAAACTTATTATTTAGGGTATTCATTTTATCTTTAATCTGTGCGTGATTGTGGGACAGATCGTCTGCAAAATCGTCTGCCAGATCGTCTGCAACATCCAGGTCTTCTAGTTATTTCATAAGTGGCAATTGTATTCCCAATCTGTTATCTGTTGTTGTTGATTTCATGATCCAATCTATGGCCAGCAAGAACAGGAATTGTGATAACAGACATCCCTGTCTCACCCCTGTTCTTATCTCAAAGGATTCCGTCAATTGACCCTCATGTATGACTGTATTTCATTCCTTCATACGTTTTTTATTAGGTTTACAATATTGGGTGGAACTCCATCAATCAAGTGCCATGCCTGCCGGCGTAGGCGATCATGTCTCTCCACAACTCGCTTTGCTTGGTGCATGTAATCAGTTCTGACGTCGATATTTTGTCGAACCATGATGTCAGGCCATCCAACATCTTCTCCCTCTGTCTTCTACGATCTTTCCTTCCCTGAATTTTACCTGTAGTCACCAAATGTTCTAAACCTTCTCTTCGCATTATATGCCCGAAGAACCTTGATTGTCGGATTCTTATTCTTTTGATAAGGTTTCTTTGTGTGCAGACCAAATTTAAAACCTCCACGTTTGTTTTCTTTGCTGTCCATGGAATTCTCAACATTCTTCTGTAAAACCACATCTCTGTGGCTTCCAATGATCGTATTGATTGTTTGTTCAGTGTCCATGATTCGCTGCCATACATAAGAATTGGTTCAATATAGCATTGGAGTACTCGTTTTCGCAGTGTCATTGGTAGTGAGTTCACGCATAGTGTGTTCTTCATTTTCATAAAAGCTGCTTTCGCTTGAGCTATTCTACTTCTAATCTCTGTTGTACATCTTCCATCTGATGTTAAGAATGTTCCTAGATACTTGAATCGATGGACTTGTTTCAGTGTTGTGTTATTTATTTTGATATTGCATGTTGGTGTTTCTTGATTCTTGGAGACAACCATAACCTCTGTTTTCTTTATATTCATGCTTAATCCTTTCTTTTCACTTTCTCTCACTAGTATGTCTATCAAGTCTTGCAGATCGTGTTCATTTGTAGCCATGAGAATTGTGCCATCAGCGTACGCCTTTTCATAGTCCACAAAACCTATGTATAGTGGTGAGTTCCACTCTAAGCTTTGCTCTACTATAATGTGCAGTGTAATGTAATGTGTAATGTGTAGTGTAGCTATCTGGTCTGTGCAGGATCTATTCTTGCGAAACCCTGTCTGTTCTTCTCTCAGTTGTTTATCTATGGCCTCCTTAAGTCTATCGAGTATAATCACGTTTAGTATTTTGCCTGGCACTGATAAATCCGGATTCTTTACGTGGGCATTTTGTTTTCTTTGCTCTGAATGCAAGCCTAGTCAGAGTGCCTAATATGGCACCTCTGAATGATTTTTTTCGTGAAAGCTTGCTTTTATTATCATCAGTGTCCTTCGTCGTTTAGGCGAGCCTTATTCCAACTTATGATGTAACTGTAATTTAGATGCTCTAGTTAAGTATTCAAGGGTCTGTTGTAGTCCAACCATGCACCGTGCCCACACCGTGCACACACCGTGCACACACCGTGCACACACCGTGCACACACCGACACGTTGTTTTGTTCCCAAGTTGAATCTCGGAATTGCACGGTCCATGGTTACAAGCATAGTGTGTTCTCAGTTGGATCTCGAATTAACACGGTCCATGGTTACAAGCATAGCGTGTTCTCAAGTTGAATCCCGGAATTAACACGGCCCATGGTTACAAGCATAGCGTGTTCTCAAGTTGAATCCGGAATTAAAGGCCCATGGTGTGTTATAGCGTGTTCTCAGTTGAATCCGAATTCGGCCCATGGTGTGTTATAGCGTGTTCTCAAGTTGAATCCCGGAATTAACACGGCCCATGGTTACAAGCATAGTGTGTTCTCAAGTTGGATCTCGGAATTAACACGGCCCATGGTTACAAGCATAGCGTGTTCTCAAGTTGAATCCCGGAATTAACACGGCCCATGGTGTGTTATAGCGTGTTCTCAAGTTGAATCCCGGAATTAACACGGCCCATGGTTACAAGCATAGTGTGTTCTCAAGTTGGATCTCGGAATTAACACGGCCCATGGTTACAAGCATAGCGTGTTCTCAAGTTGAATCCCGGAATTAACACGGCCCATGGTTACAAGCATAGCGTGTTCTCAAGTTGAATCCCGGAATTAACACGGCCCATGGTTACAAGCATAGCGTGTTCTCAAGTTGAATCCGGAATTACACGGCCCATGGTTACAAGCATAGCGTGTTCTCAAGTTGAATCCGGAATTAACACGGCCCATGGTGTGTATAGCGTGTTCTCAGTTGAATCCGGAATTAACACGGCCCATGGTGTGTTATAGCGTGTTCTCAAGTTGAATCCCGGAATTAACACGGCCCATGGTTACAAGCATAGTGTGTTCTCAAATTGAATCTCGAATTAACAGCCATGGTTACAAGCATAGCGTGTTCTCAAGTTGAATCCCGGAATTAACACGGCCCATGGTGTGTTATAGCGTGTTCTCAAGTTGAATCCCGGAATTAACACAGCCCATGGTGTGTTATAGAGTGTTCTCGACATAGCTATCAGCGCCTTCACTTGGGAGATCTAAATGACAAATCCTCGAGTCGGAGTAAGACTCGCTTGAATAACAAGAAACACTTGTCATAAGGATAGCAATCATTCACGCAAACATTAGTCAGTGGTGACATGTTAGTCCCACTGACTACGCTTGAATTCATAGCTGGCAACAAACGAACAAACAAACGAAGAAATAAAAATAAATAAATAAAAATGACAACCACTTTAACTGTGAACTTTTTGTTCTGTGAACTTTCAGAAGGAAAGAGACTACACGACAGACCAATGCTCAGATATAAGGATGTCTGCAAGGCTTCAATGAAGAACTTTTGCTATTAGTCCCAACAAATGTAAAAAAGACTAGCTGATGACCGAGTTATATGGAAAACAACATTACGCAAAGATGCACAATTTTATTAATGAACCTTTGGGATTAGCTGAAAGACAAGAGAGACAAGCGCAAACTCAGATGTTGTCACAGTAAAACACTTGTCAATTGACCATCTTTAAAGAGGAAAAATAACATATACATATATAGATGGATGTTATAAAGAAAGAAGACCGACTTGACGACACGTCGAACTATATCAAGGAAAGAAATACATACCCATCTTGTAATTGCGTTTCAGGGATTTCTATAATCTGCCATCTGTAACTAGTAGTTTGTCCATTTCCTCTACATTGGTCACATCTGGGACGCGTGGCCAAGACCAGGTTAACCGGAGTGCTGATGATAGCTTTGAAGTTCAGTTGACATCGTGGTCCCGTAGCGGAGTGACAGCTAAGGTAGAGAGTTCGATACTCGCTAGACTGTCCGTCATCGTAGGCGGCAAACACATAGTGACCTGAGGATCAGAGTCAATGACAGGTGAGGTCAATCACAGATAATGCTTGAAGTTTCTAATCAAGGCAAGGTTATACTAGGTGAGACTAGCACAGGTAATGCTTGAACTTTCTAATCAAGGCAAGATCAACAAATAAACAGATACAGGTACGTATTAAGAGCTTCCGAAAAAACAAATAGACAAACACGGGACTCGAACCACTTCCCTAGTCCTTACGACAACAATCGCCTAGCCTAGCAATACGAGCGTCCTTACGTACACAACCAATGAGCCATTCTAAAAAATGACTCACGGGGAGTGTCTTTCTCAGACGCTTGTTATTACCAGACACAGAAACAATCAGGTAGGGTTCGTTAATAGTGTTTGCACAGGCACATGCTATAAGCTTGTTGTGCCTGTATATATTAGAGACGAGACAATATTATACATACACACATGTATACACATATAACAAACATGTATACATCATTCAAAGTAGCTTCAAATTTATTCTAAGATGAGCACAAGGAGTTTTTTTACAAGAACCCCAGAGGAAGCAACGTAAGTAACGAATATGATCAACAAATAAACAGATACAGGTATTAAGAGCTTCCGAAAAAAACAAATAGACACACACGGGACTCGAACCACTTACCCTAGTCCTTACGATATATATTGTGTCTCGGTATGATATTGTCTCGTCTCTAATATATACAGGCACAACAAGCTTATAGCATGTGCCTGTGCAAACACTATTAACGAACCCTACCTGATTGTTTCTGTGTCTGGTAATAACAAGCGTCTGAGAAAGACACTCCCCGTGAGTCATTTTTTAGAATGGCTCATTGGTTGTGTACGTAAGGACGCTCGATTGCTAGGCTAGGCGATTGGTGTCTGGACTAGGGTAAGTGGCTCGAGTCCCGTGTTTGTCTATTTGTTTTCGAAGCTCTTAATACGTACCTGTATCTGTTTATTTGTTGATCATATTCGTTACTTCCGTTGCTTCCTCTGGGGTTCTTGTAAGAAAACTCCTTGTGCTCATAATCAAGGCAAGGTAATACTAGGTGATAGACTAGGTACAGGTAGATGCTGTGAAGTTTCTAATCAAGGCAAGGTTATTTCTAGGTGATTCTAATACAGGTAATGCTTGAAGTTTCTAATCAAGGCAAGGTTATACTAGGTGATACTAGTACAGGTAATGCTTGAAGTTTCTAATCAAGGCAAGGTTATACTAGGTGATACTAGTACAGGTAATGCTTGAAGTTTCTAATCAGGCAAGGTAATATAGGGATACTAGTACAGGTAATGCTTGAAGTTTCTAATCAAGGCAAGGTTATACTAGGTGAGACTAGTACAGGTAATGCTTCTGAAGTTTCTAATTCAAGGCAAGGTTATACTAAGGATTGAGACAAATGTACAGGTAATGCTTGAAGTTTCTAATCAAGGCAAGGTAATACTAAGGTGATACTAATAGCAGGTAATGACTTGAAGTTTCTAATCAAGGCAAGGTTATACTTGGTGAGACTAGTACAGGTAATGCTTGAAGTTTCTAATCAAGGCAAGGTAATACTAGGTGATACTAGTACAGGTAATGCTTGAAGTTTCTAATCAAGGCAAGGTAATACTAGGTGAGACTAGTACAGGTAATGCTTGAAGTTTCTAATCAAAGCAAGGTTATACTAGGTGAGACTAGTACAGGTAATGCTTGAAGTTTCTAATCAAGGCAAGGTAATACTAGGTGAGACTAGCACAGGTAATGCTTGAAGTTTCTAATCAAGGCAAGGTAATACTAGGTGAGACTAGCACATATAAATCGTGAATAGTTTAGGTAATTCCAGGCACATTTCTGAAACTAGGGTAGCAAAATATTATATATTTCCAAATTAAAACGTAACCAAATGTAACGTGACCAAATGTAAAATGGCAACATATAAGGTGGGTCTTATATCAAAATGAAGATAGAACAGAACAGATAAGATATTAAATGTCCTAGATGTCTACAAACAAATGATGACAGAACAGATAAGATATTAAATGTCTGATGTCTACAAACAAATGATGACAGAACAGATGAGATGAAGAGTATAATTAGAAAGATACCTTGGTCAGTTCCTAGTGTGGTATCAACTCGTGGTAGACCAGGTGAGAACAGATGCTGTCCAGCTTGTACTCGATAGAAAGTTTTATCATGATCAGATTTCCAATCCAAGTTGCTATCCTCCTCAAAGTTGTAAATAATGATGGATGTGTCAGTGACAACAACAAACAGTGATGTTGTTATAACAACTGTCAACCACTGCCAGAATTGATGAGTTGTATGTTTGATCTGCGACGTATGACCTGGTAATCCTATCATCGTTACATCCGTATCTCTCATCTCTGGTACCTCATCATCTCCTCCGCATAAACTTCACTTATCTAGTCAGTGTATGTGTGTGAGTATACATAAACTTCACTTATCTAGTCAGTGTATGTGTGTGTGTGTGTGTATACATAAACTTCACTTATCTAGTCAGTGTATGTGTGTGTGTATACATAAACTTCACTTATCTAGTCAGTGTATGTGTGTGTTATGTGTGTATTTTTTATACATAAACTTCACTTATTTAGTCAGTGTATGTGTGTGTGTGTATACATAAACTTCACTTATCTAGTCAGTGTATGTGTGTGTGTGTATACATAAACTTCACTTATCTAGTCAGTGTATGTGTCTGTGTGTATGTGTGTGTCTATACATAAACTTCACTTATCTAGTCAGTGTATGTGTCTGTGTGTATGTGTGGTTTACATTTTAACATAATATCTAGTATATAATGTGTGTGTGTTGATATAGGGGCTGATGTGAATCAAGTGTTTACATTTTAACTATAATATCAACTTGTAATATCAACGTGTTGTTGCTGATGTTGTAATATCAACGTGTTGTTGCTGATGTTGTAATATCAACGTGTTGTTGCTGATGTTGTAATATCAACGTGTTGTTGCTGTTGTTGAGATATCAGTTAGTAGGCGCAATATTTCTATAAATAGTTCAATCTCCGACAGAGACATCTACTAAACCCAATCTCCGACAGGAACTTGGACAAAAACCCAATCATTCGCTGACACGTAAATGTGAATGGCTGGCTGACAGTTAAGCTGTAATTAACCAACAGTTTGTGACTTGACTGACATGAACTTTATCTTCTGGTGTCTTACATTAATATCAGATCAGACATTGCCATCCAATCTTAGTTATCAGTTTCTCTTGTGGTTAAATCATCAACCACTATCATGTGCAATATATTATTCATATCGCCAGGAATATTGAGTCAATGTGGATGTTGACTAGAAATTCAGATCTCTATAGAACAGATGAATTATGCATCATTATGTCTGGTCAGTTTTTGTTAACATCTGAAATAGAAAGAGGAGAGAAGTTAGGTAATGTCTGGTCAGTTTTTGTTAACACCTGAAATAGAAAGAGGAGAGAAGTTAGGTAATGTCTGGTCAGTTTTTGTTAACACCTGAAATAGAAAGAGGAGAGAAGTTAGGTTATGTCTGGTTTAATTGATTCTAAGTTTAAAGTAGTGGAGTTTATAGTAGTGGAGATTAGGTTTATACTAGTGGATATTAGGTTTATACTAGTGGATATTAGGTTTATACTAGTGGATATTAGGTTTATACTAGTGGATATTAGGTTTATACTAGTGGATATTAGGTTTATACTAGTGGATATTAGGTTTATACTAGTAGATATTAGGTTTATACTAGTGATTATTAGGTTTATACTAGTGGTTATTAGGTTTATACTAGTGGATATTAGGTTTATACTAGTGGATATTAGGTTTATACTAGTGGATATTAGGTTTATATTAGTGGATATTAGGTTTATATTAGTGGATATTAGGTTTATACTAGTGGATATTAGGTTTATACTAGTGGATATTAGGTTTATACTAGTGGATATTAGGTTTATACTAGTGGATATTAGGTTTATACTAGTGGATATTAGGTTTATACTAGTGGATATTAGGTTTATACTAGTGGATATTAGGTTTATACTAGTGGATATTAGGTTTATATTAGTGGATATTAGGTTTATAAAAGTGGATATTAGGTTTATACTAGTGGATATTAGGTTTATACTAGTGGATATTAGGTTTATACTAGTGGATATAGGTAATAGAATAGTAGATAGTGAATTAGGTTTATACAGTGGATATAGGTTATACTAGGGGATATTAGATAAGTAGATAAGAAGAAAGTAGATAGGAAGAAAGTAGATAGAAGACGTAGAGGAGAAGACAAGTAGATGGAAGAAGACAAGTAGAGAGAGACAAGTAGGAAGAAGACAAGTAGATGAAGACAAGTAGATGAAGAGACAAGTAGAGGAAGAAGACAAGTGATGAGAAGACAAGTAGATGAAGAAGACAAGTAGATGAAGAAGACAAGTAGATGAAGAAGACAAGTAGATGAAGAAGACAAGTAGATGAAGAAGACAAGTAGATGAAGAAGACAAGTAGAGGAAGAAGACAAGTAGATGAAGAAGACAAGTAGAGAAGAGCAGTGAGGAAAAGACAAGTAGAAGAAGACAAGTAGAGGAAGAAGACAAGTAGATGAAGAACAAGTAGATGAAGAAGACAAGTAGAGTGAAAGACAAGTGAATGAAGAGGACAAGTAGAGGAAGAAGACAATAGAGGAAAGATAGAAGTAGATGAAGAAGACAAGTAGATGAAGGAAGACAAGTAGATGAAGGACAAGTAGATGAAGGATAGATAAGTAGATGAAGAAGACAAGTAGATGAAGAAGCAAGTAGTGAAGAAGACAAGTAGAGTGAAGAAGACAGTAGGAAGAAGACAAGTAGTGGAATAGGATAGACAGTGGACATAGTAAGCTAGTGAAGACTAAGTATACAGTGAAAGGAACAGTGAATGAAGAAGACAGAGTAGGATAAGAAGACAGAAGTAGATGGAAAGGATAAGTAGATGAAAAGACAAGTAGAGGAATTGAAGATACAGTGATAGAGGAAGACAGTGAAAGGTTAGTAGGGATAGAAGATAAGTAGATGGAAGAAGACAAGTAGATGAGAATAGACAAGTAATGTAGGAGAAGACAAGTAGATGAAGAAGACAAGTAGATAGAGATGAAGAAGACAAGTAGATGAAGAAGACAAGTAGATGAAGAAGACAAGTAGATGAAGAAGACAAGTAGAGGAAGAAGACAAGTAGATGAAGAAGACAAGTAGATGAAGAAGACAAGTAGATGAAGAAGACAAGTAGAGGAAGAAGACAAGTAGAGGAAGAAGACAAGTAGAGGAAGAAGACAAGTAGAGGAAGAAGACAAGTAGATGAAGAAGACAAATACAAGACGATAAGAACAAGACAAGTAGAAGATAAATAGAGGAAGAAGACAAGTAGATGAACAAGACAAGAATACGACAAGCAGATGAAGACGATAAGAACAAGACAAGTAGATGAGACAAAGAACAAGACAGAATACGACAAGCAGATGAAGACGATAAGAACAAGACAAGCAGATGAAGACGATAAGAACAAGACAAGAATACGACAAGCAGATGAAGACGATAAGAACAAGACAAGCAGATGAACAAGACAAGAATACGACAAGCAGATGAAGACGATAAGAACAAGACAAGCAGATGAAGACGATAAGAACAAGACAAGCAGATGAAGACGATAAGAACAAGACAAGAATACGACAAGCAGATGAAGACGATAAGAATAAGACAAGTGGATGAACAAGACAAGAATAAGACAAGCAGATGAAGACGATAAGAACAAGACAAGTGGATGAAGAAGACAAGAACAAGAGAAATAGATGAAGAAGACAAATACAAGACAAGTAGATGAAGACGATAAATACAAGACAAGTAGATGAAGAAAACAAGAAGAGAAAGTAGACAAAGTGGAAGAATACAAATAAATAGATGTAACAAACATGAAGATAGAAGTAATGATACAATCTTGAACACGAAAAATATATACATGAAAATGAACAAACAAATCAAGAAAAAGAAACAGAAAATGAGAAATAAGAAAAAGAAACAGACAGAAAATAAGAAATAAGAAAAAAAAAGACAGAAAATGAGAAATAAGAAAAAGAAAATAAAGGTGTTGTCAATTTATAACATAAACTAAAGAAAATGAGAAAAGAAAGGGAAAAGGTTGTACCAAGATAAAAAAATGAGGAAGAGAAATATGTGTTTCAATAGATAAATATATGCCTACAAGTAGCAGAAACATTAAGGAGCAAAAGAAAACGAAAAGACAGAATGAAGAGAAAAATGAAGTTGAAGAAAAGAAAGAATACCAGAAAGAGAAAAGAAAATCTAATGAGAAGAAACGTAACACAAGGAGAAAACTAAAAGATTGCATGCAACATGTGGCCACAGATCTAACATTAGTAAGAAAGATGAAGACATCATATATTTATAAATAACACCTGTTAATTTACCTAGGCAACAGGTAAATCTATACCTGTTCAGTTCGATATGTTACACACAGGTTTCATGTTATGATGTTGATACAGCAGGTATCGAGGAGGGGAGAAGGGAAGGGGGTTTCAGTTCAGGTGTGTCAGAGGTATGTGTCTGTGTGTATTGCGTCAATATCCTAGCACGTACATGTAAACAGATGGGAGGGTGTGTGGGGGTGGGGAGGTATGGGGTGGGGGGGACATACGTGTTTCTGTACATGAGTACGTGTAAGTTAGAAAGAAGATACACGATTGTGCAGTGGGTAGTACCCTAGCTACGTAGGCGAGCGTAGATCAGAAAACTAAAACTAAACATTAAAATACATCAAATGGCGATCAGGCATGATTTTATATTCATTCTTCCATGAATTTATTATGTTACGTTGGTGTTAGATAAAGAGAGAGAGAAAGAGAGGGTGATATAGAGGGAGAGAAGAGAGAAAGGGTGAAAGAAAGAGAGGTAGGAAGGGAAAGTGAGGGGAAGGAGTGAGGAGAGAGGGGAGAAGAAAGAGGGGAGTGGAGAGATATCTTGAAAGATATTTATTTCTACAAATGTATCTAACTAAACGTAAATATTCATGCAGTATGATTGTTTGTTGGTCAGTGAGAGATTATTTGTGACTTTTCAACCCTGAGTGTTGTCAAAGTAACCCAACTCTGACCAGATCAAGCAACATAAGACAGCCCAGTGTGCTGTCAACATAACCCAACTCTGACCAGATCAAGCAACATAAGACAGCCCAGTGTGCTGTCAACATAACCCAACTCTGACCAGATCAAGCAACATAAGACAGCCCAGTGTGCTGTCAACATAACCCAACTCTGACCAGATCAAGCAACATAAGACTGCCCAGTGTGCTGTCAAAGTAACCCAACTCTGACTAGATCAAGCAACATAAGACAGCCCAGTGTGCTGTCAAAGTAACTAACTCTGACCAGATCAAGTAACATAAGACTGCCCAGTGTGCTGTCAAAGTAACCCAACTCTGACCAGATCAAGCAACATAAGACAGCCCAGTGTGCTGTCAACATAACCCAACCATGACCAGATCAAGCAACATAAGACAGACCAGTGTGCTGTCAACATAACCCAACACTGACCAGATCAAGCAACATAAGACAGCCCAGTGTGCTGTCAAAGTAACCCAACTCTGACCAGATCAAGCAACATAAGACAGCCCAGTGTGCTGTCAACGTAACCCAACACTGACCAGATCAAGTAACATAAGACTGCCCAGTGAGCTGTCAAAGTAACCCAACCATGACCAGCAGATCAAGCAACATTAGACTGCATAAATTTAAATGTATATATTAGTACACTACAGGGATGCCATCTACCCATCCTTCTCTATCTGGCTTGTCGCCACATATATATTGTGAGATAAAACAATACAAGAGAAGATATACTGAGAGAAGTGTTGACCCATATATATTGTGAAATGAAACAATACAAGAGAAGATATACTTAGAGAAGGGTTGACCCATATATATTGTGAAATGAAACAATACAGAGAAGATATACTGAGAGAAGTTGACCCATCATATATTGTGAAATGAAACAATACAAGAGAAGATATACTGAGAGAAGTGTTGACCCATATATATTGTGAAATGAAACAATACAAGAGAAGATATACTGAGAGAAGTGTTGACCCATATATATTGTGAAATAAAACAATACAAGAGAAGATATACTGAGAGAAGTGTCGCCACATATATATTGTGAAATGAAACAATACAAGAGAAGATATACTGAGAGAAGTGTCGCCACATATCTATTGTGAAATGAAACAATACAAGAGAAGATATACTGAGAAAGGTTGACCCATATATATTGTGAAATGAAACAATACAAGAGAAGATATACTGAGAGAAGTGTTGACCCATATATATTGTGAAATGAAACAATACAAGAGAAGATATACTGAGAAAGTGTTGACCATATATATTGTGAAATGAAACAATACAAGAGAAGATATACTAAGAGAAGTGTCGCATCATATAAATTGTGAAATTAAACAATACAAGAGAAGATATACTGAGAGAAGTGTCGCCACATATATATTGTGAAATGAAACAATACAAGAGAAGATATACTGAGAGAAGTGTCGCCACATATATATTGTGAAATGAAACAATACAAGAGAAGATATACTGAGAGAAGTGTCGCCACATATATATTGTGAGATAAAACAATGCAAGAGAAGATATACTGAGAGAAGTGTCGCCACATATATATTGTGAGATAAAACAATACAAGAGAAGATATACTGAGAGAAGTGTCGCCAGATATATATTGTGAAATGAAACAATACAAGAGAAGATATACTGAGAGAAGTGTTGACCAATATATATTGTGAGATAAAACAATACAAGAGAAGATATACTGAGAGAAGTGTTGACCAATATATATTGTGAGATAAAACAATACAAGAGAAGATATACTGAGAGAAGTGTTGACCCATATATATTGTGAGATAAAACAATACAAGAGAAGATATACTGAGAGAAGTGTTGACCAATATATATTGTGAGATAAAACAATGCAAGAGAAGATATACTGAGAGAAGTGTTGACCCATATATATTGTGAAATGAAACAATACAAGAGAAGATATACTGAGAGAAGTGTTGATCCATATATATTGTGAAATGAAACAATACCAGAGAAGATATACTGAGAGAAGTGTCGCCACATATATATTGTGAAATGAAACAATACAAGAGAAGATATACTGAGAGAAGTGTTGATCCATATATATTGTGAAATGAAACAATACCAGAGAAGATATACTTAGAGGACAATGGACAATCAATATCCTTGACACTGGAACACTGGTAGAATATGCAAATGATATCTCACTGCTGGCCATGTTCTATGAACATAATCAAGATTACACACACAGACTGCACAGTTACAGCCAACAAGTTGGTGAACATAAATCTTCAGACGAAGAAAGTTATAATGCTAAATTGAAGCAAAACTAGACCAATAGAAATATATTAGCCAAAGCTAGGATCTAACAAAGAAAGAAATATATTCATGAACAGAATAGAATCAACATAAACATATAGAAATAGAATAGTAATAGTAGCAGCAACAGATGAAGCTGGCGGATATAGTGCATATCAATCAAATAAGAAATCAAGCTCAGATTGCTTTTGTAAACTTGGGTAATCCCTGTCAAGCTGGGATATAGAGATATATAATCATCTTGCAGAATTGTGTAGTAAGTTCGAGATAATCCCTGTCAAGCTGGGATAAAGATATATAATCATCTTGCAGAATTGTGTAGTAAGTTTGGGATAATCCCTGTCAAGCTGGGATGAATAGAAAATCGTGGCATATCTTAAAGGACGTAGCCAACAACAACAGTAAACGAGACGTTGATTTTCTAGGCACCACTTATACGTTCAGTGGTTTGTCATTGCTCTCTGAATGGTAAGGTCTATTTTTACCTTTTGTAAACATTCCACGGAAACCAATTTTCTTCCAAACGTGCCCACTGCGGGATTTGAACCAGGTACACCTGGGTTTGTGATCGAGCTGACTACCGATTGAGCTACAAACGCTCAAGCTGGGATAGAGAAATATAATCATCCTGGAGAACTGTGTAGCATGTTGGGGAGAATCCCTGTCAAGCTGGGATAGATATATAGTCATCCGGGAGAATTGTGTAGTATGTTCGTGAAAACTGTGTTTACTGACGTGACTGAAGTGAGTGTTCATATAAACGTGATCACCATGCTTGCACACACAAACGTGACCACAGCGTGTGTACATATAGACGTGACAATAATGCGTGTACATATAGACGTGACAAACACGCTTGAACATATAACAGCAACCACAATGATTGCACATACAGAAGTGAGAACAATGCTTGTAAATATAGACGTGGTCACCATGCTTGAAAATATAAAGGTGACCACCGCGCTTGTAAATATAGACTTGATACTATTGCTTGTGCATATAGACGTGACCACATCACGTGCACGTATAGACGTGATAACAATGCTTGTGTACATAGACGCGGTCATCACGTGTTTACATACAAACGTGACAACATTGATTGTGCATATAGACGTGACAACAAAGCTTGTACATATAGCCGTATCGACCCATGTGTGTAAATATAAGCGTGACAAGAGTGTCGCGTGTTGTGTGTGTGTGTGTGTGTGTGTGTGTATGTGCGTGTATATAGACGTGACAATCATGAGTGCAAACAATAAAACGTGAAAAAATGATTATACCTATAGACATTATCATCATGCGCACGTAAGAGTGTGACGAAATTGTTTGTACAAATATAAACGTGTCTATCATGCTTGCCTACATATGAGTGGCCACCATGTTGATATAGACGACCATCATGCTTGAACATATAGACGTGACCATCATACTTGTACATTTCCGATTAAGAAACACGTTAGTTTCAGCTCTTTGGCTCAGTGTCATAGACATCGTGACCTTCAGTTCGGCCACGAACAACGTAAATCTTAGAACATGTGGCTTTTCTGCCAGCGTGAATCAAATTTACTCACGGGTCTTGTCCCCGTCGTCCAACGCCTAAGACACGCTGCGCAGGCGGGCCGTTCTGACATATAGACGGACCATATGCTTCTACTTAGAGACGTGACCACCATGCTTAGGCAAAAAACGAGACCATAGACGTACTGTTGTTCTGACATACGATGACTGTTGTAGCTTGTACGTTCTAGACGATACCATGTCTTATTTATAAATGTGACATGCTATATATATAATATAATATACAAGACTGTCGTATAACAATAAACGTGACTTGAAATAACCTATTGTATTTAATTCTGAAAGATATGAGAATTAATGAAAAGATATGAAAAGAAGAGAAAGAGAAAGAAGAAAGAAATGAAAAGAAATGAGAAAGAAATGAGAAAGAAATGAGAAAGATATGAGAAAGATATGAGAAAGAAATGAGAAAGATATAGAAAGATAGAAGATATAAAGATATGAGAAAGAAATGAGAAAGAAATGAGAAAGATATTAGAAAGATATGAGAAAGATATGAGAAAGATATGAAAGATATGAGAAAGATATGAGAAAGATATGAGAAAGATAAGAGAAAGATATGAGAAAGATATGAGAAAGATATGAGAAGATTAGAAAGAAATGAGAAGATATAGAAAATATGAAGAATGAGAAGATATGAGAAAGATATGAGAAAGAAAGAAGTATGAGAAAATATGAGAAAGATATTAGAAAATATGAGAAAGATATGAGAAATATGAAAGAATGAGAAAGATATGAGAAAGATATGAAAAGATGAGAAAGAAAGGAGACAGAAATGAGAAAGATATGAAAGATATGAAAGATATGAGAAAGATATGAGAAAGAATGAGAAGATATGAGAAGATATTAGAAAAATATGAGAAAGATATGAGAAAGATATGAGAAAGATATGAAAGATAGAAAGATATGAGAAAGATAGAGAAAGATATGAAAGATTAAAAATATGAGAAAATATGAGAAGATATGAGAAGTTATGAGAAAGATATGAGAAAGATATGAGAAAGAAAGGAGACCGAAATGAGAAAGATATGAGAAAGATATGAGAAAGATATGAGAAAGATATGAGAAAGATATGAGAAAAATATGAGAAAAATATGAGAATAATATGAGAAAGATATGAGAAAGATATGAGAAAGATATGAGAAAGATATGAGAAAGATTTGAGAAAGATATGAGAAAGATATGAGAAAGATATGAGAAAGATATGAGAAAGATATGAGAAAGATATGAGAAAGATATGAAAAAGATATCAGAAAGAAAGGAGACCGAAATGAGAAAGATATGAAAAAGATATGAGAAAGAAAGGAGACCGAAATGAGAAAGAAATGAGAAAGATATGAGAAAGAAATGAGAAAGATATGAGAACGAAATGAGAAAGATATGAGAAAAATATGAGAAAGATATGAGAAAGATATGAGAAAGATATGAGAAAAAAATGAGAAAGATATGAGAAAGATTTGAGAAAGAAATGAAAACGAAATGAGAAAGAAATGGGAAAGAAATGAGAAAGATTTTAGAAAGAAATGAGGAGGAAATGAGATAGAAATGAGAAAGATATCCCACACAAAAGTCTACTTCACATTTCGCAAGACATGTCAAGATTTGCACGTGCTCTGTTAGCAATTCCCCAAGTATCGCCATCTTCTAACATAAATTTGATCGCCTCCACAGTTTATGAACGGAAACAGTTCCTCGCCTTGCTGCTTAATTGTGGACGGAAACAGTTCATCGCCTTGCCGTTTAATGCACTCGTTGAGGACAAGATAAAAATTGAACTGTAAATTGAGTTCTATTCAACACGAGTAGATTAATGAACCGGCTCTTATTCAGAAGAGAAATGTACATATATATGTTGTGGTGCGAGTGATTGAATAAATTTATCAATAGAATCATAGATAAACAAATTATAACTAACGATGTTGTGGTATGTTCAGCTGAGCGTCAGCTTAGTCAAGCTCACTTCCCGTCACTGTCGATTTTACAGTCCTTTCTTTCTTTCAAATCCTGTTTTGACTCACAGCGTCAGGATAACAAAAGATTTATAGAACGGACTTTTGTATGCGTTTCATAAACAGTGTTTCCAGTCGCTCTGTTATCATAAACAGTGTTTCCAGTCGCTCTGTTATCATAAACAGTGTTTCCAGTCGCTCTGTTATCATAAACAGTGTTTCCAGTCGCTCTGTTATCATAAACAGTGTTTCCAGTCGCTCTGTTATCATAAACAGTGTTTCCAGTCGCTCTGTTATCATAAACAGTGTTTCCAGTCGCTCTGTTATCATAAACAGTGTTTCCAGTCGCTCTGTTATCATAAACAGTGTTTCCAGTCGCTCTGTTATCATAAACAGTGTTTCCAGTCGCTCTGTTATCATAAACAGTGTTTCCAGTCGCTCTGTTATCATAAACAGTGTTTCCAGTCGCTCTGTTATCATAAACAGTGTTTCCAGTCGCTCTGTTATCATAAACAGTGTTTCCAGTCGCTCTGTTATCATAAACAGTGTTTCCAGTCGCTCTGTTATCATAAACAGTGTTTCCAGTCGCTCTGTTATCATAAACAGTGTTTCCAGTCGCTCTGTTATCATAAACAGTGTTTCCAGTCGCTCTGTTATCATAAACAGTGTTTCCAGTCGCTCTGTTATCATAAACAGTGTTTCCAGTCGCTCTGTTATCATAAACAGTGTTTCCAGTCGCTCTGTTATCATAAACAGTGTTTCCAGTCGCTCTGTTATCATAAACAGTGTTTCCAGTCGCTCTGTTATCATAAACAGTGTTTCCAGTCGCTCTGTTATCATAAACAGTGTTTCCAGTCGCTCTGTTATCATAAACAATGTTTCCAGTCGCTCTGTTATCATAAACAGTGTTTCCAGTCGCTCTGTTACAACAATGTTTCATCGTCTGTTATCATAACAGTGTTTCCAGTCGCTCTGTTATCATAAACAGTGTTTCCAGTCGCTCTGTTATCATAAACAGTGTTTCCAGTCGCTCTGTTATCATAAACAGTGTTTCCAGTCGCTCTGTTATCATAAACAATGTTTCCAGTCGCTCTGTTATCATAAACAATGTTTCCAGTCGCTCTGTTATCATAAACAGTGTTTCCAGTCGCTCTGTTATCATAAACAGTGTTTCCAGTCGCTCTGTTATCATAAACAGTGTTTCCAGTCGCTCTGTTATCATAAACAGTGTTTCCAGTCGCTCTGTTATCATAAACAGTGTTTCCAGTCGCTCTGTTATCATAAACAGTGTTTCCAGTCGCTCTGTTATCATAAACAGTGTTTCCAGTCGCTCTGTTATCATAAACAATGTTTCCAGTCGCTCTGTTATCATAAACAATGTTTCCAGTCGCTCTGTTATCATAAACAGTGTTTCCAGTCGCTCTGTTATCATAAACAGTGTTTCCAGTCGCTCTGTTATCATAAACAGTGTTTCCAGTCGCTCTGTTATCATAAACAATGTTTCCAGTCGCTCTGTTATCATAAACAGTGTTTCCAGTCGCTCTGTTATCATAAACAGTGTTTCCAGTCGCTCTGTTATCATAAACAGTGTTTCCAGTCGCTCTGTTATCATAAACAATGTTTCCAGTCGCTCTGTTATCATAAACAATGTTTCCAGTCGCTCTGTTATCATAAACAGTGTTTCCAGTCGCTCTGTTATCATAAACAGTGTTTCCAGTCGCTCTGTTATCATAAACAGTGTTTCCAGTCGCTCTGTTATCATAAACAGTGTTTCCAGTCGCTCTGTTATCATAAACAGTGTTTCCAGTCGCTCTGTTATCATAAACAGTGTTTCCAGTCGCTCTGTTATCATAAACAGTGTTTCCAGTCGCTCTGTTATCATAAACAGTGTTTCCAGTCGCTCTGTTATCATAAACAGTGTTTCCAGTCGCTCTGTTATCATAAACAGTGTTTCCAGTCGCTCTGTTATCATAAACAATGTTTCCAGTCGCTCTGTTATCATAAACAGTGTTTCCAGTCGCTCTGTTATCATAAACAATGTTTCCAGTCGCTCTGTTATCATAAACAGTGTTTCCAGTCGCTCTGTTATCATAAACAGTGTTTCCAGTCGCTCTGTTATCATAAACAATGTTTCCAGTCGCTCTGTTATCATAAACAGTGTTTCCAGTCGCTCTGTTATCATAAACAATGTTTCCAGTCGCTCTGTTATCATAAACAGTGTTTCCAGTCGCTCTGTTATCATAAACAGTGTTTCCAGTCGCTCTGTTATCATAAACAATGTTTCCAGTCGCTCTGTTATCATAAACAGTGTTTCCAGTCGCTCTGTTATCATAAACAATGTTTCCAGTCGCTCTGTTATCATAAACAGTGTTTCCAGTCGCTCTGTTATCATAAACAATGTTTCCAGTCGCTCTGTTATCTCTGAGGGCCACCTTTTGTGTGGGTAGCTTTTTAATTTCCAATCGAGTCTGCTGAACGAAGACTGCTTGTCTCACTTAGTCAAATGGTATTCCGCTTCCTTCCCGTCATTGTCCAGTTTCCAGTCCGGTCTGTTCAACGAAGATTGCTTGTCTCCGTTAAGCGACAAGCGAAACGTTAGAGCAACTATTACCTCCGTTGTAAATACTAAAACTATGTGACAAAACAAATGCTGTAACCTACCAGCTAGTCCTATTGTTAAGACACCCAAACATCTCCCTAACAGCTAAACAACAGATGATCAACAGTTTTGTCATGTCAAATCTGTGTTACCAGGGCCAAACATGGACAATGAGCAAAGCACAGTCGCCAAAAAAAAACTACATATAAAATGCGTTGCCTGCTAAAGGTTACCGCATAAGGTTACAGCAGAAAACAGAGTCACCAACATCAGCATAAGAAAGAAAGTTGGCACAGAACTTTGCTTGAATTCATTATCAAGGTGCGTATCCTTTATAGGACGTTTCTCTCTTTGCAGCACATGTGAAATTCATTCTGTCTCTTGCCAGTTCACCCACTTCGTCGATGGTCATGTTCATGGTTTCTTTAATATCTTGTAGCCATCTTCTTCTTGGTCTGCCTCTGCGTCCTGGGACCCTGCCCTCTAGTATTGTTCTTTCCAGGCCATTATGATGCTTGATGTGACCAAAGTATGTAATTTTTCTGTATAGTATGTTGTTTATCAGCCAATTGTCTTTAACATTTAGTTCTTTCCGGACATCAGTGTTCTTTCTTTTTCTGTCCATGGTATTCATAGGATCTTTCTGTAGCATTTAGTTTCAAAGGACTGGATTTTCGTTCTTAATTTGTGTGTAATAGTCCATGATTAACAACCATAAGTAGCCACTGGGAAAATGCATTCTATCAATATTTTTAATTTTAGTATTTTGCTGGTAAATTGGCAAAGCAACATCAGCTTTTAAAAGTCTAAATAAAATATGGAACTGCAAGTTATATAGTATTAAAACTAAATTACGAATTTTCAATTCAAATGTTGTATCAATCCTAACATATGCTAGCGAGAGTTGGAGAATGGCTAAAGATATAGAAAACAAGTTGAATGCATTTGAAAATAGATGTCTGCGAAAAATAATGAATATAAAATGGAACAAATTCAGGAGAAGTGATGAAATCAGAGACATGTCTGGTCAACCACTAGTGACAACTGTTATAAGAAAGAGAAGATGGAGATATGTTGGGCACACCTTGGGGAGAAATGATCAACAAATATCAAAGCAGGCATTGAAGTGGGATGCAAAGGGTTCAAGAAAGAGAGTCGACCTAAGGAGACCCTGAGACGAAGTTTGCTTACAGAGGCAGGAAATATCGGTCTCGGTTCCATGGAGGAAATTGAGCGAGTTGCCCAAGATAGAGCGGTATGGAGAAATTACTTGCAGGCCCTTTGTAACGTATAACGGTACGAGAGGAATTATTATGATATTATTATTTTGCTGGTGCTTTGCCACATGTTCTTCATTGTGTTTAACTTCTTGATCGCTATTGCCAATCTTTTGAGATCTCTTTGGAGCAGTCACCGTTATTGTTAATTATTGAGCCCAGATATTCGTAGCTCTCTACACATTGGAGTTCTTCATTGTTTATTTGGATGTTAGGTGAGACTTTTGCTTTGTCAGTTGACATGATTTTGTGTATTCAAATATAGATGTTGGTCTTCGCTATGTTTCTTGGTCCTCATGATTAGGTTTTCCAACCTTCTTTGCTGGTGGATAATAATACTGTATTGTCTTCGTATTTGTTTGAATTACATTGAGGAAAAACAATGAAGTGGTTTGGCCTTAATAAGAATGCAACCACACTACACAGTACACATAGTATTCTACAACAGAACATTAGGAAACAAGGCTTAATAAGAATGCAACCACACTACACAGTACACATAGTATTCTACAACAGAACATTAGGAAACAAGGCTTAATAAGAATGCAACCACACTACACAGTACACATAGTATTCTACAACAGAACATTAGGAAACAAGGCTTAATAAGAATGCAACCACACTACACAGTACACATAGTATTCTACAACAGAACATTAGGAAACAAGGCTTAATAAGAATGCAACCACACTACACAGTACACATAGTATTCTACAACAGAACATTAGGAAACAAGGCTTAATAAGAATGCAACCACACTACACAGTACACATAGTATTCTACAACAGAACATTAGGAAACAAGGCTTAATAATAATGCAACCACACTACACAGTACACATAGTATTCTACAACAGAACATTAGGAAACAAGGCTTAATAAGAATGCAACCACACTACACAGTACACATAGTATTCTACAACAGAACATTAGGAAACAAGGCTTAATAAGAATGCAACCACACTACACAGTACACATAGTATTCTACAACAGAACATTAGGAAACAAGGCTTAATAAGAATGCAACCACACTACACAGTACACATAGTATTCTACAACAGAACATTAGGAAACAAGGCTTAATAAGAATGCAACCACACTACACAGTACACATATTATTCTACAACAGAACATTAGGAAACAAGGCTTAATAAGAATGCAACCACACTACACAGTACACATAGTATTCTACAACAGAACATTGGGAAACAAGGCTTAATAAGAATGCAACCACACTACACAGTACACACTACACAGTACACAGTACACACTACACAGTACACATATTATTCTACAACAGAACATTAGGAAACAAGGCGAAAGGGAGACCACGAAAAAGATGGAGAGATGGCATAGCAGATTGATTAATTGATTCATCACCACGTGGTACAGTTTTGTATGTGAGAGAGCTGTCACCACGTGGTACAGTTTTGTATGTGAGAGAGCTGTCACCACGTGGTACAGTTTTGTATGTGAGAGAGCTGTCACCACGTGGTACAGTTTTGTATGTGAGAGAGCTATCACCACGTGGTACAGTTTTGTATGTGAGAGAGCTATCACCACGTGGTACAGTTTTGTATGTGAGAGAGCTATCACCACGTGGTACAGTTTTGTATGTGAGAGAGCTATCACCACGTGGTACAGTTTTGTGTGTGAGAGAGTTATCACCACGTGGTACAGTTTTGTGTGTGAGAGAGCTAAATGTTGTGTGTCATTTATTTTCACAATTAACGTTTTCTCTCTCTTTCTCTCTCTCTCTCTCTCTCTCTCTCTACCATTCTCTTCTGCCTCCTCACTCTCTCTATTCCAGTTCCCTCAGTCTATCTTTCTTCTACTCATTGGTTTTCCTTCATTCACTGTTTGTCAGTATTTCCCTTCCGTTTTCATCCCAATTTTCTCTTTCGCTCTCTCTTTCTACATCTCATAAAAACATCCATGTGAGTGTGTGCGAGCACATGTATTAACCACAAAAGTTAATGACAAAATAATGGCCGCTGACAGATTGAGAGGATAATCGATATCAGAGAGTGTCATAGAAGAGAGAAAATGTCCCGACCGTAGTGGGGACAAAGTATACATTACATGTCCCCAGTGACTGCCACGTTTGTCAACATCAGTATGTGTCTGACAGCACAGGTTTCAAGTAAAGAAATTTGAGAGAGCGAGAGAGAGAGAAATGTCACCACAAAGGGAGAACAGTACATTAGTCAAAGATAATACATTAATACATTAACATAGGTGAGCTTGGTGTGTGTGCACGCGTGTGTGTTTATGTGTGTGTGTGTGTGTTAGTCAAAGATAATACATTAACACAGGTGAGCTTGGTGTGTGTGCACGCGTGTGTGTGTGTGTTAGTCAAAGATAATACATTAACACAGGTGAGCTTGGTTTGTGTGCACGCGTGTGTGTTTATGTGTGTGTGTCTGTGTGTCTGTGTTCAAAATCTGGACTCAAGTGGTCAAGCTTATATTAATGAAAGTCTAACATAAGTACCAGCAACCACAGCAGCAGTTGTAGAACAAATGTAGATCAGACAAGACAAACAACAACAAATGTAGATCAGACAAGACAAATAACAACAAATGTAGATCAGACAAGACAAACAACAACTAATGTAGATCAGACTAGACAAACAACAACAAATGTAGATCAGACAAGACAAACAACAAATGTAGATCAGACAAGACAACAACAAATGTAGATCAGACAAGACAACAACAAATGTAGATCAGACAAGACAACAACAAATGTAGATCAGACTAGACAAATAACAACAAATGTAGATCAGACAAGACAACAACAAATGTAGATCAGACAAGACAACAACAAATGTAGATCAGACTAGACAAATAACAACAAATGTAGATCAGACAAGACAAACAAGAAACAAATGTAGATCAGACAAGACAAACAACAACAAATGTAGATCAGACAAGACAAACAACAACAAATGTAGATCAGACAAGACAAACAACAACAAATGTAGATCAGACAAGACAAACAACAACTAATGTAGATCAGACAAGACAAACAACAACAAATGTAGATCAGACAAGACAAACAACAACAAATGTAGATCAGACAAGACAAACAACAACAAATGTAGATCAGACAAGACAAACAACAACAAATGTAGATCAGACAAGACAAACAACAACAAATGTAGATCAGACAAGACAAACAACAACAAATGTAGATCAGACAAGACAAACAACAACAAATGTAGATCAGACAAGACAAACAACAACAAATGTAGATCAGACAAGACAAACAACAACTAATGTAGATCAGACAAGACAAACAACAACTAATGTAGAACAGATTCGCAAACAACAACTAATATAGAAAAAATGGGACAAACAACAACTAATATAGAACAAATGAGACAATCAATAGCTCGCCCGAGTGGTTACCGGGGCCCACATTTGGGTGTAAAGAATAGAACCACTGTTACCTGCCATGCATGTCGTAAGAGGCGACTAAGGAGGTTTGGCTGAAATCGGATGCATGTGTCCTAAACGTGTAGAAGTCTATGCGTTTAGGGGCCTACTAAACCAATTTGCAACGTATACACGTTCTTGGCAAAGATCAAACATATCACAAAAGGGATTAAAATTGGTCGTAAAGAACGAACGCAAAGAAGAAGAAGAAGAATCAATAGCTAATATAGATCAGATAAGACATGCAACAACTAATGTAGAACAAACGAGACAAGCAATAACTAATGTAGAACAAACGAGACAAGCAATAACTAATGTAGAACAAACGAGACAAGCAATAACTAATGTGGAACAAACGAGATAAGCAACATCTAATATAGATCAGATAAGACAAGAAATAACTAATGTGGAACAAACGAGACAAGCAACATCTAATATAGATCAGATAAGACAAGCAACAACTAATGTAGAACAAACGAGACAAGCAATAACTAATGTGGAACAAACGAGACAAGCAATAACTAATGTGGAACAAACGAGACAAGCAACATCTAATATAGATCAGATAAGACAAGAAATAACTAATGTAGAACAAACGAGACAAGCAATAACTAATGTAGAACAAACGAGACAAGCAACATCTAATATAGATCAGATAAGACATGCAATAACTAATGTGGAACAAACGAGACAAGCAATAACTAATATGGAACAAACGAGACAAGCAACATCAAATATAGATCAGATAAGACATGCAATAACTAATGTGGAACAAACGAGACAAGCAATAACTAATATGGAACAAACGAGACAAGCAACATCAAATATAGATCAGATAAGACAAGCAACATCAAATATAGATCAGATAAGACAAGCAACATCAAATATAGATCAGATAAGACATGCAACAACTAATGTAGAACAAACAAGACAAGAAACATCAAATATAGATCAGATAAGACATGCAACATAAAATATAGATCAGATAAGACAAGCACCATCTAATATAGATCAGATAAGACATGCAACAACTAATGTAGAACAAACGAGACAAGCAACATCAAATATAGATCAGATAAGACAAGAAACAACTAATGTAGAACAAACGAGACAAGCAATAACTAATGTAGAACAAACGAGACAAGAAACATGAAATATAGATCAGATAATACAAGCAACATCAAATATAGGTCAGATAAGACATGCAACAACTAATGTGGAACAAACGAGACAAGCAACATCTAATATAGATCAGATAAGACAAGAAATAACTAATGTAGAACAAACGAGACAAGCAATAACTAATGTGGAACAAACGAGACAAGCAACATCTAATATAGATCAGATAAGACAAGAAATAACTAATGTAGAACAAACGAGACAAAGCAATAACTAATGTGGAACAAACGAGACAAGTAACATCTAATATAGATCAGATAAGACAAGCAATAACTAATGTGGAACAAACGAGACAAGCAACATCTAATATAGATCAGATAAGACAAGCAATAACTAATGTAGAACAAACGATACAAGCAACATCAAATATAGATCAGATAAGACAAGCAATAACTAATGTGGAACAAACGAGACAAGCAATAACTAATGTGGAACAAACGAGACAAGCAACATCTAATATAGATAAGATAAGACAAGCAATAACTAATGTGGAACAAACTAGACAAGCAATAACTAATGTGGAACAAACGAGACAAGCAATAACTATTGTGGAACAAACGATACAAGTAATAACTAATGTGGAACAAACGATACAAGCAACATCAAATATAGATCAGATAAGACATGCAACAACTAATGTGGAACAAACGATACAAGCAATAACTAATATGGAACAAACGAGACAAGCAACATCAAATATAGATCAGATAAGACAAGCAATAACTAATGTGGAACAAACGATACAAGCAACATCTAATATAGATCAGATAAGACAAGCAATAACTAATGTAGAACAAACGAGACAAGCAACATCAAATATAGATCAGATAAGACATGCAACAACTAATGTGGAACAAACGATACAAGCAACATCAAATATAGATCAGATAAGACAAGCAATAACTAATATGGAACAAACGAGACAAGCAACATCTAATATAGATCAGATAAGACAAGCAATAACTAATGTGGAACAAACGATACAAGCAACATCAAATATAGATCAGATAAGACAAGCAATAACTAATGTAGAACAAACGAGACAAGCAACATCTAATATAGATCAGATAAGACATGCAATAACTAATGTGGAACAAACGAGACAAGCAACATCTAATATAGATCAGATAAGACAAGCAATAACTAATGGCGATCAGATAAGACATAATAATAATAATAATAATTCCTCTTGTACCGTTATACGTTACATAGGGCCTGCAAGTAATTTCTCCATACTGCTCTATCCTGGTAACTCGCTCAATCTCCTCCATGGAACTGAGACCGATATTTCCTGCCTCTCTCAGCAAAGTTCGCCTCAGTATCTCCTTATTTCGACCTCTCTTCTTGAACCCTTTGCATCCCACTTCAATGCCTGCTTTGATATTCGTTGATCATTTCTCCTCAAGGTGTGCCCAACATATCTCCATCTTCTCTTTCTTATAACAGTTGTCACTAGTGGTTGACCAGACATGTCTCTGATTTCATCCCTTCTCCTGAATTTGTTCCATTTTATATTCATTATTTTTCGCAGACATCTATTTTCAAATGCATTCAACTTACTTTCTATATCTTTAGTCATTCTCCAACTCTCGCTGGCATATGTTAGGATTGATACAACATTTGAATTGAAAATTCGTAATTTAGTTTGAATACTATATAACTTGCAGTTCCATATTTTATTTAGACTTTTAAAAGCTGATGTTGCTTTGCCAATTTGTATCATAATTTCTTTTTAACATTTCCTGTGCAATCAAAGTTGCTACCTAAATAGGTGAATTGCTCTGTTATTTTTATCATTTTAGATTCCAGTGTGATATCTGCATTACTTGCCATAGGTGTCTTCATTATATTTTTTTCATAGCTTATCTACAGTCCAACTTTTGATGCTATAGATGACAAGTTGTCCGTTTTTCTTTGCATATCTTGGTTGTTTCTACTTAACAAGGCAATATCATCTCAAAATCCAAATCTTCTAGCTGACTATTTTCTACCCAATCGATGCCAGTTTCGCCCTGCAACATTTTCGCATCACCCAGTCAATGGCCACTCCAAACAATAGCGGAGATAGAATACATCCTTGCTTTACTCCGGTTTCAACCATAAACCAGTCGCTGTGTCCACCATCAGTGCGAACTGCACACTGTGAACCATCATAGAGGCTCTTAATAATGTTTATTATTTTGTCTGGTATTCCATAGCATCCCAGAATATTCCACAGAGATTCTGTGTTGACTATCAAAGGCTTTTTTTAAAATCGATGAAATTTAGTAGAAGTGGTTGTTGCTTCTCAATATGTTCCTCCAAAATTAGTCGTAGGGTAATTATTTGGTCTAAGCAGCTTCTCCTAGGTCTAAAACCAGCTTGTTCTTCTCTCAGGGTTGTGTCCACTGCTCCTTTGATTCTGTTAAGAATGATTTTACAGAAAGTCTTGGTCATTACTAATAATAGGGTGATCCCTCTCCAGTTGTTGCAATCTTTGAAATCACCTTTCTTGGGGATCTTAACAATTATTCCCTTTTTCCATTGATCTGGGACAGTTTCTTCTTCCCATACTTTATTAAATAGTTCTTGCACCTGGCTAATAGTTGTATCATCAGCCGCTTTGAGCATTTCTGCAGTAATGTTGTCATCACCCGCTGCCTTATTGTTTATGAAGGAATCGATTGCCTCCTTGACCTCAGTTACCCTTATCATTTCTTCGTTAATTGGTAGGAGCTGTTTCTTGCCTCTTCGTCAAACTTGAGTAGTACTGGTGGATCAGGTCTATTTAATATTTCTTCAAAATGTTCTGCCCATCTTTTCTTCTGCTCGGTATCTGATGTTAGAACTTTACCATCTTTACTCTTGATTGGGCCACCCTTTTGAAACAAATGTTCCAGTAAGTTGTTTTAGTGTGTTGTATAGCATTTTACTGTTTCCAGTCTTAGCTGCTTTTTCCCCTTCTTCAGCCAGTCGATTAACATATGTTCTTTTATCTCTTCTAGCCGCTCTATTCACTCCCTTGTCTTTTAGTCTATATTCCTCTTTAGCTTGGATTTCATCTGTTGCATCCTTAGTATTAAATATCGCTAGTTTCATCTTTCTTTCTTGAATACATTTCCAGGTGTCATCGCTTATCCAGGGTTTTCTGTCTTTCGTCTTTAATCCTGCGCTACTATTTGCTGCCCCCAATAGTGTGTCATTTATCTTAGTCCATTTATCTTCAATATTCTGTTCATTTTCACCATTGAGTAACTCGAACCTATTCCTAAGTTCGAGCTGATATTCCTCTTTACCTCATTATTTTGTAGCCTTTGACTGTCTATTCGCAGTTGTTCTGTTTTAATTTACCTATGCATAAATTATGATCACTTCCTACATCTGCCCTCTGTATGCACGGACATCCAGCAATGATGTTCTAAATTGTGTATTTATGCACATATGATCAATCTGATTCCTTGTCACTCCATCTGGTGAGTGCCAAGTAAGTTTATGAATTTCCTTATGTGCAAAGATGGTACCTCCAATTACTAAGTTTGACAGCATACATAACTCTGCCAGTCTTTCTCCATTCTCATCCATTGTGTTTATTCCTTGTTTTCCTATAGCTCTCTCTACTCCTACATTATCACTTCCAACCTTGGCATTAAAGTCCCCATTACTACTAACAGGTCATGTTATTGGGTCTTGTTAATTTGATCTTGTAGTTGCTCATAAAATGTGTCTTTCTTATCATCGTCAGCCTTATTTGTTGGTGCATAACACTGCAGTATTGTCATATTGACATGCCTGGTACTGAAGCGGGCTCTAATTATCCGACTCGAGATGGGTTCCCATTCTAACATGCTCTTTGCTACTCTAGGTGTCATCATTATACCCACTCCTTCAAAATGCTTACCATCCTCTCTTCCTGAATATATGAAAGTTAATCCACTAACTACTTTTCTATCTGTTCCAGGCCATCTCACCTCACTTAACCCCAGTATGTCCAGCTCGTATCTCTTCATTTCTTCTGCAATTTGGGCTGATTTTGTAGCCGTGGCCATCGTTCTCACATTCCAAACTCCAATTTTAGTGTGTGTTTTGAGCCAAGTAATGTACGAGTCGGGTTGCTGACTTCCGCAAAGCGGCTTTCATCAGCAACCGTCATTGGTGCACTAGGTGCACCGCACACCACCTGGCTGGTCGGTTTACCGGTATGGCGTCATTTCTTACAAGTTTCTGTAGCTATTTCAATTTCTTGTGATGAGGTAGCTGGACTCACGCACAAGTCCTCCTCCTTTTTCATCCGGGCTTGGAACCGACATTGGCAGACAAGACATGCAACAACTAATATTGATCAGAAAAGACAAGCAACAACTAATATAGAACAAACGAGAAAGAAATAACTAATGTAGATCAAATAAGACAAGTAACAACTAATATAGAACAAACGAGACAAGTAACAACTAATATAGAACAAACGAGACAAGCAACGACTAATATAGAACAAACGAGACAAGCAACGACTAATATAGAACAAACGTGACAAGTAACAACTAATATAGAACAAACGTGACAAGCAACAACTAATATAGAACAAACGAGACAAGCAACAACTAGCGTAGATAAGTTGAAAATAATTCTGCTAAACAACATTATTTATGTCCTCGTTCCCTAGTTCGTGTCGGCAGGAACATCTACAGACCACGCCCAAGCATGAATATCTCTGTATATATTTATGACCTGTTCAGATAATGTCTCTTGCGCGCGCTGTTCAGTCGGGATATCGTTTTTTGTGAACAATTTAATCATCATATTTATAACAAATCATCATGGGAGGAATGAAAGATGGTAGTGTGAAGAATTCTCTCTCTCACACTCAGTTATCGAGTTCTATAAGTTATCACCTTTGTCAGTTATCGAGTTCTATAAGTTATCACCTTTGTCAGTTATCGAGTTCTATAAGTTATCACCTTTGTCAGTTATCGAGTTCTATAAGTTATCACCTTTGTCAGTTATCGAGTTCTATAAGTTATCACCTTTGTCAGTTATCGAGTTCTATAAGTTATCACCTTTGTCAGTTATCGAGTTCTATAAGTTATCACCTTTGTCAGTTATCGAGTTCTATAAGTTATCACCTTTGTCAGTTATCGAGTTCTATAAGTTATCACCTTTGTTGTTAGTTATCAGATTGAAGATCTAACAAATGTCAGTAAATAATGGGAATGTTAATCAGTGATTACTAAAAGTTGATCACACCTGGCGACTGTCTTACATAAATCATTTCTGTTGGATCGGTCAACAGGTCGATCGGTCGGTAGGTCAGTCGGTAGGTCAGCCGGTCAGTCCACAAGTCGTTCGGTCAGACGGTCAGTCCGTCGATCTGCCGGTAGGGCAGCCGATCGGTCGGTTAGTCGGTCGGTGAGCAGATCAGTAGGTCAGCCGGTAGGTCAGTCGGTAGGTCAGTCGATAGGTCAGTCGATCGTTCGTCTAGAAGAAGAAGACAGATCTAGTAACTGATCTCGTGACTGATGGAAATATTCCGTGTGGAGAATCTGATTTCAAATGTCACAAACAGCGAATGACATTCCGGCGAGATGTTGCCTATATGGTGAATTATTGTTGTTTATGACATAGCTGTGAAGTCATTAAATGTTGTGTTCCACGTGTAGACAACGTCATTGATATCTGTTAGAATTTGAACAAATCGATATCAAATTGTGTGGGTGTGTTAGTAGAGAGAGAGAGAGAGAGAGAGAGAGAGAGAGTAATTGAGAGACAGTGTTGAGTGAATGACAGTGTGTTAGTGAGAGTGAGTGAGTAAGTGAGGGAGAACGAATGTTCGGATAGCAAAATATTGTGTGTGTGCTTGTAGGGAAGCGGAAGGTGGAGGGGGAACGATACAATAATATCGGGTAATTAGTAAGACGACCTACATCAATTTATCACAAGATGGCTGTCCGACAAGATGGCTGTCCGACAAGGTGGCTGTCCGACAAGATGGCTGCCCGACAAGGTGGTTGTCCGACAAGATGGCTGTCCGACAAGGTGGCTGCCCGACAGACAAGATGGTTGTCCGGCAGACAAGATGGCTGCCCGACATACAAGAAAACTGAAAAGCTAATAGATTGAAGTCAAACAATTTCAATGAGCAGCCATATTGTCTACAAATTATTTTCTGCAGACTACAGCAAATAAACTAGTTGCAACTCAGTTGCGACATTGTTTTACTGTTATGTTGTTCTCAACATAAACTTTGGTCCAATAAAACTTTGGCTTTCTCATTTCATTTCAGAACATTTGTTAATGACGTTTGTGACCTGATTTGTCACGTCTCAGTTTCTTGTTGGTTATTTCTGGTGTTCTTTTGTATTCTCTCTTTCTTTCTCTCATTCTCCGTCTCTCCACACTCTCATCCCTCCCTTGACTGTCTATCTCACTCTCTCTTCCAATATCACTTGGTCTCTCGCCTTACTTCTGCGCTCTCATCTCTTCCATGCCCACTATCAATCTCTTCTTGTCTCTATCTCTCCTTCCTTCTCCTTTCTCTAATCTTTTCTTTTCCACTCTCTATCTTTCTTCCCCCACTCCTTCCGCCTCTCTACTGTTTATTTTCTCTCTTTCTCTTTCTCTTTCATTATTACAAACCACTCTAACACCCACCAAACCACTCTAGCCCCCACCAACCCACTCTAACACCCACCAACCCACTCGAACATTTACCAACCCACTCCAGCACCCACAAAACCACTCTAACACCCACCAAACCACTCTAACACCCACCAAATCAGTCCAACACCCACCAAACCACTCCAACACCCACCAAACCACTCTAAAACCCGCCAACGCACGTTAACACAAGCCAAAGCCCGCCAATACCCCAGAAACCATTATTCTTCTTCTTCTGCGATCCTCCGCTGTAAATTATGGCGGAAGCCATGTCGCCTGGTATTGCTCTTCTGACTGATTTTTGCTTTTGAGTGAGGCCTGCTTACCATTTGGCTGGTGTTCCTCGCATTGCGGTGGGCCTATGTCGACTTCAGAGATACTTGTTTAGATCCAGTGTGATCGTTACAGGAAACGTGGTCCGGTTCACTTGCCTTGAGTCCTTGTACCCTCGGTACTTTAACGACCAGTGTTAATTTGTGAAGTGCGAATTCTCCATTGGATTTCCTGCCTTTTTCTGCCTGTGGTGAGGTAGTTCCGTACGTATCGTATGATAAAAACTCTTTAATGATCTTTTTAATGACGTATATTTGGGCTTGGACTACTTTGCAACCATTTCGACTAGGTGAGGTCGTTCCGGTTTAGGAACATTCTCGACCCTTCTAGGGATAGTCATTGAAGCGGTCACTTTTCAACTGCTTCTTGTATTCATTGCTCTAAAACGAACATTTTTCGCCGTATATTTGGGCTTGATGATCTTCGCCTAAGAGTATGTCTACAGTATGCGCCCTTTCTGACTAAATGAGGTGGTTCCAGATTAGGAACATGTTCCGTTATTAGAGACATGGTTTGTCTCACTAACGATCAATTTTCGGCTTTTTAATTGGCGTTTATATGATCTTAGCCCTGGTGTTTGGACGTCACATTACTCGATGTAGGCTGGTGTTTGGACGTCACATTACTCGATGTAGGCTGGTGTTTGGACGTCACATTACTCGATGTAGGCTGGTGTTTGGACGTCACATTACTCGATGTAGGCTGGTGTTTGGACGTCACATTACTCGATGTAGGCTGGTGTTTGGACGTCAATTACTCGATTAGGCTGGTGTTTGGACGTCACATTACTCGATGTAGGCTGGTGTTTGGACGTCACATTACTCGATGTAGGCTGGTGTTTGGACGTCACATTACTCGATGTAGGCTGGTGTTTGGACGTCACATTACTCGATGTAGGCTGGTGTTTGGACGTCACATTACTCGATGTAAGATGATCAGTGTCCGAAAAGTATCGCCCTTAGCCAATGCTTGGGTTTGTACCAGTAAAACCTTGACATTATAAGCCTTACTTTTCTAGCCACAGTGAGTTAAGTTTTCTAGCCACAGTGAGTTAAGTCCGAAAGGAACGTTCTCCGCCATTTCAAGAGTCGTGTCAGCACTTGACAATTTGCAGTTTATGCTCTTCATTTTCCCTGGTCCAGTGAAACACAGGACTGGAGCTGTGCACAAATAATCTAGAGGGGCGTTTCATTAGGAGCTAGCAAATCAACTTAAGTTTTGCGCTCGCCAACATCACCCACCCCAGTTTTTTCCGGGAATGTTTGTTGCTAGTACAACAGTACCGTGCCCGGTTGTTCAGGGGAAACAGTTTTGTTAAACATAAGAACGCAACGTTAGGATTTGCGCTCGGCCAACCTTAGCCAGTAGATGTATCTGCGCTTGGTCTCTGGTACGGAGCTAACTGCAATCTTCCCTTTATCGATACGTCACGTGCATTTTTTGTCGACGATTCTTGCCGATAGCTGGCAAATATGTTGCAGCCTTTGACTCGGGTAGCCGTTAATATAAACCTACAGACGTCTAGTACCTTGTTAATTTCTTACTATTTGTTTACGTTTATGCAGCTTTTCCCATCATCCGGGAGAGATGTGCAGAGGCATTCACTCTGGGATTCTGCTGGTCTGTGTTGTAAGTAGATCTAGTATAGCGTAACTTCTCTTGCACCACTACTAAAACCAGAGTATCTTTCCTTAGATTCTAACCCACTTAGCTGGACAAGAGCTGTTGTCTGATTCCAGGGTCACCACGTAGAGGTCGGGTATGGTTTTGATCAGTGCCAGTTCTCTGACGTGACGTTGTCCCTGCGGATGCGCCTGTGACCCCGCCAAACCACTAACATCCGCCAAAGCAAGCTAACACCCAGCAAACTACTCTAACAGCACATGTCTATGCGCAGACAATCTACGACCAGTACGCCATCTGGTTTTGTCTGCACCAATATCCAGACAAACAATATATCATGATAGATCTCTAGACAAGAAGTATATCATGATACATCTCCAGACAAGAAGTATATCATGATAGATCTCCAGACAAGAAGTATATCATGATACATCTCCAGACAAGAAGTATATCATGATACATCTCCAGACAAACAATATATCATGATACATCTCCAGACAAGAAGTATATCATGATACAAAGTATCCAACAATTGAGATACTAAAAGGTACAACAAACTGATCGAATTGTATCCATAACTTTTACCACAACATAACTTTTACCACAACATAACTTTTATCACAACATAACTTTTACCACAACATAACTTTTATCACAACATAACTTTTACCACAACATAACTTTTAGCACAACATAACATAAAGTCGTATCGACCGACGGGACAAAACAGTCCAGGTTTATAGACCAGATAGAAATGAATGCAACATATCCAAATTGTATAAGAACATAACATGAAAATATACTTACGATCAAGCATATAAAAACAATTTTAGATTGTGTTGTTCAAACCCAGAAATTGTTCATGTGTTTCATAACTGTTCTCTCTCTACAATACTTGCATATTTTTAATTGACTGAGAGAAAGAGGCACTCTCAGAAGTTATGAGACCAAGTTACGCCAGTATCCGGCACAGAAGTTGTGCAACCAGTTATGCCAGTATCCGGAACAGAAGCAGATATTTCCTTTCAATCAATATTTCTTTCCAACTTCAGAATATCATACCTTTCCACGCCTCCCCTCGCACCAGACGCCACCCTCTAAAGCAAGTCCAACAATGACACTGCAAAATCAATTTGAAATACCTTGTCACAGGTACGCTCACAGGTACACTCGCTGGACTCAAGCTGATCAAAAAGAAAAATATTTGCTCACTTCCATCTGTCATAATTTTCCCTGAGTTCATTTACACATGATACGTTTGTAATCTTGCAGGTTTTATATTACAGGTGTGACGTTTAATTTTACAGGTGTGATGTCTAATATTACAGATGTGATGTCTAATATTACAGGAGTGATGTCTAATATTACAGGTGTAGCGTTTAATTTTACAGGTGTCATGTCTAATATTACATGTGTTATGTCTAATAATACAGGAGTGATGTTTAATATTACAAGTGTGATGTTTAATATTAAGACCAATATCTATATTTGAATACACAAAAACAAAAATCATGTCAACTGACAAAGCAAAAGGCTCACCTAACATCCAAATAAACAATGAAGAACTCCAATGTGTAGAGAGCTACGAATATCTGGGCGCAATAATTAACAATAACGGTGACTGCTCCAAAGAAATCTCAAGAAGATTTGCAAAAGCAATCAAGAAGTTAAACACAATGAAGAACGTGTGGCAAAGCACCAAAAAATATTAAAATAAAAAATATTGAGAGCATGCATTTTCCCAGTTGCTACTTATGGTTGTGAATCATGGACTATTACACACAAAAACAAGAACGAAAATCCAGTCCTTCAAAACTAAATGCTACAGAAATATCCTACGAATACCATGGACAGAAACAAGAAAGAACACTGATGTCCTGAAAGAACTAAACGTTAAGGAGAATTGGCTGATAAACAACATACTATACACAAAAATTACATACTTTGGTCACATCAAGCATCACGATGGCCTGAAAAGAACAATACATGACCAGAGCAGGGTCCCAGGACAAAGGCAGACCAAAGAGAAGACTACAAGATATAAGAAACATGAACATGACCATCGACAGAGTGTGACGGCAGAGACAAGAATTTCAAATGTGCTGCAAAGAAGTAACGTCTATAAGGGTATATATGATAAGATGTCTAAATAAGTGTGATTACTATTAAGGTGTGATGTTTAATAATGTTTAGTGAACTGATGATTGAGCAGAGAGTGGTGAGTTTAACACTGAACCATGTGAAATATCGTATTACACACTGACATATAACAGGAGATAAGCACTAGGTCTACATGACTCGCATGACGTCAGTTGTAACAATAAAACAACACAGAAACTGCCTGAATCGATAATAGATAATAGAGGCGAGACATTCATAGAAATAGACAGACACGGAGAGACATGACCAGACATACATAGAAATAGACAGACAAGGAGAGACATGGCCAGACATACATAGAAATAGACAGACAAGGAGAGACATGACCAGACATACATAGAAATAGACAGACAAGGAGAGACATGACCAGACATACATAGAAATAGACAGACACGGAGAGACATGACCAGACATACATAGAAATAGACAGACAAGGAGAGACATGACCAGACATACATAGAAATAGAGCAGACAGGAGAGACATGACCAGACATACATAGAAATAGACAGAACAGGAGAGACATGGCCAGACATACATAGAAATAGACAGACAAGGAGAGACATGGCCAGACATACATAGAAATAGACAGACAAGGAGAGACATGGCCAGACATACATAGAAATAGGCAGACACGGAGAGACATGACCAGACATACATAGAAATAGACAGACAAGGAGAGACATGACCAGACATACATAGAAATAGGCAGAGAAGGAGAGACGTGGGCAGAAAAGCTGATAACCAAGAACTTTATAAATACAGATATGAAACATAAATATTTACAGACAAATAGACGTTCACGTAGATACATACAGGCAGATACATAGATAGATAAATACAGACACATACAGATGAAGAGATAGACATAGAAAAACTGATGAGACACAGACAAACAAAAAGTTAAGACATACAGACAGATAAGACACATACAGGCAGACATATCGACAGATAAGACACATTCAGACATACATACCGACAGATAAGACACATACAGACAGACGTATGACCTACAACATATATTTATATATAAAATACAGGAAGACATATGAAAGATATGTTGTGAGACTGACATCAAAGAACAAACATGTGTTGTGAGACTGACATCAAAGAACACACATGTGTTGTGAGACTGACATCAGAGAACATACATGTGTTGTGAGACTGACATCAAAGAACACACATGTGAGACTGACATCAAAGAACACACATGTGTTGGGAGACTGACATCAGAGAACACACATGTGTTGTGAGACTGACATCAAAGAACACACATGTGTTGTGAGACTGACATCAAAGAACACACATGTGTTGTGAGACTGACATCAGAGGACATACATGTGTTTGAGACTGACATCAAAGAACACACATGTGTTGTGAGACTGACATCAGAGGACATACATATAATGTGGAAGACGGTTCTTATATATATATATATATTTACATAACACAATTATATGAACAAAGGATGATGAAATCTCTAATAGATCACCACCTGCTGCCAACCGTTGAGCATATATTTGCTAGAATTTCACCTCATTGAAACAACATTTGCAACATCTATATACATGTAAGGCCGTCCATATGTGGCCGTCCATGTGCGGGCGTCCATGTGCGGTCGTGCATGTGTGGCCGTCCATGTGCGGTCGTGCATGTGTGGCCGTCCATGTGTGGCCGTCCATGTGTGGTTGTCCATGTGTGGTCGTCCATGTGTGGCCGTCCATGTGTGGCCGTCCATGTGTGGTCGTCCATGTGTGGCCGTCCATGTGTGGTTGTCCATGTGTGGTCGTCCATGTGTGGCTTGCACTTTGTCTATCTGCCTGTCTATCTGTTTGTCTATCTGTATATATGTCTATATACCTACCTATCTGTCTAACTACGTATATAACTACGTATATAACTACGTATATAACTATTATATATAAACAACATTAGAGGGACGGGCGAGAAAAGCCAGAGAGAAAGTCTGTCCTAACTATGAAGCAGAGATAAAGACAATCAAGAGAGAAAGTCTGTCCTAACTATGAAGCAGAGATAAAGACAATCAAGAGAGAAAGTTTGTCCTAACTATGAAGCAGAGATAAAGACAATCAAGAGAGAAAGTTTGTCCTAACTATGAAGCAGAGATAAAGACAATCAAGAGAGAAAGTTTGTCCTAACTATGAAGCAGAGATAAAGACAATCAAGAGAGAAAGTTTGTCCTAACTATGAAGCAGAGATAAAGACAATCAAGAGAGAAAGTTTGTCCTAACTATGAAGCAGAGATAAAGACAATCAGAGAGAAAGTCTGTCCTAACTATGAAGCAGAGATAAAGACAATCAAGGATGATAACTGAGAAACTAACATCACACATCATACCCAACTTGTGCTATTTGTTACAGATATAAGATCAGCAGCTCAAGAGTGCCAGAAAGATAGCAAGCCTGCACGTTCTAATTACTTACTTACTTATTCATCCCCTCTTCACGTGGAGTATAGGGCCTCAACAATTGTTCGCAACTTTTCCCAGTCTCTTCCAGTCGAGCACTCTTCAGTTCCTCAAGAAGATGTCGTCAGATGTCTGTTTAGGACATCCTCTTTTTCCGTTTTTCTTGCGGGTTCCACTCAAGGGCTTGTCTAGTGACATTTGACTGTGTCTACCGCAGGGAATGCCCGACCTATCGCCATTATCTCCTCTTAACCTAGGCCATCATGGTTTCCTGTACTATTCATATTCACAGGTCCGTGTTTGCAACTCTATCATACTATCTTAGTCCGAGAATCAGCCGAAGACATCAGTTGACAAAAGTCTGAATCTTATTTCTATTTAATTTGGTGACTCGCCACGTTTCCGAGCCATACAGCAACACAGATTTATCATTTGAGCTGAAAATCCTGAGCTTTGTTTTCATGGAGATGGTAATAGATTTTCTAACTGTATGCATTATAGCAAATACTACAGTGTGTGCAAGATAGCAAATAATTCACTGTGTGCAAGATAGCAAATAATACACTGTGTGCAAGATAGCAAATACTATAGTGTGTGCAAGATAGTAAATAATACACTGTGTGCAAGATAGCAAATAGAACACTGTGTGCAAGATAGCAAATAATACACTGTGTGCAAGATAGCAAATAATACACTGTGTGCAAGATAGCAAATAGAACACGGTATGCAGGATAGCAAATAGAACACGGTATGCAGGATAGCAAATAGAACACGGTATGCAGGATAGCAAATAGAACACGTCCTAATATCTAGCCAAAAATATCCAGCTTGAACTAATGCAATGTTCCCACACGCTAGATGATGTCGCACTGTGGAATACAAGGAAGTGAGACATCAGACCGACTGACCAGCGTAGATGTCGCACTGTGGAATACAAGGAAGTGAGACATCAGACCGACTGACCAGCGCAGATGTCGCACTGTGGAATAAGAGTGAGACATCAGACCGACTGACCAGCGCAGATGTCGCACTGTGGAATACAAGGAAGTGAGACATCAGACCGAATGACCAGCGCAGATGTTGCAGACGAGATAACGGATGTGCTAATTATTTATCATCAGTTTAAAATGATGATTAAATCAATCAGAAAGTTCGCAATACGAAGACAAGACGACCACCAAAATATGAACAGATTAGAACAAGATATCATTCTGTGCCTGCGAACAGACAACACGAAGACAAGACGACCACCAAAATATGAACAGATTAGAACAAAACATCATTCTGTGCCTGCGAACAGACAACACGAAGACAAGACGATCACCAAAATATGAACAGATTAGAACAAGATGGCATTCTGTCCCTGAGAACAGGACACAATAAAATTGCGCAGTCACATGAATACAAAATTCAAGATTTACAAATCAGTCATGTGTACATGTAGCTTGGCACACTAGACTCTAGAGTACTTACTTCAAGACAGTCCCGAATATGATTGATTGATTAATATGGCGGTCATCATGGCACTTCGGTGAATAACTATGTGTGCTACAATCTCTTTCTTACACAGGAAAATCTCATATGATATTTCCCAAATATGATATCTTGAATCAAATTCACTGGCCTAGTGACACAACAATGGACAAAACACTACAGACAGATCTTCTTCTTCTTCTTCTTCTTCTTCTTTTCGTTCGCTCTTTACGACCAATTTTAATCACTCTCTGTGATATGTTTGATCTTTGTCAAGAACGTGTATACTTTGCACATTGGTTTGGTAGACACTAAACGCATAGACTTCTACACGTTTAGGACACATGCATCCGATTTCAGTCAAACCTCCTTAGTCGCCTCTTATGACATGCATGGCAGGTAACAGTGGTTCTATTCTTTACACCCCAAATTTGGGCCCGGTAACCACTCGGGCGACTACAGACAGATAAATGTGACCTCTCTCAAGCAATTGTCCCTTGAAGCAGCTTCGAAGCAGCTGTTCCTTGAGAAGTAGCTGTTCCTTGAGAAGCAGCTGTTCCTTGAGAAGTAGCTGTTCCTTGAGAAGAGCTGTCAATGCCTTAGAAGCAGCTGTCCCTTGAGAAGCAGCTGTCCCTTTAGAAGCAGCTGTCCCTTTAGAAGCAGCTGTCCCTTTAGAAGCAGCTGTCCCCTATCAAGTTGTCCCTTGTCAATTATCAATGAATACAGCAACACCTAACATGATCTATTTGTCTACATTATCCGACGGAACTGTCTAATTTTAATTATTTCAAAAACTTCACACATCGAATAAATATTGATCTCATCAGTAGTCAGTAATATTTCTGGAATATTCTCTGAGAAGTCCTGGTTTGTTTTGAAAGATTCTCTGCAAGTTTGAGTCCTTAAGTTGACAAGTTAGACATCTCATGTTATTTTTTCAATTTCCATTCATCAGACTAATTCTCTATGTGTCTTTATTTATTTCTTATATTTTTCTTTATTTAGTTCTCTAGTCTTTCAATATGCCGTCTGTATTTTTCTTCTTTTTTTTCTTCCTTGTTGGCTCTAGAATAAACACTTATAAATTATGTGTTCTTTATGAGTTGATAAAACTTCTTCTATGTGAGTTTAATGAGTTGATCAAACTTCTTCTATGTGAGTTTAATGAGTTGATAAAACTTCTTCTATGTGAGTTTAATGAGTTGATAAAACTTCTTCTATGTGAGTTTAATGAGTTGATAAAACTTCTTCTATGTGAGTTTAATGAGTTGATAAAACTTCTTCTATGTGAGTTTAATGAGTTGATAAAACTTCTTCTATGTGAGTTTAATGAGTTGATAAAACTTCTTCTATGTGAGTTTAATGAGTTGATAAAACTTCTTCTATGTGAGTTTAATGAGTTGATAAAACTTCTTCTATGTGAGTTTAATGAGTTGATAAAACTTCTTCTATGTGAGTTTAATGAGTTGATAAAACTTCTTCTATGTGAGTTTAATGAGTTGATAAAACTTCTTCTATGTGAGTTTAATGAGTTGATAACACTTCTTCTATGTGAGTTTAATGAGTTGATAAAACTTCTTCTATGTGAGTTTAATGAGTTGATAACACTTCTTCTATGTGAGTTTAATGAGTTGATAAAACTTCTTCTATGTGAGTTTAATGAGTTGATAAAACTTCTCTTGAGTTTAATGAGTTGATAACACTTCTTCTATGTGAGTTTAATGAGTTGATAAAACTTCTTCTATGTGAGTTTAATGAGTTGATAAAACTTCTTCTATGTGAGTTTAATGAGTTGATAACATTTCTTCTATGTGAGTTTAATGAGTTCTTCTACGTGAGTTAATGAGTTGATAACATTTCTTCTTTCTTGGGAGAGGGTTTAAATGAGTTAACATTTCTTGGGAGTTTAGAGTCAGGGATTGTAGTACCTCTGGTAAGGATGGCTGTCACGCCCTTTCAGGGCCCACCCCGTTGGTCCAAACCTGATTTCCCAGCTCACGCCTGTTGCTCCTAGTAGCTGTCAGCATGCGACAGCGACCATCCCCGGGCAGGCTGGACAGCCGGCTAAACCAGGCGCGGCAACCGATCGGTACTAAACCAATCGGTGAATCCGGGTATGCCTACCCTGCATGCGAAGACTGGACTCGGCAGAATGTGCGGAAGAAACTATACTCTGGTTCAACGGACAAGAAGGTGTCCGCCAGCAATGCGTGCGGAGCGTATTGAGCACGGCCAGGCATGAAGAACGCCCTGGTCATCCGCTGCCGCAGATCCTTCTCCAGCCGTCTCGACTTTGTCCTGCTACTGGACACAGAATTAATTGGACGAGAAGTGAGATCGACGAACTGCGCAACTCTTTCTCACTTTAAACCAAATCATCGCGCAAGTCACTATTTCATCCATCCATCAAACATACTGTGGCGATGGGCGAGCGGCGAAGCGGCAGGCGTGGGTACGCTGGCAGCCGTAGTCGCGACCTGCACACAGGCGGCTCAGGCCATATGGTCGTCTTCCACTGATCGAGAAGCAGTGGGATTCGGGCAGCCCCTGAGCAGCCCTCTCTGGGGAAAGCACTGCTCACCTCCATGGCATGAGGAAGGGGCTAGAAAGGTGCCTAAACATTGCCTGTTCCAACACTACCTAGCCAGTTTACCGCTGCTGGTGGGTACCTTACTAAACATTGCCTGTTCCAACACTACCTAGTCATCTTACCGCTGTTGGTGACCTTACTAAACATTGCCTGTTCCAACACTACCTAGTCATCTTACCGCTGCTGGTGGGTACCCTACTCCTGCGGTCGAAACAAAAGAAGAAAGAAAGGCAAGATGCTTTCACTCATTTTAGGCGCATGGAACGTGCGCACTCTGCTTGACAGAGACAAAACAGAAAGACCAGAAAGGCGTACTGCCTGATTGGAAGAGAATTAGCCAGATACAACATTGACATAGCTGCGTTGAGCGAGACTCGACTCGCTGGCGAGGGCCAATTTTGTGAGGTTGGTGCAGGCTATACATTCTACTGGAGTGGTAGACGTTCCAAGAAAACGGAAGCAGGGGTGGGCTTCCATTAAGACAGAACTTGTTGGAAAGCTGGCCGGGTCTCCCAAGGGTCTAAATGACCACCTAATGACCGTAAAGATTCCATTGCAGTATGGCAAGAGGCATGCTACGATCATTAGTGCATATTCACCTACTATGACCAACCCAGAAGATGTCAAAGATAGTTCTACGAAGAACTGCGCAGTTATTGCATCAGTTCCAAAAGCAGATAAGCATTATTCTTGGTGACTTTAATACAAGGTGGCTCAGACAGCATCTCCTGGAATGGTCGATTGGAAAGTATGGTGTTTGCACACAGTAATGGGCTCCTCCTGCTTCAGCCCTTTGCACAGGCACGAACTACTTGTCACAAATACAATTTTTCGTTTACCTACCAGCAATCGGACATCCTGGATGCACCCCCGCTCTGGTACTGGCACCTATGACGATGTAATTGTTAGAAAAGAGATAGACAGGATGTGCGTGTCACAAAGTCTATGTGTGGTGCCGAATGCTGGACCGACCATCGTATTATTGTGTCTAATTTAAATATGCATATCAAACCCACCAGGCTTCCCCAGGGAAGACAACCCACATAAGATTAGATGTCATCAAACTCAAGAATGTTAACATCAGGCAAAAGTTGGTGGACAAACTAGATGACTGTCTCCAGTCAATTCCGCTGGATAATCAAAATGTTGATACAAACTGGACAACTCTAAGACAATCTATATATGACACTGCTACAGAGATCCTGGGCACCGAAACCAAGAAACATAACGATTGGTTCGCAGAAAACTCGGTGGAAATAAAACAAATGATGGCTGAGAAATCCAACCTTTATAATGCTCTTCAAAATGATCCTAAATCGTCATCAAAGAAAACCGCATTTAACAACTTGCGCAGATCCATCAAGTGCAAACTACGCCAGATGCGTGAATCATGGCTGAGTAGAAGGCAGAAGAGATTCAGAACTTTGCAAAATAGACATGACCTGAAAAACTTTATCATGCACTAAAGCGGTCTATGGTTCAACATCACCATCATCATTCCCTCCCCTTGCTCAGATGGAACCAAACTGCTGACAGATAGAAACAATTCTCTTACGCTGGACGGGAGCATTTCACCAGCATATTAAATCAACCATCTTCTATAAATGACATAGCTATAAACCGCCTACCTCAAATCCCCATAAATAACGCATTAAATGAAACTCCAACCTTAGAGGAGACAAGAAGAGCTATTTCTCAGATTTCTAGCGGCAAGGCTCCCGGTGCTGATTCAATTCCTGCAGAGATCTACAAAGAGGGCAGTACAATTCTCATTGAGAAGCTCCATATTATCTTCCAACAAATATGGCAGAATGAAATCATCCACAAGAAATGAAAGATGCATCCATTATCCACCTATATAAACCAAAAGGAAACAGACATGAATGTAACAATCATCGAGGCATCTCCCTACTATCTGTTTCAGGAAAAATATTTGCCAGAATCCCTTTGAACCGCCTCACGGCTCACCTAGACAGAGGGCTCTTGCCTGAAAGCCAGTGTGGATTCTATAAAGATCGGGACCACAGACATGTGTTTGCAAGGTAACTGCAAGAAAATGCCAGAACAACATCGTGACCTACACAGCGTTCATCGCAGACCAAGACGTTTGATACGGTCAGTAAGAGGGTCTCTGGAAGATCATAGCAAAATAGGCTGTACTGAAAAATTCATCAGATTGTGCAGCAGCTGCATGAGGATACGCCAGAGTGCAGGACTAAGGAGAGCTATCAGAGCCTTTTCCCGTCCTGAATGAGTCAAACAAGGCTGTGTGATTGCACCAACTCTGTTTAGCATTATGTTTTCTGCCATGCTGACAGATGCATTCAGAGATGGTAACATAGGTGTCAACATCAAGTATCGTACAAATGGAAAACTCTTCAATCAAGGAGACTTCATGCAAAAACAAAGTAAAGTCTGATACCATCAGAGATCTCTATTTGCTGACGACTGCGCCTCACTGCAACACTGAGGCAGATCTCCAGACTAGCATGAACAGATTCTCACAAGCCTGCTCCAACTTTGGTCTCACCATCAATGCCGAGAAATCTGAAGTCATGTACCAGCCAGCTCCTGGAAAAGTATATGCTGAACCAAATATTACAACAAGCGGCAGGAAACTGAAAGTAGTGGACAGATTTACTTATCTTGGAAGCACACTGTCCCAAAATGTCACCATAGATGATGAAATAAATACCAGAATCTCTAAAGCTAGCAGCACATTTGGTAGACTACATAGAAATGTCTGGCACAGATGTGGTATTGGCCAAGCCACAAAACTGAAGGTATATCAGCTGTCGTGCTCCAGTCCTTCTTCACGCATGCGAAACTTGGACTGTATATCAGAGACACGCAAGGAAGCTAAACCACTTTCACACAGTCTGCCTTAGGAAAATAATGAACATCAAATGGCAGGATATGATCCCAGATACAGAGGTCCTAAAGGGCTGCTCTCCCAGCATCTACACAGTCTTGATGCAGTCCCAGACAAGATGGGAAGGACATGTAGCTCGAATGCCAGATTGCAGAATACCCAACGACTCTTTTATGGTGAGCTGAAAGTGGTAAACGCTCACAAGGGGCCAGAAAAGCGATTCAAAGATAAACTCAAGAACTCGATGAAATCTTTTGGCATAGATGTCAACAACTGGGAGAATGCTGCTCAAAACAGATCAGCCTGGCGTACACTTCTTCGACACGGTTCCTCGGCTTGCGAGGCAGATAGAACAACACGGATGGAGCAAAGACGTCAAAACAGAAAGGCAGTAAAACTTCCCACAAGTGCAAGTTTACCTTGCCACCCGTACACGAACATTTCAAGCCCGTATCGGGCTCACTAGTCATCTGCCACCCCAGACAAACATGCGCACTACATTCCTGATAAAAATGTGTGTGGTCACATCACCTGTGATGGACGAGCATCAATCAACATTTCTTCTACGTGAGTTTAATGAGTTGATAACACTTCTTCTATGTGAGTTTAATGAGTTGATAACATTTCTTCTACGGAGTTAATGAGTTGATAACACTTCTACTATGTGAGTTTAATGAGTTGATAACATTTCTTCTATGCGAGTTTAATGAGTTGATAACATTTCGTCTATGCGAGTTTAATGAGTTGATAACATTTCTTCTATGCGAGTTTAATGAGTTGATAACATTTCGTCTATGTGAGTTTAATGAGTTGATAACATTTCTTCTACGCGAGTTTAATGAGTTGATAACACGTCTTCTATGTGAGTTTAATGAGTTGATAACACTTCTTCTATGTGAGTTTAATGAGTTGATTACACTTCTGCTATGTGAGTTTAGAAAGACAGAAAGTATATTTAGCTAATTACATATATATACAAGAAAGCAAAGTAATGCATTTCTTAACAACAACAAAACAATACTTATGCAGTAATGATTGTTATAATACATTTAACTAAACGTTAACTTATTATTAAAATGTTATTCTTATTTATCACTAGCATAAATATTCGTGAAATTGTATATTATTCACGTGGTTGAAACATTCACTACATTATAGTTTGTTAGTAACATTCTATCTCAATGGGTTATTCACGTGGTTGAAACATTCACTACAATATAGTTTGCTAGTAACTTTCTATCTTAATGGGTTATTCGTGTGGTTGAAACTATTACTAATATAGTTTGTTAGTAACTTTCTATCTCAATGGGTTATTTATGTGTTGAAACATTCACTACAATATAGTTTGCTAGTAACTTTCTATCTCAATGGGTTATTCACGTGGTTGAAACATTCACTTCAATATGGTTTGCTAGTAACTTTCTATCTCAATGGGTTATTCACGTGGTTGAAACATTCACTTCAATATAGTTTGTTAGTAACTTTCTATCTCAATGGGTTATTCACGTGGGTGAAACATTCACTGCAATATAGTTTGCTAGTAACTTTCTATCTCAATGGGTTATTCATGTGGTTGAAACATTCACTTCAATATAGTTTGCTAGTAACTTTCTATCTCAATAGGTTATTCATGTGGTTGAAATATTCACTTCAATATAGTTTGCTAGTAACTTTCTATCTCAATGGTTATTCACGTGGTTGAAACATTCACTGCAATATAGTTTGCTAGTAACTTTCTATCAAAGGGTTATTCACGTCATCACTTCAATATAGTTGCTAGTAACTTTCTATCTCAATGGGTTATTCATGGTTGAAACATTCACTCAATATAGTTGCTAGTAACATTCTATCTCAATGGGTTATTCACTTGGTTGAAACATTCACTGCAATATAGTATTGCTAGTAACTTTCTATCTCAATGGGTTATTCGTGGTTGAAACATTCACTACAATATAGTTTGCTAGTAACTTTCTATCTCAATGGGTTATTCATGTGGTTGAAACATTCATTACAATATAGTTTGCTAGTAACTTTCTATCTCAATGGGTTATTCATGTGGTTGAAACATTCACAATATAGTTTGCAGAACTTTCTATCTCAATGGGTTATTCAGTGGTTGAAATTCACTCAATTAGTTGCTATAACTTTCTATCTCAATGGGTTATTCAAGTGGTTGAAACATTCACTACAATATAGTTTGCTAGTAACTTTCTATCTCAATGGGTTATTCACGTGGTTGAAACATTCACTACAATATAGTTTGCTAGTATTTCTATCTCAATGGGTTATTCATGTGGTTGAAACATTCACTACAATATAGTTTGCTAGTAACTTTCTATCTCAATGGGTTATTCATGTGGTTGAAACATTCACTTCAATATAGTTTGCTAGTAACTTTCTATCTCAATGGGTTATTCATGTGGTTGAAACATTCACTCAATATGGTTTGCTAGTAACTTCTATCTCAATGGGTTATTCGGGTTGAAACATTCACTGCAATATAGTTTGCTGTAACTTTCTCTCAATGGGTTATTCACGTGGTTGAAACATTCACTTCAATATAGTTTGCTAGTAACTTTCTATCTCAATGGGTTATTCATGTGGTTAAACATTCACTACAATATAGTTTGCTAGTAACTTTCTATCTCAATGGGTTATTCACGTGGTTGAAACATTCACTCAATATAGTTTGTAGTAACTTTCTATCTCAATGGTTATTCATGTGGTTGAAACATTCACTAAATATAGTTTCTAGTAACTTTCTATCTCAATGGTTATTCAGGGCATCCTAATATAGTTTGCTATAACTTTCTATCTCAATGGTTATTCATGGGTGAAACATTCACTCAATATAGTTTGCTAGTAACTTTCTATCTCAATGGGTATTACGTGGGTTATTCCTAATATGTTTGCTGTTTTATCTCAATGGGTATTCTGGATTCACTACAATATAGTTTGCTAGTAACTTTCTATCTCAATGGGTTATTCACTTGGTTGAAACATTCACTACAATATAGTTTTAGAATTTCTATCTCAATGGTTATTCATTGGTTAAACATTCACTCAATATGTTTCTAGTAACTTCATCTCAATGGGTTATTCTTGTGGTTGAAACATTCACTTCAATATAGTTATAGGAAGACTGCAGTAAAACTTGGTAAATAGTGAAACACGTACAAACAAAGTATATAGTTTTACAAAATACATAAACAGTGACGATAAACAGCAACGTTTCGACACAAAGGCCTTTATCAAGCAAACGAACAAACAGGGTGACAAATTAAAATGAAACACAAATGGACGACCAAATACCAACCTATCTAAGGAAAATCTGGAATAAAAACGAATAACGAAATAAATGTAACACAAAAACACACATAAAAACTAGAAATGAAAAGAAACAATGAAACATCTAGTAAATATATAACTTGAATACATGCAACATATACCCATATAGATTATAAAGCATGGGAAGAGAAAGTACTAAGAAGCATAAGAATGTAATACATGCAACATATACCCATAGAGATTACAAAGCATGGGAAGAGAAAGTACTAAGAAGCATAAGAATGTAATACGTTGAGCCCGCGTGGTCGCAAGGTACCATACAAAGAAATCAACCGATTCTCCAGAGCAAATCGACTACGATCATCAGAGGAACATGATCGGATGGCTGTGACCTGGACATCGCAAGCTCCTGAATGGCCAGTATCATTGAAATGGGTAGCTACAGGGTCACAGAGCATTGGCGTATATCGCGCAAGTGTTGGGCGAATCGGTCACTGAGTCTCCTGCCGGTTTCCCCAATATAGGCCTTGTTGCACCGCTTGCAGATAATGGCTTAGATAATATTACGGGACTCGCACGTGAAACTGTCTTCAACAACGAACGTGGCTTTTGGAAAAGACACCGTGCGAGTCTGTATTACATAAGCACAAGTGTTACAGCGCCGACGGCCCCACTGGATGGTGCCAAAATGACTCTGGATGTTAGGCTTGAGGCGACTGTGAACCAACATGTCCTTAAGGCTTCTGTCCCGTCTGTACGCCACCAAAGGATAGTGTTGGAAGATTGAACGTGTATCAGGATCAGACTGAAGAATGGAGAGATGACGGAATAAGACTTTCTTCACAAGGGAACTATGAGGGTGGAAAGTTAAGACAAGTTTCACCCTGTCAGAATTGGAAGTTCTATGCTGGTTAGAGAGGCCTCCTGGCGAGAAATTTGCTGAACGCGCCGCATAGCAGAAGCAAGCACCTTATCCGGGTATAAGCGCTTACGAAAGAAATCCAGCATCTCGTGTCTCAAGTTTGTTCCTCTCCGACCCACCATTGACCATTACTCTACTCTTCAAGATGTGCACCGTTTTCACCGTGGCTTACGGCTGAAATTTCATTTTCGGAACCAGGTTGACACTGACCAATGTCATGACACGAGTATGTTCGTAAATATTCTACTAAACATGATTGGACACCCAACCTGGTGTCTCAACGCTCTTGATCTCTACATCAAGAATACTTTACACGATATTGGACTGCTCCACCCCAAACGCCTAGGGCATTCTAACATGTCTCCGTCCGAGTTTCGTGCTCTATCACACCTCCGTCGACGTGATAACATTGTTATCAAACCCGCCGATAAAGGCGGTGCAATAGTATGGAGCAAAGAACTATACCTTCGGGAAAGGGCCCGCAACCAATTACTTGACACCCAATTCTATAAAACTAGTTCTTCTGATGTCACACTATCTACAATAGTAAAGTCCGTACAGTAATTAAGAACTTAATTGCCTCTAACGACCTTCCTACCGGCGCATCATCACTTTGTGTCATCGATAGCTGTTTAGGAAAACCCGCCTTTATATGCTCCCCAAAATTCATAAACTGAACAATCCCGGTAGGCCCATCGTTTCTGCTTGCTCTTGTCCTACGGAACATATCTCCGAATTTCTTGATAGTATCTTCAATCCTATAGTCACCACACTACCTTCATTCTTGAAAGATACGAACCACACCTTGTCTATTTTTTCGACTATTGAGTTGTTGCCTGGCAGGACTTACCGTCTCTTCCTCCTTGATGTGTGCTCATTGCACACCCCCATACCTCATTCGACGGACTTCAAGCTCTCCAGTTCTTTCTCGACAGGAGAACTAAACCACTTGTCTCCACCTCGGCTCTCCTTCGTCTTGCAGAACTAGTTCTAACTCTCAACTCCTTTCAGTTCAATGACCAGTTCTTTGAGCAGATCAGTGGGGTCACCATGGGTAATAAAATGGGACCCAGTTATGCTTGTCTATTCATGGGTCATCTTGAGCACCTAGTATAGAATTCCTATGATGGCCTTCTTCCGTCTGTGTATCATAGATACATTGATGATTGTATTGGCATTACCGATATGCCTGAAGCCGATTTGTCACGCTTCATTAATTTCATTAATGTCTTCAATCCCGCTATTCGGTTTACATCTCACATCTCTACCTCTTGTGTCAACTTTCTTGACATCACTATCACTATCAGCCTATCCACCATCACTACATCAGTATACTACAAGCCTACTGATGCACATAGTTTCTTCTTTATACCTCTTCCCATTCCCAGGCGTGTCGTGATTCTTTACCATTCTCTCAACTCTTGCGCCTTCGTCGCCTCTGTAGCGAGGACGACGATTTCCTCGATAGAGCTCACGAGATGCTGGTTTCTTTCGTAGCGCTTTTACCGGATAAGGTGCTTGCTTCTGCTATGCGGCGCGTTCAGCAAATTTCTCGCCAGAGGCTCTTCTAACCAGCATAGAACTTCCAATTCTGACAGGGTGAAACTTGTCTTAACTTTCCACCCTCATAGTTCCTTGTGAAGAAAGTCTTATTCCGTCATCTCTCCATTCTTCAGTCTGATCCTGATACACGTTCAATCTTCCAACACTATCCTTTGGTGGCGTATAGACGGGACAGAAGCCTTAAGGATATGTTAGTTCACAGTTTGCCTCAAGCCTAACATCAGAGTCATTTGGCACCATCCAGGTGGCCGTCGGCGCTGTAACACTTGGCTATGTAATACAGACCCCCACGGTGTCTTTTCCAAAAGCCACGTTCGTTGTTGAAGACAGTTTCAGTGCGAGTCCGAATATTATCTATGCCATTATCTGCAAGCGGTGCAACAAGGCCTATATTGGGAAACCGGCAGGAGACTCAGTGACCGATTCGCCCAACACTTGCGCGATATACGCCAATGCTCTGTGACCCCTGTAGCTACCGATTTCAATGATACTGGCCATTCAGGAGCTTGCGATGTCCAGGTCACAGCCATCCGACCATGTTCCTCTGATGATCGTAGTCGATTTGCTCTGGAGAATCGGTTGATTTCTTTGTATGGTACCTTGCGACCACGCGGCTCAACGTATTACATTCTTATGCTTCTTATACTTTCTCTTCCATGCATTGTAATCTCTATGAGTATATGTTGCATGTATTACATTCTTATGCTTCTTAGTACTTTCTCTTCCCATGCTTTATAATCTATATGGTATATGTTGATGTATTCAAGTTATATATTTACTAGATGTTTCATTGTTTCTTTTCTATTTCTAGTTTTTATGTGTGTTTTTGTGTTACATTTATTTCGTTATTCGTTTTTTTTCCAGATTTTCCTTAGATACGTTGGTTTTTGGTCGTCCATTTGTGTTTCATTTTAATTTGTCATTCCTGTTTGTTCGTTTGCGTGATAAAGGCCTTGTTGGTCGAAACGTTGCTGTTTATCGTCACGGTTTATGTATTTTGTAAAACTATAGTACTTTGTTTGTATGTGTTTCACTATTTACCAAGTTTTACTGCAGTCTTCCCCTATTTCGATATTCGTCGCCATATTGCTGCAACTATTCGTTGTGACGTTGTAGGTAAGATTTAATAGTTATATTTGTTGTGTATGTGCATTTCCCGTTTCTACCTCCTTTAGCGTTTAATATCTGTTCTTTTGTTTGTATTTCTATTACTATGCCTTCCCTACAGTACGTATTGAATTTTCTTCGGTCTTATATCTCGGTTTCCTTTAGCCTCCTGCCGACTGATTTGCGTCTGACTGCCATTAGTTATGCTATGGTTACCTTTAAAAAACTGTTTCTGTTCTCACCGCAATTTTCTCTTTACGTGTCAGCGACTTAGGTTATTCCCAAAGGCTTTGCTTCTAACTTTCACCCCTCGGCAGGCTTGTTATACCCCAGGGAGCAGCGTTTCACTACAATATAGTTTGCTAGTAACTTTCTATCTCAATGGGCTATCTACGTGGTTGAAACATTCACTTCAATATAGTTTGCTAGTAACTTTCTATCTCATGGTTATCACGTGTTGAAACATTCACTACAATATAGTTTGCTAGTAACTTCATCTCAATGGTTATTCATGTGGTTGAAACATTCACTTACAAAATAGTTTGCTAGTAACTTCATCTCAATGGGTTAATATTCCACGTGGTTAAACATTCACTACAATATAGTTTGCTAGTAATCTCTATCTCAATGGGTTATTCACGTGGTTGGAAACATTCACTACAATATAGTTTGTTAGTAATTTTCATCTCAATAGGTTATTCATGTGGTTGAAACATTCACTCAATATAGTTTGTTAGTAACTTTCATCTTAATGGTTATTCACGTGGTTGAAACATTCACTACAATATAGTTTGTTAGTAACTTTCATCTCACTGGGTTATTCACGTGGTTGAAACATCTACCGCAAATATATAGTTTAAGGTTAGTAACTTTCTATCTCAATTGCTTATTCACGGTTGAAAACATTCACTTCCAATATAGTTTGTTAGTAACTTCTATCTCAATGGGTTATTCACGTGGCTGAAACATTCACTGCAATATAGTTTGCTAGTGACTTTCATCTCAATGGGTTATTCATGGTTGAAACATTCACTTCTAATATAGTTTGCTAGTAACTTTCATCTCAATGGGTTGTTCACGTGGTTAAAACATTCACTACAATATAGTTTGCTAGTAACTTTCTATCTGAATGGGTTATTCACGTGGTTGAAACATTCACTGCAATATAGTTTGCTAGTAACTTTCTATCTCAATGGGTTATTCGTGTGGTTGAAACATTCACTGCAATATAATTTGCATAGTAATCTTTCATCTCAATGGGTTATTCACGTGGTTGAAACATTCACTACTATAGTTTGCTAGTAACTTTCTATCTCAATGGGCGCCCGGTTGAAACATCACTACAATATAGCTTGCTAGTAACTTCTATCTCAATGGGTTATTCATGTGGTTGAAACATTCAATGCAATATAGTTTGCTAGTAACTTCTATCCTTAATGGGTTATTCACGTGGGTGAAACATTCACTTAATATAGTTTGCTAGTAACTTTCATCTCAATGTAAGGTTATTCATGTGGTTGAAACATTCACGTAATATAGTTTGCTAGTAACTTTTTTATCTCAATTTCTGGTTATTCACGTGGTTGAAACATTCACTGCAATATAGTTTGCTAGTAACTTTCTATCTCAATGGGTTATTCGTGTGGTTGAAACATTCATCAATATAGTTTCATGTGCAACTTCTATCCTTAAATGGGTTATTCACGTGGTTGAAACATTCTACTACAATATAGTTTGCTAGTAACTTATATCTCAATGGGTTATTCATGTGATTGAAACATTCACTACAATATAGTTTGTTAGTAACTTTCTATCTCAATGGGTTATTCACGTGGTTGAAACATTCACTACAACATATAAGCCACGCCAGTAACTTTCTATCCTTAATGTGGGTTATTCATGGATTGGAAACATTCACTACAATATAGTTTGCTAGTAACTTTCTATCTTAATGGGTTATTCAATGGGTAGCAAAACATTCACTGCAATATAGTTTGATAGTATTTCTATCTCAATGGGTTATTCCATGTGGTTGAAACATTCACTTCAATATGGCTTCATAGTACTTATCCTCAATGGGTTATTCACGTGGTTGAAACATTCACTACAATATAGTTTGCTAGTAACTTTCTATCCTAATGGGTTATTCATGGGATTGAAACATTCACTACAATATAGTTTACAGTAACTTATCTCAAATGGGTTATTCACGTGGTTGAAATATCTACTACAATATATAAGCTTAGTAATTTTCTTATCTCAATGGGTTATCTACAGAAGAAACATTTCTCCACTACAATATAGTTTACTAGTAACTTTCTATCTCAATGGGTTATTCATGTGATTGAAACATTCACTACAATATAGTTTGCTTAACTTTCATCTTAATGGGTTATTCACACGTGGCTGAAATATTAACATTCACTGTACAGTTTGATAGCATTTATCTCAATGGGTTATTCATGTGGTTAAACATTCTAATTTGGCTATGTTTGCTAGTAACTCTATCTCAATGTTATTCTACGTGGTTGAAACATTCACTACAACATAGTTTTACAGTAACTTTCATGTCAATGGGTTATCTACGTATTAAATATCTCTCCACTTCTAATATAGTTTGATAGTATTTCCTGTCTCAAAATGCTATTCACGTGGTTGAAACATTCACTGCATAAGAGAGTTTGATAGTATTTCATCTCAATGGGTTATTCATGTATTGAAACATCTATTCAATATAGTTTGCTAGTAACTTCTCATCTCAATGGGTTATTATCTACGGGTTGAAACATTCACTACAATATAGTTTGTTAGTAATTTCTATCTCAATGGTTATTCACGGGTAAACATCTCCTCCCCTCCTCCTAAGTCTACTTTAATATAGTTTGCTAGTAACTTTCTATCTCTAATGGGTTATTCATTGTTGAAATATTCACTACAATATAGTTTGTTAGTAACTCTATCTCAATGGGTTATCTATGTACACATCTACTGCTGTTGTAGTTTGTTAGTAACTTTCATCTCAATGGGTTATTCACGTGCTGAAACATTCACTGCACAGGCTTGCCAGTAACGTCTTATCTCAATGGGTTATTCATGTGGCTGCAAAGCATCCTCCAATACAATATAGTTTGTTAGTAACTTCTATCTCAATGGGTTATCTACGTGGTTGAAACATTCACTACAATATAGCTGCTAGTAACTTTCTATCTCAATGGGTTATTCATACGTGTGTTACACCCTCCTCCACTTAATATAGTTTGCTAGTAACTTTCTATCTCAATGGGTTATTCACGTGGTTGAAACATCTGGGTCACAATATAGTTTGCTAGTAACTTTCTATCTCAATGGGTTATTCATGGTTGAAAGATTCAGTCATAATATAGCTTGCTAGTAACTTTCTATCTCAACGGGTTATTCACGTGGTTGAAACATCTTACTACAATATAGTTTCATAGTAACTTTCATCTCAAATGGGTTATTCTTGTGGTTGAAACATTCACTACAATATAGTTTGCTAGTAACTTTCTATCTCAATGGGTTATTCATGTGGTTGAACATTGACTTCAATATAGTTTGTCAGTAACTTTCATCTCAATGGGTTATTCATGGTTGAAATATTCACTACAATATATAGTTTGTTAGTAACTTTCTATCTCAATGGGTTATTCACGTGGGTGAAACATTCACTACAATATAGTTTGCATAGTAACTTTATATCTCAATGGGTTATCTATGTGGTTGAAACATCTACTTCAATATAGTCAAGGTAACTTTCATCTCAATGGGTTATCTCATGGTTGAAACATTCACTGCAATATAGTTTGCTAGTAATCTTTTATCTCAATGGGTTATCTACGTGGCTGAAAACATTCACTGCAATATAGTTTGCTAGTAACTTCTATCCTCAATGGTTATTCACGTGGTTGAAACATTCACTTCAATATAGTTTGCTAGTAACTTTCTATCTCAATGGTTATTCACGTGGTTGAAACATTCACTACAATATAGTTTGCTAGTAACTTCTATCTCAATGGGTTATCTGTGTGGTTGAAACATTCACTACAATATAGTTTGTTGTAACTTTCATCCTTAACAAGGTTCATGTGAAGAAACATTCACTACAATATAGCTCTTGTTAGCAACTTTCATCTCAATATTATTCATGCGGATTGAAACATCTACTACAATATAGTTTGCTAGTAACTTTCATCTAATGGGTTATTCACGTGGTTGAAACATTCACTGCAACATAGTTTGGATAGTATTTCTATCTCAATGGTTATTCATGTGGCTGGAAACATTCACTTCAATATAGTTTGCTAGTAACTTCTCTATCTCAATGGGTTATTCACGTGGTTGAACATCACTACAATATAGTTTGCTAGTAACTTTCATCTCAATGGGTTATTCACGTGGGTGAAACATTCACTGGGCAATATAGTTTGCTAGTAACGTTCTATCTCTTAATGGTTATTCTAGCTGTGGTTGAAAACATTCACTTTCTATAATATAGTTTGATAATATTTCATCTCAATGGGTTATTCATGTGGTTGAAATATTCACCTAACATAGTTTGCTAGTAACTTTCTATCTCAATGGGTTATTCACGTGGTTGAAACATTCACTACAATATAGTTTGTTAGTAATTTCTATCTCAATGGGTTATTCATGGTTGAAATATCTACTACAATTATAGTTTGCTAGTAACTTTCTATCTCAATGGGTTATTCACGTGGGTGAAACATTCACTTCAATATAGTTTGCTAGTAACTTTATATCTCAATGGGTTATTCACGTGGTTGAAACATTCACTACAATATAGTTTGTTAGTAACTTTCTATCTCAATGGGTTATTCAGTGTGGTTGAAAAAAACATTCACTGCAATATAGTTTGCTAGTAACTTTCTATCTCAATGGGTTATTCACGTGGTTGAAACATTCACTACAATATAGTTTGTTAGTAACTTTCTATCTCAATGGGTTATTCACGTGGTTGAAACATTCACTACAATATAGTTTGCTAGTAACTTTCTATCTCAGAATGGTTATTCACGGGTGAAACATTCACTTTAATATAGTTTGCCAGTAACTTTCATCTCAATGGGTTATTCACGTGGTTGAAACATTCACTACAACATAGTTTGCTAGTAACTTTCTATCTCAATGGGTTATTCACGTGGTTGAAACATTCACTACAATATAGTTTGCTAGTAACTTATCCAATGGGTTATTCACGTGGTTGAAAACATTCACTACAATATAGCTTTGTTAGTAACTTTCATCTCAATGGGTTATTCATGGTTGAAACATTCATCACAATATAGTTTGTTAGTAACTTTCATCTCAATGGGTTATTTACGTGGTTGAAACATTCACTACAATATAGTTTGTTAGGTAACTTTCTACCTCAATGGGTTATCTTATGTGGTTGAAACATTCACTGACAATATAGTTTGCTAGTAATCCTTTATATCTCAATGGGTTATTCATGGTTGAAACATCTAATTACAATATAGTCGTTAGTAACTTCTCTATCTCAATGGGTTATTCACGTGTGTGAAACATTCACTGCAATATAGTTTGCTAGTAACTTTCTATCTTAATGGGTTATTCACGTGGGTGAAACATTCACTCAATGATAGTTTGCCAGTAACTTTCATCTCAATGGGTTATTCACGTGGTTGAAACTTTCACTGCAATATAGTTTGTTAGGGTAACTTTCTATCTTAATGGGTTATCTACGTGGGTGAAACATTCACTTCAATATAGTTTGCTAGTAACTTTCATCTCAATGGGTTATTCACGTGGTTGAAACTTTCATCAGTAAATATAGCTGTTAGTAACTTTCTATCTTAATGGGTTATTCACGTGGGTGAAACATTCACTATAATATATAGTTTGCTAGTAACTTTCATCTCAATAGGTTACTCATGTGGTTGAAACATTCATCACAACATAGCTTGCTAGAAACTTTCTATCCTTAATGGGTTATTCACGTGGTTGAAATATCTACCTAACATAGTTTGCTAGCAACTTTCTATCTCAATGGGTTATCTTACGTGGTTGAAACATTCACTACAATATAGTTTGCTAGAAACTTTCTTTCTCAATGGGTTATTCACGTAGTTGAAACATTCACTAACATAGTTTGCTAGAAACTCTCTTCAATGGGTTATTCACGTAGTTGAAACATTCACTCAATATATAGTTTGCTAGTAACTTTATATCATCTCAAATGGGTTATACATGTGGTTGAAACATTCACTACAATATAGTTAGTTAGTAACTTTCTATCTCAATAGGTTATTCATGTGGTTGAAACATTCACTACAATATAGTTAGTTAGTAACTTTCTATCTCAATAGGTTATTCATGTGGTTGAAACATTCACTACAATATAGTTTGTTAGTAACTTTCTATCTCAATGGGTTATTCACGTGGTTGAAACATTCATAATACAACATAGTTTGCTACAGTAACTCTATAATTCAAATGGGTTAATATTCACGTGGTTGAAACATCTACTACAATATAGTTTGTTAGTAACTTTCATCTCAATGGTTATTCACGTGGTTGGAAACATTCACTACAATATAGTTTGCTAGTAACTTCTATCTCAATGGGTTATTCACGGGTGAACATTCACTTTAATATAGTTTGCTAGTAACTTTCTATCTCAATGGGTTATTCACGTGGTTGAAACATTCACTGCAAATATAGTTTGCTAGTAACTTTCTATCTCAATGGGTTATTCACGTGGTTGAAACATTCACTACAATATAGTTTGCTAGTAACTTTTTATCTCAATGGGTTATTCACGTGGTTGAAACATTCACTGCTAACATAGTTTGTTAGTAACTTTCTATCTCAATGGGTTATTCATGTGGTTGAAACATTCACTACAATATAGTTTGTTAGTAACTTTCATCTCAAATGGGTTATTCACGTGGTTGAAACATTCACTACAAAATAGTTTGTTAGTAACTTCTTTATCTCAATGGGTTATTCAGGTTGAAACATTCACTACAATATGTTTGCTAGTAACTTCATATCTCAATGGGTTGGTCTATGGTTGAAACATTCACTACAATATAGTTTGTTAGTAACTTTCATCTCAATGGGTTATTCACGGGTGGAAACATTCACTGCAATATAGTTTGCTAGTAACTTCTTTAATCTTAATGGGTTATTCACGTGGGTGAAACATTCACTCTGGCTTATAGTTTGCTAGTAACTTTCATCTCAATGGGTTATCTACGTGGTTGAAACTTTCACTGCAATATAGTTTGTTAGTAACTTTCTATCTTAATGGGTTATTCACGGGTGAAACATTCACTACAATATAGTTTGCTAACTTTCATCTCAATAGGTTACTCACGTGGTTGAAACATTCACTACAACATAGTTTGCTAGTAACTTTCTATCTCAATGGGTTATTCACGTGGTTGAAACATTCACTACAATATAGTTTGCTAGTAACTTTCTATCTCAATGGTTATTCACGTGGTTGAAACATTCACTACAATATAATTTGCTAGTAATCCTCATCTCAATGGGTTATTCACGTGGTTGAAACATTCACTCACAATATAGTTTGCTATTACTTTCATCTCAATGGGTTATTCATGTGGTTGAAACATTCACTGCAATATAGTTTGCTAGTAACTTTCTATCTCAATGGGTTATTCACGTGGTTGAAACATTCACTACAACATAGTTTGCTAGTAACTTTCTATCTCAATGGGTTATTCACGTGGTTGAAACATTCACTACAATATAGTTTGCTAGTAACTTTCTATCTCAATGGGTTATTCACGTGGTTGAAACATTCACTACAATATAGTTTGCTAGAAACTTTCTATCTCAATGGGTTATTCACGTGGTTGAAACATTCACTACAACATAGCTTGCTAGAAATCCTCTCTCTATCCCCAATGGGTTATTCATGTTGTTGAAACATTCACTGCAATATAGTTTGCTATAACTTCTATATCCAATGGGTTATTCATGTGGTTGGAAACATCTACTGCAATATAGTATGCTATAACTTTCATCTCAATGGGTTATTCAATAATACGTGGTTGAAACATTCACTACAATATAGTTTCACAGTAACTTTCTATCTTAATGGGTTATTCACGTGGGTGAAACATTCACTACAACAGGCTTGTTAGTAACTTTCTATCTCAATGGGTTATTTATGTGGTTGAAACATTCTACTACAATATAGTTTGTTAGGCACCCTTCTATCCTCAATGTGGGTTATCCACGTGGTTGAAACATTCACTTCAATATAGTTTGCTAGTAACTTTCATCTCAATGCTATTCACGGTTGAAACATTCACTACAATATAGTTTATAGAAACTTTCTTCTCAATGGGTTATTCACGTAGTTGAAATATTCACTTCAATATAGTTTGCCAGAAACTTTTCTCAATGGGTTATCTACGTAGTTGAAACATTCACTAACATAGTTGCTAGTAACTTTATATCTCAATGGGTTATACATGTGGTTGAAACATTCACTACAATATAGTTAGTTACAACTTTCATCTCAATAGGTTATGGTCTGGTGTGTTGAAACATTCACTACAATATAGTTAGTTAGTAACTTTCTATCTCAATAGGTTATTCATGTGGTTGAAACATTCACTACAATATAGTTTGTTAGTAACTTTCATCTCAATGGGTTATTCACGTGGTTGGAAACATTCACTGGGCAATATAGTTTGCTAGTAACTTTCTATCTCAATGGGTTATTCACGTGGTTGAAACATTCACTACAATATAGTTTGTTAGTAACTTTCAGCCCCAATGGGTTATTCACGTGGTTGAAACATTCACTACAATATAGTTTGCTAGTAACTTTCCATCTCAATGGGTTATTCACGTGGGTGAAAACATTCACTTTAATATAGTTTGTTAGTAACTTCTATCTCAATGGGTTATTCACGTGGTTGAAACATTCATCATAATATAGTTTGCTAGTAACTTCATCTCAATGGGTTATTCACGGTTGAAACATTCACTACAATATAGTTGCCAGTAACTTCTATCTCAATGGGTTATTCACGTGGTTGAAACATTCACTACAATATAGTTTGTTAGTAACTTTCTATCTCAATGGGTTATTCATGTGGTTGAAACATTCACTACAATATAGTTGCTAGTAACTTTCATCCTCAATGGGTTATTCACGTGGTTGAAACATTCACTACAAAATAGTTTGTTAGTAACTTTCTATCTCAATGGGTTATTCATGTGCTTGAAACATTCACTACAATATAGTTTGCAGTAACTTTATATCTGTCAAGGTTCAGTGTGGTTGAAACATTCACTAAGCAATATAGTTTGTTAGTAACTTCTATCTCATGGGTTATTCACGTGGGTGAAACATTCACTGCAATATAGTTTGCTAGTAACTTTCTATCTTAATGGGTTATTCACGTGGGTGAACATTCACTTCAATATAGTTTGCTAGTAACTTTCATCTCAATGGGTTATTCACGTGGTTGAAACTTTCGAATGCAATATAGTTTGTTAGTAACTTTCATCTTAATGGGTTATTCACGTGGGTGAAACATCTTAATTACAATATAGTTTGCTAGTAACTTTCTATCCAATAGTTACTCACGTGGTTGGAACATTCAATACAATATAGTTTGCTAGTAACTTCTATCTCAATGGTTATTTCACGTGGTTGAAACATTCACTACAATATAGTTTGCTAGTAACTTCTATCTCAATGGGTTATTCATTATTGAAACATTCACTACAATATAATTTGCTAGTAACTTTCTATCTCAATGTTATTCGATGTGGTTGAAACATTCACTACAATATAGTTTGCTAAGTTACTTCTCTATCTCAAATGGGTTATTCACGTGGTTGGAAACATCTAATGCAATATAGTTTGCTAGTAACTTTCTATCTCAATGGGTTATTCACGTGGTTGAAACATTCACTACAATATAGTTTGCTAGTAACTTTCTATCTCAATGGGTTATTCACGTGGTTGAAACATTCACTACAATATAGTTTTACAGTAACTTTCTATCTCAATGGGTTATTCACGTGGTTGAAACATTCACTACAATATAGTTTGCTAGAAACTTTCTATCTCAATGGGTTATTCACGTGGTTGAAACATTCACTACAATATAGTTTGCTAGAAACTTTCTATCTCAATGGGTTATTCATGTTGTTGAAACATTCACTGCAATATAGTTTGCTAGTAACTTTCATCTCAATGGGTTATTCATGTGGTTGGAGCGCATTCACTGCAATATAGTATGCTAGTAACTTTCTATCTCAATGGGTTATTCACGTGGTTGAAACATTCACTACAATATAGTTTGCTAGTAACTTTCATCTAATGGGTTATTCAGCTGGGTGAAACATTCACTACAATATAGTTTGTTAGTAACTTTCTATCTCAATGGGTTATTTATGTGTTGAAACATTCAATACAATATAGCTTTGCTAGTAACTTTCTATCTCAATGGGTTATTCACGTGGGTGAAACATTCACTGCAATATAGTTTGCTAGTATTTCTCATTCCAATGGGTTATTTATGTGGTTGAAACATTCACTTCAATATAGTTTGCTAGTAACTTATCTAATGGGTTATTCACGTGGGTGAAACATTCACATCAACATAGTTTGCTAGTAACTTTCTGTCTCTGGGTTATTCACGTGGGTGAAACATTCACTGCAATATAGTTTGCTAGTATTTCTATCTCAATGGGTTATTTATGTGGTTGAAACATCTACCAATATAGTTTGCTAGTAACTTTCTATCTCAATGGGTTATTCACGTGGGTGAAACAGTCACTACAATATAGTTTGCTAGTAACTTTCTATCTCAATGGGTTATTCACGTGGTTGAAACATTCACTTCAATATAGTTTGTTAGTAACTTTCTATCTCAATGGGTTATTCACGTGGTTGAAACATTCACTGCAATATAGTTTGTTAGTAACTTTCTATCTCAATGGGTTATTCATGTGGGTGAAACATTCACTACAATATAGTTTGCTAGTAACTTTCTATCTCAATGGGTTATTCACGTGGTTGAAACATTCACTAATATAGTTTGTTAGTAACTTCATCTCAATGGGTTATTCACGTGGTTGAAACATTCACTCCAATATAGTTTGCTAGTAACTTTCTATCTCAATGGGTTATTCATGTGGTTGAAACATTCACTACAATATAGTTTGCTAGAAACTTTCTTTCTCAATGGGTTATTCACGTAGTTGAAACATTCACTACAATATAGTTTGCTAGTAACTTTCATTCCAATGGGTTATTCACGTGGTTGAAACATTCACTACAATATAGTTTGCACAGGTAACTTTCTATCTCAATGGGTTATTCACGAGGTTGAAACATTCCACTACAATATAGTTTGCTAGTAACTTTCATCTCAATGGGTTATTCACGTGGTTGAAACATCTACCTCACAATATAGTTTGTTAGTAACTTTCTATCTCAATGGGTTATTCATGTGGTTGAAACATTCACTACAATATAGTTTGTTAGTAACTTCTATCTCAATGGGTTATTCACGGGTTGAAACATTCACTACAATATAGTCGCTAGAAACTTTCTATCTCAATGGGTTATTCACGTGGTTGAAACATTCATCATAATATAGTTTGCTAGAAACTTTCTATCTCAATGGGTTATTCATGTTAAGTTGAAACATTCACTGCAATATAGCTGGTTAGTAACTTTCTATATTCTATTGGTTATTCAGAATGGGTGAAACATTCACTTCAATATAGTTTGTTAGTAACTTTCATCTTAATGGGTTATTCACGGGTGAAACATTCATCAATATAGTTTGTTAGTAACTTTCTCAACTAATGGGTTATTCACGTGGTTGAAACATTCACTGCAATATAGTTTGTTAGTAACTTTCTATCTCAATGGGTTATTCACGTGGGTGAAACATTCACTACAATATAGTTTGCTAGTAACTTTCTATCTCAATGGGTTATTCACGTGGTTGAAATATCACTGCAATATAGTTTGTTAGTAACTTTCTATCTCAATGGGTTATTCACGTGGTTGAAATATTCATCGCAACAGTGTTTGTTAGTAATCTCTATCTCAATGGGTTATCTTTACGGTGAAACATTCTGCACATAGTTTGCTAGTAACTTCTATCTTAATGGGTTATTCACGTAAGTGAACATTCACTGCAATATAGTTTGTTGCACCCTTTCTATCTCAATGGGTTATTCACGTGGTTGAAACATTCACTTCAATATAGTTTGTTAGTAACTTTCTATCACAATGGGTTATTCATGTGGGTGAAACATTCACTACAATATAGTTTGTTAGTAACTTTCTATCTCAATGGGTTATTCACGTGGTTGAAACATTCACTTCAATATAGTTTGTTATGTAACTTTCTATCTCAATGGGTTATTTTACGGGTGAAACATTCACTGCAATATAGTTTGCTAGTAACTTTCTATCTTAATGGGTTATTCACGTGGGTGAAACATTCACTGCAATATAGTTTGCTAGTATTTCTATCTCAATGGGTTATTTATGTGGTTGGAAACATTCACTAATAGTTTGCTAAAAATTTCTATCTTAATGGTTATTCACGTGGGTGAAACATTCACTGCAATATAGTTTATTAGTATTTCTATCTCAATGGGTTATTTATGTGGTTGAAATATTCACTACAATATAGTTTGCTAGTAACTTTCTATCTTAATGGGTTATTCACGTGGGGTGGAAACATTCACTGCAATATAGTTTGCCAGGTATTTCTATCTTAACAAGGTTTAGTGTGGTTGAAACATTCACTTCAATATAGTTTGCTAGTAACTTTCTATCTCAATGGGTTATTCACGTGGGTGAAACATTCACTACAATATAGTTTGCTAGTAAGATTCTATCTTAATGGGTTATTCACGTGGTTGAAACATTCACTACAATATAGTTTGCTAGTAACTTTCATCTCCAATAGGTTATTCATGTGGGTGAAAACATTCACTTCAATATAGTTTCATAGTAACTTTCTTTCTCAATGGGTTATTCACGTATATTGAAACATTCACTACAATATAGTTTGCTGGGTTACTTTCATCTCAATGGGTTATTCACGTGGTTGAAACATTCACTGCAATATAGTTTGCTAGTAACTTTCTTATCTCAATGGGTTATTCACGTATGGCTGAAACATTCACTACAATATAGTTTGCTAAAGTAACTTTCATCTCAATGGGTTATTCACGTGTTGAAACATTTCACTACAATATAGTTTGCTAGTAACTTTCTATCTCAATGGGTTATTCACGTGGTTGAAACATTCACTACAATATAGTTTGCTAGTAACTTCTATCTCGAAGAAGTATTCACGGGTTAAACATTCACTACAATATATAGCCTTACAAAACTTTCTATCTCAATGGGTTATTCACGGTTGTTATCATTTAATGATAGTTTGAGCAGAAACCTCGTCTCGTTGAATATCTAAAGGTTAACATTCACTGCAATAGTTTATTAGCACCTTCTATCCCAATGGGTTATTCATGTGGGTTGAACATTCACTGCAATATAGTATGCTAGTAACTTTCATCTCAATGGGTTATTCACGTGGTTGAAACATTCGTCATAATGATAGTTTGCTAGTAACTTTCTATCTTAATGGGTTATTCACGTGGGTGAAACATTCACTACAATATAGTTTGTTAGTAACTTTCATCTCAGTCAAGTTATTTATGTGGTTGAAACATTCACTACAATATAGTTGCTAGTAACTTTCATCTCAATGGGTTATTCACGTGTGAATATCTGTACTGCAATATAGTTTGCTAGTATTTCTATCTCATTTGTTGTTTTATGTGGTTGAAACATTCACTTCAATATAGTTTGCTAGTAACTTTCTATCTCAATGGGTTATTCACGTGGGTGAAACATTCACTTCAATATAGTTTGCCAGTAACTTCATCTCAATGGGTTATCTGATGGGTGAAAGACCACTGCAATATAGTTTGGCTAGTATTTCTATCTCAATGGGTTATTTATGTAGTTGAAACATTCACTTCAATATAGTTTGCTAGTAACTTTCTATCTCAATGGGTTATTCACGGGTGAAACAGTCATCACAATATAGTTTGCTAGTAACTTTTTATCTCAATGGGTTATTCAATGGGTGAAACATCTACTGTAATATAGTTTGCTAGTATTTCACCCCAATGGGTTATTTAGAGGGTTGAAAACATTCACTAATATAGTTTGCTAGTAACTTTCTATCTCAATGGGTTATTCACGTGGGTGAAACAGTCACTACAATATAGTTTGTTAGTAACTTTCTATCTCAATGGGTTATTCATGTGCTGAAACATTCACTGCAATATAGTTTGTTAGTAACTTTCTATCTCAATGGGTTATTCACGTGGGTGAAACATTCACTACAATATAGTTTGCTAGTAAATTTCTATCTCAATGGGTTATTCACGTGGTTGTTATCCACTTCAATATAGTTTGTTAGTAACTTTCTATCTCAATGGGTTATTCACGTGGTTGAAACATTCACTTCAATATAGTTTGGCTAGTAACTTTCATTCAATGGGTTATTCACGGTTGAAACATTCACTACAACAGGTTTATAGTAACTTTCTATCTCAATGGGTTATTCACGTGGTTGAACATTCACTGCAATATAGTTTGTTAGTAATTTATCCTCACGGGTTATTCACGTGTGTGAAACATCTACTGCAATATAGTTTGCTAGTAACTTTCATCTTTAATGGGTTATTCACGGGTGGAAACATTCCACTGCAATATAGTTTGTTAGTAACTTCTTCTATTTTAATGGGTTATCTACGGGTTGAAACATTCACTGCAATATAGTTTGTTAGTAACTTTCTATCTCAATGGGTTATTCACGTGGTTGAAACATTCACTGCAATATAGTTTGCTAGTAACTTTCTATCTCAATGGGTTATTCTTGTGGTTGAAACATTCACTTCAATATAGTTTGCTAGTAACTTTCTATCTTAATGGGTTATTCACGTGGGTGAAACATTCACTGCAATATAGTTTGCTAGTATTTCTATCCTTCAATGGGTTATTTATGTGGTTGAAACATTCACTTCAACATAGTTTGCTAGTAACTTTCATCTCAATGGGTTATTCGTTGTGGTGAAACATTCACTACAATATAGTTTGCTAGTAAATATCTCTATCTTAATGGTTATCTGGATGGGTGAAACATTCATCATAATATAGTTTGTTAGTAACTTTCTATCTCAATGGGTTATTCACGTGGTTGAAAAACATTCACTGCAATATAGTTTGCTAGTAACTTTCATATCCTTTAATGGGTTATTCATGTGGTTGAAACATCCACTGCAATATAGTTTGTTAGTAACTTTCATCTCAGGTCATGGGTTATTCACGTGGTTGAAACATTCACTGCAATATAGTTTGCTAGTTACTTTCTATCTCAATGGGTTATTCTTGTGGTTGAAACATTCACTTCAATATAGTTTAGTAACTTTCATCTCAATGGGTTATTCACGTGGGTGAAAACATTCACTGCAATATAGTCACTAGAATTTTCTATCTTAATGGTTATTCACGTGGGTGAAACATTCACTGCACATAGTTTGTTAGTAACTTTCTTTATCTCAACAAGGTTTATGTGGTTGAAACATCTTTACTTCAATATAGTTTTGCCAGTAACTTTCTATCTTAATGGGTTATTCACGTAAGTAAAGATTCACTGCAAGATAGTTTGCCAGTATTTCTATCTCAATGGGTTATTTATGTGGTTGAAACATTCACTTCAATATAGTTTGCTAGTAACTTTCATCTCAATGGGTTGGTTCACGGGTGAAACATCCACTAAATATATTTTACAGTAACTTTCATCTCAATGGGTTATTCATGTGGGTGAAACATTCACTACAATATAGTTTACAGTAACTTCATCTCAATGCTATTCATGTGTTTGAAACATTCACTTCAATATAGTTTGTTAGTAACTTTCATCTCAATGGGTTATTCATGGTAACATTCACTGCAATATAGTTTGCTAGTAACTTTCTATCTTAATGGGTTATTCACTTGGGTGAAACATTCACTGCAATATAGTTTGCTAGTATTTTTGTCCTCATCAAGGTTTATGTATTAAAAACATTCACTAATAATATAGTTTGCTAGTAACTTTCTATCTCAATGGGTTATTCACGTGGGTGAAACATTCACTACAATATAGTTTGCTAGTAACTTTCTATCTCAATGTTATTCACGTGGTTGAAACATTCACTCAATATAGCTGTTAGTGTTCTCATCTCAATGGGTTATCTTACGTATAATATTCACTGCAATATAGTTTGTTAGTAACTTTCATCTCAATGGGTTGGTTCAGTGTGGGTGAAACATTCACCACAATATAGTCAATAGAACTTTCTATCTCAATGGGTTATTCATGGAAGGAAGTGATCCACTTCAACATAGCTTGTTAGTAATCTCATCTCAATGGCGACTTGCTGTGAAATATCTGAATGCAATATAGTCATAGTTAGTAACTTTCATCTAATGGGTTACTACGGTGAAACATTCCATCAAATATAGTTTGCCATTTCTATCTCAATGGGTTATTTATGTGGTTGAAACATTCACTTCAATATAGTTTGCTAGTAACTTTCTATCTTAATGGGTTATTCACGTGGGTGAAACATTCACTGCAATATAGTTTGCTAGTATTTCTATCTCAATGGGTTATTTATGTTGAAATATCTACCATAACATAGTTTATATAACTTTCATCTTAATGGGTTATTCATGTAAGTAAAACATTCACTGCAATATAGCTTCACAGTATTTTATCTCAATGGGTTATTTATGTGGTTGAAACATTCACTTCAATATAGTTTGCTAGTAACTTTCTATCTCAATGGGTTATTCACGTGGGTGAAACATTCACTACAATATAGTTTGCTAGTAACATTCTATCTTAATGGGTTATTCACGTGGTTGAAACATTCACTACAATATACTCACAGAACTTATGTGCATCTCAATGGGGTTATTCATGGGTTGAAATATCTTAATCTAATATAATACAGGTAACTTTCATCTAATGTGGGTTATTCACGTGGTTGAAACATTCACTACAATATAGTTTGTTAGTAACTTTCTATCTCAATAGGTTATTCATGTGGTTGAAACATTCACTACAATATAGTTTGCTAGAAACTTTACATTCAATGGGTTATTCAGCGTGGTTGAAACATCTTATCAATATAGTTTGCTAGTAACTTTCTATCTCAATGGGTTATTCACGTGGTTGAAACATTCACTACAATATAGTCATAGTAACTTTCATCTCAATGGGCATCACGTGGTTGAAACATTCACTACAATATAGTTTGCTAAATTTTCTATCTCAATGGGTTATTCACGTCGTTGAAACATTCACTACAATATAGTTTGCTAGTAACTTTATATCTCAATGGGTTATTCACGTGGTTGAAACATTCACTTGGGCTTATAGTTTGCTAGTAACTTTCTTATCCAATGGTTATTCACGTGGTTGAAACATTCACTGCAATATAATGTTAGTAACTTTCTATCTCAATGGGTTATTCACGTGGTTGAAACATTCACTGCAATATAGTTTGTTAGCAGTCTCTCTATCTCAATGGGTTATCTACGTGGTTGAAACATTCACTGCAATATAGTCATAGTAACTTTCTATCTCAATGGGTTATTCTTGTGGTTGAAACATTCACTTCAATATAGTTTGCTAGTAACTTTCTATCTTAATGGGTTATTCACGTGGGTGAAACATTCACTGCAATATAGTTTGCTAGTATTTCTATCTCAATGGGTTATTTATGTGGTTGAATATCTTACTTCAATATAGTTTGATAGTAACTTTCATCTCAATGGGTTATTCACGTGGTGAAACATTCACTGTAATATAGTTTGCTAGTAACTCTATCTTAATGAGTTATTCACGTGGGTATTACTCATCATGAAGATAGTTTTGCTAGTATTTCTATCTCAATGGGTTATTTATGTGGTTGAAACATTCACTTCAATATAGTTTGCTAGTAACTTTCTATCTTAATGGGTTATTCACGTGGGTGAAACATTCACTTCAGCCATAGTTTGCTAGTATTTCTATCTCAATGGGTTATTTATGTGGTTGAAACATTCACTACAATATAGTTTTACAGTAACTTTCATCTTAAGGGGTTATTCACGTGGGTGAAACATTCACTGCAATATATAGCTGCTAGTAACTTTCTATCTCAATGGGTTATTCATGTGGTTGAAACATTCACTGCAATATAGTATGCTAGTAACTTTCTATCTTAATGGGTTATTCACGTGGGTGAAACATTCACTACAATATAGTTTGTTAGTAACTTCTCATCTCAGTGGGTTATTTGCTGAAACATTCACTGCAATATAGTTTGCTAGTAACTTTCATCTCAAATGGGTTATTAAAGAGTGGTTGAAACATTCATCATAACATAGTTTGTTAGTAACTTTCTATCTCAATGGTTATTCACGTGGTGAAACATTCACTAAATATAGTTGCTAGTATTTCCTATCTCAATGGGCGGTTTATGTGGGGGTTAAAAACATTCACTTTCCAATATAGTTTGCTAGTAACTTTCTATCTCAATGGGTTATTCATGTGGTTGAAACATTCACTTGCAATATAGTTTGCTAGTAACTTTCTTATCTCAATGGTTATTCATTGTAAGAAACATTCACTCAACATAGTTTGCTAGTAACTTTCTATCTCAATGGTTATTCACGTGGGTGAAACATTCACTGCAATATAGTTTGCTAGCATTTCTATCTCAATGCTGGTTGTGGTTGAAACATCTAATTTCAATATAGTTTTGTTAGTAACTTTCATCTCAATGGTTATTCACGTGGGTAGAAACATTCACTACAATATAGTTTGCTAGTAACTTCTATCTCAATGGGTATTCACGTGGTTGAAACATTCACTGGCCATAGTTTGTTAGTAACTTTCATCTCAATGGGTTATTCGCCGGTTGAAAATATTCACTGCATAGTTTGTTAGCAACTTTCATCTCACGGTTATTCATGTGGGTGAACATCTAATTACAATATAGTCGCTAGTAACTTCTATCTCAATGGGTTATTCACGTGGTTGAAACATTCACTTCAATATATTTTGTTGGGGTAACTTTCTATCTCAATGAAGTTATTCACGGGTTGAAACATTCACTAACATAGTTTGCTAGTAACTTTCTATCCTCAATGGGTTATTCATGTGGCTAAACATTCACCTACAATATAGTTTGTTAGTAACTTTCTATCTCAATGGGTTATTCAGCCGTGGTTGAAACATTCACTGCAATATAGTTTCTGTTAGTAACTTTCATCTCAATGCATATTCACGTGGTGAAACATTCACTGCAATATAGTTGCCAGTAACTTTCTATCTTAATGGGTTATTCACGTGGGTGTGAAACATTCACTGCAATATAGTTTAAGTTAGTATTTCTATCTCAATGGGTTATTTACGTGGTTGAAACATTCACTCAATATATTTGCTAGTAACTTTCTATCTTAATGTTGGGTTATTCACGTAAGAACATTCACTGCAATATATAGTTTTACAGGATTTCTATCTCATCGGGTTATTTATGGTTGAAACATTCACTACAATATAGTTTGCTAGTAACTTTCATCTTAATGGTTATTCACGTGGGTGAAACATTCACTGCAATATAGTTTGCTAGTATTTCTATCTCAATGGGTTATTTGTATGTGGTTGAAAACATTCACTCAATATAGTTTGCTAGTAACTTTCTATCTCAATGGGTTATTCACGTGGTGTGAAACATTCACTACAATATAGTTTGCTAGTAACATCTCTATCTTAATGGGGTTATTCTACGTGGTTGAAACATTCAATTACAATATATTGCTAGTAACTTTCATCTCAATAGGTTATTCAGTGTGGGTGAAACATTCACTAATATAGTTTGCTAGTAACTTTTCCCAATGGGTTATTCACGTGGTTGAAACATTCACTACAATATAGTTTGCTAGTAACTTTCTATCTCAATAGGTTATTCATGTGGTTGAAACATTCACTACAATATAGTTTGCTAGAAACTTTATATCTCAAATGGGTTATTCACGTGGTTGAAACATTCACTTCAATATAGTTTCATAAAGTAACTTTCTATCTCAATGTTATTCATGATGAAACATTCACTACAATATAGCTCTTCACAGGTAACATTCTATCTTAATGGGTTATTCACGGGTAAAACATTCACTACAATATAGTTTGTTAGTAACTTTCATCTAATAATATTCACGTGGTTGAAACATTCACTACAATATAGTTTGCTAGTAACTTTCTATCTCACTGGGTTATTCACGTGGTTGAAACATTCACTGCAATATAGTTTGTTAGTAACTTTCTATCTCAATGGGTTATTCACGTGGTTGAAATATCACTGCAATATAGTTTGCTAGTTATTTTCTACTTCTGTCGGGTTATTCTTGTGGTTGAAACATTCACTTCAATATAGTTTGCTAGTAACTTTCTATCTTAATGGGTTATTCACGTGGTGAAACATTCACTGCAATATATAGTTTGCTAGTATTTCTATCTCAACAGTTATTTATGTGGTTGAACACCACTTCAATATAGTTTGCTAGTAATTTTCATCTCAATGGGTTTTTCACGTGGGTGAAACATTCACTACAACATAGTTTGCTAGTAACATTCTATCTTAATGGGTTATCTAATGTGGTTGAAACATTCACTATGCAATATAGTTGCTAGTAACTTTCATCTCAATAGGTTATTATGTCGGTGGGAAAAAAAAACATTCTTTTCACTAAGATAGGTTTGCTAGTAACTTTCTATCTCAATGTGTTATTCACGTGGTTGAAACATTCACTACAATATAGTTTGCTAGTAACTTTCTTTTCTCAATGGGTTATTCACGTGGTTGAAACATTCAATAAGCAATATAGTTTGCTAGTAACTTTCTCAATGGGTTATTCATGTGGTTGAAACATTCACTGCAATATAGCTGGCTAGTAACTTCTATCTCAATAGGTTATTCATGTGGTTGAAACATTCACTACAATATAGTTTGCTAGAAACTTTATATCTCAATGGGTTATTCACGTGGTTGAAACATTCACTTCAATATAGTTTGCTAGTAACTTTCTATCTCAATGGGTTATTCACGTGGTTGAAACATCTACCATAACATAGTTTGCTAGAAACTTTCTATCTCAATGGGTTATTCACGTGGTTGAAACATTCACTGCAATATAGTTTGCTAGTAACTTTCATCTCAATGGGTTATCTACGTGGTTGAAACATCTACTACAATATAGTTTGCTAGTAACTTTATATCTCAATGGGGTTATTCTACGTGGTTGAAACATTCACTGCAATATAGCTTGTTAGTAACTTTCTATCTCAGTCAAGTTATTTATGTGGTTTAAATGACTCACCAATATAGTTTGCTGCAGCAACTTTCATCTCAATGGGTTATTCACGGGCAAGACCACCACAATATAGTTTGCTAGTATTTCTATCTCAATGGGTTATTCACGTGGTTGAAACATTCACTACAATATAGTTTGTTAAAATTTCTATCTCAATGGGTTATTTATGTGGTTGAAACATTCACTACAATATAGTTTAAGTTAGTAAATTTATCTCAATGGGTTATTCACGTGGGTGAAACATTCACTACAATATAGTTTGCTAGTATTTCTATCTCAATGGGTTATTTATGTGGTTGAAACATTCACTTCAATATAGTTTGCTAGTAACTTTCTATCTCAATGGGTTTTTCACGTGGTAAAACATTCACTACACAGTTTGCTAGTAACATTCCCATCTTAATGGGTTATTCACGTGGTTGAAACATTCACTACAATATAGTTTAAGGTAACTTTCTATCTCAATAGGTTATTCATGTCGGTGAAACATTCACTTCAATATAGTTTGCTAGTAATCCTCTATCTCAATGGGGTTATTCACGTGGTTGAAACATTCACTACAATATAGTTTGCTAGTAACTTTCTTCTCAATGGGTTATTCACGTGGTTGAACATTCACTGGCAATATAGTTTGCTAGTAACTTTCTCAATGGGTTATTCATGTGGTTGAAACATTCACTGCAATATAGTTTGTTAGTAACTTTCTATCTCAATAGGTTATTCATGTGGTTGAAACATTCACTACAATATAGTTTGCTAGAAACTTTATATCTCAATGGGTTATTCACGTGGTTGAAACATTCACTACAACATAGTTTGCTAGTAACTTTCTATCTCAATGGGTTATTCACGTGGTTGAAACATTCACTACAATATAGTTTGCTAGTAACTTTCTATCTCAATGGGTTATTCACGTGGTTGAAACATTCACTACAATATAGTTTGCTAGTAACTTTCATCTCAATAAATCGTTGGACAGTTTATTCAACCATTCTACTTCTGTCTTCAGAACTCATATATGCTGGTCTAATATTGAGCATATCCTTTCTCAACATGTGCAGATGCCTTGGCAGGATGGAAATGCCATATATGCCTGAATATTCAGTATATTATATATGGAACTGCAGTAAAACTATTTGATTGGCAAAACACGTAATTACAAAGTACTGTAGTTTTACACCACATAAAACAATGACAAAATACAGCAACGTTTCGCCCAACAACGCCTTTATCAAGCAACGAACAAACAGGAGGACAAAATTAAAATGAAACACAAAAATGGACGATCAAATACAAACGTATCTTAAGGAAAATCTGGAATAAAAAACTAATAACGAAAATAAATGTAACACAAAAAACACACATAAAAACTAGAAATAAAAAGGAAAAGAAACAATGAAACATCTAGTAAATATATAACTTGAATACATGCAACATATACCCATATAGATTACAAAGCATGGGAAGAGAAAGTACTAAGAAGCATAAGAATGGAATATAACATGAATACATGCAACATATACCCATATAGATTACAAAGCATGGGAAGAGAAAGTACTAAGAAGCATAAGAATGTAATACGTTGAGCCCACATGGTCGCAAGGTACCATACAAAGAAATCAACCGATTCTCCAGAGCAAATCGACTGCGATCATCCGAGGAACATGATCGGATGGCTGTGACCTGGACATCGTGAGCACCTAAATGGCCAGTATCATTGAAATGGGTGGCTACAGGGGTCACAGAGCATTGGCGTATGTCGCGTAAGTGTTGGGCGAATCGGTCACTGAGCCTCTTGCCTGTCTCGCCGATATAAGCCTTGTTACACCGCTTACAGATAATGGCATAGATAAGATTACGGGACTCGCATGTGAACCCATCGTCAATAAGAAACGTACCTAAAGGAAAAGATACAGTACGCGTCTGTATCACATAAGCACACGTGTTGCAACGCCGACGACCATACTGGACAGTGCCAAAATGAGTCTGGATATTGGACTTAAGGCGACTGTGTACCAACATATCCTTAAGACTTCTGTCCCGTCTGTAAGACACCAAAGGATAGTTGGGAAGACAGAACGGGTCTCAGGATCTGATCTAAGGAGAGACAGATGACGGAATAAAACATTTTTCACCAGGGAACTATGGGGGTGGTAAGTTAAGATAAGTTTTACTCTGTCAGAGTTAGTAGTCCTATGCTGACTGGTAAGGGCCTGCTGGCGAGTGAGTATATATGCCTGGCAGGATGGAAATGTATTCTATATGTCTGGCAGGATGAAATGTATTCTATGTGCCTGGCAGGATGAAATGTATTCTATGTGCCTGGCTGAATGGAAATGTATTCTATGTGCCTGGCAAGATGGAAATGTATTCTATGTGCCTGGCAGGATGGAAATGTATTCTATATGTCTGGCAGGATGGAAATGTATTTTATGTGCCTGGCAAGATGGAAATGTATTCTATGTCTCTGGCAAGATGGAAATGTATTCTATATGCCTGGCAAGATGGAAATGTATTCCATATGCCTGGCAAGATGGAAATGTATTCTATGTGTCTGGCAAGATGGAAATGTATTCTATGTGTCTGACAAGATGGAAATGTATTCTATGTGTCTGGCAAGATGGAAATGTATTCTATATGTCTCTGCAAGAGGGAAATGTATTCTATATGTCTGGCAAGATGGAAATGTATTCTATATGCCTGGCAAGATGGAAATGTATTCTATATGCCTGGCAAGATGGAAATGTATTCTATGTCTCTGGCAAGATGGAAATGTATTCTATGTCTCTGGCAAGATGGAAATGTATTCTATGTCTCTGGCAAGATGGAAATGTATTCTATGTGTCTGGCAAGATGGAAATGTATTCTATGTGCCTGGCAAGATGGAAATGTGTTCTATGTGTCTGGCAAGATGGAAATGTGTTCTCGTATAATTTGGACATGATCTGGACAATGAAATGTTCTTTTTTTAAAAATAACTGAATAGTTGTTGAATAGTTGTTGAATAGCTGTTGAATAGTTGTTGAATAGCTGTTGAATAGTTGTTGAATAGTTGTTGAATAGTTGTTGAATAGTTGTTGAATAGTTGTTGAATAGTTGTTGAATAGTTGTTGAATAGTTGTTGAATAGTTGTTGAATAGTTGTTGAATAGCTGTTGAATAGCTGTTGAATAGTTGTTGAATAGTTGTTGAATAGTTGTTGAATAGCTGTTGAATAGTTGTTGAATAGCTGTTGAATAGTTGTTGAATAGCTGTTGAATAGCTGTTGAATAGTTGTTGAATAGTTGTTGAATAGTTGTTGAATAGTTGTTGAATGTTGTTGAATAGTTGTTGAATAGTTGTTGAATAGTTGTTGAATAGTTGTTGAATAGTTGTTGAATAGTTGTTGAATAGTTGTTGAATAGTTGTTGAATAGTTGTTGAATAGTTGTTGAATAGTTGTTGAATAGTTGTTGAATAGTTGTTGAATAGTTGTTGAATAGTTGTTGATTAGTTGTTGAATAGTTGTTGAATAGTTGTTGAATAGTTGTTGAATAGCTGTTGAATAGTTGTTGAATAGCTGTTGAATAGTTGTTGAATAGTTGTTGAATAGTTGTTGAATAGTTGTTGAATAGTTGTTGAATAGTTGTTGAATAGTTGTTGAATAGCTGTTGAATAGTTGTTGAATAGTTGTTGAATAGTTGTTGAATAGTTGTTGAATAGTTGTTGAATAGTTGTTGAATAGTTGTTGAATAGTTGTTGATTAGTTGTTGAATAGTTGTTGAATAGCTGTTGAATAGTTGTTGAATAGTTGTTGAATAGTTGTTGAATAGTTGTTGAATAGTTGTTGAATAGTTGTTGAATAGTTGTTGAATAGTTGTTGAATAGTTGTTGAATAGTTGTTGATTAGTTGTTGAATAGTTGTTGAATAGTTGTTGAATAGTTGTTGAATAGTTGTTGAATAGTTGTTGAATAGTTGTTGAATAGCTGTTGAATAGCTGTTGAATAGTTGTTGAATAGTTGTTGAATAGTTGTTGAATAGTTGTTGAATAGTTGTTGAATAGTTGTTGATTAGTTGTTGAATAGTTGTTGAATAGTTGTTGAATAGTTGTTGAATAGTTGTTGAATAGTTGTTGAATAGTTGTTGAATAGTTGTTGAATAGTTGTTGAATAGTTGTTGAATAGTTGTTGATTAGTTGTTGAATAGTTGTTGAATAGCTGTTGAATAGTTGTTGAATAGTTGTTGAATAGCTGTTGAATAGTTGTTGAATAGCTGTTGAATAGTTGTTGAATAGTTGCTGAATAGTTGTGAATATTGTTGAATAGTTGCTGAATATGTTGAATAGTTGTTGAATAGTTGTTGAATAGTTGTTGAAAGTTGTTGAATAGTTGTTGAAAGTTGTTGAATAGTTGTTGAATAGTTGTTGAATAGTTGTTGAATGAAGTTGTCTGAATAGTTGTTGAAAGCTGTTGAAAGTTGTTGAATAGTTGTTGATTAGTTGTTGAATAAGTTGTTGAATAGTTGTGAAAGTTGTTGAAAGTGGTGCTTGAATAGTTGTTGAATGTTGTTGAAAGTTGTTGAATAGTTGTTGAATAGTTGTTGAATAGTTGTTGAATAGTTGTTGAATAGTTGTTGAATAGTTGTTGAATATTTGTTGAATAGTTGTTGAATAGTTGTTGAATAGTTGTTGAATAGCTGTTGTGAATGTTGTTGAATAGTTGTTGAATAGTGTTGAATAGCTCGTTGAATAGTTGTTGAATAGTTGTTGAATAGTTGTTGAATAGTTGTTGAATAGTTGTTGAATAGCTGTTGAATAGTTGTTGAATAGTTGTTGAATAGTTGTTGAATAGTTGTTGAATAGTTGTTGAATAGTTGTTGAATAGTTGTATCCATTTGTCTCTAGCAACTTGTATTTTACAAATATCATATTTTGTACACCAAAAACAAAAAACTGTGATTTCTGCAATCTTTAAATTTTAACCAAATAATCGGACAGATAATAAACTGGGACAAGATGATAAACTGGCAGGACCCGGAACCATACCTTAAAACCGGGACTATGGTACGCCTAAGCTGTTGTAGACCTAGAATAATGATGGCTGTCATAGATCTATTTATCAAGAAATTACAAAAGGAAGACAGTATTAAAACTATTTACCACAAGTAGAACACATCAATAGGAAGACAGTACTAAAACTATCACAAGCGGAATATGTCACCAGGAAGACAGTAGTAAAGCTATCACAAGTAGAACACATCAATAGGAAGACAGTAGTAAAGCTATCACAAGTAGAACACATCAATAGGAAGACAGTAGTAAAGCTATCACAAGTAGAACACATCAATAGGAAGACAGTAGTACAACTTTTAATCACAATAGAACACATCAATAGGAAGACAGTAGTAAAGCTACTTATCACAAGTAGAACACATCAATAGGAAGACAGTAGTAAAACTATCACAAGCGAAATATGTCAATAGGAAGACAGTAGTAAAGCTATCACAAGTAGAACCCATCAATAGGAAGACAGTAGTAACACTTTTTTTACAAGTAGAACACAAAATAGGAAGACAGTAGTAAAACTATTTATCACAAGTAGAACACATCAATAGGAAGACGGTACTAAAGCTATCACAAGTGGAACACATCAATGGGAAGACAGTAGTAAAGCTATCACAAGTAGAACACATCAATAGGAAGACAGTAGTAAAGCTATCACAAGTAGAACACATCAATAGGAGGACAGTAGTAAAGCTATCACAAGTAGAACACATCAATAGGAAGACAGTAGTAAAGCTATCACAAGTAGAACACATCAATGGGAAGACAGTAGTAAAGCTATCACAAGTAGAACACATCAATAGGAAGACAGTAGTAAAGCTATCATAAGTAGAACACATCAATAGGAAGACAGTAGTAAAGCTATCACAAGTAGAACACATCAAAAGGAAGACAGTAGTAAAACTTTTTATCACTAGTAGAACACATCAATATCAAGACAGTAGTAAAGCTATCACAAGTAGAACACATCAATAGGAAGACAGTAGTAAAGCTATCATAAGTAGAACACATCAATAGGAAGACAGTAGTAAAGCTATCACAAGTAGAACACATCAAAAGGAAGACAGTAGTAAAACTTTTTATCACTAGTAGAACACATCAATATGAAGACAGTAGTAAAGCTATCACAAGTAGAACACATCAATAGGAAGACAGTAGTAAAGCTATCACAAGTAGAACACATCAATAGGAAGACAGTAGTAAAGCTATCACAAGTAGAACACATCAATAGGAAGACAGTAGTAAAGCTATCACAAGTAGAGCACATCAATAGAAAGACAGTAGTAAAGCTATCACAAGTAGAACACATCAATAGGAAGACAGTAGTAAAGCTATCACAAATAGAACACATTAATAGGAAGACAGTAGTAAAGCTATCATCAGTAGAACACATCAATAGGAAGACAGTAGTAAAGCTATCACAAGTAGAACACATCAATAGAAAGACAGTAGTAAAGCTATCTACAAGTAGACACACATCAATAGGAAGACAGTAGTAAAACTTTTTATCACTAGTAGAACACATCAATATGAAGACAGTAGTAAAGCTATCACAAGTAGAACACATCAATAGGAAGACAGTAGTAAAGCTATCATAAGTAGAACACATCAATAGGAAGACAGTAGTAAAGCTATCACAAGTAGAACACATCAATAGGAAGACAGTAGTAAAGCTATCACAAGTAGAACACATCAATAGGAAGACAGTAGTAAAGATATCACAAGTAGAGCACATCAATAGAAAGACAGTAGTAAAGCTATCACAAGTAGAACACATCAATAGGAAGACAGTAGTAAAGCTATCACAAGTAGAACACATCAATCGGAAGACAGTAGTAAAGCTATCACAAGTAGAACACATCAATAGGAAGACAGTAGTAAAGCTATCACAAGTAGAACACATCAATAGGAAGACAGTAGTAAAGCTATCACAAGTAGAACACATCAATAGGAAGACAGTAGTGTATAGCTATCACAAGTAGAACACATCAATAGGAAGACAGTAGTAAAGCTATCACAAGTAGAACACATCAATAGGAAGACGGTAGTAAAGCTATCACAAGTAGAACACATCAATAGGAAGACAGTAGTGTATAGCTATCACAAGTAGAACACATCAATAGGAAGACAGTAGTAAAGCTATCACAAGCGAAATACGTCAGTAGGAAGACAGTAGTAAAGCTATCACAAGCGGAATACGTCAATAGGAAGCTAAGTAATTGTACAAAGTACAAAACTAAAATGTAGCAACGTTTCGATCAAAAGATCTTTCTCAAGTAAAAGTATACTGCACGATGGTACTATATAGCCTAACTGAAGCCCTAAAAACAGTGAGGTGATAATTCTTACTTGTCCTAGAATGGGAATGTGTGACTTAAAAAAAAGAAATAGGAAATAATTGTGGACAACTAGAAATGGAAAATAAGACAATAAAACAACACTAAAATAAAAACAAACTATATACTTTGTATATAGCTATATAGCTATATATATATATATATATATACTTGGGTGAGTAGTAGAGGAGATGGTAGGGATAGTACCTCACGGTGAGAGGTAATCGTCTTTTTTAGGACGGCCTGGAGCCTATTTGGTTCCCCCACTCCTGCCCAGCTCGCGTATGGCTCTTCGAATCTGCTTGTGTACAGCGGCGAATACACACACACACAAAAATCATGTCAACTGACAAAGCAAAAGGCTCACCTAACATCTAAATAAACAATGAAGAACTCTAATGTGTAGAGAGTTACGAATACCTGGGCTCAATAATTAACAATAACGGTGACTGTTCCAAAGAGATCTCAAGAAGATTGACAATAGCAATCAGGAAGTTAAACACAATGAAGAACATGTGGCAAAGCACCAGCAAAATATTAAAATTAAAAATATTGAAAGCATGCATTTTCCCAGTGGCTACTTATGGTTGTGAATCATGGACTATTACACAAAAATTAAGAACGAAAATCCAGTCCTTCAAAACTAAATGCTACAGAGAGATCCTACGAATACCATGGACAGAAAATAGAAAGAACACTGAGGTCCTGAAAGAACTAAATGTTAAATAGAATTGGCTGATAAACAACATACTATACAGAAAAATTAGATACTTTGGTCACATTAGGCCTGGAAAGAACAATACTAGAGGGCAGGGTCCCAGGACGCAGAGGCAGACCAAGAAGAAGATGGCTACAAGATATTAAAGAAACCATGAATATGACCATCGACGAAGTGGGTGAACTAACTAGAGATAGAGTGAATTTCAGATGTGCTGCAAAGAGAGCAACGTCCTATAAAGGATACGCACCTTGATGATGATATATACATACAGATATACCCATATATATAAGTGAGCATGAGAAGAGACAGTATTAAGAAGCGTCGGAGTGTAGTGCGTTGAATCTCTGAGGTTGCAATGTACCATATAAAGATATAAAAACTATTTTCTAGAGCAAGTCGACTCTGATCATGAACGAAACATGATCGGATGGATGTGACCTGGATATTGAAAGCTCCCAAATGGTCAGTTCAATTGGAATGAGTGGATACAAGGGTCACAAAGCGTTTAGTTTTGCTTATATCATTGAAATGTTGTTCGATACCGCCATTAGCTTTTGTCAGGTTCGCCTACATATACCTGACCACAACGTTTACAAGTGATGGCGTAGATTATGTTGAGAGAGTCTCATGTAAAATTATCCTCAATAATAAAAGTGGCTTTAGGAAACTACACAATACAGGTCTGTATTACATAAGAAAATGTAAAGCATCGCCGAAGTCCACGCTGAATGGTGTCAAACTCACTCAGTTTGATGTATATATATTTCACAACTCTACATCCCATTCCTCCTCAATTGGATCTTCGCAGCCATTTTCCAGCGAAAAGTAGTGTTTAAATGTGGCAGCTGGGCACATCACCAACAACAATACACCCTGGTTTACCACAAGGGTCACCATTATTTCCGGATTTTGTTCAATGCCTATACTGTGAGAATCACAGAAGAGCAGATCATGGGTAGAGGAAGGACAATGTCAAATGCAGATGATGTGTTGGTGTATCGTCAGGGCAAGGATAGAGAACAGCTTGTGAAGGAACTTCAGTTAGAACTCGACCGCATAGGTAGATGGTGCCGTGAAGCTGGAGCATTGGTCAACCCCACAAAAGCAGCGGTGACATGGTTCTTTTTTTAACAACCGCATCGTCAACACTCCAACACCACCTGTGCTTTTGTTGCGGTTTGATAGTAGTTTAGCTTTTACGGAACACATAACTCATGTGATAACTTTTACGGAACACATAACTCATGTGATAACTTTTACGGAACACATAACTCATGTGATAACTTTTACGGAACACATAACTCATGTGTGATAACTCTTTACTTACGGAACACATAACTCATGTGATAATGAAGGTGAGTAAGGGCTTGACTGCGATGAAGGTTTAATGACTGCGATGAGGTAATGGCTGCGATGAGTTAATGGCTGCGATGAGGTAATGGCTGCGATGAGGTAATGGCTGCGGTGAATTGATGAGAAGAATACAAAACGAGGTGATGCCCATCATACTTGGATGCACTAAAGACACGTCATGCAAGGCGATGCGCTATCTTCTTGACTATCCTGCTATGGAATATAGAACACTGATGAGCCGTGCACGGGCATACCTTCGCTTAACTACTGACACACAACATCCTCTGCCCATGGAAATCAAGAGACAAAAATGGAATGGATTAAAAAGAGGAAAATCTTGGATAGGTCAGGCCGAGGACTGTATTGAACAGGTGTGTACACTTGAAGACATTGATCCCAGTGAAGAATTGATACCAGTGCCAACAAGAATCAATATATCATTTTCGGTCTGCATCAAACTTGATGAAGAATGCAGACAACACAACCCACTTCTCGTGGAGGCAGCAGTTCAGGCATTAGTTTCTGAGAACGCATCTGAGCATGATGTAATCATTTATACGGATGGTTCGGTGATTCGACATGTGCGGAGCTCATGGGCTTTACTGCTCAGGTCGGAGGGTGTTGTGAAGGAAGACAGTGGTGGTTTGCCGTGACTACGAGCAGTCTCACTATGGAAATCATGGCGGTTACTAAAGAGATGGTTTGGCTGGAATCACAGACTTTTATCCATGCATGTTTTCTCATTGACTCAATGAGTATGCTCAGGAAGATTGAAACAGGATGGGCTAGGAGACATTGGATGGAGTCGCTGGGGAGGTCTAAGCTGACAAAGATAAGTTTTATTTTTATGCCAGGGCATGCAGGTGTAAGGGGGAATGAACGTGCGGATAGGCTTGCTGGTATGGCTGCTGTACAAAGCGGGCGGGCAATGGACCAAGCTGATATTATAAATTCCTAAGGGAGAGATGACGTGTACATGATTCAAGTAATAGTGGCGAATCTACAACACTTACCAGACTGCAAGAGTTCCAGGTCAAGTCAAGTCAAGTCAAGTCAAGTCAAGTCAAGTGTGGTGTAACTAGACAAGAACAATATGCTGGTAGACAAAGAAGAATAGTAAACCAACAAAGAACCGGTGTCGTTATTCGCCACACATTGAGGGAAATACTGAATAGGAGATAGGAGCACGTATGGACTGACTGATTCGACGTGCAGTGATGATGATCTGACGACTTAACTAAAGTAAACTAAACTAAACTAAACTAAACTAAACTAAACTCAGGACAATTGTTTTATGGTCTAAATCGTTTAAAGCGGAAGGATTGACTTCATTGCACCGGGTTTTACCACATATGGCGCAGTCCCTCTCCGCAGAAATAGCACATCGCCTGCCGAGAGTATTTCACAAAGCACGAGCTTCGTAGCTTCGGCAACAATCCTTGGGAAAAATGCACTCGCGTTGTTTTAAAGTGTATCGATAATATCCTTGAGATTCTTGTGACGTCAGTATACCATCAAATAACTATTGCACTGTAACAGCATGAGTATTTTACCGACAGGTAACATCTAACAGGTAAGTTTTGTATTGACCGTGTAACATATAACAGGTACGTTTTGTATTGACTAGGTAACGTCTAATAAGTGGGTTTTGTATTGACTAGGTAACATCTAATAGGTAAGCTTTGATCGACAGGTAACATCTAACTGGTAAGTACTGTATCGACCATGTAACATCTAACTGGTAAGTACTGTATCGACCATGTAACACTTGTACTGACAATAAACATATACTGACAAATATGTTCAATTTGTTAGATTATGTCTTCTACTCTCTTTCTATTTCTATTATCCAACAACTGTCTACGTTCTCGGTACGTTTGAGGCTATGATTCTATACAAAACATATCTAGTTGTTGGTAACAAATCATACTAAAGCATACACACACACACACACACACACACACTACACATCTGTTGTGTGTATTCTGATACACATACTAGATACACCCGCTCACACACACCCCCACTAGTTGCACATAAACAGTCACACTAGACGCACACCCACATACGCACTAGATGCACATTCACATACACACTAGATACACATACACACTAGATGCATATCCACGTACACACTAGATACACATACACACTAGATACATACCCACATACACACTAGATACACATACACACTAGATGTACACCCACACAAATTAATTGCACACCCACATACACACAAACTAGTTGCACATACACATACACACAAACTAGTTGCACACACACATACACACATACTAGTTGCACATACACGTACATACACACAAACTAGTTGCACACACACATACACACAAACTAGTTGCACACACACATACACACAAACTAATTGCACATACACATACACACAAACTAATTGCACATAAAACATTCATTAGTTGTGCAAATACATACTAGTTACACACAAACACACACCAGTTGAATACACGCACATTATTTACACACACACATACACTGGTTGTACACACCAAAAATACATATATATATAATATTTAAGCGCTCACTGATTGCGCGCATGCACGCACACACACACACACACACACATACACACACACACGCACACACACCGTGATGGTAGAGAGAAAGACAAACACAAGAGGAAATGTCTAATTTACTCACGATTAAGTCAAACCAAATCTGTAAACTGAACTATTTCTGACCATCTGTGTCCATTTTGTATTTATAAAACAACAACACTTACCAATAACTGTTAGAAACTAGACAACAACAACACTTACCAACAACTGTTAGAAACTAGATAACAACAACACTTACCAACAACTGTTAGAAACTAGATAACAACAACACTCACCAACAACTGTTAGAAACTAGACAACAACAACACTTACCAACAACTGTTAGAAACTAGATAACAACAACACTTACCAACAACTGTTAGATTTATAAAACAACAACACTTACCAACAACTGTTAGAAACTAGATAACAACAACACTTACCAACAACTGTTAGAAACTAGACACTGTGTGGGAGCATCATTCACTGATACTCGACTTACTTGCGCTCTCGCTTGTCTCGTTGACTTCTCATACAACCCGAGACTAAACACGGTCAGAGGTTACACCCCTGTACGTCACAAGCTGAGCGAGCGGGGCGCGTGGACCAGTAATGGCGGGCTGGCCGATAGCTATTTAAGCCTGAGTGTCACACAGAAGTGGCACGTGATAAATAGTGCACGTTACTCTAGCGACACGCGCATGAACATCACAGGGCACTCACCAACACAATCTAACGCGAGGAGAAATTCACACCAGTCTGTGGGGAAAAGATGATTTCCCAGTCCCCGGGAGATCCTTGTGTTTGGTTTTGCTAAGAAGTAGTTTCATGTCTGGTGGGTAGATTGATATCAACAGCCTGCTGCTGCTGCTGATGATGATGATGATGGTACTGGTGCAAGTATTTATGAAGAGAAATTAATGAGAAGCATCGATCAGGGAAAACAATGAGAATACTCTATCAATCATTCAACAAGAGAGAGAGAGAGAGAAATAGGAATCCGTAAGTTTAGTTGAGAGTTGACAGCCCCATTCAATAAAGAGCATTATCAAAGTATGGAAATGTGCCTAGAAGGTCAGGGGTCTGTTTGGCCAAGTGGTTTGCGTTACGTTTTGATAGTCGTGAGTTCGAATTCGGAACGCGGCGATCGGCTCATGGTTGCATTGTTTTCGGAAATTTCCATTTATTTTTGCCAGAGCTGCGAAGTTTGGGGTTTGTATAATATTTGTGCGGAGAGAGACCACGCCATATGGGGCAACCCGGTGCAATACCGTCAACCCTTAACCTCTAAACGTCATATATTATAACAGTATAGCATGCAGGTTAAAATTGGTGTGTTCAAGTCCAGCTTGGGCCGCCCAATGTTCTCAGTATGCATACGGTATAAGGTTGGACTACCAGATACACTGATCCGTTACTTGAGGATTTCAATTTGCAAGTTCATCTGAAGTCGAAATAAGGCTCGTCTAAATAATGAGGGACACTAATAATAAGGAAAGCATACTTTAACGCAAAACTTTAGTCAGAAGTGCCATATTAGTCGCCATGACTACGTCTGAATTCATAGTGGCGAAAGAATAAACCAGAAACAGAACAACAAACAGTAGCGTCTCAATGTCAAGTTGTACATGACAGAACAAGAAACAGTAGCGTCACAATATCAAGTTGTACATAACAGAACAACAAACAGTAGCGTCACAATGTCAAGTTGTACATGACAGAACAAGAAACAGTAGCGTCACAATGTCAAGTTGTACATAACAGAACAACAAACAGTAGCGTCACAATGTCAAGTTGTACATAACAGAACAACAAACAGTAGCGTCACAAAGTCAAGTTGTACATGACAGAACAACAAACAGTAGCGTCACAATATCAAGTTGTACATAACAGAACAACAAGCAGTAACGTCACAATGTCAAGTTGCACATGACAGAACAAGAAACAGTAGCGTCACAATGTCAAGTTGTACGTAACAGAACAACAAACAGTAGCGTCACAATGTCAAGTTGTACATAACAGAACAACAAACAGTAGCGTCACAATGTCAAGTTGTACATGACAGAACAACAAACAGTAGCGTCACAATATCAAGTTGTACATAACAGAACAACAAGCAGTAACGTCACAATGTCAAGTTGCACATAACAGAACAACAAACTGTAGCGTCACAATGTCAAGTTGTACATGACAGAACAAGAAACAGTAACGTCACAATGTCAAGTTGTACATAACAGAACAAGAAACAGTAGCGTCACAATGTCAAGTTGTACATGACAGAACAAGAAGCAGTAGCGTCACAATGTCAAGTTGTACATGACAGAACAACAAACAGTAGCGTCACAATGTCAAGTTGTACATGACAGAACAAGAAGCAGTAGCGTCACAATGTCAAGTTGTACATAACAGAACAAGAAACAGTAGCGTCACAATATCAAGTTGTACATAACAGAACAACAAGCAGTAGCGTCACAATATCAAGTTGTACATGAGGTATTGCACCTGACCCTAGCTATACTAATCTACATAACAGAGATACAAACTAAGACAAAGTGAAGATAGACTGTCGGATACATAGTCATACATAATGATACACAATAACAGAACATAAGAATAAACAAAACCAAAGTAATGACATTTGCTAGAAGGAAAACACCAAAAATATCTCCATCGACAAACACCATTTAAAACAAGTCAAAGACTTTACATAGGAAGCATTTTGTCAGCAAATGCAACAATAATTAACAAAATGCAACATAGATGCAATAACGCAAATCAAATCATAGGGCAAATGGTGCCAACTTTGAATTGTGAACATTTCTGTCAACATGAACACTAAATGAACATTGTACAACACAAACTTTCACAAAATGTGAAAGTGGATGATTTCATAGTTAGCCTGATGTCATAGGATGATTGTTTAGTGTCAGTTATTGAATGATTGATGAGTGTGAATACTGAATATGATTCATTGAAGGTTTGAGAATGGCTGATTGACAAATAGAGTAGTGTGAATGGATGATGAGATTAAATGATTGAATAGTGAATATGAACTTGATTGAGGATTGAGCTTGAGTCATTGATTGACTAAGTACTATTAATAATTCATTGAAGGCCAATTTTTGTTTGATGTATTCACAAAGTGATTCATATTACTGACGGTTTCTAGATTGTATACATAGGATATCACATGTCAGAGAGCCAACGTTGTGTAGTGGTTAGAGCACTACCTTCATAGATGCGTAGTCGAAATATCAATTATAATGTGGAAGTGAAATTCTGTCCGACTGTAACGGCTCTCAGGTCTACCCAGTCTCAATTGTGTACCAGAGACACACTAAGACATAAAGGTAGCCTGCTTAATGTTGACCACATTAGCCTGCTTGATGTTGATCACATTAGCCTGCTTGATGTTGATCACATTAGTCTGCTTGATGTTGATCACATTAGCCTGCTTGATGTTGACCACATTAGCCTTCTTGATGTTGACCACATTAGCCTGCATGATGCTGACCACATTAGCCTGCTTGATGTTGATCACATTAGCCTGCTTGATGTTGACCACATTAGCCTGCATGATGTTGACCACATTAGCCTGCTTAATGTTGACCACATTAGCATTCTTGATGTTGACCACATTAGCCTGCATGATGTTGACCACATTAGCCTGCTTAATGTTGACCACATTAGCCTGCTTGATGTTGATCACATTAGCCTGCTTGATGTTGATCACATTAGCCTGCTTGATTTTGACCACATTAGCCTGCTTGATGTTGATCACATTAGCCTGCTTGATGTTGATCACATTAGCCTGCATGATGTTGACCACATTAGCCTGCTTAATGTTGACCACATTAGCCTGCTTGATGTTGATCACATTAGCCTGCTTGATGTTGATCACATTAGCCTGCTTGATGTTGACCACATTAGCCTGCATGATGTTGACCACATTAGCCTGCTTAATGTTGATCACATTAGCCTGCTTTATGTTGATCACATTAACCTGTTTGATTTTGACCACATTAGCCTGCTTGATGTTGATCACATTAGCCTGTTTGATGTTGATCACATTAGCCTGCTTGATGTTGACCACATTAGCCTGCTTGATGTTGACCACATTAGCCTGCTTGATGTTGATCACATTAGCCTGCTTGATGTTGATCACATTAGCCTGCTTGATTTTGACCACATTAACCTGCTTGATGTTGATCACATTAGCCTGCTTGATGTTGACCACATTAGCCTGCATGATGTTGACCACATTAACCTGCTTAATGTTGACCACATTAGCCTGTTTGATGTTGATCACATTAGCCTGCTTGATGTTGATCACATTAGCCTGCTTGATTTTGACCACATTAGCCTGCTTTATGTTGATCACATTAGCCTGTTTGATGTTGATCACATTAGCCTGCTTTATGTTGATCACATTAACCTGTTTGATGTTGACCCCATTAGCCTGTTTGATGTTAACTAAATTGCTTCTTTGATGTTGATCACATTGGAGTGCTTAATGTAGATCATAGTAGCCTGCTTGATGTAGATCACAGTAGCCTACTTGATGTTGATAACATTAGCCTCCTTGATGTTGACCACATTGCTTTCTTGATGTTGATCACATTAGCCTGCTTGGTGTTGACCACATTGCTTCCTTTATGTTTACCTTATTATCCTGCTTGATGTTGATCACATTAGCCTACTTGATGTTGATGATTTTAGCCTGTTTGATGTTGACCATATTGCTTCCTTGATGTTGACCACATTAGTCTGTTTGATGTGACATTAGCCTGTTTGATGTTGACCACATTAGCCTGTTTGATGTTGATCATTACCTGTGATTTTGATCACATTACTAAACTAACACCATATTTCTCCCAATATACCACATGGTATTAACAGCAGGCTTCTTGACTTTGCATTTACCTGAACATGACATTGACGGGACTTTGACATGACTTTGGTGCGACTTTGACCTGTCTTTACCGTGTCTTTGACGTGCCTTTGACTTGACTTAATATCCCTTGTCAGTTAATATTCTGTCTTTTTTTCTGTCATCCTCTCTATCGTCTCTTAAATCTACAACTTGTCTTCTTTCCTTCCATCTGCTGTCCATCAAACAGCTGTCTTTATCAAACAGCTGTCTTTATCAATGCGCCTGGTGATATTCTACAAAAATGCCCCACCCATCTCCATCATCTTCTTCTTCTTTCACTGGGAAAGGTTTGTCATGGATATGCAATTAGATTTCTTTTGCAGTTCATCATTGATGAGCTTTTTCTAGCCAAAATATTTGTAGAATTTCCACAAGACATTTAGTTGGAGAGGTTCTCTAGTTGGTGTGTAATGGGTGCTATCAGTTCTCCAAGACATTTAGTTGGAGAGGTTCTCTAATTGGTGTGTAATGGGTGCCCCATTCCACAAGACATTTAGTTGGAGAGGTTCTCTAGTTGGTGTGTAATGGGTGCTATCAGTTCCACAAGATATTTAGTTGGAGAGGTTCTCTAATTGGTGTGTAATGGGTGCTGTCAGTTCCACAAGACATTTAGTTGGAGAGGTTCTCTAGTTGGTGTGTAATGGGTGCTCTCAGTTCTCCAAGACATTTAGTTGGAGAGGTTCTCTAGTTGGTGTGTAATGGGTGCTCTCAGTTCCCCAAGACATTTAGTTGGAGAGGTTCTCTAGTTGGTGTTTAATGGGTGCTATCAGTTCCACAAGACATTTAGTTAGAGAGGTTGTCTAGTTGGTATGTAATGGGTGCTCTCGTTTTCCAGCAGACGTCATTGATGTGTAATGGGTGCTCTCGTTTTCCAGCAGACGTCATTGATGTGTAATGGGTGCTCTCGTTTTCCAGCAGACGTCATTGATGTGTAATGAGTGCTCTCGTTTTCCAGCACTCGTCATTGATGTGTAATGAGTGCTCTCGTTTTCCAGCACTCGTCATTGATGTGTAATGGGTGCTCTCGTTATTCAGCACTCGTAATTGGTGTGAAATGTGTGCTCTAGTTTTCCAGCACTCGTCACTGATGTGAAATGTGTGCTCTAGTTTTCCAGCACTTCGTTATTGATGTGTAATGTGTGCTCTCGTTGTCCATCACGCGTCATTAGTGTGTAATGGGTGATGTTGCTGTCCAGCAAGCGTCATTGTATCAATAATATTCTGAGAATAATCTCAGAGGGTATCTATGGCCAAGTGGTTAAAACGTGTGCCTGTCGTTCTGAAATGTGTGGGTTTAAATCCCGGCCGAGTCCCATGTATTTTTTAAATAAGACCCTAGGATTGCTGATAGAGCTACGGAGTTCATGCTTCGTGTAACACTGTCGGTAAATGGCGTACCATTTCTGTCAACAGGGACGGAACAGTATGTGAAAATCCGGTACAATGAAGTCAACCTTTCGCGAAGTTCGGGAAATTTTGAGTTTAGTTTTTAAAGTCTCTGTGATCTCCATTGTTTTGTATAAAACAGGTCTAATAGTTTGCTTTGCTTCTTCTTCTTCTTTTTGCTGTTATATTATTTTCTGAATCTCTTTCTATTGCAACTTTACTTTCAAAGTAAAACAAATTCAATCAATTTCATCTATTGTTTCATTGTTTCATTGTTTTATTGTTTCATTGTTTCATTGTTTCATTGTTTCATTGTTTTATTGTTTCATTGTTTCATTGTTTCATTGTTTCATTGTTTCATTGTTTTATTGTTTCATTGTTTCATTGTTTCATTGTTTTATTGTTTCATCATTGTTTATTGTTTCATTGTTTTATTGTTTCATTGTTTTATTGTTTCATTGTTTCATTGTTTCATTGTTTTATTGTTTCATTGTTTTATTGTTTCATTGTTTTATTGTTTCATTGTTTTATTGTTTCATTGTTTTATTGTTTCATTGTTTTATTGTTTCATTGTTTTATTGTTTCATTGTTTTATTGTTTCATTGTTTCATTGTTTCATTGTTTTATTGTTTCATTGTTTCATTGTTTTATTGTTTCATTGTTTTATTGTTTCATTGTTTCATTGTTTTATTGTTTCATTGTTTCATTGTTTTATTGTTTCATTGTTTCATTGTTTTATTGTTTCATTGTTTCATTGTTTTATTGTTTCATTGTTTCAAGTCAATGTATTTTATGATCATATCTCAATAGTTGAATGTTAGTAGTGTTAATTATTTAATCAATATCTTTTAAGTTGTTGTTAGTCTTCCAGTCTCTTGATCTGCTTGTCAATATCTTTTAAGTTGTTGTTAGTCTTCCAGTCTCTTGACCTGCTTTTCAATATCTGTTAAGGATGCTTATAACAAGGTGAATTTTTCCATAATGGTGCGCTCTTTGATTAAATGTGAAGTTAATCCTTGGCTGGTAAACTGGATAGCTGCTTCTTTAATGGAGAGAACCGTTGCACTCCGTTTAGGAACATGGACATCGGATCCTGCTCGTATATGCCCGGGATTACCCCAGGGTTCTCCTCTATCACCCGTGTTGTTTAATATTTACACAGCAAATGTAGCTAAAATTCAGCCAATCGGATTGGGTCGGACATTGACATTTGCAGATGATATCTTAATATATAGGACTGGGTCAGATAGACGAGAGATGGTTGACGACATTCAGAAAACATTGCGTACCATCTCGGGTTGGTGTAGGAAGTCTCGCTCTCAGGTCAATCCTGAAAAAGCGTGTATGTTGTGGTGCTCGTTGAATAATCACATCGTCAAGGCTGACCTACCCTGTGTAATCTTTGATGAACATACCATCGAGCGCAGAGACAGGCTTCGCTATCTTGGAATACCTTTGATCGTAGTCTATCTTTCAAACACCATATTGAACAGACGATACAACGGTGCAAGCGTGGTCTTGCGGCTCTCAAAGTTATGGTGGCCGTACACCTTGAGCAGAGACTACTTGCCCTTTTTGTTCGATCGACTGGTAATGTCAGTGGTAGATTACGGACTCGGAATTCTTACGATATCAAGATCACAATGTGAACGACTCGAACGGGTTCAGAATGAAGGTATGCGTATAGTTCTGGGCTGCACTAGAGATACCCCATTGTGAAGATGAGTATATGCTTGGCCTTCTGTCACTACGCTCCCGTCATGCAATCGCCCAAACCAAGGCATATATGCGGGTTACTTCGGATAAGAGACATCCACTTCACAAGAACACTAATGATGTTAAGGGCACGAGAATCAAGCGGGGCATGTCGTGGATGGCCCATGCTGAGAGAACAATTGGCCATGTGACTACGGTTGCGACCCTACCAAAAGGGGAAGAATGGATCCCAACAGATGGTGGCATCATGAACTATTTCAACGTTATCATTACTCTTGGAAGAGAATGTAGAGATTGGGGCAACATGAAGGCTGATGTCGCAGTTAAGCAGCTGATACAAGATAATGCAAGGGATGATGATGTTGTTGTATATACCGATGGGTCGGTTCAACATGGTGAGAAATCCTGCTGGGGTTTCTTGGCTAATGCGCATGGTAGGATTGTTGCAGAGCGAAGTGGGGCATACAGGACAACTACTTCTAGTATGAGGATGGAGGTTGAGGCCGTTACTGCTGCCCTCCATTGGATTTCTGGGACTTCATTTACTAGGGCAGTTGTTGTATCTGACTCTCAGTCGATGCTTCACAAGATCCAGAAGGGCAGGTTTCATTATGAGTGGATGTCGTCTATAGAAGTTTCTAACCTCCAGCGGCTTACGTGGATATACTGTCCTGGGCATGCGGGTGTTTACGGTAATGAGAGAGCGGGCAGGCTTGCATCAACAGCATCGATTGTTGGGGAGTTGAAGATGGATAAGGGGATATTCTTCGGTCTCTTCGCGACTCTCTGTTGGATGAGGACACTAAAATCGATGTTGAATCGATCAAGCGATTTAAGCAGTTTGGAGTTAGCCGTTGTTCAAGTCGAACTGGATGCCTGAGAGGCAGAATGAGAGGTGTGTTTAATCAGCGAGCCACAGGAACCATCAGTATGCATACTCTTCGATATCTGTTGGGGAGACTGAGCACCTATGGGTCTGCCCGGAGTGCAATGACGTCAGTTTAGTAACCAATAACCAATAACCAATATCTGTTAAGTTGTTGTTGTTTGTCTTCCAGTCTCTTTACCTGCTTGTAAATATTACTGCTCGCTAGCAGAAGTATCGATACTTTGTCAGTGAGTTAAACAAGTTATCGATACTGGAATTATTGCCACTGTCAGTGAGTCAAACAAAGTATCGATACTGGAGATATTGACACTTTGTAAGTAAGTTAAACAAGGTATCGATACTCGATGTACTGATATAATTTTAAAAATAAACAAAAATTGGTTTTCTTAGAACTCACCCCCCACCCCACCTCACCCCACTTCCAATATTCTTTCTGAAACCAGATGGTTATGTCCCCTCATATTGTATTACCAAATGCTAGATTCTTCAGGGACGGAAACTACTGATCAAGTTTCAAGATCTCGGTGGAAACTCCTGATCAAGTTTCCGTCTTAAACGATATTAAACAATCATATCTTCAAATATATCTGGTCTCATTATACAATAACATCGGATGTAACAGTTACTCAACAATATCTGGTCTCATTGTACAACAACATCGGATGTAACAGTTACTCAACAATATCTGGTCTCATTGTACAACAACATCGGAAGTAACATTTACTCAACGACATCGGATGTAACAGTATCTCAACACTATCATTGCACTCATATATCAGAAGTGAGCGTGCGTGAAATTCAACCCAGATATAATAATAAAAATGTAAAAATCATAAATTTATTCATCTATGAGAGAAAAACTGGGGAGAAATATCTCGGTTAGAGTACAGCAGAAGCAGGTCAGATAAAAAAAAAAAGCGTACTCTCATCATTCAGTCTTTTGTTGGCAGCGTGTGAAGTTGAGAGATTCGATTTGCAATCAATATGTCACCGATTTGATTAGATTGCAAATTGAAAAGATCGCTTGGACAAGTTTGAAAGAATTCATTTCCTGAGTCCACACATGAAACAAATACTGAAAGCATTTGTTTACTCTTTTCTTTGTACTTACATTTGTTTTAGTGCTCTTTTTATTTTCATTTATTTTATTCTTGTTGTTATTGTTGATGTTGTCGAGCGTTAAGTTCTGTCTTTAGTATTACTTTCTGATTCACTCGTGTATGGTCTGCTTATTTGTTTGTGAGGGAACTGTAGGCAATCATATCAACCTCATTATGATGTTGTTGGTGTTTATATCATATCAACCTCATTATGATGTTGTCGGTGTTTATATCATATCAACCTCATTATGATGTTGTTGGTGTTTATATCATATCAACCTCATTATGATGTTGTTGGTGGTTTTTTTTTATAGATTCGTCAATGTACGTGGCGTACATACCATAATGTCCATGTTATGCGATGTTCTATCTCAGCGATGTGGTGTCCCACGTTATGTTCAATCGATCTGTTGATGGTCTACAAGATGTACCCTGAGCCTAGCCCTGCACTGAGCCTAGCCCTGCACTGAGCCTAGCCCTGCACTGAGCCTAGCCCTGCACTGGCAGCCTGCACTGAGCCTGCCTGCACTGAGCCTAGCCCTGCACTGGCAGGGTTGGGATCGGCTAGTCTCTCTAAGGAGGGGCGAAAAGTGAAAATTAGTAACCTGCTGATGACACTCAGAATACACAAGTCAACCTCACCTCCTAGCGGTGTAGACAGGGAAACTTAGAACGTGAGGTCAAAGGCTAACGGGGAAATGGCTCGTCTAGGGAGATGGACACCCCTAGGTCAGGATTTACAAAAATATTTTGTTAATATCCTTGGAGAGTTAACTCAACAAAAAAATCACGGTGGAGGTCTGGCCCCACAGACTTGTGATACCTGTGGGTTTATCCTGATATCCAAGATCCAGACCTCCCAGCTATGGGCAAATAGCCCCACTGCCTTTGTGGCAGCCTCGGGAGAGGCAAAGGCTATGGGAGTAAACCAAAACAGAAAATCTGGAGCGGAGCACCTAAGGCGGACAGGCATCAAGTGATGTCCTACCAGCAGCTCCTGCAACCGAACTGATACCAGATGTTGTGCTTGCACTCCTCTGGATTCTGTCAGCGAGGTCGGGAAGGGGTAGTTGACGCTTGGGCAACTCAGCTACTCCATAAAAATCGCCCAGGCATGCGTCACGGTGCGACTTCGTAGTCGACTTTGTCGACCAAACCAACACGGAAGGCAACAGACCAGCTCAATTGGCGTAGAGTATCGAACACCACGGGTTGTCTTCGACAGTGGAAGAGATCAAAATAGATGAGACTACAGTAAAATTATTTGATTGGCAAAACACGTAATTACAAAGTACTGTAGTTTTACAAATTACAAAAACAATGACAAAATACAGCAACGTTTCGACCAACAAGGCATTATCAAGCAAACGAACAACAGGAGTGACAAATTTAAAAAAACATATGGACGACTACATACAAACATTTCTAATGAAAATCTGGGAATAAAAACGAATAACGAAATAAATGTAACACAAAAACACATAAAAACTAGAAATAGAAAGGAATAGAAACAATTAAAAACAAGGAAAATTCTAAGAAATATATAACTTGAATACATTCAACATATGCTCATATAGATTACAAGGCATGGGAAGAGAAAGTACTAAGAAGCATAGAAATGTAAGACGTTGAGCCCACGTGGTCGCAAGGTACCATAAAACGAAATCAACCGATTCTCCAGAGCAAATCGATTGCAATCATCCGAGGAACATGATCGGATGGCTGTGACCTGGACATCGTGAGCTCCTAAATGGCCAGTATTATTGAAATACTATCACAAATACCTATCCACTATCACTACATCAGTATATTACAAGCCTACTGATGCACATAGTTTTCTCCTTTATACTTCTGCCCATCCCCGGGCTTATCGTGACTCTTTGCCATTCTCGCAGCTCTTGCGCCTTCGTCGCCTTTGTAGAGAGGATGATGATTTTCTTGAGAGAGCTTGCGAGATGCTTGATTTCTTCCGCGGACGCCTATACTCAAAGAAGGTGCTTGTCTCGGCTATGCATCGAGTTCAGAAAATCACTCGCCAGCAGGCCCTTACCAGCCAGCATAAGACTACTAACTCTGACAGAGTAAAACTTATCTTGATTTTCCACCCCCATGGTTCGCTGGTAAAAAATGTTTTTCCGTCGGATCTTAAGTCAGATCCTGAGACCCGTTCTGTCTTCCCCAACTATCCTTAGGTGGCTTACAAACGGGACAGTTGTCTTGGGGATATGTTGGTACACAGTCGCCTTAAGTCCAATATCCAGACTCATTTTGGCACTGTCCAGTGTGGCCGTCGGCGTTGCAACAAGTGTGCTTATGGGATACAGACGCGTACTGTATCTTTTCCTTTAGCCCCGTTTCTTATTGAAGATGGTTTCACAAGCGAGTCCGGTAATCTTATCTATGCCATTATCTGTAAGCGGTGTAACAAAGTTTATATCGGCGAGACAGGCAAGAGGCTCAGTGACCGATTCGCCCAACACTTGCGCAACATACGCCAATGCTCTGTGACCCCTGTAGCCACCCATTTCAATGATACTGGCCATTTAGGAGCTCAGGATGTACAGGTCACAGCCATCCGATCATGTTCCTCGGATGATCGCAGTCGATTTGCTCTGGAGAATCGGTTGATTTCGTTGTATGGTACCTTGCGACCACGTGGGCTCAACGTATTACATTCCTATGCTTCTTAGTACTTTCTGTTGAATGTATTCAAGTTATACATTTACTATATTTTTCCTTGTTTTTAATTGTTTCTATTCCTTTCTATTTCTAGTTTTTATGTGTGTTTTTGTGTTACATTTATTTCGTTTTTCGTTTTTATTCCCAGATTTTCATTAGAAACGTTTGTATGTAGTCGTCCATATGTTTTTTAAAATGTGTCACTCCTGTTGTTCGTTTGCTTGATAAAGGCCTTGTTGGTCGAAACGTTGCTGTATTTTGTCATTGTTTTTGTAATTTGTAAAACTACAGTACTTTGTGATTACGTATTTTGAAAGAGATCATCGGGTCTCATTGGACAGCTACCACCCGCCTCAAGCCGGGCAGCCCCTGGACAATACGGTTTTATCCCACTACAGTTCACCTGCTTCAATGGGTGCTTGGAGCTTAAGGTATTACCTGACAAGTGGACGACTGTAAGTTATTATTTACTAAACTGACGTCATTTCACTCCGGACAGACTCATAGGTGCTCAGTCTCCCACAACAGAAATCGAAGAGTATGCATACTAATGGTTCATGTGGCTCGCTGATTAAACACACCTCTCATTCTGCCTCTCAGGCATCCAGTTCGACTTGAACAACGGCTAACTCCAAACTGCTTAAATCGCTTGATCGATTCAACATCGATTTTAGTGTCCTCATCCAACAGAGAGTCGCGAAGAGACCGAAGAATACCCCCTTATCCATCATCAACTCCCCAACAATCAATGCTGTTGATGCAAGCCTGCCCACTCTCTCATTACCGTAAACACCCGCATGCCCAGGACAGTTAATCCACGTAAGCCACTGGAGGTTAGAAACTTCATAGACGACATACACTCATACCGAAACCTGCCCTTCTGGATCTTGTGAAGCATCGACTGAGAGAAGATACAACAACTGCCCCAGTAAATGAAGTCCCAGAGATCCAATGGAGGGCAACAGTAACAGCCTCAACATCCATCCTCATACTAGAAGTAGTTGTTCTGTATGTCCCACTTTGCTCTGCAACAACTCTACCATACGCATTAGCCAAGAACTGTAAGTACCACACCAAACAATAATAATCAAATCAAGAAGGCTCCAGCCCTTCGCTTAGCAAGCTGGAACGTAAATACAATGTGTCCTGGCCTGTCAGAAGATCTTACACAGATACACGACATTCGGAAAACTGCAGTAATTAACAATGAGCTCAAACGACTCAAACGAGTGGACATCGCAGCATTACAGGAGACACGACTCGCTGAAAATGGATCGTTGAGGGAACAAGACTACACGTTCTACTGGCAAGGAAAAGTTCAAGACGAACCAAGACTGCATGGAGTAGGATTTGCCATCAAAAATACACTGCTCCAAATGGTAGAACCTCCAATAAATGGCTCAGACCGTATTTTGTCCATTAAACTCCGTACAGTAACAGGACCGGTCCATCTCTTTAGTGTATATGCACCAACACTACAATCAAAGCCAGACGTAAATGATAAATTTTATGAGGAGATACAATCAGAAATCAGTAGAATTCTCAAAAACGAACACCTATTCCTAATGGTGGACTTCAACGCCAGAGTTGGAGCCGATCACAACTCTTGGCCATCGTGCCTTGGAAAACATGGTACTGGAAAAATTAATGAAAATGGACAACGGCTACTGGAGATATGCAACTACAGCAACCTCTGCATCACAAACACTTTCTTTAATACCAAGCCCTGCCACAAGGTGTCCTGGAAACACCCACGTTCACATAGATGACATCAACTAGACCTAATTATAACGAGGTGAAATGCGATAAACAGTGTGCTTGCACTCGTAGCTACCATAGTGCTGACTGTGACACTGATCATTCACTGATATGTAGCAAAGTTAGGCTGAAAATAAAAACACTCCACCATTCAAAGATGAAAGGATGCCCACGCATTAACACCGAAAATACAGCCAAACCAGAAATAGTACAATCATTTTGCAGTACATTAGGAAGCATTCTCCAAAGCACACCAAAACGAAATGCGGAAACAAAATGGTCCTACATCCGGGATGCCATATATAATTCGGCCAAAACCACCTTTGGCACCCGAGATAGACAAAACCCTGATTGGTTTGCTGCAAACATATTAGAGTTAGAGCCTGTCATAGCAGAAAAAAGAACTGCCCTTCAGAACCACAAAAACAATCCAATTGTCAAGTCATTTCTTGCTCTTAGACCTGCAAGAAGTGTTGCACAAAAAACAGCAAGGCGATGCGCAAACGACTACTGGCAGGAGTTATGAACAAAATATCCAGCTCTCCTTTGATACTGGAAACATAAGGGGTGTTCATGAGGACATCAGCAAGGTCTTTGTCCCAACTATCAAAAAGACTGCACTTCTTAAAACAAAAACAGGGGAAGCTCTAATCGATCGCAAAAAAACAACAGATGTAGCGCTGGGTGGAATATTATCTACAGCTATATACCACCCAAAATATTGTAACTGACATCTCGTTCGATGCAATTCAAGCTCTTCCGACCTTGAGCAATTTAGACCAGATGCCATCAGAGGCAGAAATCAGTATTGCAATCGACACCCTGGCAAATGGGAAAGCAACTGGAAAGGATGGCATCCCCCCTGAAGTACTGAAGTAATCAAATGTGCTAAACAAACTCTTCTGACCAGTCTGCATGAATTATTGTGCCTATGCTGGGAGGAGGGAGAACTGCCTCAGGACATGAGACATTCAAATATCATCACCTTGTATAAAAATAAAGGTGATCGTGGTGACTGTAACAACTACCGTGGTATCTCGTTGCTGAGCATCATGGGGAAGGTCTTCGCACGCGTAGTACTAAATAGGTTACAAAAGCTAGCAAACCAAGTATACCCTGAGTCACAATGTGGATTTAGATCCAACAGATTAACTATCAACATGTTATTCTCCTTGAGACAACTGCCGGAGAAATGTCGTGAACAAAGAATGCCACTGTACATTGCCCTCATAGATCTAACAAAGGCATTTAACCTAGTGAGTAGAGTTGGTCTCTTTAAGCTTTTGAAAAATATCGGCTGCACTTCTACATTGCTTTAAATCATATCATCTTTCCAAAACTACATGAAGGGTACAGTGATGTTTAATGGGGCCTCCTCCAGCGCTTTTCCTATCAACAGCGGCGTCAAGCAGGGGCGTGTACTTGCATCCACACTCTTTGGGATATTTTTCTCCTACTTCTCTCTCATGCTTTTAATCCGCCGAAGAAGGGAAAATTTCTCCACACAAGATCAGATGGAAAATTATTCAACATGTCGCAACTCAAAGCAAAGACCAATGTCCAAAGAGTCACCATCAGAGTACTTCTGTTTGCCAATGATGCAGCATTAACATCGCACACAGAGGAAAGGCTACAACACCTCATGGACAGATTTGCTGCAGCATCAAATGAATTCGACCTGACCATCAGCCTGAATAAAACAAATATAATGTTGCAGGATATTAGCAGAGCCCCATCTATCAACATTGGTAGTCATACACTTGAAGTAGTCAACACCTTTACATACCATGGCTCTGTCATCAGCAGCAACCTCTCCTCGATGATGAAATTAGTAGTCGCATTGGGAAGGCCCCCACTGCTATGTTTAAATTAGCAAAGCTTGAATGGGAAAATGGCACTCACAAGAAACACCAAGACACAAGTATATAAGGCTTGTGTTCTCAGCACTCTGCTGAATGGTAATGAGACATGGATCACATATGCTAGAAAAGAACATCACCTCAACATCTTCCACATGCGCTGTCCCAGGCGAATATACAACATCCGATGGCAAGACCACATCTCCAATATAGAAGTTCTTGATAGTGCTGGCATTCCAAGCACGTACACCTTGCTGAGTCAGCGACGTCTGAGCTGGCTGGGACACGTGTGCCGTATGAGCGATGATAGAATCCCAAAGAACATTCTATATGGTCAACTCGCATCTGGTGCTAGACAGCATGGGCGCCCATTATTACGCTTCATTGACACCTGCAAGCGTGATCTAACTTGAAGCGTGCACGAGCAGCATAGACAAAGAACGCTGGGAGCGGCTGACAGGCAAGAATAGCGAGCAGCAGTGAGGGTGACTCAAAAGAAAAGAAGAAAACAACATCACATGTGGAGGCAAAAGAGAGCGCAGAGGGCAGAGAGACATCCTATGTATCAGCTCCAGTCTCCAGTTTTGTTTTTGACATAATGACCCACATATAAAAGTAGAACGGGGCAAACTTGTTATTGACATAATGACACACACATACAAGTATAACGAGACCAACTTGTTATTGACATAATGACACACACATACAAGTATAACGAGACCAACTTGTTATTGACATAATGACACACACATACAATTATAACGAGACCAACTTGTTATTGACATAATGACACACACATACAATTATAACGAGACCAACTTGTTATTGACATAATGACACACATATACAATTATAACGAGACCAACTTGTTATTGACATAATGACACACACATACAAGTATAACGAGACCAACTTGTTATTGACATAATGACACACACATACAAGTATAACGAGACCAACTTGTTATTGACATAATGACACACACATACAAGTATAACGAGACCAACTTGTTATTGACATAATGACACACACATACAAGTATAACGAGACCAACTTGTTATTGACATAATGACACACACATACAAGTATAACGAGACCAACTTGTTATTGGCATAAATGACACAGATATACAAGTAGAACGAGACCAACTTCTTATTGACATAAATGACACACATATACAATGCATAAGATGCTCGGCAGTTATCCTGAAGACAACATGTTCGATTCACGGAAAGGTCAACAGTTTTTAAAAACATTTATTAACACATTTGATTATGAGAACTCATCATCATCATCAGGTGCCGTCTCCACATCGAAGGTTGGCTGCAATGAATCTCCAGCATTCTCTGTCTTTCGCCTTGTGTTGCACACTGCCAGACTGTAACCTGTCCATTTCTTAAAGTTTCCCTTCCACTTATCTCTCGGTCTTCCTCTTGCTCTTCCCCCTCAACTTTCCCCTCTAGTAAATGTTTTATCATGGTGTCATGCCTTTTTATGTGCCCAAAATACTTTACTTGTCTGAATTTATTTCTCTTAATAATTGTTTCTTCATGCCTAGTTTTCCTAAAACTTGTTTATTTGTCTGTTTTTCTGTCCATGAAACTCTGCTTATTCTTCTATATATCCACATCTCAAATGCATCAATTCTGTCTTCTAACTGCTTGTTCATTGTCCATGTTTCCGAGCCATACATTAATATAGGATATATATAGCATTTGATCATTCTAATTTTTAGCCTGTTTGTGATTTGCTTGGATGTCAGTAACTTTCTCATACTATTGAAATTATCCTTGGCCATTCCTATTCTCTTTTCAATTTCAGTTATACATCTGCCATCATCTGTTATCATCTGACCGAGATAGGAGTAGCTTTTTACTTGATGTAGTAATTCCCCATGTATTTTTATATTCATTTTAGGTTTTTCCATTTCCTTGTTGATTACCATAGTTTTTGTTTTCTGTATGTCAATGTCTAATCCATATTCCTTGCTAGTTCTGTCCAATTGGTCCACTAATTCTTGTAGATCTTGTTCATTTTCTGCTACCAATACTGTGTCATCTGCATATCTTAAGTTATTTATTATTTTTCCATTGATCTTGAGTCCTGGCATTCCCTCTAGTTGTTTGAAGATTTTCTCTGTGTAGATGTTAAATAGGCTTGGTGACAGAATGCATCCTTGTCTCACTCCTCTCTTTATGTCTATGTATGGAGAGTAGCTATTTTCATATTTTATTATTGCTGTCTGTTCCCAGTATATGTTACTTATTAGTCTGATATCATCCCCATCTAGGCCTATTTCTTGTAGACATATGATTAGCTTTTCATGTTGGACTCTGTCAAAAGCTTTGCTATAATCGATGAAACACAAGTAGATACTTTTTGCACTTCTATATACTTGTCAGCGAGTAGTCTTATACAAAGTATTGCCTCTCTTGTTCCTCTGTTATTTCTAAAGCCAAACTGTTCTTCTCCTACTTCTATGTCTATCTTGTTTTTAATTCTTTCATGTATGATCTTGAGTAGTATTTTTGTTATGTGGCTCATCAGGCTAATTGTCCTATAGTCTGTGCACTCCTGTGCTTTGGGCTTTTGGGTAGTGGTATGAATACTGATGTCTTCAAGTCTCTTGGTATATATCCTGTGTTATATATATCATTGCACAAATCTGTAATGGTTGAAATACCAAAATCCTCTAAGGAGGTTAACATTTCCACAGTAATATTGTCCAATCCTGCAGCCTTTCCTCGCTTCATTGTTTCGATTGCTGTTACAACTTCAGATTTTAATATTCTTGGGCTGTCATTGCACTTTATACTGTGTTTACTGCTTCTTTGATCATCAAATAGAGCCGTTACATATTCTGTCCATCTTGTCAATATTTCTGTTTTATCAAACAAAAGTTGGTTGTTGTTGTTTTTGATACGTATTGTTATTGATACGTAGTCCGTATTGTCCTACAATGTTCTTGTATTTGCCTTTGCCAATTTTTGAATTCATATCGCCCATTATAATTAGTATGTCAGTTGTCTTTACTTGTTTGAGAATTTGTTGTAAATCTTCATAATATTTTTCGATTTCTTCATCTGTATGGTCTGATGTTGGAGCGTATGTGAACTACATAACTTCATTTGCATCGATAGAACTGACTGAATAAATTCTATTTGCAAATTGTTATTTGTCAACTTTCACGGGAACGGGAATTCTATTATATCAGGTTTTACTGGCGATCGAAATGAAGGACATTTTAATCTTATGTGGTCAACCGACAATGTTTTCAAACCAAGCATGGCGAGAAAACGTATTGTTTTTAATGTGGAAGAAGTCGATTTTGAGGCAACGGGGCATGTTTATTTAAGGGACTTTAACAAATAGATTTTAACTAAATTCCCCGTGCGAAGAACGGATAAAACTGCTAGTATATATATATATCATTAATTCAGTTTAAATGTCATTGTATTTATGTCTGTATCAATTGTTTGAAGATATCTGGATATCCTACTTACTTCAAATTTGGCAAGAAGGTAGCTTTCATAGATAGGAAGAGGGAAAAATTATCAAATTATACCTTTTGTACGTTTCTTTAAAGATATTCCAACTTAACGCGAATGGTCCGGTACAGAAATCGAAGAACACGTCTAATCATGTTTTAAACGATCCATTCACGTGATCATGTTGTTACTTTCCGGTCACATAATGCTATGATAAGGTCACTCTTATTATAACGTATTTTAAACACATTTATTTATAAGTTTCGATAGCGTAATTGATAGCGTGCCCATCTACATAGCTCGGTTCACGTACGGCCACATTTTTTAAGCACAGTTCATATTCGTTCAATTTTTTTTGGTTTAAATCGTCGATAAGTTAATAATCTGAATAAATTTAATTTGTCAATTGTCAAACTGGACTTTTTTTACGTTACTATAAAGATTTTCCAACTTAAAATATGGCCTTGCACAGAATTCGTCGAAAAAATGTATCAAAGATTTAACGACGTTTTATTGTCACGTGATAATCAGAGGTCATGCTGTTAATTTCCTGCAGACGTATGGCAGACGTATTCAAATGTCTAAAGTAAATTAGACCTGAATTATGCTGTTGTGTTTTTGCCAATTGTAAGTATTGAAGCATTCCCATTTGACAATGAGCAAACATATTGTTATTAATAGAAAAGCAGCCGATTTTGATGCTATAAGAGTGACAGGTGATGGAACATGTCTATTTAATATGCTGAGTCAGGCATTGTTTGGAACAGACCAGTTTTCTATTTGTATTCGCAATGACATTGTCAGCCACATCGTGTTAAATTTTGAGATCTACAGACATTTCATTTGCAACGAAAGTACTGACGACTGTATGTCTTCTCAACACTATGAAGCTTCCATGCTTCAGCCGTACACATGCGGTACTTACATTGAGATCTCTGCTGCCTCAGCTGTCTTTCAGTCGCGAATCATCGTGGTTGGTGACGGAAACGTTGAATGCGACTTCAGACTCTGTCATTGAAATTATATTGTTTCACTTCTCTCTGGCAATCGGAATAAGGGACATTTCGATCTTTTGTGGTCAACAGACAAAGTTTTCCCACAAAGCCCTCTTCCATATAATCCTCCACCACGTTGACTGCCACTTGCAGAAGGGACATTTTATTCGCATACTGCCATGTCTATAGAACCTGCTAACAGTAACAGAAGTGAAATTACCGTCTCACCTGGTACTGATTTGTCACCTAGAAAGGGCACAGGGAGGCTTAAATAGATCAAAAGGGGAAGACAACCTGCATTGACCACTGTTAATTGCAATACTAAGGCGGAAATGAAAAAAATTTCGTAGATCTATTGAAACTAATGAAGTTAGAGATGTGCGATTGGAGAATGATAAGAAAAGAAAAATGAAGGCCATAAACATTGAGACAGAGGAGTACAGATGTATTAGGCTTGAATATATACGTCGAAGGTTTGTAAAGGTCGTAAAAGAGGAAAGGAAAGAAGAAAGACACGTAAGATTGGAAGATATGCGGAAAACGATTGCAAATGTCAGAGGGAAAGAAACTAAAATTGAAAGTAATTTAAGATTGGATTGAATGCGAGAAATGATACCATGCAACAACAAAAAAGAAAATCCCGCATTCCATGGAGACAAATTTTCTTCTTTCCGGGGACGGGTCAATAATTTTTTCCCTTTTCCTGAAGGGTCAATAATCTTTTTTTTCTTTTGAACGGGTAATTTTTTTTTCTTCAGATAAAATTTTTTCTTCGGACGGATCAATTTCTTTTTCTTTAAGTAGGGTTAATAATTTTTTTTTTTTTTTGTACGGATAATCCTTTTTCCTTTTTTCTTCCATGATCAATAATTTCTTTTTTCTTTGGGAGGATTAAATTTTTTTTCTTGGATTGGATAATTTTCCTTTTTTTAGGTAAATTTTTTTCTTTTGGATGGGTTAAAATTTTTTTTCTTCCTTTAAAATGATTTTTCTTTTCTTCCCCAAGTAGGATCAACCCTTTTTTTCCCCCTCTTTTTCCTTCTCCCGGGTAAAAATTTTTTCTTCCTAAACGGATAAAATTTTTTTTTCCCCGAGGATCAAAACTTCTTTTCAAGAAATAAAAACTTTCTTTTAAAAGATCAAAACTCTTTTCTTTAAAAGGGTCAAAATTTTCCTTTTTCTTTTTGAAGGATTAAAACTTTTTTTTTTTCTTTACGGGTAATAATTTTTTTTTTTTTGTAAGGGTAAACTTTTCCTTTTTTATAATCTTCTTTTTTTTTTCCGGCAGGGTTAAACCTTTTCTTATGATAATAACTTTTTTTTTCCTAAATGGATTTAACCCTTTTTCCTTTTGAGGATAAAACCCTTTTTTTTTTCTAATGATTAATTTTCTTCTTTTCTCCCCTTTTTTAACCTTCTTTTCTTTAAAGGATTAAATTTTTTCCTTTTGGTTGATTAATAATTTTTTTTCGGAGGGGTTACCCCTTTTTTTCCCTTGGGTTTGGGTCAAAATTTTTCCCCCTTAAGACGGATCAATAATTTTTTTTCTTTGGTTTTTCAATAATTTTTTTTCCTAAACGGAAATTTTTTCCCCAAAACCCTTCCTTTTTCCCCGGGTAATCAAAACCCTTTTTTTCCCCGACGGGTAATTTCTTTTCCAAGGATCAAAAATTTCTTTTTTTTGGGAGATAATAATTTTTCTTCCCATTTTGACAATTTTTCTTTCTTTTTGATGATAAACTTTTTTCTTGGATGGGTTAATAATTTTTCTTCGGCAGGGTTAATAATTTTTTTGGAGGATTAAATTTTTTTTTTCTTTTACGATTAAAATTTTTTTTTCTTATTGGCCCCCCTAGGGTTAATTCTTTTTTTCCCTTTTCTTTTTTTTTTCTTTATTTTAAAAAAATCTTTTCTTTTTTAAAAATAATACCTTTTTTTCATTTGATTAATACCTTTTTCTTTTTGGGGATCAATAATTTTCCCTTTTTTTATTGGGTTAATACCTTTTTTTTTTCTTTGGAGGATTTAATTTTTTCTTCTTAAAAAGGATTTACCTTTTTCTTTAATTGGGTAAAATCTTTTTTTCGGGGATAAAAAAACTTTTCTTTCCCGGATTTAATTTCTTCTTTCTTTTATGATCACCCTTTTTTCTTAGGTACGGATCAATTTCTTTTTTTTTAGGTACGGATCAATAATCTCTTCTTTTTCTTCTATGTATAGACTGGACAATCTTTTTCTCTTCTTCTAAGACGGATTAATAACTTCCTTTTCTGTTAATGGATCAACAACTTTTTTCCTTCTCCCGGCATTGGATTAACACCCTTTCCTTTTCTCTAAGGTGTAGTTGGATTTCAATAATTTTTCATACGGATTCAATAATTTTTCTTTTCTTCTTTAGGGAATGGATCAATAACTTCTTTCTAGGTATACATTGACACCTTTTCCTTTTTCTTAAGTACGGATTCAATAATTGCTCTTCTTAAGTGCATTGATTCATTATTTTTTCTTTTTTCTTCCTTTAGTATTGATTGGTCTTTCCTTTTCTAGGTACGGATTAATAATTATCTCTTCTCTTTGGCACGGATTCACAATATTTTTTTTTTCTTCTTGGCATGGAATAATTTTTCTTAAGCGTGGATTGGCCAATCTTTCCTTTCTCTTATGTATTGGATTTCAATAATCTTCCTTTTTCTTCTAAGTAATGGATCAACAAATTTCTCCTTTCTTCTGGCACGGATCAACCAACTTCTTCTTCTTCCTCAGCACGGATCAATAACTTCCTTCCTAAGCACGGATTAATAACTTCTTTCCTAAGCACGGATCAATACCCTTTTTCCTTTTCTTAAGTACGGAGGTCAATTTTTCCTTTTTTCTTCTGGCACGGATCAACAATTGCTCTTCCGGCGATTAGATCAATAATCTCTTCATTAAGTATGGATTAATATCTTCTTCTTCTCTTGCGCACGGATCAATAACTTCTTTTTCTCTTAGGTATGGATCAATAATTTCTTTTTTCTAAGTACGGATTGGCCAATTTTTCTTTTTTTTCTTAGTACGGATTAACAATTTTTCCTTTTCTTCTCATACGGATCAATAATCTCTTTTCTCTTGGCAAGTGATTCAATAACTTTTCTAAGTATCGTATCAATAACTTTCTTCGGCACGGATTAACAATCTCTTCCTTTTTCTTCTACATTGATCAATAAATTTCTTCTTCCTAAGTACAGATCAACAATTTATCTTTCCTAAGTAATGATCAACAACCCTTCCTTTTTCTAGGTACGAATCAATAATCTTCTTCTTCTAGTATTTGACTGACAATCCTCCCTTTCCTAGGCACGTAATTCTTCTTCTCATCCGCTGATGTTCAATGTCTACACAATGAGTCCGTTATTCTGGATGTATGTTGTTGTATTTGTTAGTTCATCAAGTCTTACAAACAGCTTTATGTTGATATCTATCTCTGTTGTTGTATTTGTTAGTTCATCAAGTCTTAAAAACAGCTTTATGTTTATATCTATCTCTGTTGTTGTATTTGTTAGTTAATCAAGTCTTACAAACAGCTTTATGTTGATATCTATCTCTGTTGTTGTATTTGTTAGTTCATCAAGTCTTACAAACAGCTTTATGTTGATATCTATCTCTGTTGTTGTATTTGTTAGTTCATCAAGTCTTACAAACAGCTTTATGTTGATATATATCTCTGTTGTTGTATTTGTTAGTTCATCAAGTCTTAAAAACAGCTTTATGTTGGTATCTATCTCTGTTGTTGTATTTGTTAGTTCATCAAGTCTTACAAACAGCTTTATGTTGATATATATCTCTGTTGTTGTATTTGTTAGTTCATCAAGTCTTACAAACAGCTTTATGTTGATATCTATCTCTGTTGTTGTATTTGTTAGTTCATCAAGTCTTACAAACAGCTTTATGTTGATATCTATCTCTGTTGTTGTATTTGTTAGTTCATCAAGTCTTACAAACAGCTTTATGTTGATATCTATCTCTGTTGGCCAGTGTTCTTTCCGCAGTTGATTCATTAGGTGACAATCTTGCAGGATGTGTTCGGCTGTCTGTGCTGTCTGTCCACATGTGGATCATGGAACTAATTTTAGTCTGTGTAAGTGTCTGTTCATAAGATGTGAAATAGCTGAATGGTTCGAGATTTAAAAGTGGGTAAAACAGGAAGGTATCTTGTCCCCATACTTATTCAACATATATGCGGAGAACATTATGGGAAATCTAAAAGATGATGCCAACTATGTGAATTACAACCCTTTCACTATAGGCGGCAAATTCATAACAGAGCTTAGATACGCAAACGCGGTCAAAGGCGCAACGCCGCGCCAGGATTAGTGAGCTGGCACTAATCAAGATCATACCCCGCCTCCACGTTGTGACCCTAAAAATAGACAATGGTTCTTGTCTGGCTAAGCGGGTAGGGATCGAGGAAGAGATACTCTGGTATAGGTAGTTATGCAGACGTAGTCACGTTGGATGAGATCCGCTCGCAACACAGACGAGCGGAATCCCAGAGAGACTATTAATGCACATCTCTCCTGGTCGATTGGAAAAGCTGAACGGATAATCATAAAGGGATGAGGGTGCATGCAGAAAGAGACGCGGGCCCACATAGGGCGAAACTCCAAGCTCTGAGGTGGGTGCCCGTGTTGAAATCCGTGTCCGGACAATCTAAAGGCATGGTGAACGTGTGCACGGTGAGAACTAATAGACACCGTGGCCAGGCACTAAAGCAGAGCGAACACGCATGCAAACGATGCACGGGTGGGCCCAACGGTGGGGCATACGTGCACGGTGCTTATGGTGGAGCGACGAAGGGACATGGCAAGCATAGGGGTGAGCGAACCACCCAAATCTGCAGCACAACTGGAAAGCCTAGCAGAGGCTTGAATCCAGTGCGCGTTTCCGCTCGCAGGAACTACTATGCCTTGCAGTTTGATTGGAGACAATCAAAGACAAGCGGAGTAAACCGTACACAAAACTGGACGGCAGGCAAACCAGGTAGTCCAAAAAAAAGACCGGTAACCTAGGCAGATGACGCATAACAACCCGGGAGGGTAGGTCGTCTAAGGGTCGCTACCCTCCTGTGTGTCCACTTGCAATACTGACGGTGAGGAATACAATCTACTGACAATGACTTGCTTGTTCGTTAGAGTTTTAGCTGCAATGTTTAGAGCCTATACCTCAGCAGAGTAGTTTGAGCTGAATTTTTCAGTAGGTGTACCGTTGGATTCATTTGTTTGATCTTGGTATCTTACATTAACTCCTGCCCTCTGTTTCTCACTGCTCCAGTTGCCGATCCATCTGTATATTTGGATCTTGCTTGGCCTTGGATATAGTTGTTCTATCAATTAACAGTTTACTGTTTTCTTTTGGAGAGTATTTAGCTCTCCCAAGTGGCGTCTGGTAGTTCTTATGGTATAATTATTATGATGTTCTCACTGGGTTGGGTAGTGTTATATCCTTGTCTGGTAGATCGTCCTTATATGTTCTAATTCATAGGTTCCCAATCATTTTTTAGCAGCAGAGAAGAAAATTAGAGGTTTACAAATTGATTTCGCAGAAGAAGCCTATTTTTATAGGGATGTGAAATGTGAGACCGCTGCGAGATGTGCAATAGTTGGGATAGAGATGCATCACTACAAGCTCATAGTGGACAGAGGTGCATCGCTACAAGCTCACAGTGGACAGAGATGCATCGCTACAAGCTCACAGTGGACAGAGATGCATCGCTACAAGCTCACAGTGGACAGAGATGCATCGCTACAAGCTCACAGTGGACAGAGATACATCGCTACAAGCTCACAGTGGACAGAGATGCATCGCTACAAGCTGACAGTGGACAGAGATGCATCGCTACAAGCTGACAGTGGACAGAGATGCATCGCTACAAGCTCACAGTTGACAGAGATGCATCACTACAAGCTGACAGTGGACAGAGATGCATCGCTACAAGCTCACAGTGGACAGAGATGCATCACTACAAGCTCACAGTGGACAGAGATGCATCACTACAAGCTCACAGTGGACAGAGACGTATCGCTACAAGCTCACAGTGCTGAAATTATGTGAAACCAGACGGAATACCTTTGGGGAAACAAGACTCCAGACGGGAAAAACGCTGCTCTACTGGGGCAAAGAAAATGTAGATGACCTCATTAAAATGGTGTGACCCTGCTGCTATCCAATGAAGCGTCCAAAAGGCTGATGAAATAGGAACCAGTGTCTGACCACATCATAAGTGCCAAATTTAAAGCTAGGTTCCAGAAGACCTACATCATTACGTATTATGCCCCGACGAACAACGCAGAAGAGGAGAGGAAAGAACATTTCTATTCACAACTGCAGACACCTGTTTATAAAGGACAAAAGCATGACAGGCTGATTCTTATGGGAGACTTGAATGTCAAGGTTGGCAGCGATAACACTAGCAATGAGAGAGAGATGGAAATTGATGGTCATGGAAGCATGAATGAAAATGGTGAGCTATTTGTAGATTTCTGTGCCCTTCAGCTTCCCAACTTGATCCAGCTAGTATCCCCAGGATAGCTAACTTCATTCTTGCTTTAGCTTGTTCTCTTCAAGTGGGGCTCCCATGTAATTCTTTTATCTAATGTGATGCCTAAGTGATTTGGTTCCTCGTCTATTGGAACTTGTGTGTTCCCGAGTAGTATTTATCCTGCCCTGTCTTTGTTTGTTTCATAGTGTGAATAGTGCTGTTGACGATTTTTCAGCGTTGATCTGCACCAACCACTTCTCTGCCCATGTTGCCTGCAACCTTTTGTATTTGTTTATTAGCTATAGTTATGTGTCCTTCTACACTCCATACTGCTAAGTCATCAACATAAAGGACAGTTCTCACACCCTGTGGCATGAGGTCATTGATGAATACGAGGAACAAGGTGGCAGACAATACTGGTCCCTGAGGGACCCCATGTTTTAGAAGGAGTTTTTCTTTTACTATTGAGGTCTTCCATAGTGACTCATTTGTAACCCATCTTTCCAGACTCTATCAAAGGCTTTTTGAAGGTCTATCCAGAGGGTGCAGACTTTCTTTTGTCTTTGTCTGTTGGAAGGAATCTTCAACAATCTGTTATGTTATGCGATCGATGTTATAGCACAATCTGTGATATATATGTTATGTGATCTTCTGTGCTGTTGTGCTCTCTAAATCCTGCTAGTCCTGGCACTAGTAATTTCTCAGATTCCAGATGCCATTTAAGTCTTCTGTTGACCATCCTCTCTATTATTTTGCAAACACAGTTGGTTAAGCTTATGGATCTGTAGCTGGTGGCCTTCTTGTTGTCTTTCCCTTTCTTTATTATGGGGCACATGAGTGCCAGTCTCCATATCTGTAGTATATTTCTAATAATTTCATTATTGTTAGATATAAGAAGATACTGAGATACATGAAATAAAAAAAGGAAGAATGGATTTCATTAGCAGCAAAGGTTCACCTTCCAGTCTCTTGCCATCCCTTCTAATTCTGTCCATATTTTATCTTTTAATATCAGTCTCTAGCTCTCTCCAGGTATTTATAGACCTTCCCCCACTGTTCCAAAACAGTGCTTGTCGTGCAATGCTTCCGGTCGGTCTTCGAACAATAGAACAGCACTGACTTCACATTTGATTGAAAGATTCTCAGCTTTGTGTTTGTTTTGATCTCCTTTGACTTCCATATCTTACTCAATGCAATAAAGTTTTCCCTTGCTTTTTGTATTCTTATCTTGACATCTTCTTTGTTCCCCCTTCTGTGTCGCTACCAAAGTATGTGTTTGATTCTAGCACTAGATATTGACAAACTTGTTACTATGCAGCAGATCAATGGACTTGTTTCAGTGTTGTGTTATTTATGTTGATATTACATATTGGTGTGAAAGGAATACTCGGCAAGGATGAGCAGAACAGCATACAGCACTAGACAGTCACTCTCAGTTTACTTGATGAAGAATACCCACATGATCCCTGGGTACATACGGATAGGTCAGCAGAAAATGCAGGGAAGAATGGAGGAGCAGGAGTGTACATAAACAGAGAATACCCAAACAACGTTAGAGATGTGATTAAAATACCAACTGGGAAATTCAGTCACAACTATGATGAAGAAATTCAGGCAATCAAGGTGGCAACTGAGAAATTGTTGAATACCAGACTCGATCCTCAACCTGTTGTATTTTTGACTGATGCAAAATCAGCACTCCAGTCCAGAAAATTGCCAGGTCTACAGACCCTACTGTCTGAACTGCCAAGCAGCGTAGGGTCGTCTTGCAGTGGATACCCTCTCACTGTAGAATACCAGGCCGGAAATGAAACAGCAGACCGACCGGCCAAGGAAGGTGCTGCAGGAGAGCAACCGGATGTGCCAGTTACCTACCTCCAAACGAAAAGGATGATTAAATCAATCAGAAAGCCGCCCGAGGGGTTACCGGCCCCCAAATTTGGGGTGTAAAGAATAGAACCATTGTTACCTGCCACGCATGTCGTAAGAGGCGACTTAGGAGGTTTGACTGAAATAGGATGCACATGTCCTAAACGTGTAGAAGTCTATGCGTTTAGGGCCTACCAAATCAATGTGCAACGTATACACGTTCTTGGCAAAGATCAAACATATCACAAAGAGTGATTTAAATTGGTCGTAAAGAACGAACGCAAAGAAGAAGAATCAGAAAGCCACAAATACCAATACAAGACGATTATTGTAATATGAGCAGATTGGAACAAGTTGTCATTCTGCACCTTAGAACAGGACACAATCGACTCCGCAGCCACATGTATACAAAATTCAAGATTGGCAATTCAGCCATGTGTACATGTGGACAGGCACACCAGACTGCAGAGTACATACTTCAAGACTGCCCCGAATATGATACAGTGAGGCAAACTCACTGGCCTAACGAAACAATACTCGACAGAAAACTACACGTACCGCTGTGTCAGCTACAAAAGACAGTGAAGTTCATACAAGAGACAACATTGAATATATAGACAATATTTCAAGCGAATGAAAGGAAAGAACATATTGGTGTTTCCTGGAAGCAACCATAACCTCTGTTTTCTTTATATTCATGCTTAATCTTTTCTTTTTACTCTCTCTCACTAATATGTCTATTAGGTCTTGTTCATTGTAGCCATGAAAATTGGATCATCAGTGTATCTTAGATTGTTCATGTTTTGCCGGCCAACCGCCTTTTCTTCTATATGACGTTTTCACTGTATAGGTTAAATAGGTCTGGTGGGAGTACGCATCCTTGTCTTATTCATAATTTTATCTCCTGGTAGTTTCCACACTGATTCTCTAGTCTTATGGCTGCGCTTTATTACCAGTACATATTCTTGACCAGTCTAAGATCTTTCCCATCAATATTTATACTTTCTAATATCCAAATTATTCCAATTTATCCAAGTTGGAATTGAAGAAGAAGTTGGTGAAAAATGGCCTTTATTTGTGTTTGGGAGATTTTAAAATCCTGATTTCAAGGCCTGAAAAATGAATTACAGAGCCAATTCAGGATGACATCAGAACAGAGAGGAGATATCAGTGGCAGTGGGTTCAATCATCAATAGCATCTGAGGCTGGTTTATCTGTTGGTCTGCGAATATAACAAAACAATAATTAGACACAGAGTTGTGTGTATATGTGTTCATTTTGTGTCTTCAAACGATAACATTAATTCTCTAACAATTTCTAAACGACTACTTGCTTCTTCTAATAAGTAACTAATACTTTTCCTGATGTTTATAATGGTAAACTTACCAGGGTGACCACCGTGTTTGCGTGGCATATAACTTTCATGTGATAACTTTCATGTGATAACTTCCATGTGATAACTTTCATGTGATAACTTTCATGTGGAGATATCTGTGGCCTTGGGTTCAATCATCGATAGCATCTGAGGCTGCTTTATCTGTTGGTCTGCGAATATAACAAAACAATATTTTGAATTCAAAAATGCATTTTCTCATAGTGGACCAACAGTTTGAATCAAACAGGCATATGTTCTTAGTGGACCAGCAGTCTGAATAAAAAAGGCAAGTGTTCATAGGGGAGGCCAAAAAACAACTATGTCAGCGAGAATGGCGTTGAAGATGTCAATACTTACAATTCTACAGCGCTGACGCCACATTAATTCGCACAAGTAGGATTCTAGCATATGCCTGTGAGTACCATACTATTTTTTGTTTGTCTTCTTTGCTGATCTCCACAGACGTTCGATGATTTGTGTATGTGCACCCGTCGTGGGTTCAACAAAATTCCTGGAGTGTCAGATGATCCATATCCAACAATATTTCCCACTCAGTTGTAGGTACGCCATTGGTCGGTTACAATAATAGTACCAGGCCTAATGTGTGCCTCAATAATTGGTAACAGCTTTGTTGCTTCTCTATCAACAATACAGAATATGAAACATTCGCTGGTCTCACGATAGATACCACCAAATACCCATTGTGTTGGCAAAATTCACTCATTTGCACTCATTTCGTTGTTCGTTTTATTCCCAGATTTTCATCAGATAGGTTTATGTTTCCCACATGTAATCGTCCATTTGTAGTGTTCCTCGAAATTCGTCATTCTTGTTGTATTGTTTGCTTGATAAAGGCCTTTTGGTCGAAACGTTCCTATTTAGGTAGCAATTTTGATTGAACAGGAAATGTTAAAAAAGAAATTAATGATACAAGTTGGCAAAGCAACATCAGCTTTTAAAAATCTAAATGGCCGCCTGCCCAGCGTGTTCGTAGCGAGTTGGACTACGGTTGACTAGCCCTCTGTGAGTGCGGGTTCAATTGCGTGGGTTGGCAGAAAAGCCACAGGTTCCCCAGATTTACGGTGTTCGTGGCACCGAACCGAAGGGTTACGATGTCCATGGCACCGAGTCGAAGAGCTGAAAGCTCAAGTGTTTCTGAATCGGAAAAAAAGTATAAATAAAATATGGAACTGCAAGTTATATAGTATTAAAACTAAATTACGAATTTTCAATTCAAATGTTGTATCAATCCTAACATATGCCAGCGAGAGTTGGAAAATGACTAAAGATATAGAAAGCAAGTTGAATGCATTTGAAAATAGATGTCTGCGAAAAATAATGAATATAAAATGGAACGAATTCAAGAGTGATGATGAAATCAGAACAATGTTTGGTCAACCACTAGTGACAACTGTTATAAGAAAGAGAAGATGGAGATATGTTGGACATACCTTGTGGAGAAATGATCAACAAATATCAAAGCAGGCATTGCAGTGAGATACAAAGAGTTCAAGAAAGAGAAGACGAGCTAAGGAGACCCTGAAACAAACTTTGCTGAGAGAGGCAAGAAATATCGGTCTTAGTTCAATGGAGGAGATTGAGCGAGTTGCCCAGGATCGAGCGGTATGAAGAAATTGCTTGCAGGCCCTATGTAACGTATAACGGTAGGAGAGGAATTATTATTAGTTGACAACGCGGAAATGGAGAAGGCCAGATTCGCATAAAACTGTGTTATCAAAAATTCATTTTTTTCAGGGGCTGGCACTTGCCTGTCTTAACGTATAGACGAACATGTATGTTATCAGCAAATTAGCTTATAGAACTACAGGACACAGAATATTATCATCATGTGAGGTCAACAATCTTCATTTTAATGACTGCACCTAGAATGAAGTGAATATAATTTCTCTTGCTTTTTTTGTGTTGATTCTCTCTTCCTAGATCATGAAATTCTAATAGTAAACAGTAAAATCTAGCAGGCGTCAAATTGTAAAAGTGAAGAGAAAAGATCTAGCAGGAGTCAAATTGTAAAAGTGAAGAGAAAAGATCTAGCAGGCGTCAAATTGTAAAAGTGAAGAGAAAAGATCTAGCAGGAGTCAAATTGTAAAAGTGAAGAGAAAAGATCTAGCAGGAGTCAAATTGTAAAAGTGAAGAGAAAAGATCTAGCAGGAGTCAAATTGTAAAAGTGAAGAGAAAAGATCTAGCAGGAGTCAAATTGTAAAAGTGAAGAGAAAAGATCTAGCAGGCGTCAAATTGTAAAAGTGAAGAGAAAAGATCTAGCAGGAGTCAAATTGTAAAAGTGAAGAGAAAAGATCTAGCAGGAGTCAAATTGTAAAAGTGAAGAGAAAAGATCTAGCAGGAGTCAAATTGTAAAAGTGAAGAGAAAAGATCTAGCAGGAGTCAAATTGTAAAAGTGAAGAGAAAAGATCTAGCAGGAGTCAAATTGTAAAAGTGAAGAGAAAAGATCTAGGAGGAGTAAAATTGTAAAAGTGAAGAGAAAAGATCTAGCAGGAGTAAAATTGTAAAAGTGAAGAGAAAAGATCTAGCAGGAGTCAAATTGTAAAAGTGAAGAGAAAAGATCTAGCAGGAGTCAAATTGTAAAAGTGAAGAGAAAAGATCTAGCAGGAGTCAAATTGTAAAAGTGAAGAGAAAAGATCTAGCAGGAGTCAAATTGTAAAAGTGAAGAGAAAAGATCTAGCAGGAGTCAAATTGTAAAAGTGAAGAGAAAAGATCTAGCAGGAGTCAAATTGTAAAAGTGAAGAGAAAAGATCTAGCAGGAGTCAAATTGTAAAAGTGAAGAGAAAAGATCTAGCAGGAGTCAAATTGTAAAAGTGAAGAGAAAAGATCTAGCAGGCGTCAAATTGTAAAAGTGAAGAGAAAAGATCTAGCAGGAGTCAAATTGTAAAAGTGAAGAGAAAAGATCTAGCAGGAGTCAAATTGTAAAAGTGAAGAGAAAAGATCTAGCAGGAGTCAAATTGTAAAAGTGAAGATAAAAGATCTAGCAGGCGTCAAATTGTAAAAGTGAAGAGAAAAGATCTAGCAGGAGTCAAATTGTAAAAGTGAAGAGAAAAGATCTAGCAGGAGTCAAATTGTAAAATGAAGAGAAAATCTAGCAGGCGTCAAATTGTAAAAGTGAAGAGAAAAAATCTAGCAGGCGTCAAATTGTAAAAGTGAAGAGAAAAATCTAGAAGGCGTCAAATTGTAAAAGTGAAGAGAAAAGATCTAGCAGGAGTCAAATTGTAAAAGTGAAGAGAAAAGATCTAGAAGGTGTCAAATTGTAAAAGTGAAGAGAAAAAATCTAGCAGGCGTCAAATTGTAAAAGTGAAGAGAAAAGATCTAGCAGGAGTCAAATTGTAAAAGTGAAGAGAAAAGATCTAGCAGGAGTCAAATTGTAAAAGGGAAGAGAAAAGATCTAGCAGGAGTCAAATTGTAAAAGTGAAGAGAAAAAAATCTAGCAGGCGTCAAATTGTATTGAAATCTCTAACATGTTATCACTAAGCTATGAGATTCTACCAATCAACTTCAATTCAAGCCTAGCGCGTGAGCATGCATGTTCATTTCCTTGTACAAGTTTTAGTGGAAGGAGGCGGGTTGGGGGTGGGGGAGAGCTTTCATGTTTCAACATCCCACACTAGTAGGGGTAACTACAGTAACGACAGCGAGAGATGAAGAGAGATAGAGAGAGATGGAGAGTAAAAAAAAGAAAGTGAGAGAACGAGAGAGACTATGTGTGTGTGTGTGTGTAATAATTGGAGAGAAAGAGATAGTGAGAGAAAGAGATTGGGAAAGAGAGAGTGTTAACTAGAATATTTGACTTGAGACAAAAAATTTGATGATAATTAGTGAGATAAATGGACACCAATGGTAACAAGAGAGATAGAGAGAGATAGAGAGAGTGAAACGTGAGATGGGATACCTGAGTATAGTCATAACTATAGAGAGAGAGAGAGAGAGAGAGAGAGAGAGAGGGAAAGCGAGATAGAGACAGATTGGCGATAGAGAATTAGCGAGAGAGAGAGAGAGGGAGAGAGATAGAGAGAGAGAGAGAGCGAAGCAAGAACAGTAAAAGTACAAGAGTATATATAGATACTAGCAGTTTACAAGTTCTTCGCACGAGGAATTTAGTTTAAGTGTGTTTACAAGTTCTTCGCACGAGGAATTTAGTTTAAATGTGTCTGTAAAGTCCCTTAAAGAAACATGCCAATTTGTTTCAAAATCGGCTTCTTCCCCATTAAAAACAATATGTTTTCTCTCCATGCATCGGCCAGTAAAACCTGATACAACCGAATTCCCGTTCCCATGAAAGTTGACAAATAACAATTTAAAGTGTCCTTTATTTCGATTGCCAGTAAAACCTAATACAACAGAATTCCCGTGAAAGTTGAAATTAGTTTAAACCTCGTTGAAATATTTCACCACTGTTAAAGTTACATTTGTTATTCTTTTACGCTGATCTTCGGAGCCCACATAAACTGTCTTTCATTTCGATTACCAGTAAAACCAGATACAACATAATTCCTGTGGAAGTTGAAAAATAACAATTGGCAAATTAAATTTATTCTGAATTGAACTTATCAACGTTTTTAAAATAAAAATGGCTCGCACGTGAATCGAGCTCATGTAGCGCATGTCTTCTGTTGACACGTCTACGGGCACGTTATCAACTACCCTACAGAAACTTACAATTAAATGTGTTTAAAATACGTTATAATAATAGTGACGTTATCATAGCATTATATCACCATGGTTTTAGCGGAAAGTAATAATTTGGTTGTATTATCTTTGTCAAAGTCTGTATGTAGTGTGCTGTGACATTCGTCACTTTGTTGTATTATTTGCTTGTTAAAGGCCTTGTTGGTCGAAACGTTGCTGTGTATTTTCGTTGTTTTGGTATTTTGTTAAACTACCGTGCTTTGTGATTACGCATTTCATCGAAAGTAACAATATGATCACGTGACCAGGAACGTCGTGAAAACACGGATAGACATTCGGCGATTTATACGCAGAATGACCATGTGCGTTAAGTTGGAATATGGTTATAGAAAGGAACAAATAGTTCAGTTTGATAATTTTTCCCTCTTTGTATCTCTGAAAGCTACCTTCTTGCCAAATTTCAAGTCCGTAGGATATCCAGATATCTCCAACCAATTGGGACAGACATACAATGTAATTAAAATATTCACAAAACAGATGAGACTGCAGTAAAACTATTTGATTGGCAAAACACGTAATCACAAAGTACTGTAGTTTTACAAATTACAAAAACAATGACAAAATACAGCAACGTTTCGACCAACAAGACCTTTATCAAGCAAACGAAAAACAGGAGTGACAAATTTAAAAAACAAATGGACGACCAAAAACAATCGTTTCTAATGAAAATCTGGAAATAAAAACGAAAATCTGGGAATAAAAACGAATAACGAAATAAATGTAACACAAAACACACACATAAAAACTAGAAATAGAACGGAAGAGAAACAATGAAAAATCTAGTAAATATATAACTTGAATACATGCAACATATACCCATACAGATTACAAGACATGTGAAGAGAAAGTACTAAGAAGCATAGGAATGTGATACGTTGAGCCCACGTGGTCGCAAGGTACCATACACAGAAATCAACCGATTCTCCAGAGCAAATCGACTGCGAGCATCCGAGGAACACGATCGGATGGCTGTGACCTGAACATCGTGAGCTCCTAAATGACCAGTATCACTGAAATGGGTTGCTACAGGGGTCACAGAGCATTGGCGTATGTCGCGCAAGTGTTGGGCGAATCGGTCACTGAGCCTCTTGCCTGTCTCGCCAATATAAGCCTTGTTACACCGCTTACAGATAATGGCATAGATAAGATTACGGGACTTGCATGTGAAACCATCGTCAATAAGAAACGTGGCTAAAGGAAACGATACAGTACACGTCTGTATCACATAAGTACACGTGTTGCAACGCCGACGGCCCCATTGGACAGTGCCAACATGAGTCTGGATATTGGACTTAAGGCGACTATGTACCAACATATCCTTAAGACTTCTGTCCCGTCTGTAAGCCACTAAAGGATAGTTGGGGAAGACAGAACGGGTCTCAGGATCTGACTTAAGGATAGACAGATGACGGAATAAAACATTTTTCACCAGTGAACTATGGGGGTGGAAAGTTAAGATAAGTTTTACTCTCTCAGAGTTAGTGGTCCTATGCTGGCTGGTGAGGGCCTGCTGGCGAGTGATTTTCTGAACTCGATGCATAGCCCAGACAAGCACCCTCTCCGGGTATAGGCGCCTGCGAAAGAAGTCAAGCATCTCGCGAGCTCTCTCAAGAAAATCCTCGCAATATCTCCATCAGCGTCCAGCGACTGACCGTATCAGTTCTATTTTGATTGATGAGCCTACTCGTATACCTGTTGTACCGTTCTTTTCTTGCCACACCAATCTTCAAACCCAGTTCTGGCAATCTAGTAGTTGACGTGGATTGGTTGAGATGAAGGTCTTCTCAGCGGCCACGCTCTATGAGGGCGTTCACGATGTCAGCTCTGTCCATTGGCTGGCCTTCAGATATAGCGGCAGAGCCAGCCAGCCTGTCTGCTCTCTCATTGCCAACGACACCCATGTGCCCCGGAACAAAGACAAGTGTAGTTCTGCAAATTGTTGACGCCTACAGTGATTCAGTCCATTGCCTGCGCACCGAACCGGCCTCCACCTTTCGGATCATACTGAATGAGTCACTCAAAATGCACGCATGAGTGTAGTTTTGTGACTCTAGCCAGAGTAGTGCATTGGTCACCGCCAGTACCTCCATTGTCATGCTGCTTGTTGTCATACTGAATGCACCACTGGCTTCCTTGGTTCGTTTGCTTGATAAAGGCCTTGTTGGTCGAAACGTTGCTGTATTTTGTCATTGTTTTTGTAATTTGTAAAACTACAGTACTTTGTGATTACGTGTTTTGCCAATGTAATTCAACTGATTCTTATTTATGTATAGATGATCAATTATTGTGTGGCGTCAATGTTCTATTATACAATGTGTTTAACAAGCGTCAGTGTTCTATTATACAATGTGTTTAACAAGCGTCAGTGTTCTATTATACAATGTGTTTAACAAGCGTCAGTGTTCTATTATACAATGTGTTTAACAAGCGTCAATGTTCTATTATACAATGTGTTTAACAAGCGTCAATGTTCTATTATACAATGTGTTTAACAAGCGTCAATGTTCTATTATACAATGTGTTTAACAAGCGTCAATGTTCTATTATACAATGTGTTTAACAAGCGTCAGTGTTCTATTATACAATGTGTTTAACAAGCGTCAATGTTCTATTATACAATGTGTTTAACAAGCGTCAGTGTTCTATTATACAATGTGTTTAACAAGCGTCAGTGTTCTATTATACAATGTGTTTAACAAGCGTCAGTGTTCTATTATACAATGTGTTTAACAACAAATGTTCTAGTTTAAATAGAAGTGATTGAGTTGAAGAAAGATGGGAGGGAAAGGGGGGTGCGGTTGCATTAGAACATAGAGCATTGAAACGTATGGTCTGTTTGTTCTATTAGAATGTTTGTTCTCTATTTGATGTAACCAATCTGTCCATCATAGAGCTGTAGTGTTAGAGAACTCACTTCTTAGGCTAGTGCTTCTTGTTCAATTCCACAGTAGGAGTGGTATTTTTCCGAAAGTAACGGCTCTCAGGTCAACCCATCCTGAATTGAGTACCAGGAAAAGCACTGAGAAGTAACGGCTCTCAGATCGACCCATCCTGAATTGAGTACCAGGAAAACACTGAGAAGTAACGGCTCTCAGATCGACCCATCCTGAATTGAGTACCAGGAAAACACTGAGAAGTAACGGCTCTCAGATCGACCCATCCTGAATTGAATACCAGGAAAAGCACTGAGAAGTAACGGCTCTCAGATCGACCCATCCTGAATTGAATACCAGGAAAAGCACTGAGAAGTAACGGCTCAGATCGACCCATCCTGAATTGAATACCAGAAAAACACTGAGAAGTAACGGCTCTCAGATCGACCCATCCTGAATTGAATACCAGGAAAACACTGAGAAGTAACGGCGGCTGACGTGATGTTGAACACATCACCTATCGTGATACTTGTTAGTAGCAAGCACTAGGACACGCTAGGACACGCTAGGACATACTCTATATTGTCTTCTTGCTAGGATATACTAGGACATACACGGGAAGAAGATGGCTGCATGTTTTATGAAAACCGATTATTATTGGCGAGTTACTGAAGGTGGTTTATCTTTGTCCTTGATCAACTTGGAATTACCAAGACAATAGTTTCTCTACAAAATGACCATATTAGCTAGCCAGCGTATTCCCATTTAGAAGGTTCTCACGTGGACAGTGTAACCAACGGACAGAGGGACTATTGATAGGGTCACATTTCGTATTCTAGCTCTAACCTTGACGAGTTTATTAACGAGGTCCTAAAACATGTTTCTGTTGGGTTATTTTCTTATCTCGCTCACAATGATCTTGTTAGTTCTTGTTCTCACGAGAAGTCAGAAAGACATTCTGATTAGTTCCAGCTAGTAGTTTGTGTCTAGTGTTATGCTTACTAGATGCCAGGATGTAATCTTCTTGTTGGGTGTCGGTCGTTAGTTGTTGGCATATTCAAACCGAATGGTATTTTTGTGTTTCACATTTGTCTCAACAAAATACAAGTGTGGGTGAAAACAACGAATGAAACATACATGTCATATATGAAAATGTATGTATATATATATGTAGTAGAGCAGAAACTGGACCCAAGGAAGGCAAATCCAAGCTAAATAAAAATGAGATTGTGATATAGCAAATAAGAGATTTGGAGTATAATTACAGTGTGATACAGCTGGCCGCTAGGTTACTAACTGTGTGACATTAAATTCTGTACTTGTCCGTGCTCTCTGGTAGTCTAGAATTCATATTAGCAAAGTAGGACTTACGTCTTCTTGAGGTTGTACTAGTCTCCCCAGCACGTCAGTATCCTTTAAATCAGGCGTGAGCATAGCTATCTTCTCTTCTCACTAAACGCCTCCCCTCACAAATCCCTTCCAGATACTCTTATAAGGGGATACGGTTTACACATTCCTACCCATAGCCTTGAGTAGCATCACAGGAAACTAGTTTGGATTGGCACATGGGCATACTAATGGTCACCAACTCACTCACTGTCTTTACTTCCGTCGCCATATCTAACTTGTTCTATCCATGCCAGACATTATCTAGGATCCAGGTTCTTGTGTAATTCAGTCGCTTTATATTCTTCATTCTTCAACATGAAATTTATTATTTCGTGTATGTATGTGCTTTTTCTAGAAAAAGCCTATGGTCGAAACGTCGATTGTTGTCATTCATCATCATCATCAAATAGCTTGTCCTGAGCAGAACTTTGCCACTCCAACAGTTCTCCGGAATTTCTCTCTCATTGGCGAGATGTTCTGCCTCTGCAGCCGCCATGTTCAAACCATCAGTTACACCATGAATACATCAGATCTATATTTCTCATCAGTACGGTTCCATACTGTATTTAGTTGTTTAATTTTTTGTAAAGCCATGTTTGTTCTTTTAATTTCCTTCATCCCATTTCATTCTGTTGTTAGCAGTGAACCAAGATATTCAAAACTGTTCACATTTTCTACTTTCGCTCCGTTGGTAAAAATATCTTTTGTCATGTTCGTTTTATCTGTTGTCATTATTTTTGTTTTGCCACATTGAGATATGGATTTTGTGTTTCGCTTTTATCTTTCACTTCTAATAATTTCTCAATCCTTTTTTGTGATGTTGACAGTATATATAGCCGTTATCGCAAACAATGATGACAACAATCTCAGACGTGTGCTGTTGCACCTCTCTGGTGTGTGCGGAGGTGACTGTAGAGTCCAATCCTAGAACAGAATCCCCTATCACAGGTGGGGCATACATGATCAAGGTTAGACATGTGCGTGTTGTGTGCTCTGCCTTTTCGCGCTGCTCGTTTTCTCTGTGACTCAACAATACGATGATTCTCAGCTATTCGGGTTCCTCTTTGTTGTTACAGCGTCACATTTGGTGATCTTGCGCAAGGGATTCCCAGCACGTATTGTCTATATCGAAGCATTTCAGAGACACTTTAAGAGATTCTTCAAAACTTTTTTTCTGTCCACCAGCTAAACGTCTGTCCCCTTCAAGTTCGCCATACATCAACTGTTTTGGGATGCGTTTATCAGGCATTTGAGCAACGTGACCGACCCATCTCATTTGGGTCTTCTGCAACAGGGTGTTGACGCTTGGGATCTTTGCTCTTGTGAGGACTTCGTTGTCTGGAATTTTGTCCTGCCAGTTTATTTTTGGTATTCTGCGTAGACAGCTTCTGTGGAAATGGTTTAATTTTCTTGCGTGTCTGCTTAACTATCGTAGTTCAGGTATTTCTCTTCCCCGATTATAAAAGGATCGTATTGTTCTTTTCGCTATCTTCTGAAATGTAACCTTGTCTGACTCCCTGCCTTATGTCAAACCAATCTGATGTATCATCACACATTCTTACAGCCGCCATTTGATCACTATAAAGTTCTTTTATGATCTGTATTAATTGTAATGGAAATCCCATTTCTCTCATAATCTTCCACAATTTCTGATGTTCTACACAATAAAATACCTTTGAGTAGTCAATAAAGCATGAGTATAGATCTACATTATACTCTCTAGATTTTTCTATGATTGTTCTCATGTTAAATATATGGTCACGTGTATCTCTGTTCTGTCTAAACCCAGCTTGTGTTATGTTGATATTTTCTTCCATTTTCCTATACAGTCTTTCCATAATAATTTTTAATAAGATTTTACTTGCGTGGCTAATCAATGCCACTGTTCTATAGTTGGTATATAATTTGGTGTCTCCATTTTTAAGTATTGAATAAATATTAATCTTTTCCATTCCTTTGGCCATATTCCTGTTTCCCATACCTTTTGCATATTGCATGATATATTTTCATGTTTTGCTCTCCTCCTGCTTTGATAAACTCTGCTGAAATATTATCACATCCTGGTGATTTTCCCATCTTCAAGTCTTTTATTGCCCATTCAACTTCCTATAGCGATGATTCTGGCTCTTTTTCTGTTGTTATTTCAGTGTTTGCTCTAATGTTCTTTTCACCTCTGTTCATATACATTTCACTGCAATATTCTTTCCATCTGTTGAGAATTTCTGCGTGTTCTGTTAGGGTTGTTCCCATACTATCTTTTATTGCATTTAGTTTTGGTTTAAACGTTATGGTTATTGATTTTATTTCTTTGAACATTTCCTGCTCTCTCCCTTTCTTCTGGTGTTCTTCTAACATTGCACAACAATTTTGTAGGTATTGTTTTTTATCTCTTCTTATGTTCTCTCTTATTTCTTTTGTTTTATTTTTGTAGGCTAATCTATTTTCTTCCTTCGCTATTCCTTGTGCTTTTTTCCCACTTCTCTGTTGTATTAACTCTAGTGTATCATTTGCAATCCACTCATTCTTTCTGTCTTTTCTTCGTGGAACCATATCTTTGGCTGTCGACAATAGGATATCTCTAGCATGTGTGGTCAACTCTTCTGGTGTCATCTCTTCTTGGACTGTCATCAGTATTTCAAATCTGTTCTTTACTTCTACTCTATATTCCTCTGGGATTTTATTAGCATCAAAACGTACTGGTTTTAGTTTCTTCTCTAATGTTCTGAACTTAAATTTATCATCGCCATTAATAGCTCATGGTCACTTCCACAGTCTGCACCAGGTAGGGTTTTGGCCGTTCTTATGCTTGATCTCCATCGCTGTTGTATTATTAAATAATCTATTATCATTGTATTGTTTACATTTAATTATAAATGTTGTCCTTACTGAAGTAATACTGCTATATATCAGTCCTCGTCCATATGGCATGTTTACTCAGTATTACTGCAGCCTCACCACGGTTTTCTCCAGATCTCATCTGATCTGGTCTGACCACCTCAGATCTAAAGGTTTCCTTACAAGGCCTTTCATTTAGAATATACGCTCTCTCTCTCTCTCTCTCTCTCTCCCCTAGATCATATTTTGTCTTTCTCTTTCTCTCTTCATCTCTTTCCCTTAGACCATAGGTTCCCAACCTTTTTTGAATGAACGCTCCCTTTTTCAGTGAATTATTCGTTATTGCCTCCCTTATGTAAAATATATTGTATATTCTATAAATTGAAAAACAAAGACACACTTTTAAGTTATTTTACTAGAAGATAATACCAATATTACTGTATTGCTCACAGTATCATTGACACAATTTATGTTATAATATATTTATTGGAGCTGAGCTAGATGTGATGAAACTAATTTGTCGATGTTTGGTGACATTTTTGTCATCAATAATCTTAAACCGCCGCATTACTCTATTGATATTCTGTTTCGTTTCTTTGTGAATAGTCTGGTGACCATGCCAACTCCTCTTTCAGCTAAATAGGATGATGGCAATACAATAAACAACTTCTAACTGCTGCCTATAAGCGTAGATATAATATTGAAATTTGACTTTATAACCACAATTTTTGATATCCATTATTCAATTTTCGTTTTCAACACTTCATGTGTACGATTCTATCAACTCTTCCTCCAGTAATAATTCTGTTATTGGTACATTTTCTTCTTCTACTACGTGCTCACTAGACTGAGATTTTGGATTCTTGAATAAAGGTACCTGTCAGCCAGGCCATACAGTTTTCTTGGACGTTGGTATAAGTGGGCCACCTCTTTCTTCTTAGGTCTGCATACTGGGGACAGGGCTGTAGGACATGCTATGTCATCATACTCGCCAAGCAACAGGAACACATGTCTTTAGTGCCTCCTATATTGAATCTAGCTCTGTTCTCATTCTGTTGTGACACATCCGGAGGCAAAGTACGATAATGTGATCTCTTCTGGACAGATGGTAATATTCATCATGGTTGTTGTGTTGTGTATGTTCTTTCTCCCACTTTGTTGTGTAGTGCCCTCTGGCGATGGTTTTTGCTTCTGACCAAGTAGTCATCTTGAGGCATCCCTGCTCCCTCTTCAGCAAGTCTGTCAGCATCTTCATTCCCCTTGAGCTTGCAGTGCGAGGGTGTCCACTTGATTACTACACTTCCGGAATCATAAGACAACCCCGCCCGAGTGGTTACTGGGGCCCAGATTTGGGGTGTAAAGAATAGAACCACTGTTACCTACCACGCATGTCGTAAGAGGCGACTAAGGAGGTTTGGCTGAAATCGGATGCACATGTCCTAAATGTGTAGAAGTCTTATGCGTTTAGGGGCCTACCAAACCAATGTGCAACGTATACACGTTCTTGGCAAAGATCAAACATATCACAAAGAGTGATTAAAATTGGTCGTAAAGAACCAACGCAAAGAAGAAGAAGATAAGACAACTGGGCTAAGGTTCACTTGAGATACTTAATTCTGTGCTCCTTTCAGATTTCAGTGTTGATATAGCTCTGGGAGCCTGCATGACCAGGGAGGAGAGATGCTGGCTGGTTGAATATGTCTGAGTTGAGCAAGTGCCAATATTGGGTCTGTGTGAGCAAGTTCTTTGGAGTTTGCCTTCTATGGTCGTTTCCAGTATTTCTATGGAGGTAGACTTATGGTTCCAGTGAAAATCCTTGCGGCCAGACTTAACACTCGGCTTACCTTTAAGAAGTTTGTCTTGGAGATTATGACCCAGCCTGATATGCCATACTCAAGTACTGATCGAACTCTACAGTGTGAAGCCTTTTTCAGAATTCTATCATCCGCACCCCAGTTGGTGCCTGCTAATTTGTTCATGATCCACATCCAATTTTGATAATACGCCTGATCTCACATGCACATACATAAACATACAACTTGATTATATGCCTGGTCTAACATGCACATACATAAACATACAACTTGATTATATGCCTGGTCTCACATGCACATACACAAACATACAACTTGATTATATGCCTGGTCTCACATGCACATACACAAGCATACAACTTGATTAAATGCCTGGTCTCACATGCACATACACAAACATACAACTTGATTATATGCCTGGTCTCACATGCACATACACAAACATACAACTTGATTATATGCCTGGTCTAACATGCACATACACAAACATACAACTTGATTAAATGCCTGGTCTCACATGCACATACACAAACATACAACTTGATTAAATGCCTGGTCTCAATGCAAATGCACAAACATACAACTTGATTATATGCCTGGTCTCACATGCACATACACAAACATACAACTTGATTATATGCCTGGTCTCACATGCACATACACAAACATACAACTTGATTAAATGCCTGGTCTCACATGCACATACACAAACATACAACTTGATTAAATGCCTGGTCTCAATGCAAATGCACAAACATACAACTTGATTATATGCCTGGTCTAACATGCACATACATAAACATACAACTTGATTATATGCCTGGTCTCACATGCACATACACAAACATACAACTTGATTATATGCCTGGTCTCACATGCACATACACAAGCATACAACTTGATTAAATGCCTGGTCTCACATGCACATACACAAACATACAACTTGATTATATGCCTGGTCTCACATGCACATACACAAACATACAACTTGATTATATGCCTGGTCTCATGCACATACACAAACATACAACTTGATTAAATGCCTGGTCTCAATGCAAATGCACAAACATACAACTTGATTTTACGACTGGTCTCACATGCACATACACAAACATACAACTTGATTAAATGCCTGGTCTAACATGCACATACACAAACAAACAACTTGATTATATGCCTGGTCTCACATGCACATACACAAACATACAACTTGATTAAATGCCTGGTCTAACATGCACATACACAAACAAACAACTTGATTATACGCCTGGTCTCTCATGCACATACACAAACATACAACTTGATTATACGCCTGGTCTCTCATGCACATACACAAACATACAACTTGAATATATGACTGGTCTCTCATGCACATACACAAACATACAACTTGATTATACGCCTGGTCTCACATGCACATACACAAACATACAACTTGAATATACGCCTGGTCTCTCATGCACATACACAAACATACAACTTGAATATACGCCTGGCCTCTCATGCACATACACAAACATACAACTTGATTATACGCCTGGTCTCACATGCACATACACAAACATACAACTTGAATATACGCCTGGTCTCACATGCACATACACAAACATACAACTTGATTATACGCCTGGTCTCACATGCACATACACAAACATACAACTTGAATATACGCCTGGTCTCTCATGCACATACACAAACATACAACTTGTTTATATGCCTGGTCTCACATGCACATACAAAAACATACAACTTGATTATACGCCTGGTCTCACATGCACATACACAAACAAACAACTTGATTATACGCGTGGTCTCACATGCAAATACACAAACAAACAACTTGACTATACGCCTGGTCTCACATGCACATACATAAACATACAACTTGATTATATGCCTGGTCTAACATGCACATACATAAACATACAACTTGATTAAATGCCTGGTCTCACATGCACATACACAAACATACAACTTGATTATATGCCTAGTCTCACATGCACATACACAAACATACAACTTGATTAAATGCCTGGTCTCAATGCAAATGCACAAACATACAACTTGATTTTACGACTGGTCTCACATGCACATACACAAACATACAACTTGATTAAATGCCTGGTCTAACATGCACATACACAAACATACAACTTGATTAAATGCCTGGTCTCAATGCAAATGCACAAACATACAACTTGATTTTACGACTGGTCTCACATGCACATACACAAACATACAACTTGATTAAATGCCTGGTCTCTCATGCACATACACAAACATACAACTTGATTATATGCCTGGTCTCACATGCACATACACAAACATACAACTTGATTAAATGCCTGGTCCCAATGCAAATGCACAAACATACAACTTGATTTTACGACTGGTCTCACATGCACATACATAAACATACAACTTGATTAAATGCCTGGTCTCTCATGCACATACACAAACATACACCTTGATTATATGCCTGGTCTAACATGCACATACATAAACATACAACTTGATTAAAAGCCTGGTCTCACATGCACATACACAAACATACAACTTGATTATACGCCTGGTCTCACATGCACATACATAAACATACAACTTGATTAAATGCCTGGTCTCACATGCACATACACAAACATACAACTTGATTATATGCCTGGTCTCTCATGCACATACACAAACATACAACTTGATTATATGCCTGGTCTCACATGCACATACACAAACATACTTGATTATGCGCCTGGTCTCACATACACATACACAAACATACTTGATTATATGCCTGGTCTCACATGCACATACACAAACATACTTGATTATACGCCTGGTCTCACATGCACATACACAAACATACAACTTGATTTACGACTGGTCTCACATGCACATACACAAACATACAACTTGATTATATGCCTGGTCTCACATGCACATACACACACATACAACTTGATTATATGCCTGGTCTCAAATGCACATAAACAAACATACAACTTGATTATACGACTGGTCTCACATGCACATACACAAACATACAACTTGATTATATGCCTGTCTCTCATGCACATACACAAACATACAACTTGATTAAATGCCTGGTCTAACATGCACATACACAAACAAACAACTTGATTATACGCCTGGTCTCTCATGCACATACACAAACATACAACTTGATTAAATGCCTGGTCTAACATGCACATACACAAACAAACAACTTGATTATACGCCTGGTCTCTCATGCACATACACAAACATACAACTTAATTATATGCCTGGTCTCACATGCACATACACAAACATACAACTTGATTATACGCCTGGTCTCACATGCACATACAAAAAAAACATACAACTAGATTATACGCCTGGTCTCACATGCACATACACAAACATACAACTAGATTATACGCCTGGTCTCACATGCACATACACAAACAAACAATTTGATTTTACACCTGGTCTACATGCACATACACAAACAAACAATTTGAATATACCCTGTCTCACATGCACATACACAAACATACAACTTGATTATACGCCTGGTCTCACATGCACATACACAAACATACAACTTGGATTATATCCTGGTCTCACATGCACATACACAAACATACAACTTGATTAAAATGCCTGGTCTCATATGCACATACACAAACATACAAATTGATTAAATGCCTGGTCTCATATGCACATACACAAACATACAACTTGATTATATGCCTGGACTCACATGCACATACACAAACATACAACTTGATTATACGCCTGATCTCACATGCACATACACAAACATACAACTTGATTATATGCCTGTCTCTCATGCACATACACAAACATACAACTTGATTATATGCCTGGTCTCACTTGCACATACACAAACATACAACTTGATTATACGCCTGGTCTCACTGCACATACAAAACATACAACTAGTTTATATGCCTGGTCTCAATGCACATACAAAAAACAACTAGATTATACGGCCTGGTCTCACATGCAAATACACAAACAAACAACTTGATTATACGCGGGCTACATGAAACACACACAACTGATTATACGCCTGGTCTCACATGCAGATACACAAACATACAACTTGATTATACGCCAAGTCTCACATGCACATACATAAACATACAACTTGTTTATATGCCTGGTCTCACATGCACATAGACAAACATACAACTTGTTTATATGCCTGGTCTCACATGCACATACACAAACATACAACTTGATTTTACGCCTGGTCTCACATGCACATACACAAACATACAACTTGATTATATGCCTGGTCTCACATGCACATACACAAACATAAAACTTGATTAAATGCCTGGTCTAACATGCACATACACAAACCTACAACTTGATTAAAGCCTGGTTCATGCACATACAAAAAACAACTTGATTATACCTGGTCTCATGCAATACACAAACATACAACTTGATTATAGCCTGTCTCCATGCACATACACAAACATACAACTTGATTATAGCCTGTCTCACATGCACATACACAAACATACAACTTGATTATGCTGGTCTATACATACAAACATACAACTTGATTATAGCCTGCAATAACATCAATTATTGCCCAACACAAAAAACATAACTTGATTATAGCCTGGTCTCACACACAACACAAACTCAATTGATTTTCCTGCTCATACATACACAAACATAAACTTGATTATCCTTGTCACATCAAACATACAACATAACTTGTTTACTGCCAAACATACAACATAACCCTGGCTAATCACAACATCACATACACAAACATCAACTATATAACCGGTCTACATGCACCAACACATAAACTCTATACCGCAACATCAATAAAACCTAATACTCTAACATCACTTATAAACTGTTATGCACTACCACATACAACATACCTGTTACCTTCACATGCAACAAACAAACTATTATACCTGGTTCCATGCACAAACAAACATACAATTATATCTGGTCTCCATGCAAACAAACATACAACTTGATTATACGCCTGGTCTCACTGACATAACAAACATACAACATTATGCCGTTCACACATAAAAACATAAACTTGATTATCGCTGGTCTCCATGCACATACACAAACATACAACTTGATTATATGCCTGTCTCACATACAACACAACATACAACTTGATTATAGCCTGGTTCAATGACATACAAACATACAATTTTATTCGCTGTCTCCATCACATACAAAAATAAATTGTTTACTGGTCTCATGCACATACACAAACATAAACTTATTTAGCCTGGTCTCACATCACAAACAAATACAACTTGATTATAGCCTGGTTCCATGCACATACACAAACATAAACTTGATTATACCTGGTCTCATGCACATACAAACCAACTTGATTATCCTGGTCTCATGCACATCACAAAAATACAACTTGATTATATGCCTGGTCTCACATGCACATACACAAAATCAACTTGATTATTGCCTGTCTCACATCATACAAAACATACAACTTGATTATACGCCTGGTCTCACATGCACTACAAAACATACAATGATTATAGCTGACTACATGCACATACCAACACAACTGATTATACCTGCTCAATACATACAACTACACTGTATATGCCGTTCAAACATAACAAACTAACTATATGCCTGTCTCCATCACATACAAAAAAAACTTGATTATGCGTCATCATTACACAAACATAAAATATAGCCTGTTCAATGCCATACACAAACATACAACTTGATTATACCTGGCTATCACATACACAAACATACAACTTGATTATGCCTGTCCCATGCAATACACAAAACAACTGATTATAGCCTGGTTACATACACATACACAAATACAACATATGATTTAGCCTGGTCTCACATACACAAACATACAACTTATTATACCTGGTCTCACCAACACAAAATACTTGTTTAATCCTCATCACATACAAAATACAACTTAATGTTACACTAAACTCACATACAACTCATGATATACCAAATAATTATACTGTTATGCCATCCAAACTACACTATTATAGCCTGGTCTCACTGACATAACAAACAAAACTTGATATATCTGTCTCACATGCACATACACAAAAAAACTTGATATGCCTGGTCTCACATACATACAAAACATACAACTTGATTATACCTGGTCTCTGCACACAAACATACAACTGATTATACGCCTGGTCTCAGCACAACCAAACATAACTTTTATCCTGGTCTCCATGCACAACACAACATACAACTTGATTATATGCCTGGTCTCACATGCACATACACAAACATACAACTTGATTATACCTGGTCTCACACACACAAACATACAATTGATTATATGCCTGGTCTCCACACAACAAAACATAAACTTGATTATCCCTGTCTCTCAACACAACAAAACTATATTGCTAAGCCTCACAACACAAACAACTAACTTATTATCCGTCACATCAAACAACAACAACTTGATATAGCCTGGTCTCCATGCACTACACAAACATACAACTTATAACCTGGTCTCCATGCACAAACAATACCTTATACACTTGATATATGCCACACATCACATACAAACTAAACTTGATACCTGTCACATCACAACAACATACAACTTGATTTATGCCTGTCTCACAGCACATAACATACATTGATTATATCCTGTCCTCAGTACATACACAAAACTAAATTGATTATGCTGCACATGCTACAAGCACTGATACTCACATAAAAACATAAACTTGATTATATGCCTGGTCTCATGACATCACAAACATACAACTTATTATGCTGTCCACATACATACACAAACATAACTTATTTATGCCTGCTCATGCACATACACAAAAACAATTGATTATCCTGGTACTATACACATTACCTATCTCACATAACAAATACTACTATATCCTGTCTACAACATACACAAACACCTGATTTACTGTCACATACATACACAAACATACCTTGATTATAGCCTTTCATCACTTAAACAATCATGATATCCACATTTCACATACAAACATACAATTGATTATCCTGGTCCATGACATACAAACATCAATTGTATGCCTGGTTCATGACATACAAATACAACTGATTATATCCTGTCACATACAATTATAAAACTGACTATTAACTACATACATAAACGTCACTGATACACAATATACAAACTAAACTTGTATAGCATCCACATTAATACAATCTACTAATATGATCTAACATCACATAACATACACTAATCAATGCTTCTACATGCAAACATACATTGATTATATCCATCACAAATACACTTAATCACATCAAATACATCACATCACACAAAAACATACATATTAACACGTCCATGAATACAAACATACAAACTATATACTGTTACTGCACATACACAAACATACAACTATTATATCTGTCTCATCACATCAAAAATACAACTATATTGCTTTCCATCACACATGAGTATACACAACAACAACTTGTTATAGCCTGGTCTCCAATACAAACATACACTGATTATAGCCTGGTCTCACATGCACATACACAAACATAAATATTAAGCCTGTTCATGCAAAACAAACATACACTTATACCTGTCCATAATACACAATAACTGATTATATCCTACTAACATCAATACATCAAACATCACTTATACCGTCATACATACACAAACAACTTATTAAGCCTGGTCTACATCATACACAAACATACAACTTATATAGCCTGTCTCCAATACAACATAAATGATTATATGTTCATACCAACATACACTTATGCTACAAACATACAAACTTGATTCTGCCACACAACACAAACATACACTTTTACTCCAACATAATACTGTTACTGCACAACATACAACACTTATGTCACATCAATAAATACACTGTTGCTCACACATACACAAAATACACTTAATCCTCATCACTAAACTCACTGATAACTCACTGATAACATCACTTATATACCTGGTCCTGCTCCACATACAACAAACTGTCTAATCACACAAACTATATATTGTCATACATCAAACATAATGATTATAGCTGTCCATGCACTACAAACAACAACTTATTATACTGTTACAACAACATACAACTTGATTATTTCATGCACACACAAACTATTATATCCTTCTCACATACACTATAACGCAAACATACATTGATTATATGTTCACATGCATACAAACATACACTTGATTATCTGGTCTCACACATAACAACATAAATATCCTGTCCACATACAATAATTATTATCGTCCATACATAAAAACTGTTTACCTTCAAACATACACTAAACTGTTAAGCCTGCACACTAACCAAACTATATATGTGTCACATGCAATAACAAAAAACTGTTCCTGCTACAACAAAACTAATTATATGCCTGCTCATCACAACAACATGTAACGTCCATCACAACACAAACATAAACTATTATGCCTGGTCTCACATGCACATACACAAACATACAACTTGATTATAGCCTGGTCTCTCATGCACATACACAAACATACAACTTGATTATACGCCTGGTCTCACATGCACATACACAAAACATACAACTTGATTATACGCCTGGTCTCACATGCACATACACAAACATACAACTTGATTATATGCCTGGTCTCACATGCACATACACAAACATACAACTTGATTATACGCCTGGTCTCACATGCACATACACAAACATACAACTTGATTATATGCCTGGTCTCCCATGCACATACACAAACATACAACTTGATTATATGCCTGGTCTCCCATGCACATACACAAACATACAACTTGATTATATGCCTGGTCTCATGCACATACACAAACATACAACTTGATTATACGCCTGGTCTCACATGCACATACACAAACATACAACTTGATTATATGCCTGGTCTCACATGCACATACACAAACATACAACTTGATTATATGCCTGGTCTCACATGCACATACACAAACATACAACTTGATTATATGCCTGGTCTCACATGCACATACACAAACATACAACTTGATTATATGCCTGGTCTCACATGCACATACACAAACATACAACTTGATTATACGCCTGGTCTCACATGCACATACACAAACATACAACTTGATTATATGCCTGGTCTCACATGAACATACACAAACATACAACTTGATTATACGCCTGGTCTCACATGCACATACACAAACATACAACTTGATTATAGCCTGGTCTCACATGCACATACACAAACATACAACTTGATTATATGCCTGGTCTCACATGCACATACACAAACATACAACTTGATTATAGCCTGGTCTCACATGCACATACACAAACATACAACTTGATTATACGCTGGTCTCACATGCACATACACAAACATACAACTTGATTATAGCCTGGTCTCCATGCACATACACAAACATACAACTTGATTATACGCCTGTTCTCTCATGCACATACACAAACATACAACTTGATTATACGCCTGGTCTCACATGCACATACACAAACATACAACTTGATTATATGCCTGGTCTCACTTGCACATACACAAACATACAACTTGATTATAAGCCTGGTCTCACATGCACATACACAAACATACAACTTGATTATATGCCTGGTCTCTAATGCACATACACAAACATACAACTTGATTATAAGCCTGGTCTCACATGCACATACACAAACATACAACTTGATTATAGCCTGGTCTCACATGCACATACACAAACATACAACTTGATTATATGCCTGTCTCCATGCACATACACAAACATACAACTTGATTATAGCCTGGTCTCACATGCACATACACAAACATACAACTTGATTATACGCCTGGTCTCACATGCACATACACAAACATACAACTTGATTATACGCCTGGTCTCAATGCACATACACAAACATACAACTTGATTATAGCCTGGTCTACATGCACATACACAAACATACAACTTGATTATCGCCTGGTCTCACATGCACATACACAAACATACAACTTGATTATACGCTGGTCTCACATGCACATACACAAACATACAACTTGATTATATGCCTGGTCTCACATGCACATACAACAAAAACATACACAACTTGATTATAGCCTGGTCTCACATGCACATACACAAACATACAACTTGATTATATGCCTGGTCTAACATGCACATACACAAACATACAACTTGATTATATGCCTGGTCTCACTCATCACATACACAAATCATACATATACTTGATTATATGCCTGGTCTCACATGCACATACACAAACATACATTGATATATCCTGCTCCATGCACATACACAAACATACAACTGATATAGCCTGGTCTCACATGCACATACACAAACATACAACTTGATTATATGCCTGGTCTCCCATGCACATACACAAACATACAACTTGATTATACGCTGGTCTCACATGCACATACACAAACATACAACTTGATTATATGCCTGGTCTCACATGCACATACACAAACATACAACTTGATTATATGCCTGGTCTCACTTGCACATACACAAACATACAACTTGATTATAGCCTGGTCTCCATGCACATACACAAACATACAACTTGATTATAGCCTGGTCTCACATGCACATACACAAACATACAACTTGATTATATGCCTGGTCTCACTTGCACATACACAAACATACAACTTGATTATATGCCTGGTCTCAATGCAAATGCACAAACATACAACTTGATTATATGCCTGGTCTCATATGAACATACACAAACATACAACTTGATTATACGCCTGGTCTCACATGCACATACACAAACATACAACTTGATTATACGCCTGTTCTCACATGCACATACACAAACATACAACTTGATTATATCGCCTGGTCTCACATGCACATACACAAACATACAACTTGATTATATGCCTGGTCTCACATGCACATACACAAACATACAACTTGATTATAGCCTGGTCTCACATGCACATACACAAACATACAACTTGATTATATGCCTGGTCTTCATGCACATACCAAAACATACAACTTGATTATAGCTGGTCTACATGCATCACAAACATACAATTGATTATATGCCTGGTCTCACATGCACATACACAAACATACAACTTGATTATACGCCTGGTCTCACATGCACATACACAAACATACAATTTGATTATACGCCTGGTCTCACATGCACATACACAAACATACAACTTGATTATATGCCTGGTCTCACATGCACATACACAAACATACAACTTGATTATATGCCTGGTCTCACATGCACATACACAAACATACAACTTGATTATAGCCTGGTCTCACATGCACATACACAAACATACAACTTGATTATAGCCTGGTCTCACATGCACATACACAAACATACAACTTGATTATATGCCTGGTCTCACATGCACATACACAAACATACAACTTGATTATACGCCTGGTCTCACATGCACATACACAAACATACAACTTGATTATATGCCTGGTCTCACATGCACATACACAAACATACAACTTGATTATATGCCTGGTCTCACATGCACATACAAAAACATACAACTTGATTATATGCCTGGTCTCACATGCACATACACAAACATACAACTAGATTATATGCCTGGTCTCACATGCACATACACAAACATACAACTTGATTATATGCCTGGTCTAACATGCACATACAAAACATACAATTGGATTATACGTGGTCTCACATGCACATACACAAACATAAACTTGATTATACGCCTGGTCTCACTATGCACATACACAAACATACAACTTGATTATACGCCTGGTCTCACATGCACATACACAAACATACAACTTGATTATCGCCTGGTCTTCATGCACATACACAAACATACAACTTGATTATACGCCTGGTCTCACATGCACATACACAAACATACAACTTGATTATACGCCTGGTCTCACATGCACATACACAAACATACAACTTGATTATATGCCTGGTCTCACATGCACATACACAAACATACAACTTGATTATATCGCCTGGTCTCATGCACATACACAAACATACAACTTGATTATACGCCTGGTCTCACATGCACATACACAAACATAACATTGATTATAGCCTGGTCTCACATGACATACACAAACATAAACTTGATTATAGCCTGGTCTTCATGCACATACACAAACATACAACTTGATTATAGCCTGTCTACATGCACATATCACAAACATACAACTTGATTATACTGCTGGTCTACATGACATACACAAACATACAACTTGATTATATGCCTGATCTCATCATGCAATCACAAACATACAACTTGATTATATGCCTGGTCTCACATGCACATACACAAACATACAACTTGATTATATGCCTGGTCTCACATGCACATACACAAACATACAACTTGATTATAGCCTGGTCTCACATGCACATCACAAACATACAACTTGATTATACGCCTGTCTCACATGCACATACACAAACATACAACTTGATTATATGCCTGGTCTCCCATGCACATACACAAACATACAACTTGATTATATGCTGGTTCACATGCACATACACAAACATACAACTTGATTATATGCCTGGTCTCACATGCACATACACAAACATACAACTGATTATATGCCTGGTCTCACATGCACATACACAAACATACAACTTGATTATATGCCTGGTCTCATGCACATACACAAACATACAACTTGATTATATGCCTGGTCTCCCATGCACATACACAAACATACAACTTGATTATATGCCTGGTCTCTCATGCACATACACAAACATACAACTTGATTATATGCCTGGTCTCCCATGCACATACACAAACATACAACTTGATTATACGCCTGGTCTACATGCCATACACAAACATACAACTTGATTATATGCCTGGTCTCCCTGCACATACAACACATACAACTTGATTATATGCCTGGTCTCACATGCACATACACAAACATACAACTTGATTATATGCCTGGTCTCACATGTACATACACAAACATACAACTTGATTATACGCCTGGTCTCACATGCACATACACAAACATACAACTTGATTATAGCCTGGTCTCACATGCACATACACAAACATACAACTTGATTATAGCCTGGTCTCACATGACATACACAAACATACAACTTGATTATATGCCTGGTCTCTCATGCACATACACAAACATACAACTTGATTATGCGCCTGGTCTCACATGCACATACACAAATACACGAATACCTTCCTGCACATACACAAACATACCTTGATTATATGCCTGGTCTCACATGCACATACACAAACATACAACTTGATTATATGCCTGGTCTTCACATTGTCACATGACAACAAAACATACAACTTGATTATACGCCTGGTCTCTCATGCACATACACAAACATACAACTTGATTAATGCTGTTCTCACATGCACATACACAAACATACAATTGATTATAGCCTGGTCTCATGCACATACACAAACATAAATTGATTATATGCTGGTCTCCATGCAATACACAAACATACTTGATTAGCCTGTTACAGCAACCGCCTGGCCACATCATACACAAACATACAACTTGATTATATGCCTGGTCTCTAATGCACATACACAAATATAACAACTTGATTATACGCCTGGTCTCATGACATACACAAACATACAACTTGATTATATGCCTGGTCTCACATGCACATACACAAACATACAACGATGTTTCCCCTTTGGTCTCACATGCACATACAAAATATACAACTTGTTTTTGCCTGGTCTCACATGCACATACACAAAATAAAACGTTATATTTGGTCTTATAATACACAAACATACAACATTTTGCTGGTCTCAGTACAAAGCTTGATAATACCCGGTCTCATGCACATACACAAACATACAACTTTTTCGATCCATCACAACACAAATATACAATTGATTAATGCCTTGTTTTATACACAAACATACATATTGTTTAACGCCTGTCTACATGAAATACAAAAAACATACAACTTGATTATTCCCGGTCTCACGACACAAACTCAAATTGATTATACGCCTGGCCCATACATAAAAAAACATAAAACGTTATTGCCTGGTCACTCATTAATCTAGATTACTATCCTGACATTGTGCCCGGATCTGGTGTTTTTTTCTGGAAGTCAATCTATTTATAAAAAAATAAACAATTTTAACATCAAACTATATTTTTTGAGTCTGGTTGTAATCCCCTTTGTTCGGTCCCCTTTCGTTCTAACGGTCTGGTGTTTAAAATTTGACACGTAAAATTAGAATCTACAATCAAACTATGTAACCCATATTTCTCATATCTTTCTATCTTCTATCTCTTCTATCTCTCATATCTTTTATCTATCATATCTTCTATCTCTTCTATCTCTCATATCTTTTATCTATCATATCTTTTATCTATCATATCTTCTATCTCTCATATCTTCTATTTCATCTATCTTCTTTTTCTCATATCTTCTCTCTCTCATATCTTCTATTTCATATCTTTCTATTTCATATCTTCTTTTTCATATCTTCTATCTCTCATATCTTCTTCTCATATCTTCTATCTCATATCTTCTATTTCTCATATCTTCTATTTCTCATATCTTCTATTTCTCATATCTTCTATTTCTCATATCTTCTATTTCTCATATCTTCTATTTCTAATATCTTCTATCTCTCATATCTTCTATTTCTCATATCTTCTATTTCTCATATCTTCTATCTCTCATATCTTCTATTTCTGATATCTTCTATTTCTCATATCTTCTATCTCTCATATCTTCTCCATCTTGTATCTCTACATCTTCTATCTCTCATATCTTCTATCTCTCATATCTTCTATCTCTCATATCTTCTATCTCTCATATCTTCTATCTCTTATATCTTCTATCTCTCATATCTTCTATCTCTCATATCTTCTCCATCTTGTATCTCTCATATCTTCTATCTCTCATATCTTCTCCATCTTGTATCTCTGATATCTTCTATTTCTCATATCTTCTATCTCTCATATCTTCTTTCTCATATCTTCTATCTCTATATCTTCTATCTCATATCTTCTATTTCTCACATCTTCTATCTCTCATATCTTCTATCTCTCATATCTTCTATTTCTCATATCTTCTATTTCTCATATCTTCTATCTCTCATATCTACTATTTCTCATATCTTCTATCTCTTATATCTTCTATTTCTCATATCTTCTATTTCTCATATCTTCTATCTCTCTCATATCTTTATTTCTATCTTCTACTCTCATATCTTCTATCTCATATTCTATTTCTCATTCTTCTATCTCTCATATCTTCTATCTCTCATATCTTCTATCTCTCATATCATTCTATTTCTTATCTTCTATCTCATATCTTCTATTTCTATATCTTCTATCTCTCATATCTTCTATCTCTCATATCTTCTTTTTCTCATATCTTCTATCTCTCATATCTTCTATTTCTCATATCTTCTATCTCATATCTTCTATTTCATATCTTCTATTCTCATATCTTCTATTTCATATCTTCTATCTCATATCTTCTATCTCTCATACTTCTATTTCTCATATCTTCTATCTCTCATATCTTTTAACTCTATATCTTCTACTCTCATATCTTCTAATTCTCATCTTCTATCTCTCATATCTTCTATTCTCTATCTTCTATCTCTCATATCTTCTATTTCTCATATCTTCTATCTCTCATATCTTCTATTTCTCATATCTTCTATCTCTCATATCTTCTATTTCTCTTATCTTCTATCTCTCATATCTTCTATTTCTCATATCTTCTATTTCTCATATCTTCTATCTCTCATATCTTCTATTTCTAATCTTCTATTTCATATCTTCTATTTCTCATGTGTTCTATCTCTCTAATCTTCTATTTTCATATCTTCTATTTCTCTATCTTCTATCTCTCATATCTTCTATTTCTCATATCTTCTATCTCTCATATCTTCTATCTCTAATATCTTCTATCTCTCATATCTTCTATCTCTCATATCTTCTATCTCTCATATCTTCTATCTCTCTATCTTCTATTTCATATCTTCTATTTCATCTTCTATTCTCATATCTTCTATTTCTCATATCTTCTATTTCTCATTTCTTCTATTTCTCATATCTTCTATCTCTCATATCTTCTATCTCTTATATCTTCTATTTCTCATATCTTCTATCTCTCATATCTTCTATTTATCATATCTTCTATTTCTCATATCTTCTATTTCTCATATCTTCTATTTCTCATTTCTTCTATCTCTCATATCTTCTATCTCTCATATCTTCTATTTCTCATATCTTCTATCTCTCATATCTTTTAACTCTCATATCTTCTATCTCTCATATCTTCTAATTCTCATATCTTCTATCTCTCATATCTTCTATTTCTCATATCTTCTATCTCTCATCTTCTTTTTCTCATATCTTCTATCTCATATCTTCTATTTCTATTTCTATCTCTCATATCTTCTATTTCTCATATCTTCTATCTCATATCTTCTATTTCTCATATCTTCTATCTCTCATATCTTCTTTCTCTCATATCTTCTATTTCTCATATCTTCTATTTCTCATATCTTCTATTTCTCATGTCTTCTATCTCTCATATCTTCTATTTCTCATATCTTCTATTTCTCTTATCTTCTATCTCTCATATCTTCTATTTCTCATATCTTCTATCTCATATCTTCTATCTCTCATATCTTCTATCTCTCATATATTCTATCTCTCATATCTTCTATCTCTCATATCTTCTATCTCATATCTTCTATTTCTCATATCTTCTATCTCTCATATCTTCTATTTCTATATCTTCTATTTCTATCTTCTATTTCTCATATCCTCTATTTCTCATTTCTGTCTATATATCATATCTTCTATCTCTCATATCTTCTCCATCTTGTACCTCTCATATTTTCTATCTCTCATATCTTCTCTTTCTATCTCTCATATCTTCTCTTTCTGTCTCTCATATCTTCTTTCTATCTCCATATCTTCTCTTTCTATCTCTATATCTTTCTTTCTATCTTCATATCTTCTCTTTCTATCTCTCATATCTTCTCTTTCTATCTCTCATATCTTCTCTATGTTCTACTTCATATCTTCTATCTCTCATATCTTCTATCTCATATCTTCTATCTCTCATATCTTCTATCTCTCATATCTTCTATCTCTCATATCTTCTATCTCTCATATCTTCTATCTCTCATATCTTCTATCTCTCATATCTTCTCCATCTTGTATCTCTCATATCTTCTATCTCTCATATCTTCTCCATCTTGTATCTCTGATATCTTCTATTTCTCATATCTTCTATCTCTCATATCTTCTATCTCTCATATCTTCTATCTCTAATATCTTCTATCTCTCATATCTTCTATTTCTCACATCTTCTATCTCTCATATCTTCTATCTCTCATATCTTCTATTTCTCATATCTTCTATCTCTCATATCTTCTATTTCTCATATCTTCTATTTCTCATATCTTCTATCTCTCATATCTACTATTTCTCATATCTTCTATCTCTTATATCTTCTATTTCTCATATCTTCTATTTCTCATATCTTCTATCTCTCATATCTTCTATTTCTCATATCTTCTATCTCTCATATCTTCTATCTCTCATATCTTCTTTTTCTCATATCTTCTATTTCTCATATCTTCTATTTCTCATATCTTCTATCTCTCATATCTTCTATTTCTCATATCTTCTATCTCTCATATCTTCTATTTCTCATATCTTCTATCTCTCATATCTTCTATCTCTCATATCTTCTATTTCATCATCTTCTATCTCTCATATCTTCTATTTCTCATATCTTCTATCTCTCATATCTTCTATTTCTCATATCTTCTATTTCTCATATCTTCTATTTCTCATATCTTCTATCTCTCATATCTTCTATCTCTCATATCTTCTATTTCTCATATCTTCTATCTCTCATATCTTTTAACTCTCATATCTTCTATTTCTCATATCTTCTATTTCTCATATCTTCTATCTCTCATATCTTCTATTTCTTATATCTTCTATCTCTCATATCTTCTATTTCTATATCTTATTTCTCATTCTTCTCTCATATCTTCCATCTTGATCTCTACATCTTCTATCTTCATATCTTCTATTCTCATATCTTCTATCTCTCATATCTTCTATCTCTCTATCTTCTATCTCATTCTATCTCTCATATCTTCTATCTCTCATATCTTCTATCTCTCATATCTTCTCCATCTTGTATCTCTCATATCTTCTATCTCTCATATCTTCTCCATCTTGTATCTCTGATATCTTCTATTTCTCATATCTTCTATCTCTCATATCTTCTATCTCTCATATCTTCTATCTCTCATATCTTCTATCTCTCATATCTTCTATTTCTCACATCTTCTATCTCTCATATCTTCTATCTCTCATATCTTCTATTTCTCATATCTTCTATCTCTCATATCTACTATTTCTCATATCTTCTATCTCTTATATCTTCTATTTCTCATATCTTCTATTTCTCATATCTTCTATCTCTCATATCTTCTATTTCTCATATCTTCTATTTCTCATATCTTCTATCTCTCATATCTTCTATCTCTCATATCTTCTATCTCTCATATCTTCTATTTCTCATTTCTATCTCTCATATCTTCTATTTCTATATCTTCTATTCTCATATCTTCTATTCTCATATCTTCTATTCTCATATCTTCATCTCTCATATCTTCTATTTCTCATATCTTCTATCTCTCATATCTTCTATTTCTCAAATCTTCTATCTCTCATATCTTCTATCTCTCATATCTTCTATCTCCTCATATCTTCATCTCTCTATCTTTATTTCTCATATCTTCTATCTCTCATATCTTTAACTATATCTTCTATCTCTCATATCTTCTAATTCTATATCTTCTATCTTCATATCTTCTATTTCTCATATCTTCTATCTCATATCTTCTATTTCTCATATCTTCTATCTCTCATATCTTCTATTTCTCATATCTTCTATCTCATATCTTCTATTTCTCATATCTTCTATCTCTCATATCTTCTATTTCATATTTCTATCTCCATATCTTCTATCTCATATCTTCTATTTCTCATATTTCTATTTCATATCTTCTATTTCATTGTTCTATCTCATATCTTCTATTTCATATCTTCTATTTCTCATATCTTCTATCTCTCATATCTTCTATTTCTCATATCTTCTATCTCTCATATCTTCTATCTCTAATATCTTCTATCTCTCATAATTCTATCTCTATATCTTCTATCTTCATATCTTCTATCTCTCATATCTTCTATTTCTCATATCTTCTATTTCTCATATCTTCTATTTCTCATATCTTCTATTTCTCATATCTTCTATTTTCATTTCTTCTTCTCACATCTTCTATTCTCATATCTTTTATCTCTCATATCTTCTATCTCTATATCTTCTATTCTCATATCTTCTATCTCTCATATCTTCTATCTCTCATATCTTCTATTTCTCATATCTTCTATCTCTCATATCTTCTATTTCTCATATCTTCTATTTCTCATATCTTCTATTTCTCATATCTTCTATTTCTCATATCTTCTATTTCTCATTTCTATATCTCATATCTTCTATCTCCATATCTTCTATTTCTATATCTTCTATCTCATATCTTTTTCTCATATCTTCTATTCTCATATCTTCTAATTCTCATATCTTCTATCTCCATATCTTCTATTTCATATCTTCTATCTTCTATATCTTCTTTTTTCTATATCTTCTATTCTCATATCTTCTATTTCTCATTTCTATCTCATCTTCTATTTCATATCTTCTATCTCTCATATCTTCTATTTCTCATATCTTCTATCTCTATATCTTCTTTATTCTCATATCTTCTATCTCTCAATCTTCTATCTCTCATATCTTCTATTTCTCATATCTTCTATTTATCATATCTTCTATTCTCATGTGTTCTATTCTCATATCTTCTATTTCATATCTTCTATTTCATATCTTCTATCTCTCATATCTTCTATTTCATATCTTCTATCTCTCATATCTTCTATCTCTCATATCTTCTATCTCATTATTCTATCTCTATCTTCTATCTCATATCTTCTATCTCCTATCTTCTATTTCATATCTTCTATTTCTCATATCTTCTATTTCCATATCTTCTATTTCTCATATCTTCTATTCTCATTTCTTCTATCTCTCACATCTTCTATCTCTCATATCTTTTATCTCTCATATCTTCTATCTCCATATTCTATTTCATATCTTCTATCTCTCATATCTTCTATCTCTCATATCTTCTATTTCTCATATCTTCTATCTCTCATATCTTCTATTTCTCATACTTCTATTTCATATCTTCTATTTCTCATATCTTCTATTTCTATCTTCATTTCTATTTCTATCTATATCTTCTATCTCTCATTCTATTTCATATCTTCTATCTCATATCTTTTAACTCTCATATCTTCTTATCTCATATCTTCTAATTTCTATCTTCTATCTTCTATCTTCTATTTCTCTATCTTCTATCTCATATCTTCTTTTTCTCATATCTTCTATCTCTCATATCTTCTATTTCTCATTTCTATCTCTCATATCTTCTATTTCCTATCTTCTATCTCTCATATCTTCTATTTCTCATATCTTCATTCTCATATCTTCTATCTCTCATATCTTCTATTTCTCATATCTTCTATTTCTCATATCTTCTATTTCTCATGTCTTCTATCTTCATTTCTATTCTCATATCTTCTATTTCTCTTATCTTCTATCTCTCATATCTTCTATTTCTCATATCTTCTATTTCTCATATCTTCTATCTCTCATATCTTCTATCTCTCATATATTCTATCTCTCATATCTTCTATCTCTCATATCTTCTATCTCTCATATCTTCTATTTCTCATATCTTCTATTTCTAATATCTTCTATTTCTCATATCTTCTATTTCTCATATCTTCTATTTCTCATATCCTCTATTTCTCATTTCGTCTATATATCATATCTTCTATCTCTCATATCTTCTCCATCTTGTACCTCTCATATTTTCTATCTCTCATATCTTCTTTTCATCTCATATCTTCTTTCTATCTCTCATATCTTCTCTTCTATCTCTCATATCTTCTCTTTCTATCTCTCATATCTTCTCTTTCTATCTCTCATATCTTCTATTTCTATCTCTCATATCTTCTTCATCTCTATATCTTCTCTATGTTCTACCTTCTCATATCTTCTATCTCTCATATCTTCTATCTCTCATATCTTCTATCTCTCATATTTTCTATCTCTCATATCTTCTATCTCTCATATCTTCTATCTCTCATATCTTCTATTTCTCTTATCTTCTATCTCTCATATCTTCTATCTCTCATATCTACTATTTCTCATATCTTCTATCTCTTATATCTTCTATTTCTCATATCTTCTATTTCTCATATCTTCTATCTCTCATATCTTCTATTTCTCATTTCTATCTCTCATATCTTCTATCTCTCATATCTTCTATTTCTCATATCTTCTATCTCTCATTTCTATCTCTCATATCTTCTATCTCTCATATCTTCTATTTCTCATATCTTCTATCTCTCATATCTTCTATTTCTCATATCTTCTATCTCTCATATCTTCTATCTCTCATATCTTCTATTTCTCATATCTTCTATCTCTCATATCTTCTATTTCTCATATCTTCTATCTCTCATATCTTCTATTTCTATATCTTCTATTTCTCATATCTTCTATTTCTCATATCTTCTATCTCTCATATCTTCTATCTCTCATATCTTCTATTTCTCATATCTTCTATCTCTCATATCTTTTAACTCTCATATCTTCTATCTCTCATATCTTCTAATTCTCATATCTTCTATCTCTCATATCTTCTATTTCTCATATCTTCTATCTCTCATATCTTCTATTTCTCATATCTTCTATCTCTCTATCTTCTATTTTCATATCTTCTATCTCTCATATCTTCTATCTCTCATATCTTCTATCTCTCATATCTTCTATCTCTCATATATTCTATCTCTCATATCTTCTATCTCTCATATCTTCTATCTCTCATATCTTCTATTTCTCATATCTTCTATTTCTCATATCTTCTATTTCTCATATCTTCTATTTCTCATATCTTCTATTTCTCATTTCTTCTATCTCTCATATCTTCTATCTCTCATATATTCTATCTCTCATATCTTCTATCTCTCATATCTTCTTTTCTCAATCTTCTATTTCATCATCTTCTATTTCAATCTTCTATTTCATATCTTCTATTTCATATTTCTATTCTCATATCCTCTATTTCTCATTTCTGTCTATATCATATCTTCTATCTCTCATATCTTCTCCATCTTGTACCTCTCATATTTTCTATCTCTCATATCTTCTCTTTCTATCTCTCATATCTTCTATTTCTATCTCTCATATCTTCTCTTTCTATCTCTCATATCTTCTATTTCTATCTCTCATATCTTCTCTTTCTATCTCTCATATCTTCTCTTTCTATCTCTCAATCTTCTCTTCTATCTCTCATATCTTCTCTATGTTCTACCTCTCTATCTTCTATCTCTCATATCTTCTATCTCATATCTTCTATCTCTCATATCTTCTATCTCTCATATCTTCTATCTCTCATATCTTCTATTTCTCATATCTTCTATTTCTCATATCTTCTATTTCTCATATCTTCTATCTCTTATCTACTATTTCTCATTCTTCTTCTTATATCTTCTATTTCTATATCTTCTATTTCTCATTCTTCTATCTCTCATATCTTCTATTTCATATCTTCTATTCTCATATCTTCTATCTTCATATCTTCTATTTCTCATATCTTCTATCTCTCATATTTCTATCTTCATATCTTCTATCTCTCATATTTCTATTCTCATATCTTCTATCTCTCATATCTTCTATTCTCATATCTTCTATCTCATATCTTCTATTCTCATATCTTCTATTTCTCATATCTTCTATCTCTCATATCTTCTATTTCTTATATCTTCTATCTCTCATATCTTCTATTTCTGATATCTTCTATTTCTCATATCTTCTATTTTCATATCTTCTATCTCATATCTTCTATCTCTCATATCTTCTATTTCTCAATCTTCTATCTTCATATCTTTAACTCCTCATATCTTCTATCTCTATCTTCTAATTTCATTTCTATCTCTCATATCTTTCTATTTCATATCTTCTATCTTCTATCTTCTATTTCTATCTTCTATCTCTCATATCTTCTATTTCTAATCTTCTACTCTCATATCTTCTATCTCATATCTTCTATCTCTCATACTTCTATCTCTCATATATTCTATCTCTCATATCTTCTATCTCTCATATCTTCTATCTCTAATCTTCATTTCTCATTCTTCTATTTCTCATATCTTTCTATTTCATATCTTCTATTTCTCATCTTCTATTCTCATTTTCTATCTCATATCTTCTATCTCCATATCTTTATCTCCATATCTTCTATCTCTCATATCTTCTATTCTCATATCTTCTATCTCTCTATATCTTCTATCTCATCTTCTATTCTCATATCTTCTATTTCTCATATCTTCTATTCTCATATCTTCTATTTCTATATCTTCTATTCTCTATCTTCTATTTCAATCTTCTATTTCTCATATCTTCTATTTCATTCTATCTCTCATATCTTCTATCTCTCTATTTCTATTTCATATCTTCTATCTCTCATATCTTTAACTCTCATATCTTCTATCTCATATCTTCTAATTTCATATCTTCTATCTCAATTCTATTTCTATTTTATCTCTATATTCATTTTCTCATGCATTCTATCTTCATATCTTCTATTTCCATTTCTATCTCTCATCTTCTATTTTCATATCTTCTATCTCATATCTTCTATTTCATATCTTCTCTCATATCTTCTATCTCATATCTTCTATTTCTCATTCTTCTATTTCAATCTTCTATTTTCATGTCTTCTTTCTCATATCTTTATTTCATATCTTCTATTTCTCTATCTTCTATCTCTATATCTTCTATTTCTCATATCTTCTATCTCATCATCTTCTATCTCTCATATCTTCTATCTCTCATATATTCTATCTCTCATATCTTCTATCTCTCATATCTTCTATCTCTAATATCTTCTATTTCTCATATCTTCTATTTCTCATATCTTCTATTTCTTATATTCTATTCTCATATCTTCTATTTCTCATATCCTCTGTATTTCTCATTTCGTCTTATATCATATCTTCTATCTCTATATCTTTCCATCTTGTACTCTCATATTTTCTATCTCTATATCTTCTCTTCTTTATCTCTCATACTTCTTTCTATCTCTTATATCTCTCTTTCATCTCATATCTTTCTATGTTCTACCTCTCATATCTTCTATCTCCCATTTCTTCTTTATCTTCTATCTCTCATATCTTCTCCATCTTCTATCTCTCATATCTTCTCCATCTTCTATTCTATATTTTTCCATTCTATTACTCATATCTTTCCATCTTCTATTCTCATATCTTTTCCATCTTCTATCTCTCATATTTTCAATCTTCTATCTCATATCTTCTCCATCTTCATCTTCATATCGTCTCCATCTTCTATCTCTCATCTTTTCTATCTTCCATCTTATATCCTGCCTGCCTGTCTGTTTGTCTATCTATCTATCTACCTACTTCTACTAACCTTCTACTTACCTATTCTCTTACTCTATCTCCATCTGTCTTCATCCGTCGTCCGTCAGTCCGTCTGTCTGTCTGTCTATCTAATCCAATCCAATCTATCTATCTATATTTCTTCTATCTGTCTGTATGTACGTATGTCTGCCTGCCTGTCTGCCTGCTGACCACGCGCCCGCCAACCATTCGTACCATCTAAACAGCAGTTATACTGTTCTTCGCAGGAGGAATTTAGTTAAATCTATTTGTAAAGTCCTTAAAGAATCATGCCTCAGAATCAACTTCTTCCCATTAAAAATAACACGTTTTCTCCATGCTTTGTTTAAATCTTTGTGGTAGTCTATATAAGATTAAATGTCCTCATTCCGATAGCCGGTCTTCTTTCTTCTTCTTTTCTTTGCATTTATTCTTACGACCATTTTAATCACTTTATGATATGTTTGATCTTTGCCAAGAACGTGTATACGTTACACATTGGTTTGGTAGGCCCTAACTGCATAGACATCTACACGTTTAGGACACATGCATCCGATTTCAGTCAAATCTCCTTAGTCGCCTCTTACGACATGCGTGGTATGTAACAGTTGTTCTATTCTTTACACCCAAATTTGGGCCCAGGTAACTACTCGTGCGCGATTGCCAGGAAAACCTGATACAACAGAATTCCCGTTCCCGTGAAAGTTGACACAAAATAATTTAAAATGTCCCTCACCTGATTGCCAGTAAACCTGATAATAGAATTCCTGTTTATTTGAAAGTTGAATTTAGTTTAAATCTAGTTGTAATATTTCACCACTTTTAAACTTACATTTGTTATCCTTTTCCATTGATCTTCCGATCCCACATAAATTGTAACAACATGAGCGGATTGTTAAAATATGATTAGATGTATTCGTCTATATGTACATGATCATTTGGTTAACTCTGGAATATTTTTAGAAACGTACAATTAGTCCGTTTATAATTGTTACCCCATCCGATCTAAGAAAGCTACCATCTTGCAAATTTAAGTCCGTAGGATGTCCAGATATTTTCAAACAATTGAGACATATATAGATACAATTGCATCCAACTTTCGTTTATATATACTAGCAGTTCCGTTCTAGAAATTTAGTTAAATCTTTAAAGTCGTGTGATGTGCGCAAGACGTCACCGGACTATAACAACATGATCGATTTGCTTATCACGTGACAATAAAACGACGTTAAAACTTTGAAATGCCTTTTTCGACGAATTGTGTGCAAGGCCGTATCGTTTAAGTTGGAATTGCTTTATAGAAACGTGTAAAAAGTCTATTTTGATAATTTTTCCCTCTTCCTATCTATAAAAGCTACCTTCTTGCAAAATTTCAAGTTTGTAGGATGTCCTGATATTTTCAAACAATTGAGACAGACATAAATACAATGCCATTCCAACTTTATTATATATAATAATAGGGATATATATGTAAAATAATGGCATAAATAAAGGTCGAACTGTGGACATAAATAAGGTCAACTGAGGACATAAGTAAGGTCAACTGTGGGCATACATAAGGTCAACTTTGGACATAAATATGGTCAACTGTGGACATAAATAAGGTCAACTGAGGACATAAGTAAGGTCAACTGTAGACATAAATAAGGTCAACTATGGATATTAATAAGGTCAACTGTGAACATTAATAAAGTCAAATGTGGACATTAATAAAGTCACATGTGGACATAAATAAGGTCAACTGAGGATCTAAGTAAGGTCAACTGTAGACATAGATAAGGTCAAATATGGACATTACGGTCAACTGTGGCTATCTAAAAAGAAATGTCCAATATTGATATCTAGTGAGATCTTTGAAACCAGTAAATATATAAACACTTGAGTAATGTCTGATCCGAGCAACGTCATATGTCACGAGAGAGAGATCGTAAAAGAGAGAGAGATTTAGTGGTTTCATTTATTAGATTTAGAAAGTTAGTGCCAGCAAATGCTGAGAAATGAGATGAGATATCGTCAGGATTTGTGCGGTTTCAGATCAATTTGGACAGATTCTTCATAGAGCTGACTTAAGTCTGATTCTGCTGAAAATAGACTGACATTAGCAGACTTTCTTCTGGTCACATTTAACACTAGAATCATTCTGCCTCTGACATCTTGAGCAGAATAAAAATATTTCTCATGATAGAGTGGATACACAGAGTAAGATATATTAGTACGTGACATCAGAGTGGACACACAGAGCAAGATCGATTAGGGCGGGATAACAGAGTGGATACACAGAGCAAGATAGATTAGGGCGGGATAACAGAGTGGATACACAGAGCAAGATAGATTAGGGCGGGATAACAGAGTGGATACACAGAGCAAGATAGATTAGGGCGGGATAACAGAGTGGATACACAGAGCAAGATAGATTAGGGCGGGACAACTGAGTAGATACACAGAGCAAGATAGATTAGGGCGGGACAACTGAGTAGATACACAGAGCAAGGTAGATTAGGGCGGGACAACTGAGTAGATACACAGAGCAAGGTAGAACAACACGTTGACATCAGACGGTCAAACATAGGAAAATATCATCGACGTGACATGAGAAGAAACAAGATATTATCAAAGTAACATCGGAGGGAAACAAATAACAAGATAGAAGAAAACGTGATATGACTACAGATGTACTTGAGGACGATATAAGGCGGCATACACTGACAAGAAGAAGAAGAACTCAAATATCATAGGTGAGGATCAGATATCATAGGTGATGATCAGATATCATAGATGATGATCAGATATCATAGGTGATGATCAGATATCATAGGTGATGATCAGATATCATAGGTGATGATCAGATATCATAGGTGATGATCAGATATCATAGGTGATGATCAGATATCATAGGTGATGATCAGATATCATAGGTGATGATCAGATATCATAGGTGATGATCAGATATCATAGGTGAGGATCAGATATCATAGGTGATAATCAGATATCATAGATGAGGATCAGATATCATAGGTGATGATCATATATCATAGGTGATGATCAGATATCATAGGTGATGATCAGATATCATAGGTGATGATCAGATATCATAGGTGATGATCAGATATCATAGGTGATGATCAGATATCATAGGTGATGATCAGATATCATAGATGAGGATCAGATATCATAGGTGATGATCAGATATCATAGGTGATGATCAGATATCATAGGTGATGATCAGATATCATAGGTGATGATCAGATATCATAGGTGATGATCAGATATCATAGGTGATGATCAGATCATAGATGATGATCAGATATATTGATTGATTGATTGACTGATAGGATTATCATCATTGCACTTAGTTGAGTAACCATGTGTGCTCCGATCTCTTTCTTATAAGGAACATCTTAGTGGCAGAGCACAAACTCCGTAGCACCAGCGAGGGTCTCCGATATAATTTTCAAGGTGGGGAAGATATTATCTAAGAATTTTATACCAAAAAATAATTTCCGTATGAATTTTGCCCTGACGGCGTCTTTCCAGCCCGCTCTTTTCGATTTTGAACTGCTAAGGGTTCTTTTACGTGCTTGATTGAGCACGGGACCTACGTTTTCTCGTCCGTGTCCGATAGGACTAGGAATTCGATCTCCCTACACTGAGAACAATATACAGATTGTTCCATAAGGGTGATAACCTGGTACCTTTAGCACGAGAGATGAGCACATAGCCTCTACGCTACAGAAACCCCTGTATATATATTGTATATGATTGAGTACAGTACAGAGTACTGTACTCTCAGAGTACAGTACAGAGTACAGTAATAACAACAGAAGGAATGACCGACTGGTTCTCCATTACATCAGATGTTAGACAAGGTTGTGTCCTCTCACCACTACTCTTTATTGCAAATATGGATAAAATAACTCAAGAGTCAAGTTCAGATAATGATGAAATAAATGAACTGCTGTTTGCAGATAATCAGTGCCTGATACATCAAAATGAACAAGATCTACAACATAAATTGTGTAAAACATGACATGAAAATCAACAACACTAAAACAGAAATAATGAATATGGGAAGAAAACATAATAATCTAGACATCCATGTCAATGGCACTAAAATAAACCAAGTGAAAGAATTCAAATACTTAGGAAAACATATTCACAGAAGACGGAAGACTAGATAGAGAGATAGAGGCTAGAGTACAAAAAGCAAATGCTGTAACCTACCAGCTAGCCCCATTGTTAAGGCACCCAACAATTTCACAGGCAGCTAAGCAACAGATGATCAACAGCATTTTTATACCTACTTTGTGTTACCACAGCCAAACATGGACATTGAGCAAAGCGCAGTCATAAAAATAACTACATGTGAAATGCGTTGCCTGCGAAAAGTTACCAACAACACAAGAAAAGACAGAATCACCAACATCAGCATAAGAAGAAAGTTGGCACAAAACCGTGCTTGAATTACATAGACAAACAAAGAATGAAGTGGTTTGGCCACTTAATAAGAATGCATCCAAACTCCACTGTATACGGAGTCTTCTACAACAGAACATCGGAAAAGAAGGCAAGAGGAAGACCACGGAAAAGATGGTTAGATGGCGTAGCAGAATCCTGTGAAAGAGCAAAGATAACAATCACACAAGCCACCAGAACAGCGCAAGACAAAAACAGAAAACCACGACACTGGGCAACAACCCGGTAGCAGTGTGACGACACTGGGCAACAACCCGGTAGCAGTGTGAGGACAAAAACAGAAAACCACGACACTGGGCAACAACCCGGTAGCAATGTGACGACACTGGGCAACAACCCGGTAGCAATGTGACGACACTGGGCAACAACACCGGTAGCAGTGTGAGGACACTGGGCAACAACACCGGCAGCAGTGTGAGGACACTGGGCAACAACACCGGTAGCAGTGTGAGGACACTGGGAAACAACACCGGTAGCAGTGTGAGGACAAAAGAAAGAAAGTAGAAGAGTAACGTTGCGACAGTTGAACATTACAAATACTAACACAACTCGCAGACATTCTTCTCATCCTCACTGGAGCCAGTCGTTCGATGAATAATAGATTTGAAATGAACAAGTTAGTTCAAACATCTTAAGGTGACAGATAAATGCTGGCTAGCTAACACAAATATAGAAGATAGTCTGGTTTTGTTTCCACAGTCTGAGAGACAAAATGTCTGCTTATAGAGAAAGTACTAACGTGACAAATAAGTGTCAGGACAAGATGGAGTCGTTCGTGGGCAATATTAGTTTTGTAGACGTGTAGGGACAGTGGTGGGTGGCAGAGAGTTGAGGAAGGACGAGGCGGAAGGACTGGACTCAGGCATATCTGTCTATTTGTCTGTCTGTTAATCTGTATAGATGGAGCCATCAATCTATATTACATATGTAGCTTATATCTGCTAGTCTGCCTGCTAGTTTGCCTGCTAGTCTGTCTTCTAGTCTGTCTTCTAGTCTGTCTGCTAGTCTGCCTGCTAGTCTGTCTTCTAGTCTGTCTGCTAGTCTGCCTGCTAGTTTGTCTACTAGTCTACCTGCTAGTCTCCCTGCTAGTCTGCCTCCTTGTCTGTCTACTAGTCTGTCTGCTTGTCCGTCTACTAGTCTGTCTAGATGGAGCCATCAATCTAATTTACATATGTAGTTTATATCTATTCGGCAAACTGTTAAATTCACTTCAACCACGTCACCGCTATTTGATGAGATCAACCAATCAAATTTGTTGAAACTGGCTACTTGTTTGTGAAGCACGAACGTGGTGTCTTGTCGTCTGCCAGCCAAACAAGCCCCGTGATCTAATGTTTAACCTAATAAGAAGCGGGTACTCGTAGACAGGTCAGCAAGTTAAGACTCGGACTGTGATGTTAGAATCTGAGAGAGCCTACATTTGAAGTTAGAGAGAGACTAATTTTTGTTTCGCTTCTCAAAACAGTTTTTCTTCTTCTTCTACTTGCATACTTGTTATTTGTCATTCTAGTTCTCTGATAATCTTGAATAGACAAGACGACACATTCCATTCTCACACCAACTGGTTAACTACTTGAATAGACAAGACGACACATTCCATTCTCACACCAACTGGTTAACTACTTTAATAGATTCCATTCTGACACAAACTGGTTAACTACTTGAATAGACAAGACGACACATTCCAATCTCACACCAACTGGTTAACTACTTGAATAGACAAGACGACACATTCCATTCTCACACCAACTGGTTAACTACTTGAATAGACAAGACGACACATTCCATTCTCACACCAACTGGTTAACTACTTGAATAGACAAGGCGACACATTCCATTCTCACACCAACTGGTTAACTACTTGAATAGACAAGACGACACATTCCATTCTCACACCAACTGGTTAACTACTTGAATAGACAAGACGATACATTCCATTCTCACACCAACTGGTTAACTACTTGAATAGACAAGACGACACATTCCATTCTCACACCAACTGGTTAACTACTTGAATAGACAAGACGACACATTCCATTCTCACACCAACTGGTTAACTACTTTAATAGATTCCATTCTGACACAAACTGGTTAACTACTAGAATAGACAAGACGACACATTCCAATCTCACACCAACTGGTTAACTACTTGAATAGACAAGACGACACATTCCATTCTCACACCAACTGGTTAACTACTTGAATAGACAAGACGACACATTCCATTCTCACACCAACTGGTTAACTACTTGAATAGACAAGACGACACATTCCATTCTCACACCAACTGGTTAACTACTTGAATAGACAAGGCGACACATTCCATTCTCACACCAACTGGTTAACTACTTGAATAGACAAGACGACACATTCCATTCTCACACCAACTGGTTAACTACTTGAATAGACAAGACGATACATTCCATTCTCACACCAACTGGTTAACTACTTGAATAGACAAGACGACACATTCCATTCTCACACCAACTGGTTAACTACTTGAATAGACAAGACGATACATTCCATTCTCACACCAACTGGTTAACTACTTGAATAGACAAGACGATACATTCCATTCTCACACCAACTGGTTAACTACTTGAATAGACAAGACGATACATTCCATTCTCACACCAACTGGTTAACTACTTGAATAGACAAGACGACACATTCCATTCTCACACCACTGGTTAACTACTTGAATAGACAAGACGACACATTCCATTCTCACACCAACTGGTTAACTACTTGAATAGACAAGACGATACATTCCATTCTCACACCAACTGGTTAACTACTTGAATAGACAAGACGATACATTCCATTCTCACACCAACTGGTTAACTACTTGAATAGACAAGACGATACATTCCATTCTCACACCAACTGGTTAACTACTTGAATAGACAAGACGACACATTCCATTCTCACACCAACTGGTTAACTACTTGAATAGACAAGACGACACATTCCATTCTCACACCAACTGGTTAACTACTTGAATAGACAGAGCGACACATTCCATTCTCACACCAACTGGTTAACTAATTGAATAGAAAAAACGACATATCCCATTCTCACACCACTGGTTAACTACTTGAATAGACAACGCGACACATTCCATTCTCAGACCAACTGGTTAACTACTTGAATAGACAAGACGACACATTCCATTCTCACACCAACTGGTTAACTACTTGAATAGACAAGACGACACATTCCATTCTCACACCAACTGGTTAACTACTTGAATAGACAAGACTACACATTCCATTCTGACACCAACTGGTTAACTACTTGAATAGAAGTCATCTTCATTTCGTATTGTTACTACTCGTTTCCGGCAGAGAATAGTAACTAGTTTCACTAAGGATTACATCAGTAGTTACTAGGAATAATTCTAAATATATATATGTATAAGAATGATAGTTGAATGTAATTGTATTTGTCTGTTGACATTAATTGAAGATATCTGGACATCCTATGAACTTGAAATTTGGCAAGAGGGTAGCTTTCATAGGAAGATTTAAAAATGATAAAACCGTACTATTGATTCATCTCTATATCTAAATTCCAACTTAATAAAATGATCATGAAAACTTTAAAACCAAAATGCTGTATCTATGTTTTCACTGGCCGGTTGTAACAGAGTTTCACTGTTACCTAGAGGGAGGGATCGGAGGTCAACCTATACCCCTTGGGATAAATATAATGACGAGTTTGTGATAGATGTGGATGGATAATTCAGTTATATGTATGAAGAAATAGTAAATAATTTTGAGATGTGTAAATTAGAGTGGTTATGAGGAAAATTTGTCTTCCAGTCATAGTAATAACGAAGCTGACACGGAAACACACACGCACTAACGGATAGGCGACAAGACTGAAGCTAGATTGACAGAACAAACTGAGATAGCGAATACATACTGAAGTGCGAGACCAGATATGAGGAAGAAGGAGCAACCATATCATTAGAGGACATGGAGAAATACAGACAAATCAGCCATTAATACAATATTGCAACAATCATACGATGTTTATTAAAGTGTCGAACTACAAGAGGACCACATTAGAGGAATAGTCGACAATATACTTGTAGAAGCAGAAAACTTGGAGCTGAGATAAATGTTTGTTTTGACTTGTTCTATTGTTATGTCATTCCGAGTACGAAATTGGCCATAGACGGACAGCAGAGCCCTGGCTGATACTCTGATTCTCTGAAACATTGAGTGGAAGTTCTGCTAAGAACTTACAAAAAGTTCATCTTGTCCGAAAAGGAATTTCAGTGTGTCGACTCGGTTCACGGTTCACGGTTCACGGCTCTTATCAGTTTCAGTTTGGAATATCTTCATTGCACTCAGGACATGTCCATATGTGCTCCGATCACCTTCACAATATCTCCAACAACGTCCAGCGACTGATCGTACCAGTTCTATTTTGATTGATGAGCCTACTCGTATACCTGATGTACCATTCTTTTCTTGCCACATTAATCTTCAAACCCAGTTCTTGCAATCTAGTAGTTGACGTAGATTAGTTTAGATGAAGGCCTTCTCTGCAACCACGCTCTATAAGGGCGTTCACGATGTCAGCTCTGTCCATTGGCTGGCCCTCTGATATAGCGGCAGAGTTAGTCAGCCTGTCTGCTCTCTCATTGCCAACGACACTCATGTGCCCCGAAACAAAGACAAGTGTAATTCTGCAAATTGTTGACGCCTGCAGTGAATCAGCCTGCGCACCGAACCGGCCTCCACCTTGCGGATCATACTCAATGAGTCACTCAGAATGCATGCATGAGTGTAGTTTTGTGACTCCAGCCAACGTAAAGCATTAGTGAATTACCACCAGTGCCTCCATTGTCATGCTGCTTGTTGTCATACGGAATGCACCACTGGCTTCCTTGACCATTCTGCCACATGAGCTTGCAGAGAAGGCCCATGCAGACTTTTCGTGACAAACTACCGATCCATCCGTGTAAATAACAACTTGTAATTCGTGTAATCTTGTCAGTATACCGCTGGAAACCATTGTAGTCCAAAGTCCATCCGGTCCGAAAGGAATTTGCAGTGTTTCTGCACGGTGTGCTTTGACTGGTCGTGTCGGCATGCCGCTAGAAATTACAGTAGTCCAAAGTCAGTCTTGTCCGAAGGGATTTGCAGAGTTTTTACCCGGTAAACTTGACGGCTCTTGTCAACTGACCGCTAGAAACTACTGTAGTCAAAGGTTAGTCCTGTCCGAGCAATTAGCAGTGTTTTCAACATGGTTCACTGACCGCTCTGTCAGAGAGCTGTGCGGAATAACTGAAGACCAAGAGTTCAAGACAAGAAAACCAGCCCACCCGACTTCCAGACAACAGGAGAGGATAGCTGACCTTGAAGTACCACTATTCTTTTCTTTTATTCTATTATCTTTCCTGGGCCCCTGTACGAGGTTCACGGCCTCGTACATGGTCACCTGTTAGGCTAATATTTGATGCTATTTATTGGTATTTTAACACATGGATTAGATGCTTGGCTGCCTTGCGGGAGATCCGTGTTCAATTCCCGAAAAGGCCCAATAATTTTTTTAATCTTTTATTTTACTAACACATCTGGTCCCTATTCTATCACTTTATAATTTGAATAAATTCAATTTGCCAATTGTTATTTGTTAACTTTCATTGGAATTCGATTGCATAAGGTTTCACTGGCAATCGGAATGTGGGATATTTTAATCTTATGTGGTCAACTTATGTGGTGCAGAGAATAGAGCGCAAGCCTCTCGTGGATCTGAGTAATGCATTTGACACAGTCAGCAGGCCAAGTCTTTATAAAATACTGAAGCATTTTGGCTGCCCCCCCAAAGTTTCTCCAATTGATTGTCTCCTTCCATGAGGGCATGAAAGCCAGCATACAGTTCGATGGCAGCATTTCAGATAGTTTCGAGGTTAAGAGTGGAGTCAAGCAGGGCTGTGTCCTTGCCCTCACTCTCTTTGGCATCTTCTTCGCAGTCCTTTTGAACCATGCCTTAGGGTACGCTGATGGTGATGTTTTCATCCGCACTAGATCTGATGGTTCATTCTTTAACTTGGCTCGCTTAAGAGCCAAGACAAAAACGACTGAAATTCTTCTCAAAGACCTCCTTTTCGCTGACGATGCTGCATTAGTCGCCCACAGTGAGACTACACTGCAATGCCTAATCAATAAATTGTCAAAGGCATGCGACCTATTTTCTCTGACTATAAGTGTCTCTAAAACAGTTGTATTATGTCAGGGAGGTAACACATCAAATATCACTTTAAATGGCAACCATCTAACACCAGTTCACTAATTCTGCTATCTTGGGTCCACGGTCACTGCCAGCCTTTTTCTTGATGAAGAAATCAACGCTCGTGTAGGGAGTGCGGCTACTACATTCAGCATACTATCAAAGCGAGCGTGGAACAACACAAACGCATGATCAGCAGTAGACGACTAAGATGGTTGGGACATGTGAGAAGAATGGAAACTTGCCGCATACCAAAACAAATGTTGTTCTGTGAACTTTCGGAGGAAGAGGCACCAGGGCAGACCACTGCTCAGATATAAAGATGTCTGCAAAGCCTCAATCAAAAACTTTTCTATAGGTCCCACCACATGGGAGGGACTTGCTGATGACAGAGTTGTGTGGAAAGCCAAATTACGAAAGGGCGCAGTCTTTTGAGAAGAGACTTATATACGAGCTGAACGACAAGAGAGAAAAGCGAAAACTCAGAAGTTGTCACAGTAAAACACTTGCCAATTGACCGTCTGTAACTTATATACGAGCTGAACGACAAGAGAGAAAAGCGAAACCTCAGAAGTTGTCACAGTAAAACACTTGCCAATTGACCGTCTGTAAAGAAGGCCATATATGTGGTCAACTGACAAAATTCCTGACCAAGCATGGAGAGAAAACGTATTGTTATTAATGGGAAAGTATTCGATTTTGAGGGAACGTGGCATGTTTCTTTAGTATGCTCAGTCTAGTACTGTTTGGGGCTTTAAAATTTCGGAAATGATACAATTTCTTTGATCTATCGAAACTACTGAAGTTAGAGATATGCGGTTGGATAATGATAAGAAAATAAAAATGAAGGCCAGAAACATGGAGACAGACAGAGGAGGAAATATTAGCTATTAGGCTTGACTACAAGCGTCGGAGGAGTATAAAGGCAACCCCCAAAAAGGTGATCTCATAGATTGCAACAACTGGAGAAGGATCACTCTATTATCAGTAATGACCAAGACTTTCTGCAAAATCCTTCTTAATAGAACCAAAGGAGCAGTGGACACAACACTGATAGAAGAACAAGCTGGTTTTAGACCTTGGAGAAGCTGATTAAACCAAATAATTACCCTACGACTAATTTTGGAAGAACATATTGAGAAGTAACAACCACTTATACTAAATTTTCTCGATTTTTAAAAAGCCATTGATAGTCTACACAGAATCTCCCTGTGGAATATTCTGAGATGCTATGATGACAAAATAATGAACATTATCAAGAGCCTCTATAATGGTTAACAGTGTGCAGTTTGCACTGATGGTAGACACATCGACTGGTTTATGGTTGAAAGCGGAGTAAAGCAAGGCTGTATTCTATCTCCACTATTGTTTGGAGTGGCCACTGACTGGGTGATGCGAAAATGTTGCAGAGGCTAAACTGGAATCGATTGGGTAGAAAATAGTCAACTAGAAGATTTGGATTTTGCAGATGAAATTGCCTTGTTAAGGGAGGGATTCTGATCCAGGAAATATAATTTCTAGTAATTTGTTGTTAAAATTACTAACATTCAAATCGCTAAGGCTCAGCTCTGAGGATAGGATCTACACATTTGGCATGCTGATTCTGTATATATCTATCTCTCTCTCTCTCTCTCTCTCTCGATCCCGGACTAGACTGATGAACCAACTTTTATCGTGTTTTTAAGGGAGATCGTTCCTCCGTACAGCTTCTCGCGAAGCTCTGTGTTTTGGGGCCAGATTTCTTTTCTTAGACCTGCTATCAATCGACAATCTTGCAGTACGTGCTCTGCCGTCATGTCCGCCTTTTGCAGGGGCACAGGCTAGTTGTGTCAGTTTTAAATTTGTTAAACATGTGGGCGCGGAGATTGTTGTGACCGGTACGGAGGCGGAGTATAGCAACTTTCTCACTACGAGACAGACCATAGTACCCGTCGCTGTTGTTGTACTGAGGATGGTCTTTTGACCATTTGTTTTTATAGTGCCAGCCGATGGTTGTTCTGGCTTCCTAATAACTGATCTCGAGATCAGTCTGAGGTAGTCGCCCGCCTTCTTAGTTCATAGTTCATATGTGCAGTTCCAATTTCACTGCAACGGGTCACCCCATAATTGCTTCGTTCCTGTGCCAACGAAAATCACACAAAATGCTAACAACTGTCTCCTGTGTCCGACAGTCGTGAACTAATTCCAAAATGAAACAGCCGTACCGCCACAAAAAGCAACCTGCACCGCATAAACGCATATGGCCGTCGCTAAAGTGTCAACACAAAACTGTTCATCACTTTAATTGCAATTCATGTCGAAGGGAACATCAATCACGACAAAATCCAGCTTTCTGCACACGCAAAACAATGTATACGGCAGATTGAGTTGGTTCGTCATAACCGCTGTCTGCCATTTTCTGATTACCCACAATCACAACAAACGCCACAGCGTTGTTCAAGCACTAACTCAGTAGCTCGGCAAACGAAACCGGAAAATACCGACCAAACATTGCGGAAAATCAATAGCAAAGTCGTGTCCAGAATCAAACAATTCTGATTCTGAATGGCCCTCCCGCATTCCGTCATTGCTAGCCAGATTTTTTCCGTCCGCCTTATTTAGCTAGCATGTCGGCGTGTTCATTTCCGCTTATGTTGCAGTGTGATGGGATCCACTGAATGACGGTACGTTTGAGTGAGTACACTAGTGCATCGAGTGTCGCTTTCAGCTCATTTAGCTCTGTTTTTCCTACGTTTTTGAGTGCCGTGATGACCGATAGAGCATCGGTGAGTATCACGACTTTGTTGCGAGAGGTGCCTCTTCTCTCTAGGAACATTTCGGCCGCTGTTCTTATTGCCTTTGTCTCTGCCCGGTAGTTATTTGAGTATTTATCTGTGGCAATCGCTTTTGTGACCGTCACTTTCTTTGAGAGTTTAAGCACTATTCCTCTTCCGCCATCGCTGATTACGTTCCTTACCGATCCATCATTATACACGTGTATCCACTCATTTTCAGGGTATTCGGTCACTATGTATTTTTCTGTGGCCGCTCTTCTTTCGAAGTTTTATTGCTGCCATTTTTTCAATACGCCTGGGATTGATTCCTTTTGTCTTTTTTGGTTTTGGTTTTGGTTTTCCATGGCGGCACTTATCGGTTGCCAGGATTGGTTTGACTTTACATTTTGCTAGAACTGGATGGTCTGCGACCAGTGCTTTAGCGTTTTTTGCGAAGCTGGTCCTCTTTATTCTGCCCTTCCGAGTCCGTTCATTCTTTCGTACATAGGGTGGGAGTCGAGCCGTTTCAGTTTTTCCGCCAACACCAAAACTTTTCTGTCCCTTCGATCTGCCATTGGTTGGATGCCTGTGATTGTTTCCATCGCCTTGATAGGCGTGGACTTCTTGGCTCCTGTGATAATGCGTATTGCACGGTTTTGACTATTGCTCACTTTGGCGAATTTCTTGTTGGATGCACTACTCCACGCTGCATATGCCGTACTCCAGGACCGGTCGCACTCTTCCAGAGTAGAGTGTTTTGAATGGTCTGGTGTTTGCTCCCCACGTGGAACCTGCGAGTTTGCGCATCATCGTGTTCCTGTGTCTCGCTTTTGCCGTAGCATTTTCAATTTGGGGGCACCAAGTCAGCTTTCGGTCGAGTGTGACTCCCAGGTACGTTGGGGTCTTGCTTTCTGGAAGATCTTGCCCATTTACTTTAAGCTTAATTTTGTGATTCTGGTTGTTCTTTGAGAACACAGTGTAGGTGGTTTTAGAAGCGTTTATGTTCATATTCCACTTTTTTTACCAGACTTCCAGCTTATTTATCTTGCAGTCGATTTGTTGCTATGGGCATTGACTCTTCTCTCACCCATATTGCCAGGTCGTCGACATACATGGAAGAGTGTACTCGCTTTGGTAGGCATGTTGCTATGTCATTGACAAAGATTAGAAAGAGAGTTGGTGAGAGCACTTCTCCTTGGGGAACTCCTTGCTCTAATGTGGCCTTCATACTTGTGTACCTCTGAACTTGAACCCTTGCTGATCTGTTCTCTAGGTATCTATCAAGCCATTTGTACATTCCGCCCTTTATACCGAGGGTGAGGAGTTTCAGTTTTAGCCCTCTTTCCAGACTGTGTCAAACGCCTTCTCCATATCTACCAAACTGCCAGTGTCTGTTTCTTTTCTTGGAAACCATTTTGATTTCCTGGGCGAAATAGGTTACCTGATCTTCTGTAGATTGGTGCTTCCGAAAGCCTCCCTGTTGTACCATGAGAAGCCCTTTGTTTTCCAAATGCCAAGATAGCCGTTTGTTCACCATGCATTCCATGAGTTTGCCCGTGCAGTTTAAGAGACTTATTGATCTGTAACTTGCCGGGTTGAGTTTATTTTTGCCTGGTTTTAGGATGGGTATCATGATCGCTTCCTTCCATTCTCTAGGTGCTATGCCTGTCCTCCACGACATATTTAGAACGGCCAGTAGAGCTGCCTTTGCTCTAGTTCCCAAGTTTTTAAGCATCTCATTTGTGATCTCATCCTTTCCGGGCGACTTTCTGAGTTTGAGCTCCCTTAATGCCTCTTCCAAGTCATTACTGGTGAATGTATCCGTTAGGTGACTATCGGCTTTTCTTGGCTCGCCTTGGAGGCCTCGCGCTTTTCTCTTTGTGTTATCATTTTGTCTTTTCTTATACTGACTTCTTATGCTGACTTCTGCATATTTTTTCATTAGGACATTTGCAGCTTCCCTTCGAGAGCACATCTTTTTATCTTGTTCCAAGACTATTGATGGTCGACTGGCGTTTTTGCCAGCGCTTTTGCCAGCTTCCACAATTGATGTCTGTCTCTATCAAGGTTCAGGGATTCGGTCTTATCAACCCAGCTCTGTCGTGCTGACCGTTTGACCTCCCGTTTGTACTTAGCTGCTGCCGCCTTGTAAGCAGTATTGGTCGTTACTGACTGTGCCTGTTCTGCCTCACTCCTTGCCAACTCAAGGTCGTTTTCAAGCTTCTGAACCTCTGTTGTCCAATATGGCTTGTAATCCTTCGTGCGCCTCTGGGAATGGTTTCCCGTGTTACTTTCAGGATTGCTTGTGAGAGTTCCCTTGCCACGGATCGCATGTGTTTGTTTTCATGCATGTTGAGCTGCTCAACATTGGCATCTGTCAGTACCGAGTACTGTTTCCAGTTGGCTTTTTTGTAGTTCCACTGTGGCGACCCATTTTGTGCTCAGGTACAAATCTTAGTTCTACTTACAGCTTGACGGTCAATATCTCCGAGTTGCTTTGTGACCGTACGTACTGTTTTTGTGGAGAGATCACTTGTTGCGAAAGTCAAATCGGGGATGCTAGTCGTATGCCACCTTCTCGAGTAGAAGGTTGGGGGATCGTCTACGGCATTGATGAGGAACAGGTTGTTCTCTATCTCACAGTCTTCCACTTCTACGCCTCTGCTGTTCGTTTCGAGGCAGCCCCATCTTTCTGAGTGGCTGTTGAAATCACCGACCACCATGCATGCTGTATCATTGATAATCATTGCCTCGACAGCGAGATGTCACTTGGGAAGTATAGGTTATACAGAAGAATATGCATTTCGTGACATGTTATGAGGACGCCTACGATCTCGCTGCGCGGCGCCTCCTGTGGTTACTTTAATTTCCTTTGCTGGAATGCCGTTTTGTACTAAGGTGAGGACTCCACCTTTGTGCCCTTCTCGGTCTAATCTGAAGGTTTGGTAACCTCTGATCCCGAATCTATGTTGGGCATTTAGATGCGTCTCTTGTATGCACGCAACATCAATCTCATCTTCTGCAAGTCTTATTGCGAGTGCTTGCATTTTGTGATGTAGACCTTCGGAATTCCATTGCACAATGTTTAATCGTCTCTGGCCAGTTCTCGGCCGTATCAAACCAATAGCTTTTTTCCCGTGGGCCTCGCTGCTTTGCCGAGTTGGAGGGCGGGGACCGTCGGTAGCAAAAACGGGCCCCTTCGAGGCATGGGGCCCGGAACTCGTCCTGCCCGACGGATCTCCACAGGCGTAGCACCATATCGAGATTCTATACTAAACATATTCATGAGAAAATTTGGTCCATGCAGCCTTAGCATGGGTATGCTACGTCACAACTTTCAGTGCCATTTGGAGCTCAGGTGCTTATCTTTCGACCGTGTATCCGATTTCAATAGACAAGGCGACACATCCCATTCTCACACCACTGGTTAACTACTTGAATTTCGTTTCTTGTCGTATGTATTTTCTTCCATTGAGTTGCTACCAGAGAGAACCTACCGTTTCTTCCTCCTTGATGTGTGCTCATTGTACACTTCTACACCTCATCCTGGCGGCCTTAAAGCTCTCCAGTTCTTTCTCAATAGGAGAAATAATCCACTTGTGTCAACTTCTGCTCTCCTTCGTCTTGCGGAACTAGTTCTCACTCTCCACTCCTTTCAGTTTAATGACCAATTCTTTGAGCAGATCAGTGGGGTTGCCATGGGCACTAAAATGGGACCTAGTTATGCTTGTCTGTTCATGTGTTATCTTGAACACCCCGTATGGACTACATATGATGGCCCCCTTCCGTCTGTCTATCACAGATACATTGATGACTGTATTGGCATTACTGATATGCCTGAGGCCGATTTGTCACGCTTCCTAAATTTCATTAATATTTTCAACCCTTCTATTCGTTTTACTTCTCACATCTACACTACTTGTGTCAACTTTCTTGACATTACTATCACTATATACCTATCCACTATCATTACATTAGTATATTACAAGCCTACTGGTGCACATAGTTTTCTCCTTTATACTTCTTCCCATCCCCGGCTTGTCGTGACACTTTGCCATTCTCGCAGCTCTTGCGCCTTCGTCGCCTTTGTAGCGAGGACGATGATTTTCTTAAGAGAGCTCGCGAGATGCTTGATTTCTTCCGCAGGCGCCTATATCCGGAGAAGGTGCTTGTATCGGCTATGCATCGAGTTCAGAAAATCACTCGCCAGCAGGCCCTTACGAGCCAGCACAGGACTACTAACTCTGACAGAGTAAAACATATCTTAACTTTCCACCCCATAGTTCACTGGCGAAAAATGTTTTATTCCGTCATCTGTCTATCCTTGTCAGATCCTGAGACCCGTTCTGTCTTCCCCAACTATCCTTTGGTGGCTTACAGACGGGACAGAAGTCTTGACGATATGTTGGTACACAGTCGCCTTAAGTCCAATATCCAGACTCATTTTGGCACTGTCCAGTGTGGCCGTCGGCGTTGCAACACGTGTGCTAATGTGATATAGACGTGTACTGTATCGTTTTCTTTATCCACGTTTCTTATTGACGATGGTTTCACATGCGAGTCCCGTAATCTTATCTATGCCCTTATCTGTAAGCGGTGTAACAAGGCTTATATCGACGAGACAGGCAAGAGGCTCAGTGACCGATTCACCGAACACTTACGCGACATACGCCAATCCTCTGTGACCCCTGTAGCCACCCATTTCAATGATACTGGCCATCTAGGAGCTCACGATGTCCAGGTCACAGCCATCCGATCATGTTCCTCGGATGATCGCAGTCGATTTGCTCTGGATAATCGGTTGATTTCGTTGTATGGTACCTTGCGACCACGTGGGCTCAACGTATTACATTGCTATGCTTCCTAGTACTTTCTCTTCCCATGCCTTGTAATCTATATGGGTATATGTTGCATGTATTCAAGTTGTATATTTACTAGATTTTTCATTGTTTCTCTTCCTTTCTATTTCTAGTTTTTATGTGTTTTTGTGTTACATTTATTTCGTTATTCGTTTTTATTCCCAGATTTTCATTGAAAACGTTTGTATGTAGTCGTCCATATGTTTTTTTTTTAAATTTGTCACTCTTATTATTCGTTTGCTTGATAAAGGCATTGCTGGTCGAAACGTTGCTGTATTTTGTCATTGTTTTTGTAATTTGTAAAACCACAGTACTTTATGATTACGTGTTTTATCCGATTTCAACCAGCATTTACTGGGTTCGCGCACCGTTAACCTTTTGCTTTTCCCAAACCAAAACCCACAAGGCAGGAGGTTGTTATTTTCTTTCAGGGCAGCGACCCATAGTCGACCTGCCCTCCCGGGCTGATGAGCGTCATCTGCCCAGCTATACCTGCTTTGTTCATGGACTGCTTGGTTTGCCTACAGTCCAGTTTTGTGTGCGGTTTGCTCCGCTAGGCTTTGATTGTCCGCAACCATAAACTGTAAGAGAGCAGTGGTTCCCTGCGAGGAGAACAGAGTTTTGTTTCATGGGACGCTTTATGGACGCTCGTGTAGGACTAGGCAATTTGCATTTGCTCTGTAATTTCCTTTAATCACGGAAACCCTGGGCTGGGGCCCCGCACATCGTAATGTATCTGTCGTTTCATTCAGCGCTATCAGCGCAACTTATCTTTTGCACTCGCCGTTCATCACCCGCCCTGATTTTTCCTGGGATAATAATTGCGTAAACAATCGTACCCTGCCCGGCTGACAGATGGATGGCAGTTTCGTAAGGCACTAGAACGTAACTTTGGGGTTTACGCTCGGCCAACTTTACCCCTTATCTTACTCCGCGCTTAGTCTCATATACGGAGTTTTATCGCAATATTCCCTTGTGCCTCCATCCCTTGATGTACCACATTTACCGTGCATCGGAAGTGTCCCGGCAAGCTGCTCAACTCGCGATCATGGCTCCGAGTTTTGCTCCGTTCTGAATGCACCTCTCATCCCTTCGCATGCAGCCTTTCGCATCTGCCGGGAAGTTGATACGACCAACATGTTCACACATTTGATGTTTCATGTACCAAGCCTGGGGACTGCTTCGACACTCAGCTTGACTCGTGCGCATGGCCCCGAGTTTCACTTTATGTGTTGGCTTTTGAGATGCACCTCTCTTCCCTTGAATTCGGTCATTTACTCTGGTGGAGTTATTGTTTTGTTCTCGGACGCTCGTACTCTGCTGTTTCGTACTCTTTTTTGAACTTGGACATATTTTAGCGGATTTCGGCTAGGAAATGTGTGCTTGTTCAGGATTTCGGCCCATGCATTGCTTTTCCGTGTTTGCACTACCACCACTGTTTTGTTCTCGGACGCTGCTCGTACGCTGCTGTTTCGTACTTTTGAACGTGGGCATATTTTAGCGGACATCGGCCAGGAGATGCGTGCTTTGTTCAGGATTTTCGGCCCCTGCATTGCTTTTTCTGTGCTTGCACTACTACCACTACCTGTAGGTCTCCCCGATCCCTGCCCCCTTAGCCAGACCGAAACCACAGTCTGTTTCCAGGGTCACCACTTGGAGGTTGGGAGTAGGGTCTTCATTAGCGCTGCCCCTTCGCTGACCCTGGCTCATGTAGCCTCCATGCACCTTTGACCCCTATATCTATCTAAAAAAATGTATACAGGATTTTTTAGAAATAATGTATAATTTATATTTTAGAGCAGTTTCAAGCTTTTTATGACCTAATTTTGGGGATGTGTTCACTGAAACATTGATTTAAAATGTAATATGTAATATATCCTAAAAGCATGTGTAATGCTTTAGATATTACAATTGCTCACCTGAGAGTGAAAGCATAATTCATTTATTTTCATTAGATTCAGAGCCTTTAGGATTAGGAATTTTGTATTTGGCGGCTATTTTGTTATGTTTCCATGGCAATGTGTTGACATATTTTTGTAAACTAAACTTTTTCTACACTTTTAAGTCATAATCTCTCAAAATTGTTATACAAATTCTACATCAATATGAAAAAAACGAACAAAATGTCCAGATCAGAGCCCCCCCCCGAAAGATACGAATTGGCAAAGCAACATCAGCTTTTAAAACTCTAAATAAATTATGGAACTGCAAGTTATATAATATTAAAACTAATATACGAATTTTCAATTCAAATGTTATATCACTCCTATCATATGCTAGCGAGAGTTGGAAAATGACTAAAGTTATAGAAACCAAGTTTAATGCATTTGAAAATTGACGTCTGCGAAAAATAATGAATATAAAATGGAACGAATTCAGGAAAAGTGATGAAATCAGAGAAATGTCTGATCAACCACTAGTGCAATAGCCGTCCATCGCAAGCGATGATGACAACAATCTCAGACGTGTGCTATTGCACCTCTCTGGTGTGTGCGGAGGTAACTGTAGAGTCCAATCCTAGAACAGAATCCCCTACCACAGGTGGGGCATACATGATCAAGGTTAGACATGTGCGTGTTGTGTGCTCTGTCTTTTCGCGCTACTCGTTTTCTCTGTGCCTCAACAATACGATGATTCTCAGCTATTCGGGTTCCTCTTTTGTTGTTACAGCGCCACATTTGGTGATCTTGCGCAAAGGATTCCCAGCATGTGGTGTCTATATCGAAGCATTTCAGAGACACTTTAAGAGATTCTTCAAAACTTTTTTTCTGTCCACCAGCTGAACGTCTGCCCCCTTCAAGTGTGCCATACATCAACTGTTTTGGGATGCGTTTATCAGGCATTCGAACAACGTGACCGACCCATCTCATTTGGGCCTTCTGCAACAGGGTGTTGACGCTTGGGATCTTTGCTCTTGTGAGGACATCGCTGTCTGGAATTTTGTCCTGCCAGTTTATTTTTAGTATTCTGCGTAGACAGCTTGTGTGGAAATGGTTTAATTTTCTTGCGTGTCTGCTATACACTTTCCATGTCTCGCTTGTTTACAACAGCGTGGTTAGCACTATGGCCTGGTAAACTTTCAGCTTTGTGGTTATGCTTATCCTCTTCCACACTCACACAGTGACACGTAACCTTCCGAACGCAGCACTGGCTTTGGATATCCTATTGTTGACGTCAGAATCTATGTTTGTCGATCTGGATAGGAGGCTGCCAAGATAAGCAAAGTTGTCCGTTGACTGGAGACGCTGGTGTTTAATGTTGATTACTGGATCGTAATACTGCTCTCTAGGGGCGGGCTGGAACATGACCTCTGATGGTGTTAATATTGAGGCCAAACTTATCACAAGCCATTGAGAACTTGTCCATGTAAGTCTGCATTTCTTCCTCAGAGTTGGTAGCGAGGGCGCAGTCATCAGCAAACAACAGGTTTGAGATAGTTGATTCTTTTACCTTGGTGGAGGATTTTAACCTCCGAAGATTGAATAGATTACCGTCTGTCCTGTATCTAATCTTTACCCCATGTTCGTCGCCTTTCCAAAAAGACATCCGTGAGCATGGCAGCAAACATCATGCTGAAGAGTGTTGGGGCCAGTACACAGCCCTGTTTGACGCCGTTGGTGACATGGAAGGCTTCCGACAGCTCCCCTTCGTCAAGTACACGTTCCATCATGCCCTCCTGAAACTGTTGGACGATCTTGATGAATTTCCTTGGACATCCAAATTTTTCCATGATCTTCCATAGACCCTCTCTGTTGACCGTGTCGAAAGCCTTCGTCAGATCGACAAAGACCAAATAGAGGTTACGGTGCTGCTCTTGACATTTCTCCTGTAATTGGCGAGCAGCAAATATCATGTCTGCTGTTCCACGACCCGCTCTGAAGCCAATTTGTGTCTCAGGGAGTAAGTCCTGTTCCAGGTGTTCAATTAAGCGATTGAGGAGGTCTCTGGCCAGTATCTTGCCTGCAACTAGTGACAATTGTTGTAAGAAAGAGAATATAGAGATATGTTGGACATACCTTGAGGAGAAATGCTCAACGAATATAAAAACAGGCATTGAAGTGGAATGCAAAGGGTTCAAAAAAAGAGAGGTTGACCTAAGGAAACCCTGAGACGAACTTTGCTGAGAAAGGCAAGAAATATTTTTATCATTTCCATGTAGGGGATTGAGCGAGTTGCCCGGGATAGAACGGTGTGGAGAAATTGATTGCAGGTCCTATGTAACGTATAACGGTACGACAGGAATTATTATTATAAGTACCAGTGAGAGGCGTTATATTAGGCCCATACAAGTACTAGTCAGAGGCACCACTTTAAGCGTAAGCCCTCTCAGCAGAAATAGAACGTTACCTGTCGGTAGTATTGTTGTACAAAGCACGAATTCCGCAACGTCATTATTCCTAGAGATCTCCTTGAAAATGCCATCTTGAATGGAAAAAACACAGTCCTGATTCAAACCCACGACTCTCAGAAAAAAAGAAGAAACGGCTTGTGCACTAGACTAAAGGGACATGAACAGGACTGAAACTTTACAGAAATCAGGAGAAACTGCTTGAACACTAGAGAGACAAGAACAGGACTGAAACTTTACAGAAATCAGGAGAAACTGCTTGAGCACTAGACTAAAGGGACATGAACAGGACTGAGTCTTTACAGAAATCAGGAGAAACGGCTTGAGCACTAGAGAGACAAGAACAGGACTGAAACTTTACAGAAATCAGGAGAAACTGCTTGAGCACTAGAGAGACAAGAACAGGACTGAAACTTTACAGAAATCAGGAGAAACTGCTTGAGCACTAGACTAAAGGGACATGAACAGGACTGAGTCTTTACAGAAATCAGGAGAAACGGCTTGAGCACTAGAGAGACAAGAACAGGACTGAAACTTTACAGAAATCAGGAGAAACTGCTTGAGCACTAGAGAGACAAGAACAGGACTGAAACTTTACAGAAATCAGGAGAAACTGCTTGAGCACTAGAGAGACAAGAACAGGACTGAAACTTTACAGAAATCATGATTCCCTTAATTATTTATTTTTCTAGCATATTCTCTCCGTGTAAAATCTGTCGTCATGTGTGTCGTCATGTGTGTCGTCATGTGTGTCGTCATGTGTGTCGTCATGTCTGTTGTCATGTTTGTCCTCATGTGTGTTTGTTTCTATGTGTAAACAAACATTACATTCCCCAGAGGATGTCTGTCCTCTCTCTTTCTCTCACTCTCTCTCACTCTCTCTCTCACTCTATCTCTCACTCTCTCTCTCACTCTCACTCTCACTATCTCACTCTCTCTCTATCTCACTCTCTCTCTCACTCTCACTCACTCACTCACACACTCTCTCTCTATATTTCTATCTGACAAGCAGAGAATTGAAATATCGTCTAAACTTTCGTCTATAAATGTGATTGCAATTTAGCCAATAGATTCACTAGAGGTCAACACTTAACATGATAATTTCACAACTCGTGTTTGTGCTGGGTGACAGACGAGAGACAAGCGAGGGACTATTTATTCAACTCTACTCGCTCCCACCATAACTCAGTTCTTGTGCTTGAAATATTTCACTTGGATTAGAAAGTAGCGAGTACATCCAATGATGATATTGATTTTCAAACATGATAGGTCAGGATTTATTCGGATTTATTTATGATGTATCCATTTTTGGGACAAAATAAAACATCGTATTCTATTTTACTGAAATATGTGTATGCCATCTGAGTAATACTTTGTATCAAATGTTAATCTGTAATCGAGTTTTGTTAAGCTTCTAGTCTGATGTTTTTGTTAGCGGGGTTCTAGTCTGATGTTTTGTTAAGCTTCTAGTCTGATGTTTTGTCTATTGTCTATCCCCAGGTGAGAGCCACGGTGGCGTAGTTGTTAGTGAACTCGCTTCTCAAGGCTGATGGTCTGGGTTCAGCTCCCGCAATGCGCGTGGAATTTTTCCCGACCACGACGGCTCTCAGGTCGACCCAGCCTTAACTGGGTACCAGACATGCTCTGGGAAAGTAAAGGCGGCCGGCGTGATGCTCACCACACCACCCATCGTGTGCCGACGGTCAAGGAAAAATACAGACCTAACACTGTATTGACCTATATACCACGAGGTATGAAAGGGTTCCTTTACTTTTCTTTTTTTTACTATCCCCAGGTGAAAGATGGAATTGGTTGTCCACTCTTGCCGTTAAGCGTAGTTGTGGGAGCTTTCATTTGCCTTCTAGAGCCAGATGAGTCACCCGTGTTGTGTTATATCCGTAATTATGTAGTGTGGTCTTGATATTGTCTATCCATCTTTTCTTGGTCTTCCTTTAGCTCTAGTACCTGATCTCTTTTAATAATATATTGTTAGTGGTGGTTGGTTGCACACAAATGTGATTTTTGTAATCTAATATATTTTATTAAGTCTGTTAACTAATATTTTATTAAGTCTGTAATCTAATATTTTTTTTATTAAGTCTGTAATTAAATGTTTTATTAAGTCTGTAATCTAATGTTGTATTAAGTCTGTAATCTAATGGTTTATTAAGTCTGTAATCTAATGTTTTGTTAAGTCTGTAATCTGATATTTTGTTAAGTCTCTAATTCAATGTTTTGTTAAGTCTGTAATCGGATATTTTGTTAAGTCTGTAATCTGATATTTTGTTTAAGTTTGTAGTCCGATGTTTTGTTAAGTCTGTAATCTGAGAAGATGAGAATATATCTAGACTATGTGTTGCTAATTCGTCAAAGTGTCATGTATTCTAGTCCAACCATCAACATCTTAAATGTTCTAGTCCAACCATCAACATCTCAAATGTTCTAGTCCAACCATCAACATCTCAAATGTTCTAGTCCAACCATCAACATCTCAAATGTTCTAGTCCAACCATCAACATCTCAAATGTTCTAGTCCAACCATCAACATCTCAAATGTTCTAGTCCAACCATCAACATCATAAATGTTCTAGTCCAACCATCAACATTTCAAATGTTCTAGTCCAACCATCAACATCTCAAATGTTCTAGTCCAACCATCAACATCTCAAATGTTCTAGTCCAACCATCAACATCTCAAATGTTCAAGTCCAACCATCAACATCTCAAATGTTCTAGTCCAACCATCAACATTTCAAATGTTCTAGTCCAACCATCAACATCTCAAATGTTCTAGTCCAACCATCAACATCTCAAATGTTCTAGTCCAACCATCAACATCAGAAATGTGTTCTGCAATTTGATGTCATCTTCAAGTGAGTTTATGGTTTCAGTCAAAACGTTTTTGGTCGGTCTTTCTTTTATTACCATTTTTTAATAGTTTTAATCTTTTCTGATTTATTCATACCTTCGATTGTTCTGATTTATTCATACCAGTGATTGTTCTGATTTATTCATACCATCGATTGTTCTGATTTATTCATACCCTCGATTGTTCTGATTTATTCATACTATCAATTGTTCTGATTTATTCATACCATCGATTGTTCTGATTTATTCATACCATCGATTGTTCTGGTTTATTCATACCCTCGATTGTTCTGATTTATTCATACCCTCGATTGTTCTGATTTATTCATACCATCGATTGTTCTGATTTATTCACACCATCGATTGTTCTGATTTATTCATACCAGCGGTTGTTCTCATATATTCACACCAGCGGACGTTCTGATTTATTCATACAAGTAATTGTTCTGATTTATTCATACCATCGATTGTTCTGATTTATTCATACCATCGATTGTTCTGATTTATTCATACCAGCGGTTGTTCTGATTTATTCATACAAGTAATTGTTCTGATTTATTCATACCCTCGATTGTTCTGATTTATTCATACCAGTGATTGTTCTGATTTATTCATACCCTCGATTGTTCTGATTTATTCATACCATCGATTGTTCTGATTTATTCATACCAGCGGTTGTTCTCATATATTCACACCAGCGGACGTTCTGATTTATTCATACAAGTAATTGTTCTGATTTATTCATACCATCGATTGTTCTGATTTATTCATACCATGGATTGTTCTCATATATTCACACCAGCGGTCGCTCTGATTTATTTATACAAGTAATTGTTCTGATTTATTCGTACCAGTGGTTTTTCTGATTTATTCATGCCAGTAATTGTTCTGATAATTCATGCCAGTTATTGTTCTGATTTATTCATGCCAGTTATTGTTCTGATTTATTCATGCCAGTTATTGTTCTGATTTATTCATGCCAGTGATTGTTCTGATTTATTCATACCAGTGATTGTTCTGATTTATTCATACCATCGATTGTTCTGATTTATTCATACCCTCGATTGTTCTGATTTATTCATACCATCAATTGTTCTGATTTATTCATACCATCGATTGTTCTGATTTATTCATACCATCGATTGTTCTGGTTTATTCATACCCTCGATTGTTCTGATTTATTCATACCCTCGATTGTTCTGATTTATTCATACCATCGATTGTTCTGATTTATTCACACCATCGATTGTTCTGATTTATTCATACCAGCGGTTGTTCTCATATATTCACACCAGCGGACGTTCTGATTTATTCATACAAGTAATTGTTCTGATTTATTCATACCATCGATTGTTCTGATTTATTCATACCAGCGGTTGTTCTGATTTATTCATACAAGTAATTGTTCTGATTTATTCATACCCTCGATTGTTCTGATTTATTCATACCAGTGATTGTTCTGATTTATTCATACCCTCGATTGTTCTGATTTATTCATACCATCGATTGTTCTGATTTATTCATACCAGCGGTTGTTCTCATATATTCACACCAGCGGACGTTCTGATTTATTCATACAAGTAATTGTTCTGATTTATTCATACCATCGATTGTTCTGATTTATTCATACCATCGATTGTTCTCATATATTCACACCAGCGGTCGCTCTGATTTATTTATACAAGTAATTGTTCTGATTTATTCGTACCAGTGGTTTTTCTGATTTATTCATGCCAGTAATTGTTCTGATAATTCATGCCAGTTATTGTTCTGATTTATTCATGCCAGTTATTGTTCTGATTTATTCATGCCAGTTATTGTTCTGATTTATTCATGCCAGTGATTGTTCTGATTTATTCATACCAGTGATTGTTCTTATTAACCTGATGGGAATCTTCTATGACAGCTCGATTAGGGGCGGATGATGGAGGGGTGATTATGTGCTCCGATGTTCAGAATAAATTTGATTGTTCTTATTAAGTCTACAACTATTAGCCAATAGTCGATAGCTTCATTTGATTTGTTTATTTTTTACCTCTATCCCTCCCCTGAAGCGTCAGGTGGGGTGGATACTGTGTATATGTTAGTAAACTCTGCCGAGTGGCTTGAGATTACCTCTATCCTCCCTCAAGTGTCAGGTGCGCTGGTATGTGTTAGTAATCTCTGCCGAATGGCTGGAGGTCAAGAGTTAGACACCATCATTTGATCTTATCCAAAAGCCTGAGAAGCGATAACAATATTTTAGTTAAGTCAGACCCTACTCGCGGCAGTGTCGCATCGTATGTACCCAGTACGTGTGAGTAGGCTCAGTGCCACACCCTGTCGTCGGAGAGAGATGCTCACAATTTGTTTATTGTGTATAAAAGTGTGTAAATTGACTATTTGAAGGCCAGCATCTTGGTGTTGCCTTCTTGCCGAGATCCAACGTTGGGAATCTGACTTGGATCTTAGTTTACTAGCAAGGGAATCTGACTTGGATCTTAGTTTACTAGCAAGGGAATCTGACTTGGATCTTAGTTTACTAGCAAGGGAATCTGACTTGGATCTTAGTTTACTAGCAAGGGAATCTGACTTGGATCTTAGTTTACTAGATAGGCGCAGCATCTGACTTGGATCTTAGTTTACTAGCAAGGAATCTGACTTGGATCTTAGTTTACTAGCAAGGAATCTGACTTGGATCTTAGTTTACTAGCAAGGAATCTGACTTGGATCTTAGTTTACTAAGAATCTGACGGGTCTTGTTAAGAGGAATCTGACTTTGGATCTTGAGTTTACTAGCAAGTAATTCAGACTGATCTTCAGTCTGCAAAGAATCTACTTGATCTTGTTTCTAGAGAATCTACTTGATCTTTATAGCAGGAATCTGACTTGATCTAGTTTACTACAGGAATCTGACTGATCTTATTTACACAAACCATCTGTACTGAGGAATTCTTGATTTACTAAGGAATCTGACGGATCTGTTACTAGCAAGGAATCTGACTTGGATCTGTTACTGCAGCTGAAGAAACGACACGAACATGATTTTCTGTCAATCATTCAAACATCAGTCTGAACACATCTCTTCTTCTCAGAACACGAGCACACATCACATGAACACACACACACATGTGAACACACACTAACACACACACACACACATGTGGACAGACACACATACACTCACACACACATGTGGACAAGTGTATTTGCTGATTATCTAGGGACTAAAGCCTGTGTAAGTCAAGACACACCCACTTTCAAACTAATAACAACGAGCATTTGTATGATTGTATCGGAGCGTGAAGGCCAAAAGAAACAGAAACAGAAACTGAAACAGAAACAGAAACTGAAACTGAAACAGAAAACAGAAACTGAAACAGAAACAGAAACTGAAACAGAAACTGAAACAGAAACTGAAACAGAAACTGAAACTGAAACACATTCAGATAAACATTAAAACATCTTCTCAGGACTACATTCAGATAAACATTAAAACCTCTTCTCAGGACTACATTCAGATCAACAATAAAACCTCTTCTCAGGACTACACCTAGATCAACACTAAAACGTCTTCTCAGGACTAAATTCAGATCAACACTAAAACCTCTTCTCAGGACTACATTCAGATCAACACTAAAACTTCTTCTCAGGACTACATTCAGATCAACACTAAAACTTCTTCTCAGGACTACATTCAGATCAACACTAAAACTTCTCTGGATTACATTCAGATCAACACTAAAACTTCTCTGGACTACATTCAGATCAACACTAAAACTTCTTCTCAGGATTACATTCAGATCAACACTAAAACTTCTTCTCAGGACTACATTCAGATAAACATTAAAACTTCTTCTCAGGACTACATTCAGATCAACACTAAAACTTCTCAGGACTACATTCAGATAAACATTAAAACTTCTAGGACTACATCCAGATCAACACTAAAACTTCTTCTCAGGACTACATTCAGATCAAAACTAAAACCTCTTCTCAGGACTACATTCAGATCAAAACTAAAAGCTCTTCTCAGGACTACATTCAGATCAACACTAAAACTTCTTCTCAGGACTACATTCAGATAAACATTAAAACTTCTTCTCATGAATACATTCAAATCCACACTAAAACTTCTCTGGACTACATTCAGATAAAAATTAAAACTTCTCTGGACTACATTCAGATCAACATTAAAACTTCTCAGGACTACATCCAGATCAACACTAAAACTTCTTCTGAGGACTACATTCAGATAAACATTAAAACTTCTTCTCAGGACTACATTCAGATAAATATTAAAACTTCTTAGGACTACATTCAGATAAACATTAAAACTTCTTCTCAGGACTACATTCAGAAAAACATTAAAACTTCTCAGGACTACATTCAGATAAACATTAAAACATCTTATCAGGACTACATTCAGATAAACATTAAAACCTCTTCTCAGGACTACATTCAGATCAACATTAAAACTTCTCAGGACTACATTCTGATCAACAATAAAACTTCTCAGGACTACACCTAGATCAACACTAAAACTTCTTCTCAGGACTCAATTCAGATCAACACTAAAACTTCTTCTCAGGACTCAATTCAGATCAACACTAAAACTTCTTCTCAGGACTCAATTCAGATCAACACTAAAACCTCTTCTCAGGACTACATTCAGATCAACACTAAAACCTCTTCTCAGGACTACATTCAGATCAACACTAAAACTTCTCTGGATTACATTCAGATCAACACTAAAACTTCTCTGGATTACATTAGATCAACATAAAACTTCTCTGAACTACATTCAAATCAACAATAAAACTTCTCAGGACTACATTCACATCAACACTAAAACATCTTTTCAGGACTACACCTAGATCAACACTAAAACTTCTCTGGAGTACATTCACATTAACACTAAAAATTATCTGAGCTACATTCAAATCAACAATAAAACTTCTCAGGACTACATTCAGATCAACACTAAAACTTCTTCTCAGGACTACATTCAGATCAACACTAAAACTTCTCAGGACTACATTCAGATAAACATTAAAACTTCTCAGGACTACATTCAGATCAACACTAAAACTTTTCAGGACTACATTCAGATAAACATTAAAACTTCTCTGGACTACATTCAGATCAACACTAAACTTACTCAGGACTCATTCAGATCAACACTAAAACTTCTCAGGAATACATTCAGATCAACATTAAAACTTCTCAGGACTACATTCAGATCAACATTAAAACTTCTTCTCAGGACTACACCTAAATCAACACTAAAACTTCTTCTTAGGACTACATTCAGATCAACACTAAAACTTCTCAGGATTACATTCAGATCAACAATAAAACTTCTCTGGACTACATTCAGATCAACACTAAAACTTCTTCTCAGGACTACATTCAGATAAACATTAAAACATCTTCTCAGGAATACATTCAGATCCACTAAAACTCTGGACTACATTCAGATCAACATTAACACTTCTCTGGACTACATTCAGATCAACATTAAAACTTCTCAGGACTACATTCAGATCAACATTAAAACTTCTTCTCAGGACTACATCCAGATCAACACTAAAACTTCTTCTCAGGACTCATTCAGATCAAAACTAAAACCTCTTCTCAGGACTACATTCAGATCAACATTAAAACTTCTCTGGACTACATTCAGATCAACACTAAAACTTCTTCTCAGGACTACATTCAGATAAACATTAAAACTTCTTCTCAGGACTACATTCAGATCAACACTAAAACTTCTCAGGACTACATTCAGATAAACATTAAAACTTCTCTGGACTACATTCAGATCAACATTAAAACTTCTCAGGACTACATCCAGATCAACACTAAAACTTCTTCTCAGGACTACATTCAGATCAAAACTAAAACCTCTTCTCAGGACTACATTCAGATCAAAACTAAAAGCTCTTCTCAGGACTACATTCAGATCAACACTAAAACTTCTTCTCAGGACTACATTCAGATAAACATTAAAACTTCTTCTCATGAATACATTCAGATCAACACTAAAACTTCTCTGGACTACATTCAGATAAAAATAAAAACTTCTCTGGACTACATTCAGATCAACATTAAAACTTCTCAGGACTACATCCAGATCAACACTAAAACTTCTTCTGAGGACTACATTCAGATAAACAGTAAAACTTCTTCTCAGGACTACATTCAGATAAATATTAAAACTTCTTAGGACTACATTCAGATAAACATTAAAACTTCTTCTCAGGACTACATTCAGAAAAACATTAAAACTTCTCAGGACTACATTCAGATAAACATTAAAACATCTTATCAGGACTACATTCAGATAAACATTAAAACCTCTTCTCAGGACTACATTCAGATCAACATTAAAACTTCTCAGGACTACATTCTGATCAACAATAAAACTTCTCAGGACTACATTCAGATCAACAATAAAACATCTTCTCAGGACTACATCCAGATCAACACTAAAACTTCTTCTCAGGACTCAATTCAGATCAACACTAAAACTTCTTCTCAGGACTCAATTCAGATCAACACTAAAACTTCTTCTCAGGACTCAATTCAGATCAACACTAAAACTTCTTCTCAGGACTACATTCAGATCAACACTAAAACTTCTCAGGACTACATTCAGATCAACACTAAAACTTCTCTGGATTACATTCAGATCAACTAAAACTTCTCGGATTACATTCAGATCAAACTAAAACTTCTCTGAACTACATTCAAATCAACAATAAAACTTCTCAGGACTACATTCACATCAACACTAAACATCTTCTCAGGACTACACCTCAGATCAACACTAAAACTTCTCTGAGTACATTCACATTAACACTAAAATTATCGAGCTACATTCAAATCAACATAAAACTTATCAGGACTACATCAGATCAACACTAAAACTTCTTCTCAGGACTACATTCAGATCAACATTAAAACTTCTCAGGACTACATTCAGATAAACATTAAAACTTCTTCTCAGGACTACATTCAGATCAACACTAAAACTTTTTCTCAGGACTACATTCAGATAAACATTAAAACTTCTCTGGACTACATTCAGATCAACACTAAAACTTTTACTCAGGACTACATTCAGATCAACACTAAAACTTCTCAGGAATACATTCAGATCAACATTAAAACTTCTCAGGACTACATTCAGATCAACATAAAACTTCTTCCAGGACTACATTAAATCAACACTAAAACTTCTTCTCAGGACTACATTCAGATCAATATCTAAAACTTCTCAGGACTACATTCAGATCAACAATAAAACTTCTCTGGACTACATTCAGATCAACACTAAAACTTCTTCTCAGGACTACATTCAGATAAACATTAAAACATCTTCTCAGGAATACATTCAGATCCACACTAAAACTTCTCTGTACTACATTCAGATCAACATTAACACTTCTCTGGACTACATTCAGATCAACATTAAAACTTCTCAGGACTACATTCAGATCAACATTAAACTTCTTCTCAGGACTACATCCAGATCAACACTAAAACTTCTTCTCAGGACTACATTCAGATCAAAACTAAAACCTCTTCTCAGGACTACATTCAGATCAACATTAAAACTTCTCTGGACTACATTCAGATCAACACTAAAACTTATTCTCAGGACTACATTCAGATAAACATTAAAACTCTTCTCAGGACTACATTCAGATCAACACTAAAACTTCTCAGGACTACATTCAGATAAACATTAAAACTTCTCTGGACTACATTCAGATCAACATTAAAACTTCTCAGTCATCCAGATAAACACAAACTTCTTCTAGGACTACATTCAGATCAAAACTAAAACCTCTTCTCAGGACTACATTCAGATCAACACTAAAACCTCTTCTCAGGACTACATTCAGATCAACACTAAAACTTCTCTAGGACTACATTCAGATAAACATTAAAACTTTTCTCATGAATACATTCAGATCCACACTAAAACTTCTCTGGACTACATTCAGATAAAATTAAAACTTCTCGGACTACATTCAGATCAACATTAAAACTTCTCAGGACTACATCCAGATCAACACTAAAACTTCTTCTGAGGACTACATTCAGATAAACATTAAAACTTCTTCTCAGGACTACATTCAGATAAATATTAAAACTTCTTAGGACTACATTCAGATAAACATTAAAACTTCTTCTCAGGACTACATTCAGAAAAACATTAAAACTTCTCAGGACTACATTCAGATAAACATTAAAACATCTTATCAGGACTACATTCAGATAAACATTAAAACCTCTTCTCAGGACTACATTCAGATCAACATTAAAACTTCTCAGGACTACATTCTGATAACATAAAACTCTCAGGACTACATTCAGATCAACAATAAACATCTTCTCAGGACTACACTAGATCAACACTAAAACTTCTTCTCAGGACTCATTCAGATCAACACTAAAACTTCTTCAGGACTCAATTCAGATCAACACTAAAACTTCTTCTCAGGACTCAATTCAGATCAACACTAAAACCTCTTCTCAGGACTACATTCAGATCAACACTAAAACCTCTTCTCAGGACTACATTCAGATCAACACTAAAACTTCTCTAGTTACATTCAGATCAACACTAAAACTTCTCTGGATTACATTCAGATCAACACTAAAACTTCTCTGAACTACATTCAAATCAACAATAAAACTTCTCAGGACTACATTCAATCAACATAAAACATCTTTCAGGACTACACCTAGATCAACACTAAACTTCTCTGGAGTACATTCACATTAACACTAAAATTATCTGAGCTACATTCAATCAACAATAAAACTTCTCAGGACTACATTCAGATCAACACTAAAACTTCTTCTCAGGACTACATTCAGATCAACACTAAAACTTCTCAGGACTACATTCAGATAAACATTAAAACTTCTTCTCAGGACTACATTCAGATCAACACTAAAACTTTTAAGGACTACATTCAGATAAACATTAAAACTTCTCTGGACTACATTCAGATCAACACTAAAACTTTTTCTCAGGACTACATTCAGATCAACACTAAAACTTCTCAGGAATACATTCAGATCAACATTAAAACTTCTCAGGACTACATTCAGATCAACATTAAAACTTCTTCTCAGGACTACATAAATCAACACTAAAACTTCTTCTTAGGACTACATTCAGATCAACATAAAACTTCTCCAGGACTACATTCAGATCAACATAAAACTTCTCTGGACTACATTCAGATCAACACTAAAACTTCTTCTCAGGACTACATTCAGATAAACATTAAAACTTCTTCTCAGGAATACATTCAGATCCACACTAAAACTTCTTGGACTGCATTCAGATCAACATAAAACTTCTCTGGACTACATTCAGATCAACATTAAAACTTCTCAGGACTACATTCAGATCAACATTAAAACTTCTTCTCAGGACTACATCCAGATCAACACTAAAGCTTCTTCTCAGGACTACATTCAGATCAAAACTAAAACCTCTTCTCAGGACTACATTCAGATCAACATTAAAACTTCTCTGGACTACATTCAGATCAACATTAAAACTTCTTCTCAGGACTACATTCAGATAAACATTAAAACTTCTTCTCAGGACTACATTCAGATCAACACTAAAACTTCTCAGGACTACATTCAGATAAACATTAAAACTTCTCTGGACTACATTCAGATCAACATTAAAACTTCTCAGGACTACATCCAGATCAACACTAAAACTTCTTCTCAGGACTACATTCAGATCAAAACTAAAACCTCTTCTCAGGACTACATTCAGATCAAACTAAAGCTCTTCTCAGGACTACATTCAGATCAACACTAAAACTTCTTCTCAGGACTACATTCAGATAAACATAAAACTTCTTCTAGTGAATACATTCAGATCACACTAAAACTTCTCTGGACTACATTCAGATAAAATAAAACTTCTCTGGACTACATTCAGATCAACATTAAAACTTCTCAGGACTACATCCAGATCAACACTAAAACTTCTTCTGAGGACTACATTCAGATAAACATTAAAACTTCTTCTCAGGACTACATTCAGATAAACATTAAAACTTCTTCTCAGGACTACATTCAGATAACATAAAACTTCTTCTCAGGACTACATTCAGAAAACATTAAAACTTCTCAGGACTACATTCAGATAAACATTAAAACATCTTATCAGGACTACATTCAGATAAACATTAAAACCTCTTCTCAGGACTACATTCAGATCAACATTAAAACTTCTCAGGACTACATTCTGATCAACAATAAAACTTCTCAGGACTACATTCAGATCAACAATAAAACATCTTCTCAGGACTACACCTAGATCAACACTAAAACTTCTTCTCAGGACTCAATTCAGATCAACACTAAAACTTCTTCTCAGGACTCAATTCAGATCAACACTAAAACTTCTTCTCAGGACTCAATTCAGATCAACACTAAAACTTCTTCTCAGGACTCAATTCAGATCAACACTAAAACTTCTTCTCAGGACTACATTCAGATCAACATTAAAACCTCTTCTCAGGACTACATTCAGATCAACACTAAAACTTCTCTGGATTACATTCAGATCAACACTAAAACTTCTCTGGATTACATTCAGATCAACACTAAAACTTCTCTGAACTACATTCAAATCAACAATAAAACTTCTCAGGACTACATTCACATCAACACTAAAACATCTTTTCAGGACTATCCAGATCAACACTAAAACTTCTCGGATACATTCAATAACATAAAAATTATCTGAGCTACATTCAAATCAACAATAAAACTTCTCAGGACTACATTCAGATCAACACTAAAACTTCTTCTCAGGACTACATTCAGATCAACACTAAAACTTCTCAGGACTACATTCAGATAAACATTAAAACTTCTTCTCAGGACTACATTCAGATCAACACTAAAACTTTTCAGGACTACATTCAGATAAACATTAAAACTTCTCTGGACTACATTCAGATCAACACTAAAACTTTTTCTCAGGACTACATTCAGATCAACACTAAAACTTCTCAGGACTACATTCAGATCAACACTAAAACTTTTTCTCAGGACTACATTCAGATCAACATAAAACTTCTCAGGAATACATTCAGATCAACATTAAAACTTCTCAGGACTACATTCAGATCAACATTAAAACTTCTTCTCAGGACTACACCTAAATCAACACTAAAACTTCTTCTTAGGACTACATTCAGATCAACACTAAAACTTCTCAGGACTACATTCAGATCAACAATAAAACTTCTCTGGACTACATTCAGATCAACACTAAAACTTCTTCTCAGGACTACATTCAGATAAACATTAAAACTTCTTCTCAGGAATACATTCAGATCAACACTAAAACTTCTCTGGACTACATTCAGATCAACATTAAAACTTCTCAGGACTACATTCAGATAAACATTAAAACCTCTTCTCAGGACTACATTCAGATCAACATTAAAACTTCTCAGGACTACATTCTGATCAACAATAAAACTTCTCAGGACTACATTCAGATCAACAATAAAACATCTTCTCAGGACTACACCTAGATCAACACAAAAACTTCTCTCAGGACTCAATTCAGATCAACACTAAAACTTCTTCTCAGGACTCAATTCAGATCAACACTAAAACTTCTTCTCAGGACTCAATTCAGATCAACACTAAAACCTCTTCTCAGGACTACATTCAGATCAACACTAAAACCTCTTCTCAGGACTACATTCAGATCAACACTAAAACTTCTCTGGATTACATTCAGATCAACACTAAAACTTCTCTGGATTACATTCAGATCAACACTAAAACTTCTCTGAACTACATTCAAATCAACAATAAAACTTCTCAGGACTACATTCACATCAACACTAAAACATCTTTTCAGGACTACACCTAGATCAACACTAAAACTTCTCTGGAGTACATTCACATTAACACTAAAAATTATCTGAGCTACATTCAAATCAACAATAAAACTTCTCAGGACTACATTCAGATCAACACTAAAACTTCTTCTCAGGACTACATTCAGATCAACACTAAAACTTCTCAGGACTACATTCAGATAAACATTAAAACTTCTTCTCAGGACTACATTCAGATCAACACTAAAACTTTTAAGGACTACATTCAGATAAACATTAAAACTTCTCTGGACTACATTCAGATCAACACTAAAACTTTTTCTCAGGACTACATTCAGATCAACACTAAAACTTCTCAGGAATACATTCAGATCAACACTAAAACTTCTCAGGACTACATTCAGATCAACATTAAAACTTCTTCTCAGGACTACTCTAAATCACACTAAAACTTCTTCTTAGGACTACATTCAGATCAACACTAAAACTTCTCAGGACTACATTCAGATCAACATTAAAACTTCTCTGGACTACATTCAGATAACACTAAAACTTCTCTAGGACTACATTCAGATAAACATTAAAACTTCTTCTCAGGAATACATTCAGATCACACTAAAACTTCTCGGACTACATTCAGATCAACATTAAAACTTCTCATGGACTACATTCAGATCAACATTAAAACTTCTCAGGACTACATTCAGATCAACATTAAAACTTCTTCTCAGGACTACATCCAGATCAACACTAAAACTTCTTCTCAGGACTACATTCAGATCAAAACTAAAACCTCTTCTCAGGACTACATTCAGATCAACATTAAAACTTCTCTGGACTACATTCAGATCAACACTAAAACTTCTTCTCAGGACTACATTCAGATAAACATTAAAACTTCTTCTCAGGACTACATTCAGATCAACACTAAAACTTCTCAGGACTACATTCAGATAAACATTAAAACTTCTCTGGACTACATTCAGATCAACATTAAAACTTCTCAGGACTACATCCAGATCAACACTAAAACTTCTTCTCAGGACTACATTCAGATCAAAACTAAAACCTCTTCTCAGGACTACATTCAGATCAACAACTAAGTCTTCTCAGGACTACATTCAGATCAACACTAAAACTTCTTCTCAGGACTACATTCAGATAAACATTAAAACTTCTTCTCATGAATACATTCAGATCAACACTAAAACTTCTCTGGACTACATTCAGATAAAAATTAAAACTTCTCTGGACTACATTCAGATCAACATTAAAACTTCTCAGGACTACATCCAGATCAACACTAAAACTTCTTCTGAGGACTACATTCAGATAAACATTAAAACTTCTTCTCAGGACTACATTCAGATAAACATTAAAACTTCTTATCAGGACTACATTCAGATAAACATTAAAACTTCTTCTCAGGACTACATTCAGAAAAACATTAAAACTTCTCAGGACTACATTCAGATAAACATTAAAACATCTTATCAGGACTACATTCAGATAAACATTAAAACCTCTTCTCAGGACTACATTCAGATCAACATTAAAACTTCTCAGGACTACATTCTGATCAACAATAAAACTTCTCAGGACTACATTCAGATCAACAATAAAACATCTTCTCAGGACTACACCTAGATCAACACTAAAACTTCTTCTCAGGACTCAATTCAGATCAACACTAAAACTTCTTCTCAGGACTCAATTCAGATCAACACTAAAACTTCTTCTCAGGACTCAATTCAGATCAACACTAAAACTTCTTCTCAGGACTCAATTCAGATCAACACTAAAACCTCTTCTCAGGACTACATTCAGATCAACACTAAAACCTCTTCTCAGGACTACATTCAGATCAACACTAAAACTTCTCTGGATTACATTCAGATCAACACTAAAACTTCTCTGGATTACATTCAGATCAACACTAAAACTTCTCTGAACTACATTCAAATCAACAATAAAACTTCTCAGGACTACATTCACATCAACACTAAAACATCTTTTCAGGACTACACCTAGATCAACACTAAAACTTCTCTGGAGTACATTCACATTAACACTAAAAATTATCTGAGCTACATTCAAATCAACAATAAAACTTCTCAGGACTACATTCAGATCAACACTAAAACTTCTTCTCAGGACTACATTCAGATCAACACTAAAACTTCTCAGGACTACATTCAGATAAACATTAAAACTTCTTCTCAGGACTACATTCAGATCAACACTAAAACTTTTCAGGACTACATTCAGATAAACATTAAAACTTCTGACATCAGATCAACACTAAAACTTTTTCTCAGGACTACATTCAGATCAACACTAAAACTTCTCAGGACTACATTCAGATCAACACTAAAACTTTTTCTCAGGACTACATTCAGATCAACACTAAAACTTCTCAGGAATACATTCAGATCAACATTAAAACTTCTCAGGACTACATTCAGATCAACATTAAAACTTCTTCTCAGGACTACACCTAAATCAACACTAAAACTTCTTCTTAGGACTACATTCAGATAACACTTTAAAACTTCTCAGGACTACATTCAGATCAACAATAAAACTTCTCTGGACTACATTCAGATCAACACTAAAACTTCTTCTCAGGACTACATTCAGATAAACATTAAAACTTCTTCTCAGGAATACATTCAGATCCACACTAAAACTTCTCTGGACTACATTCAGATCAACATTAAAACTTCTCTGGACTACATTCAGATCAACATTAAAACTTCTCAGGACTACATTCAGATCAACATTAAAACTTCTTCTCAGGACTACATCCAGATCAACACTAAAACTTCTTCTCAGGACTACATTCAGATCAACACTAAAACCTCTTCTCAGGACTACATTCAGATCAACATTAAAACTTCTCTGGACTACATTCAGATCAACACTAAAACTTCTTCTCAGGACTACATTCAGATAAACATTAAAACTTCTTCTCAGGACTACATTCAGATCAACACTAAAACTTCTCAGGACTACATTCAGATAAACATTAAAACTTCTCTGGACTACATTCAGATCAACATTAAAACTTCTCAGGACTACATCCAGATCAACACTAAAACTTCTTCTGAGGACTACATTCAGATCAAACTTAAAACTTCTTCTCAGGACTACATTCAGATAAAATAAAACTTCTCAGGACTACATTCAGATAAACATTAAAACTTCTTCTCAGGACTACATTCAGAAAAACATTAAAACTTCTCAGGACTACATTCAGATAAACATTAAAACATCTTATCAGGACTACATTCAGATAAACATTAAAACCTCTTCTCAGGACTACATTCAGATCAACATTAAAACTTCTCAGGACTACATTCTGATCAACAATAAAACTTCTCAGGACTACATTCAGATCAACAATAAAACATCTTCTCAGGACTACACCTAGATCAACACTAAAACTTCTTCTCAGGACTCAATTCAGATCAACACTAAAACTTCTTCTCAGGACTCAATTCAGATCAACACTAAAACTTCTTCTCAGGACTCAATTCAGATCAACACTAAAACCTCTTCTCAGGACTACATTCAGATCAACACTAAAACCTCTTCTCAGGACTACATTCAGATCCAACATAAAACTTCTCTGGATACATCAATCAACACTAAACTTCTCTGTACATTCAGATCAACACTAAAACTTCTCGACTACATTCAATCAACAATAAAACTTCTCAGGACTACATTCAATCAACACTAAAACATCTTTCAGGACTACACCTAGATCAACACTAAAACTTCTCTGGATCATTCAATCAACACTAAAATTATCTGAGCTACATTCAAATCAACAATAAAACTTCTCAGGACTACATTCAGATCAACACTAAAACTTCTTCTCAGGACTACATTCAGATCAACACTAAAACTTCTCAGGACTACATTCAGATAAACATTAAAACTTCTTCTCAGGACTACATTCAGATCAACACTAAAACTTTTCAGGACTACATTCAGATAAACATTAAAACTTCTCTGGACTACATTCAGATCAACACTAAAACTTTTCTCAGGAACTACATTCAGATCAACACTAAAACTTCTCAGGAATACATTCAGATCAACATTAAAACTTCTCAGGACTACATTCAGATCAACATTAAAACTTCTTCTCAGGACTACACCTAAATCAACACTAAAACTTCTTCTGGGACTACATTCAGATCAACACTAAAACTTCTCAGGACTACATTCAGATCAACAATAAAACTTCTCTGGACTACATTCAGATCAACACTAAAACTTCTTCTCAGGACTACATTCAGATAAACATTAAAACTTCTTCTCAGGAATACATTCAGATCCACACTAAAACTTCTCTGGACTACATTCAGATCAACATTAAAACTTCTCTGGACTACATTCAGATCAACATTAAAACTTCTCAGGACTACATTCAGATCAACATTAAAACTTCTTCTCAGGACTACATCCAGATCAACACTAAAACTTCTTCTCAGGACTACATTCAGATCAAAACTAAAACCTCTTCTCAGGACTACATTCAGATCAACATTAAAACTTCTCTGGACTACATTCAGATCAACACTAAAACTTCTTCTCAGGACTACATTCAGATAAACATTAAAACTTCTTCTCAGGACTACATTCAGATCAACACTAAAACTTCTATGGACTACATTCAGATCAACACTAAAACTTCTTCTCAGGACTACATTCAGATCAACATTAAAACTTCTTCTCATGACTACATTCAGATAAACATTAAAACCTCTTCTCAGGACTACATTAGATCCAACACTAAAACTTCTTCTCAGGACTACATTCAGATCAACACTAAAACTCTTCTAGGACTACATTCAGATCAACACTAAAACTTCTTCTGTGACTACATTCAGATCAACACTAAAACTTCTCTGAACTACATTCAAATCAACAATAAAACTTCTCAGGACTACATTCAGATCAACACTAAAACCTCTTCTCAGGATTTCATTCAGATTAACACTAAAACCTTTTTTCAGGACTACATTAGATCAACACTAAAACTTCTTCTAGGACTCATTCCAGATCAACAATAAAACTTCTTTTTAGGACTACCTTAGATCACATAAAACTTCTCGGATACATTCAGATCAACATTAAAACTTCTCGGATTTCATTCAGATCAAATAAAACTTCTCAGGACTACATTCAGATCAACACTAAACTTTTTCTAGGACTACATTCAGATCAACATTTAAAACTTCTTCTCAGGACTACATCAGATAACATTTAAAAAAATTTTCTAGGGTTTCATTCCCGATCAACAATAAAACTTCCAGGACTCATTCAGATCAAACAATAAAACTTCTCAGGACTACATTCAGATCAACACTAAAACTTCTTCTCAGGACTACATTCAGATAAACATTAAAACTTCTTCTCAGGACTACATTCAGATCAACACTAAAACTTCTCTAACTACATTCAATCAACAATAAACTTCTCGGACTACATTCAGATCAACATAAAACTCTTCTCAGGACTACATTCAGATCAAAACTAAAACCTCTTCTCAGGGCTACATCAGATCAACACTAAAACCCTTTTCAGGACTACATTCAGATCAACACTAAAACTTTTCTCAAGGGCTCATTCAGATCAACACTAAAACTTCTTCTCAGGGCTACATTCAGATCAACACTAAAACCTCTTCTCAGGACTACATTCAGATCAACACTAAAACTTCTCAGGACTACATTCAGATCAACACTAAAACATCTTCTGAGGACTACATTCAGATCAACACTAAAACTTCTTCTCAGGACTACATTCAGATCAACACTAAAACATCTTCTGAGGACTACATTCAGATCAACACTAAAACATCTTCTGAGGACTACATTCAGATCAACACTAAAACATCTTCTGAGGACTACATTCAGATCAACACTAAAACATCTTCTGAGGACTACATTCAGATCAACACTAAAACGTCTTCTCAGGACTACATTCAGATCAACACTAAAACCTCTTCTCAGGACTACACCCAAATCAACACTAAAACTTCTTTTCAGTACTACATTCAGATCAAACACCATATTGAACAGACGATACAACGGTGCAAGCGTGGTCTTGCGGCTCTCAAAGTTATGGTGGCCGCACACCTTGAGCAGAGACTACTTGCCATTTTGTTCGATCGACTGGTAATGTCAGTGGTAGATTACGGACTCGGAATAATTACGATATCAAGATCACAATGTGAACGACTCGAACGGGTTCAGAATGAAGGTATGCGTATAGTTCTGGGCTGCACTAGAGATACCCCATTGTGAAGATGAGATATATGCTTGGCCTTCTGTCACTACGCTTCCGTCATGTAATCGCCCAAACCAAGGCATATATGCGGGTTACTTCGGATAAGAGACATCCACTTCACAAGTACACTAATGATGTTAAGGGCACGAGAATCAAGCGTGGCATGTCGTGGATGGCCCAGGCTGAGAGAACAATTGGCCATGTGACTACGGTTGCGACCCTACCAAAAGGGAAGAATGGATCCCAACAGATGGTGGCATGATGAACTATCTCAACGTTATCATTACTCTTGGAAGAGAATGTAGAGATTGGGGCAACATGAAGGCTGATGTCGCAGTTAAGCAGCTGATAGAAGATAATGCAAGGGATGATGATGTTGTTGTATATACCGATGGGTCGGTTCAACGTGGTGAGAAATCCTGCTGGGGTTTCTTGGCTAATGCGCATGGTAGGGTTGTTGCAGAGCGAAGTGGGGCATACAGGATAACTACTTCTAGTATGAGGATGGAGGTTGAGGCCGTTACTGCTGCCCTCCATTGGATTTCTGGGACTTCATTTACTGGGGCAGTTGTTGTATCTGACTCTCAGTCGATGCTTCACAAGATCCAGAAGGGCAAGTTTCGGTATGAGTGGATGTCGTCTATAGAAGTCTCTAACCTCCAGCGGCTTACGTGGATATACTGTCCTGGGCATGCGGGTGTTTACGGTAATGAGAGAGCGGACAGGCTTGCATCAGCAGCATTGATTGTTGGGGAGTTGAAGATGGATAGGGGGATATTCTTCGGTCTCTTCACGACTGTCTGTTGGATGAGGACACTAAAATTGATGTTGAATCGATCAAGCGATTTAAGCAGTTTGGAGTTACCCGTTGTTCAACGAATTGGATGCCTGAGAGGCAGAGTGAGAGGTGTGTTTAATCAGCGAGCCACAGAAACCATCAGTATGCATACTCTTCGATATCTGTTGGGGAACCTATGGTCTACCCGGACTTCTCAGGACTACATTCAGATCAACACTAAAACTTCTCAGGACTACTTTCAGATCAACACTAAAACTTCTTCTCAGGACTACATCCAGATCAACACTAAAACATCTTCTCAGGACTACATGCAGATCAACACTAAAACTTCTTCTCAGCACTTCACACATATACCAGAACACAATACTCAACACACAGACAAAGGGTCTCTCGTGCCAAAGGTACCAGGTTAGCTCCCTCGTAGAGCCATCTGAATGTTTCCAGAGATTCTTCATCTCAGTGTATGTGAGATCGAGTTCTTAGTCCTATTGGAGGTGGGCGATAAAACGTGTTGTCTCGTGTTCAATTTGAGCACGTAAAATAACTCTTGGTAGTTTAAAATCGAGGAGCAGGCTGGAAAGCCGCTGCCCGGGAAAATTTATTAGAACAAATTAAAAATAAAATTATTTAAAAAATATTTTCCCCATCTTCAACATTACATCTGGGACTCTCGCCGGTACTACGGGGTTCGTGCACTGTAGCTGAGATCTTCCTGTATATGAAAGAGATCGGTGTACACATGTTTGCTCACCAAGTGCAATGATGATTGTCCTATCAATCAATCAATCAATCAACAATACTCAACAAAGTCCTTATTAGGACTAGTCCCAGGCCACATGGCCACATCAAGAAAAAAGGCTAATGCGCTTTGATATAACCAAAGAAGAGATTTGTCTTGGGATGAAAGAGCCATGTCTCGACCACATAGTAGACTAATCCAAATATAACAAAACATACCACAAACATTACATCTCTTCTAGTGTATCTTTTCTGATATTTCTTTGGTGACATTGTAATCTTAGTGCAAATCATTCATTCATTTTTATATTCCACAATTTTACTACTCAGCATGAGTCTGAATATATTTTGTGTGCGTGTTTGTGTGTGTGGGATAAGTTTTTTTTAGAAACTATAGCTTACCTCCCATGATGAGTCCATGCAGTTATAATTACATGTTTGTAATTTATTGAGTTATGACCCTTGCTTTTTCCATGTCGTGCGTTCTTGTTAGTTAATCAAATGATATAACGTCATGTTCACATTGTTATTCTTTAAATAAATGTCTTCATCATCATCACCAATATCATCATCTATGCCTACACATCTACGTTACTGTGGTTATGTAGTTAAATACGTCATGTAGAGAAATAGGAATACCAACGATACAACGTTGCAAACACTATTGTCCATGTTGTATTGCTGCTCTCAAGTTCATGGAAGTCTCACATATTGAGCAGAGACTACTTGTTCTTCTGTTTCATCAACTAGTTATGTCCGTTGTAGATTACGAACTTGGCAACTTCCACAGTGGATGATGTAGATCTGGAATAGAGAATAGAATAGGTTTCACAAAACAGCACTCCATAAACAGCAGGAGAGGCAGTAAATGCAACAAGTTATTGTCTATTGAAGTCAAAGAGAGAGCTCTTCAGTGCTACATAGAGACAACATTGATATATGGATGCTAGTGGTGGACAACATTGATATATGGATGCTAGTGGTGGACAACATTGATATATGGATGCTAGTGGTGGAAAATACTGATATATGGATACTAGTGGTGGACAGTACTGATATATGTATGCTAGTAGTGACAATACTGATATATGGATGCTAGTGGTGGACAACATTGATATATGGATGCTAGTAGTGGAGAACATTGATATATGGATGCTGGTGGTGGACAACACCGATAAATGGATGCTGGTGGTGAACAACACTGATATATGGATGCTAGTGGTGGACAGTACTGATATATGGATGCTAGTGGTGGATAATATTGATATGTGGATGCTAGTGTTGGACAACATTGATATATGGATGCTAGTGGTTGACAACATTGATATATGGATGCTAGTGGTGGACATCATTGATATAATGTATGCTAGTGGTGGACAACATTGATATATGGATGCTAGTGTGAATAACATTGATATATAGATGCTAGTGGTGGACAACATTGATACATGGATGCTAGTGGTGGACAACATTGATATATCGATGCTAGTGGTTGACAACATTGATATATGGATGCTATTGGTGGACAACATTGATATATGGATGCTGGTAGTGGACAATACATATATGGATGCTGGTGGCGAACTATATAGATATATGGATGCTAGTGGTGGATAACAATGATATATGGATGCTAGTGGTGGATAACATTGATATATGAATGCTAGTGGTGGACAGTACTGATATATGGATGCTAGTGGTGGACAATACTGATATAGTGATGCTGGTGGTGAACAATATAGATATATGGATGGTAGTGGTGGACAACATTGATATATGGATGCTAGTGGTGGACAACACCGATAAATGGATGCTGGTGGTGAACAACACTGATATATGGATGCTAGTGGTAGACAACATTGATTTATGGATGCTAGTGGTGGATAATATTGATTTATGGATGCTAGTGGTTGACAACATTGATATATGTATGCTAGTAGTGGACAACATTGATATATGGATGCTAGTGGTGAACAACATTGATATATGGATGCTAGTGGTGAATAACATTGATATATAGATGCTAGTGGTGGACAACATTGATACATGGATGCTAGTGGTGACAACATTGATATACGGATGCTAGTGGTGGACAATGACAATACTGATATATGGATGCTAGTGGTGGACAATGACAATACTGATATATGGATGCTAGTGGTTGACAACAATGATATATGGATGCTAGTGGTGGACAACATTGATATATGGATGCTAGTGGTTGACAACATTGATATATGGATGCTAGTGGTGGACAACATTGATATAGTGATGCTAGTGGTGGACAACATTGATATAGTGATGCTGGTGGTGAACAATATAGATATATTGATGGTAGTGGTGGACAACATTGATATATGGATGCTAGTGGGGGACAGTACTGATATATGGATGCTGGTGGTGAACAATACTGATATATGGATGCTAGTGGTGGACAATAATTATATATGGATGCTAGAGGTGGACAATACTGATATATTGATGCTAGTGGTGACAACATTGATATATGGATGCTATTGGTGGACAGTACTGATATATGGATGCTAGTGGTGGACAACATTGATATATGGATGTTAGTGGTGAACAACATTGATATATGGATGCTAGTGGATGACAATACTAATAAATGGATGCTATTGGTGGACAACATTGATATATGGATGCTAGTGGTGGACAATACTAATAAATGATGCTAGTGGTGGACAACATTGATATATGGATGCTATTGGTGGACAACATTGATATATGGATGCTACTGGTGGATAGTACTGATATATGGATGCTATTGGTAGACAATACTGATATATGGATGCTAGTGGGGGACAGTACTGATATATGGATGCTAGTGGTGGACAGTACTTATATATGGATGCTAATGGTGGACAACATTGATATATGGATGCTAGTGGTGGACAGTACTGCAAAATGGATGATAGTGGTGGACGGTACTGATATATGATATGGTGACATATGTCTAGTAGAATGAAATGAACTATATTGAATTATATATGGATGCTAGAGGTGACACAATAATGATGATATGTGATGACTGATATATGATGTATGGACAACATTGATATATGGATGCTATTGGTGACAACATTGATATGATGTGAAAATGAATATGGATGTAGTGGTGGACACTGATATGGATCTAGTGTACGACTTATGATTAGTGGTGGACAATACGATATATGGATGCTAGTGGTGGACAACATTGTATATGGATGCTAGTGGTGGACAATGACAATACTGATATATGGATGCTAGTGGTGGACAAGCAATACTGATATATGATAGCTAGTGGTGAAAACAATGATATATGGATGTTAGTGGTGGACAACATTGATATATGGATGCTAAGTAGTGACAACATTGATATATGCTGGTGACTATATGTAGTGGTGACAGTACTGCAAAATGGATGATAGTGGTGGACGGTACTGATATATGGATGCTAGTGGTGACAGTACTGATATATGGATGCTAGTAGTGACAATGACAATACTGATATATGGATGCTAGTGGTGGACAGTACTTATATATGGATGCTAGGGTGACAATACTGATAAATGGATGATAGTGGTGGACGGTACTGATATATGGATGCTAGTAGTGGACAACATTGATATATGGATGCTAGTGGTTGACAACATTGATATATGGATGCTAGTGGTGAATAATACTGATATATGGATGCTAGTGGTGGACAGTACTGATATATGGATGCTAGTGGTGTACAGTACTTATATATGGATGCTAGTGGTGGACAATACTGATATATGGATGCTAGTGGGGGGACAACATTGTTATATGGATGCTAGTGGTGGACAATACTGATATATGGATGCTAGTGGTGGACAATGACAATACTGATATATGGAAGCTAGTGGTTGAAAACAATGATATATGGATGTTAGTGGTGGACAACATTGATATATGGATGCTAGTGGTTGACAACATTGATATATAGATGCTAGTGGTGGACACCATTGATATATGGATGCTATTGGTGGACAACATTGATATATGGATGCTGTTAGTAGACAATACTGATATATGGATGCTAGTGGTGGACAATAAAGATATATGGATGCTAGTGGTGGATAACAATGATATATGGATGCTAGTGGTGGATAACATTGATATATGAATACTGTTAGTAGACAATACTGATATATGGATGCTAGTGGTGGATAACAATGATATATGGATGCTAGTGGTGGATAACATTGATATATGAATACTGTTAGTAGACAATACTGATATATGGATGCTAGTGGTGGACAATATAGATATATGGATGCTAGTGGTGGAGAACATTGATATATGGATGCTAGTGGTGACAGTTCTGATATATGGATGCTGTTAGTAGACAATACTGATATATGGATGCTAGTGGTGGACAATATAGATATATGGATGCTAGTGGTGGATAACAATGATATATGGATGCTAGTGGTGGATAACATTGATATATGATTGCTAGTGGTGGACATTACTGATATATGGATGCTGGTGGTGAACAATATAGATATATGGATGGTAGTGGTGGACAACATTGATATATGGATGCTAGTGGGGGACAGTACTGATATATGGATGCTGGTGGTGGACAATACTGATATATGGATGCTAGTGGTGGACAATAATTATATATGGATGCTAGAGGTGGACAATACTGATATATTGATGCTAGTGGTGACAACATTGATATATGGATGCTATTGGTGGACAACATTGATATATGGATGGTAGTGGTGGACAACACTGATTTATGGATGATTGTAGTGGACAATACAGATATATGGATGCTAGTGGTGGACAACATTGATATATGGATGCTAGCGGTGGACAATGACAATACTGATATATGGATGCTAGTGGTGGACAACATTGATATATTGATGCTAGTGGTGGACAACATTGATATATGGATGCTAGTGGTGAACAACATTGATATATGGATGCTAACGGTGGACAACATTGATATATGGATGCTAGTGGTGGACAGTACTGCAAAATGGATGATAGTGGTGGACGGTACTGATATATGGATGCTAGTGGTGGACAGTACTGATATATGGATGCTAGTAGTGCACAATGACAATACTGATATATGGATGCTAGTGGTGGACAGTACTTTAAAATGGATGCTAGGGTGGACAATACTGATAAATGGATGATAGTGGTGGACGGTACTGATATATGGATGCTAGTAGTGGACAACATTGATATATGGATGCTAGTGGTTGACAACATTGATATATGGATGCTAGTGGTGAATAATACTGATATATGGATGCTAGTGGTGGACAGTACTGATATATGGATGCTAGTGGTGTACAGTACTTATATATGGATGCTAGTGGTGACAATACTGATATATGGATGCTAGTGGGGACAACATTGTTATATGGATGCTAGTGGTGGACAATGACAATACTGATATATGGATGCTAGTGGTGACAATGACAATACTGATATATGGAAGCTAGTGGTTGAAAACAATGATATATGGATGTTAGTGGTGGACAACATTGATATATGGATGCTAGTGGTTGACAACATTGATATATAGATGCTAGTGGTGGACACCATTGATATATGGATGCTATTGGTGGACAACATTGATATATGGATGCTGTTAGTAGACAATACTGATATATGGATGCTAGTGGTGGACAATAAAGATATATGGATGCTAGTGGTGGAAACATGATATATGGATGCTAGTGGTGGACATCTGATATATGATGCTGTTAGTAGACAATACTGATATATGGATGCTAGTGGTGGACAAAATAGATATATGGATGCTAGTGGTGGATAACATTGATATATGATATGTATGACAATACTGATATATGGATGCTAGTGGTGGACAATAAGATTATGATACTGATTGAAACATGATATGGATGCAGTGTGACATTCTGATATATGGATGCTGTGTGACAATATGATAATGGAGTATGTGACAATATAGATATATGGATGCTAGTGGTGAAACATGATATGGATCTAGTGTGATACTGAATATGATGTAGGTGGACAGTACTGATATATGGATGCTGGTGGTGAAAAATATGATATATGGATGCTAGTGTGACAACATTGATATATGGATGCTAGTGGACAGATGATATGGATGTGGTGACAATACTGATATATGGATGCTAGTGGTGGACAATATTATATGATGCAGATGGACATACTGATATATGATGCTAGTGGTGACAACATTGATATATGGATGCTATTGGTGACAACGATATGATGTAGTGGACAACACTGATTTATGGATGATTGTAGTGACAATACAGATATATGGATGCTAGTGGTGGACAACATTGATATATGGATGCTAGCGGTGGACAATGACAATACTGATATATGGATGCTAGTGGTGGACAACATTGATATATTGATGCTAGTGGTGGACAACATTGATATATGGATGCTAGTGGTGGACAACATTGATATATGGATGCTAACGGTGGACAACATTGATATATGGATGCTAGTGGTGGACAGTACTGCAAAATGGATGATAGTGGTGGACGGTACTGATATATGGATGCTAGTGGTGACAGTACTGATATATGGATGCTAGTAGTGGACAATGACAATACTGATATATGGATGCTAGTGGTGACAGTACTTATATATGGATGCTAGGGTGGACAATACTGATAAATGGATGATAGTGAGTGGACGTACTGATATATGGATGCTAGTAGTGACAACATTGATATATGGATGCTAGTGGTTGACAACATTGATATATGGATGCTAGTGGTGAATAATACTGATATATGGATGCTAGTGGTGAACAGTACTGATATATGGATGCTAGTGGTGTACAGTACTTATATATGGATGCTAGTGGTGACAATACTGATATATGGATGCTAGTGGGGACAACATTGTTATATGGATGCTAGTGGTGACAATGACAATACTGATATATGGATGCTAGTGTGAACAATGACAATACTGATATATGGAAGCTAGTGGTTGAAAACAATGATATATGGATGTTAGTGGTGTACAACATTGATATATGGATGCTAGTGGTTGACAACATTGATATATAGATGCTAGTGGTGGACACCATTGATATATGGATGCTATTGGTGGACAACATTGATATATGGATGCTGTTAGTAGACAATACTGATATATGGATGCTAGTGGTGACAATAAAGATATATGGATGCTAGTGGTGATAACAATGATATATGGATGCTAGTGGTGGATACATTGAATTTTGATATAGTGACAATACTGATATGATGCTAGTGTGACAATATGATATATGGATGCTAGTGGTGGACACATTGATATATGGATGCTAGTGGTGGACAGTACTGATATATGGATGCTGTTAGTAGACAATACTGATATATGGATGCTAGTGGTGGACAAAATTGATATATGGATGCTAGTGGTGGACAACATTGATATATGGATGCTAGTGGTGGACAATATTGATATATGGATGCTAGTGGTGGACAAACATTGATATAGTGATGCTAGTGTGAACAATATAGATATATGGATGCTAGTGGTGGACAACATTGATATATGGATGCTAGTGGTGAACAGTACTGATATATGGATTTCTAGTGTGACAATACTGATATATGGATGCTAGTGGTGACAATATATATATGGATGCTAGTAGGTGACAACATGATATATGATGCTAGTGGTGGACAACATTGATATATGGATGCTGGTGGTGGACAATACTGATATATGGATGCTAGTGGTGGACAACATTGATATATGGATGCTAGTGGTGACAACTTGATATATGATGCTAGTGGTGACAATACTATAATGGATGCTATTGGTGGACAACATTGATATATGGATGCTAGTGGTGGACAAACTGATATAATGATGCTAGTGTGGACAAACATGATATATGGATGCTAGTGGTGGACAACATTGATATATGGATGCTAGCTGGTGACTATACTGATATATGGATGCTAGTGGTGACAACATTGATATATGATGCTAGTGGTGGACAACATTGATATATGGATGCTAGTGGTGGACAAGTATTATATGGATGCTAATGTGGACAACATTGATATATGGATGCTAGTGGTGGACAGTACTGCAAAATGGATGATAGTGGTGGACGTTACTGATATATGGATGCTAGTGGTGGACAGTACTGATATATGGATGCTAGTAGTGGACAATGACAATACTGATATATGGATGCTAGTGGTGGACAGTACTTATATATGGATGCTAGGGGTGGACAATACTGATAAATGGATGATAGTGGTGGACAGTACTGATATATGGATGCTAGTAGTGGACAACATTGATATATGGATGCTAGTGGTTGACAACATTGATATATGGATGCTAGTGGTGAATAATACTGATATATGGATGCTAGTGGTGGACAGTACTGATATATGGATGCTAGTGGTGTACAGTACTTATATATGGATGCTAGTGGTGACAATACTGATATATGGATGCTAGTGGGGACAACATTGTTATATGGATGCTAGTGGTGGACAATGACAATACTGATATATGGATGCTAGTGGTGGACAATGACAATACTGATATATGGAAGCTAGTGGTTGAAAACAATGATATATGGATGTTAGTGGTGTACAACATTGATATATGGATGCTAGTGGTTGACAACATTGATATATAGATGCTAGTGGTGGACACCATTGATATATGGATGCTATTGGTGGACAACATTGATATATGGATGCTGTTAGTAGACAATACTGATATATGGATGCTAGTGGTGGACAATAAAGATATATGGATGCTAGTGGTGGATAACAATGATATATGGATGCTAGTGGTGATAACATTGATATATGAATACTGTTAGTAGACAATACTGATATATGGATGCTAGTGGTGGACAAAATTGATATATGGATGCTAGTGAACATTGATATATGAAATGGTAACTGAAGATGCTAGTGTGAATATAGATATGGATGCTATGTGATGATATATGGATGCTAGTGTGCATCTGATATATGGATGCTGTTAGTAGACAATACTGATATATGGATGCTAGTGGTGGACAATATAGATATATGGATGCTAGTGGTGGATAACAATGATATATGGATGCTAGTGGTGATAACATTGATATATGATTGCTAGTGGTGGACATTACTGATATATGGATGCTGGTGGTGAACAATATAGATATATGGATGGTAGTGGTGGACAACATTGATATATGGATGCTAGTGGGGGACAGTACTGATATATGGATGCTGGTGGTGGACAATACTGATATATGGATGCTAGTGGTGGACAATAATTATATATGGATGCTAGAGGTGGACAATACTGATATATTGATGCTAGTGGTGACAACATTGATATATGGATGCTATTGGTGGACAACATTGATATATGGATGGTAGTGGTGGACAACACTGATTTATGGATGATTGTAGTGGACAATACAGATATATGGATGCTAGTGGTGGACAACATTGATATATGGATGCTAGCGGTGGACAATGACAATACTGATATATGGATGCTAGTGGTGACAACATTGATATATTGATGCTAGTGGTGGACAACATTGATATATGGATGCTAGTGGTGGACAACATTGATATATGGATGCTAACGGTGGACAACATTGATATATGGATGCTAGTGGTGGACAGTACTGCAAAATGGATGATAGTGGTGACGTACTGATATATGGATGCTAGTGTGACAGTACTGATATATGGATGCTAGTAGTGACAATGACAATACTGATATATGGATGCTAGTGGTGGACAGTACTTATATATGGATGCTAGGGGTGGACAATACTGATAAATGGATGATAGTGGTGGACGGTACTGATATATGGATGCTAGTAGTGGACAACATTGATATATGGATGCTAGTGGTTGACAACATTGATATATGGATGCTAGTGGTGAATAATACTGATATATGGATGCTAGTGGTGGACAGTACTGATATATGGATGCTAGTGGTGTACAATACTGATATATGGATGCTAGTGGTGACAACAATATTGATGCTGATAGTGGACACATGATATAGATGCTAGTGTGGACAACATTGATATATGGATGCTAGTGGTGACACAACATTGATATATGGATGCTAGTGGTGGACAAATGATATAATACTAGTAGTGACATGATATATGGTTGCTAGTGTGACAATAATGATATATGGATGTTAGTGGTGGACAGTACGATATATGGATGCTAGTGGTGACAGACTGATATATAGATGCTAGTGGTGACACCCTGATATATGGATGCTAGTGGTGGACAACATTGATATATGGATGCTAGTGTGACAACAATACTGATATATGGATGCTAGTGGTGGACAATATGATAATGGATGCTAGTGGTGGACAACATGATATATGGATGCTAGTGGTGAATCAATTGATATATGGAAAACTAGTTGTAGACAATACTGATATATGGATACTAGTGTGGACAAATACTGATATATGGATGCTAGTGGTGGACAGACTGATATATGATGCTAGTGTGAGACGATATGCATGTGTACATACTGATATATGGATGCTGTTGTGACAACACTTGATATTGGATGCTAGTGGTGGACTACACTTGATATATGGATGCTAGTGGTGGACAACATTGATATATGGATGCTAGTGATGGACAACATTGATATATGGATGCTGGTGGTGACAACATTGATATAGTGATGCTGGTGGTGAACAATATGATATATGGATGGAGTGTGGACAACATTGATATATGGATGCTAGTGGTGGGCAATCTGATATATGGATGCTAGTGGTGGACAACATTGATATATGGATGCTAGTGGTGGACAACATTGATATATGGATGTAGTGGTGACATACTGATATATGGATGCTAGTGGTGGACAACATTGATAAATGGATGCTAGTGGTGGAAGTACTGATATATGGATGCTAGTGTGACAACATTGATATATGGATGTAGTGGTGACAACACTGATATATGGATGCTAGTGGTGACATACAATAATGGATGCTAGTGGTGACAACATTGATATATGGATACTAGTGGTGGACAACATGATACATGATGCTAGTGTGGACAACATTGATATATGGATGCTATAGTGGACAACATTGATATATGGATGCTAGTGGTGACAGTACTGATATATGGATGCTAGTGGTGACATACTGATATATGGATGCTAGTGGTGACAGTACTGATATATGGATGCTAGTGGTGACATACTGATATATGGATGCTAATGGTGGACAATACTGATATATGGATGCTAGTGGTGACAACTTGCAAATGGATGATAGTAGGGGGACAACATTGATTATGGATCTAGTGTGGACAACTGATATATGGATGCTAGTAGTGGACAGACAATACTGATATATGGATCTAGTGGTGACAACACTTATATATGGATGCTAGTGGTGACAAACTGATAAATGATGATGTAGTGATGACAATACTGATATATGGATGCTAGTAGTGACAACATTGATATATGGATGCTAGTGATGACAACATTGATATATGGATGCTAGTGGTGAAACATATGATTGATGGATCTAGTGTGGACAACATTGATATATGGATGCTAGTTGGACAAGCATTATATATGGATGCTAGTGGTGGACAACACTGATATATGGATGCTAGTGGTGGACAACATTGATTGATGGATTCTAGTGGTGACAACATTGCAATATGGATATGGATGCTAGTGTGACAGCAACATTGATATATGGAAGCTAGTGGTTGACAACATTGATTAGGATGATTTAGTGGTGGACAACATTGATATATGGATGCTAGTGGTGAACAACATTGATATATGGATGCTAGTGGTGACAACATTGATTATGGATTCTATTGGTGGACAACATTGATATATGGATGCTAGTAGTAGACAATACTGATTGATGGATGCTAGTGGTGGATAATAAATAAACAGATAACAAAATCTCTGGAGGTGTGTTACACACAGATATACACTCACACGCACGCACGAACGCGTTCACGGCCGCCCACCCACCCGCCGACTCGACCGCTCCCCTATTCCCCGACCATCCACACCCAACCGTGTGACCACACACACACGCAAGCACGCACGCAAACTCACAGTACCAGCTAGACACAAACATAACACACAGATACATATCACAGTCCCAGCTACACAGAACACACATACATATTACAGTCCCAGCTAGACCCACACACAACACACATACATTTCTCAGCCTCAGTTACACACAAACAAACAACATACATATCTTAGTCCCAGCTACATACACACAAACAACATACATATCTTAGTCCCAGCGACACACACACACAAACAACATACATAACTTAGTCCCAGCTACACACACACAAACAACATACATATCTTAGTCCCAGCTACACACACACAAACAACATACATATCTTAGTCTCAGCTACACACAAACAAACAACATACATATCTTAGTCTCAGCTACACACAAACAAACAACATACATATCTTAGTCCCTGCTACACCCAACAAACAACATACATATCTTAGTCTCAGCTACACACAAACAAACAACATACATATCTTAGTCCCAGCTACACACAAAGACAATATAGATTAAGAAAAGACATGAGCCTGATCAAGTATGTGTATCTGTTATATCAAGTATGTGTATCTGTTATATCAAGTACTAGCAGATATACCCGTTCTTCGCACGGGAAAACTGATTGAATAATTAATGATCAGATGTGTAAAAAAAAATTGGCCTTACAGTGAATTGAACAGCAGTTACCGTATGGGAGCTACTCTCTAATTCATAAGGCCATCTGCCAGATGCTGCTGTGGCTCAACCACTTCTAATGTATCATTGAACATTGGACTGTTTTACTATAATACCGATTTAGTCTATTCTAGGAATTTTAACACAAATGATAAACTACTTGATAAGTTTATAGATCACTTTCATTATTGAATTCGATTGTGTGATACAATATCAGATCTCAATGTGTTTGCGAATGTTGATATAAATTTTGCCGAGATCAAATACTATAAGTAAGTTTTTCTGTGCCATGTGGAGCGCACTAAACCAATGCCTCATTGTAGACAATATTGCACGTTTTGCCTAGAGGAGCTAACATGAATAAATTGTCTTTGTTACTAACTCTGGAACAAGCAACATAAAGCTGGCCATGGGAAAAACATGAATCTCGTAAATCAATTCCAGCTACTTTGAAGGGTTGTCCCTGAGCTTTGTTAATAGTCATTGTCAAACAGGGTTTAATTGGGAACTTCAGGCGCTTGAACTCAAAATGGTAGTCACTTGGAATAAGTGGGACTCGAGGTACGAATACGCATTGTCCTGCAGGGCAGCCAGTTAATATTAATGCCTCTACCCCATTAGGTTTCAAGCTGCGCACTCGCAGCCTGTTCCATTACAAAGAGATGGAGCGTTTAGATTTCGCAGCAACATTATTGGGGCCTCGATCTTGAGTTTTAGCCGGTTGGGGGAGGGCAAGCCCGGTGAATTCCAGGAGTTCAGAAACTCTACAAGAAAGTTTTCAGCCTCGTCTTTTTTCAATACATTGTCTATTGACTCGTAGATCTTGTCCTCTCCTGGAATCTTACCTAGTAGGTACTCATTTATTGCAGATGCTGTTTCATTCTTAAGTGTCAAGATGGCTCGCTCACATATCCACTTTTGAGACATCAGATTGATCTGTTCTACACTTGGAAATACATGGGTGATTAATTCATCAAGGCTATTTGCCAATCTACTCATTCCGCTTGTTATGTTAATCTCTCCATTGTCTTCAGGTATTTTGCCATCACCTATATCTAACAATGGTTTAGCAAACTCGCCACATGACTTGTCGCCAATAAGGTGAACCCTTATGTTTATGGTCAATGTTAGTTTCTGAACTTTGCTCCAAATTGGCGAACACTTTATGGAAGCTTGGACCTCATCAGCTCTCGTGCCTTTCTGAATCACGGGTAGTGTTTGTCGAAAATCACCAGAAAGCACGTCAGTAATCCCCCAACTTAAATTTTCCCAGATCACAAAGTCTTGTCTAAAGGCCTGTGGGGCGCATTCATCCCCGATAAAAAAAGGGAAAACCCTAAAACTTTTACACCTGTATTTTTTTATGTTCAAGTAGGGCCACCAATAAGTTAAAGAAACACTTCTTTGGGCACAGCTGTCCCCTTTTGTGTTTCAAATAGGGCCACCAAAAGATTAACAAGGAAAACTACTTTGGCACAGCTGATTTTTGATGTTGCAAGAGGGGGTTTTTACCAATAAAAAAAAGATTGTGGCAAAAAATTTACCTTGGTTAATAAATTCATGAAGTCAACTTTGTTTTAAAAAACTAAATTATGCCATGTCTTCGGGGGTTGTGTCCTTGAACAAGTTGGTTTTTTATTACATCTTGGGGTTCATGTAATTTCGAAATGATCAGAGCACTATACTTCCTAAAAATCTGTCTTTAGTTACATGGTTTGAAAAAATCGACGACTATACTTCCTAACATAATTAACTTTTAGACATGGAAAATTTGAAAAGATCAGACACCCTACTTTAACATTTGACATCTTGGGCATTAAAATTGAAAAGATCAGGCGACTAACCCTCAAAATCATGACATCTTGAGTTACATGTGAAAGAGAAAAAATAAGCGACTATCTTTAAAATGTCAACATCTTTAGTTACATGAAAGAGAAAAGATAAAAACCCCCTACTTCCAAATAAGTCATGACATCTTGGGCATTAAAGTTTGAAAAATTAGAGCGACCAACTTCCCAAATGTCATGCATTGGCTGAAAAAGAAAGACAGAAGGGCATATTTTAAAAATAAGTCATGAAATTGGGGTTTCTTTAGTTAGAAAATCAGACGACATCTTCCTAAATAAATATGAATCTTGTTCATTAAACAAAAAATCAGATACCATTTAAATGGAAAATCTTATAAAGTGAAAATTATGAAAAAACAAAACATATTCCTAAATAAGTCATGCATTTTTCATGAGTTATGAAAAAATCAGAGCACCATACTTTTAACATAAGTCTGGATTTGTTATGGGGTTTTGAAAGATCGAGGACCATATTTAACATAAGTCATGAAACTTGACAAAGAAAGGGAAAAGATCAGAGCGACAAATTCTAACATTTATGCATCTGGTTAATTTGGTTAGAAAAAAATCGAGGTTTTTATTTAACATGTATGAACTTTAATGTGAAAAATTTAAAAGGGGAAAAAATCAGATAAAATTAAAAAACTTCCCAACATGTCATGCATCTGGGGCCATGGGCATGAAAAATAGAACCCTACTTCCAATTTCATTTGTTTAATGAAAATTTGAAAAAAATTAAAATTTAAAGCAGAAAAGATAGAAAAAATTTTGACCATACTTCCCAAATAAGCATGGCATCTTTTAAAAAGTTATGAAAAAAATCAGCGACCATACTTCCCAAATTAAACGCATCTTGGGAATTGGAAAGGGGAAAAAAAGAGCACCCTATTCCTAACATAATCCATTCGAGTTATAGTAAAGTTTAAAAATTTGGCACATCTTCCAAATAATCATCTTTTTTAAAAAAGAAAGAGGTCGACGACCATTTCCAACATAAGTCATGCATCTTTTTTCATGAAAGTTAAAAAATCAAGCCCAATTTCAACAAAGTAGACATCTTGGGTTACATGAGAGAAAATCGAGCGACCAATTCCACTAAAAACATTTGATCATGAAAGTTTGAAAGACAAGATATTCCCTAAGTCATGAACTGGGTTACATGGTGGTAGAGGGGATCTTTTAAAAAGTCATGGCACTTTGGGGTTCATGGAAAAAAAAGATCAGAGGGCAATTTTCCAAAAAGTCAGACATCTTTTTTTACATGTGAGTTATGAAAAGATCAGAGCGACATACTTCCTAACATAAGTCATGACATCTTGAGTTACATGAAAGTTATGAAAGATCAGAGCGACCCTATCTAACATAAGTCAGACATCTTGGGTTTTGAAAATTAGAAATGATCAGAGCGACTATTTTCTTCCAACATGTTTTTTAATCTTAAGGCGTATGAAAGTTATGGAAAGATCGAGCACTATACTTCCTAACAAGTCATGAATCTTGAGTTAAGGAAAGAGGAAAGAAGATGATATATTTAAATTAAGTCATGACATCTTGGTACATGTGAAAATATGAAAAAATCAGAGCGACTTTTAACTTCCTACATTTTGTCATTGAAAGTTATGAAAGATACAGAGGCCTCTAACTATGACATCTGAGTTACATGAAAAAATGAAAGAGCGACCATACTTCCCAACATGTCACATCTTGTCATTAGTTATGAAAAAAGATCAGAAACGACTATATTTCCTAACATTCATCTCGTTACATGAAGTTAGAAAGATCAGAGCGACTACCTAACAAGTCATCTGTACATGTGAAAGAGAAAGATCAGAACGACTAAACTTCCTAACATAGTCCCTGGATCTTAAAAATGAAAATTATGAAAGATCAGAACGACCATAGCTTTTAACATTTAGACATTTTAACCCCTGAAACGAGGGCCATCCCTTTAAAAAGTCATAAACTGTTACATGAAAGCTTTGGAAAAATCAGAGGAAATACTTCCTAACATAAGTCGAATCTTTTCTGAAAGGAAAAAATGGTTTTTTCCCCTCTTTCCCAAAATGTCGGCATTTTATGAAAAAGAAAAATCAGACACCTAACATTATGACATTGTTACATGCAGAAAATGAAAAAATTTTTAACAAATACTTTACAAAGAAAGATGAAAGATCGGTTTTTTTAAAAAAGTCATGACATCTAAATTTCGGGGATGAAAAAAACAGAGAATACTTCCCCAGTCATGAATCGCCAATGAGTTATGAAAAGATCAAACGCTATATTTTTAACATAAATCATGAACTGTTCTGAGTTTGAAAGATCAGTATTTATTTAACATCATGAATCTTTTCCCGTGAAGAAAACAGGAAACCCTTTTAAAAAACCAACTCTGGGTTTAAAAAAACCCAGCCCAAAAAAGTCAAAATTTTCCAAAAAAGAGCCCCCCTGGAGTTAATTGAAAAGAAAAGATCAGGATTACGTTTTAACATCATGGCATCTTGTTAAGAGAAAAAAATCGAAAATATCAAGTCATATTGGCATGGACCCAAAAACAGAGGACAACTTCCAACTAAATTGCAGTCTGGTACATCAATGAGACGACCAGACTGGTACATCAATGACGACCAGTCTAGTATGTCAGTGAGACGACCAGTCTGGTACATCAATGAGACGACCAGTCTGATACATCAGTGAGACGATCAGTCTGGTACATCAATGAGACGACCAGTCTGGTACATCAATGAGATGACCAGACTGGTACATCAGTGAGACAACCAGTCTGGTACATCAATGAGACGACCAGACTGGCTATGATTATGGAGATTCCCTGGAGATAGGAAAGGTAGTGATTAGAATCAATGAGGATTGATGTCGTAGACAAGCTTTGATCCTGTCGTTCATCTCACTCACTTGTTTATAGTCTTTCTTCTTGTTAGACTCTTTCTCTCTCTCTCTCTCTCTCTCTCTCTCTCTCTCTCTCTCTCTCTCTCATACACATACACTCACACACACACACTCACATCTCACTCACTTGTTTATAATATTTTTTCTTGTTAGACTCTCTCGCTCTCTCACACACATACTCACATCTCACACACACCCTCACATCTCACACACACACTCACATCTCACACACTTGTTTATAATCTTTCTTCATGTTAGACTCTCTATCTCTCTCTCTCTCTCTCACACACACTCACATCTCACACACACACTCATATCTCACACACACACTCACATTTCACACACACACTCACATCTCACACACTTGTTTATAATCTTTCTTCATGTTAGACTCTCTATCTCTCTCTCTCTCTCACACACACCTCACATCTCACACACACACACTCACATTTCACACACACACTCACATCTCACACACTTGTTTATAATCTTTCTTCATGTTAGACTCTATCATCTTCTCTCTCTTACACACACACACACACTCTCACTCATTTGTTTATAGTTTGTCTTCGTGTTAGTCTTTATGTCTCTCTCTCTCTCATCTATCAGATGGACAGAACAGAGTGTACCACTAGGCGAACATCCTGTGACGTTTGATGTAGAGTTTTACTCAGGTGTGGTTAACAGAAGCAACTTCATTGCCTTGGATGACCTTGAGTTCTTAGACTGTGAACCAGGTAAGCAGAACTGATAGATCGTCCTCCTCCATCCTGATACCACGGCCTTCTCTATAATGGCCGCGGCGCTGACGGCAATATTGCCATGTGACGTCACAGGCTGAGGCGGTGTATTCTCACAGACTTACTATTGTCTGTTACTATTGGGAAACGTCGATCTAGACAATACATCTTGCAGATGTTAGAAACTTGTTGTTGGATGCATGTGTGTATTACAGAAGAAGTTTTATGATGAGTAGCTATAGTTGTTGCTCTCACATACTATTTTAGTTTAATTTTATACAGAATACTTTAGAGTGAGGAGTAATTTTATACAGAATGAGGAGTAATTTATATATGATTACTAGTGTACTTAAGTCAGCTTATGGTAGTCTCATCATTTATCCATGAATAAGTAAGCCACATGTTTGCACAACACCACAGCTTGATTAGCACATACACTAAACAGTATTACACAAATATATTTATCTACTACTGAATTTTGCTACTTTCCTTTTTTGTGAAGAAGCAGCTTACTGAACATTGCATTGCACATTCCTTATTTTTATATCATTGTTGAGGAAAACGTTGGAACGCAAAAATAACATATTTCTTTCTTGAGCTCCGCAGACACATACAGTAATGTCTAATGAGAATTTCATGTAACTGGTAGTTACAATTTGTATGACAATCTCCTTATGGTTTGTCGTGGCTAAGAACTAATCTTCATATCCAGATGATATGAGGACAGATCAGGTTCAATTTAATGTCATAAATGCAAAACACTGAGTGTTATTGCTATACCATTTTCTGTTATCTGGAGTTATGACCAGATGCAACTGCTCAGCGAGGAATTGGAGTGTTTTCTCTGGCACAAAATTAGTACTTGTTGTTGTGGATGATAAACTAATTGCTTCAACCAGATTTTCATGTGCCATTGTCATGTAATAGTCAATAGTTGGTGCTCTTCTAAATCTTTGCATGATTTGCATGGACAGGTTCTCAACATGAAACCATCTCTCAATTTTTCCACTATTTGACAGCCAGTTAAAGGAACTCTTATCTATGGAAACTTCCTTTAGGTGAACAGTAAAAGACATGTCTTGATCTATTTTAATACTGAGTCCTATAGCTGGTGCTTTCAACAATTATACAATAGAACATGTTCATTGTCTACATTTTGGTACACAACACTTTCTAGGCATTGTTATTTTGTTATGTTTATTAAAGAAGGTAATTGTTAAATTATACACATATAATTATAATCGTAATTTGATCTACATTTTGGTACACATTACTTACTAGCTAGGCATCGTTATTTTGTTATGTTTACAACACTGCCAACAGTTATGTTTACTGAAGAAGGTACTTGTTAAATTAACTTATATTATACATATATAATTGCAATCGTTATTTTGTTGTTATGGAAGATAATTATTAAATTATAACTATTTAATTATAATTATACAATAATTAACAGACTAACTAATCCAATAGTAGTAATACAGGATAATAATAACCTTTTTGAAAATTGTCGAACACTGCCTCATGTATCCGCCATTAAAAAGGGAGCGAATTGGCCATTATAGAGAAGGCCGTGCTGATACCACATCCCTCATCCCACCCGAGAGCTCTCATAGCTTAAGAGACTAAGCAACTACACGACACATGATGATGATGATGATATGGAAATGATATAAATGATAACGGTCACAAATAGCGATACCTTTTTTTCTGAAGATGATGATGATGACGAGATTAACATACGTGGCCTAGAGGAAGACTATGTTATAAATGGGAAGGAAACATCAAGAGTTAGAGAAACACATTGTTTCAGGATGTAGTTAAATGTGTCACAAGATGTTGTATATCACTGACAACTGCAACTATGAATATGGAGACACTTCCTCATCTGATATTTAGACATGTTGGATACCACCGATGTATCAACCTTAATGATGATAATGATGTTTATTATTGCTATTATTATTATTATTGATTGTGATGATGGTAATGGCAACGGCGAAGATGAGAATTATTATTATTGATGGTGATGATGGTAATGGTGACGGTGACATCGACGGCGAAGATGAGAATTATTATTCTCAGTAATCTCTTATATGAACACACTGTGAAAAAATACAGCAATATTATTCGATACGAGTGGACGTGTACCCACAAGGTAAGAGTAAGATGTGGAGCCCACCTAGAAAACTGGCAAAGAGCAATGCAACAGTTACTTATATATATTGCAGCCGCATGGGCAGATTATATCATCTAAGCTATCAGATAGCTTTATATCATCTCAGCTCTCAGATAAATTTATATCATCGCAGCTATCAGGCAGATTTATATAATTTCAGCTCTCAGATAGATTTACATAATCCAGCTCTCAGATAGACTTATATCATTTCAACTCTCAGATAGATTTATATCATTTCAGCTCTCAGATAGATATTTATCATCTCAGCTCTCAGATAGATTTACATCATCCAGCTCTCAGATAGATTTAGATTGACAGTTGCAGCCACATATCCCTGACACAACAAACAGTGACAGCAAGATTGGTAGTTTCAGGAAATTAGAGCCAACAAAAATATGTTGACGGTTGTCATGGTGACAGTCTCGGTCCGTCCATATAGCACAACATTTCGTTTCATTGAGTTTAACATATGGAAAGTATTGTCTAAGTTTAACATATGGAAAATATTGTCTAAGTTTAACATATGGAAAATATTGTCTAAGTTTAACATATGGAAAATATTGTCTAATTAGAAGCCAAAACTCATAACTTTGATAAGCATAGACCTCTTGTCTCTAATCCTGTTTTCTCGTACAACTTTGATAAGCATAGACCTTTTGTCTCTAATCCTGTTTTCTCGCACAACTTTGATAAGCATAGACCTTTTGTCTCTAATCCTGTTTTCTCGCACAACTTTGATAAGCATAGACCTCTTGTCTCTAATCCTGTTTTCTCGTACAACGTCAGGATAACAAGAGATTTCTAGACAGGTTTTGTGTGCGTTTTATAAACAGTGTTTTTCGTCGCCTCTGTTATCTCTGATGTACACCTTTTGCGTGGCCGGCCTTTTGATTTGTATCTACGGAGTAACATTGCTCTTTGAGGCACACTATTTGTTGGTAATCTGCTTACGTGGTTGAAAGATGATTTGTTGAATCTGCTTGTCTGAAGATAATTGTTGAACTGTTACGTGGCTGAAAGATTGAATTGTTGGTAATCGTTACGTGGCTGAAAGATTGAATTTGTTGGTAATCTGCTTACGTGGCTGAAAGATTGAATTTGTTGGTAATCTGCTTACGTGGCTGAAAGATTGAATTTGTTGGTAATCTGCTTAGAAGATTGAATGTTGGTAATCGCTTAGGCTGAAAGATTGAATTTGTTGGTAATCTGCTTACGTGGCTGAAAGATTGAATTTGTTGATAATCTGCTTACGTGGCTGAAAGATTGAATTTGTTGGTAATCTGCTTACGTGGCTGAAAGATTGAATTTGTTGGTAATCTGCTTACGTGGCTGAAAGATTGAATTTGTTGGTAATCTGCTTACGTGGCTGAAAGATTGAATTTGTTGGTAATCTGCTTACGTGGCTGAAAGATTGAATTTGTTGGTAATCTGCTTACGTGGCTGAAAGATTGAATTTGTTGGTAATCTGCTTACGTGGCTGAAAGATTGAATTTGTTGGTAATCTGCTTACGTGGCTGAAAGATTGAATTTGTTGGTAATCTGCTTACGTGGCTGAAAGATTGAATTTGTTGGTAATCTGCTTACGTGGCTGAAAGATTGAATTTGTTGGTAATCTGCTTACGTGGCTGAAAGATTGAATTTGTTGGTAATCTGCTACGTGCTGAAAGATTGAATTTGTTGTAATCTGTTACGGCTGAAAGATTGAATTTGTTGGTAATCTGCTTACGTGGCTGAAAGATTGAATTTGTTGATAATCTGCTTACGTGGCTGAAAGATTGAATTTGTTGGTAATCTGCTTACGTGACTGAAAGATTGAATTTGTTGGTAATCTGCTTACTGGCTGAAAGATGAATTTGTTGGAATCTGCTTACGTGGCGAAAGATTGAATTTGTTGGTAATCGCTTACGTGGCTGAAAGATTGAATTTGTGGTAATCTGCTGTGGTGAAAGATTGAATTTGTTGGTAATCTGCTTACGTGGCTGAAAGATTGAATTTGTTGGTAATCTGCTTACGTGGCTGAAAGATTGAATTTGTTGGTAATCTGCTTACGTGGCTGAAAGATTGAATTTGTTGGTAATTCTACGGCTGAAAGATTGAATTTGTTGGTAATCTGCTTACGTGGCTGAAAGATTGAATTTGTTGGTAATCTGCTTACGTGCTGAAAGATTGAATTTGTTGGTAATCTGCTTACGTGCTAAAGATTGAATTTGTTGGTAATCTGCTTACGTGGCTGAAAGATTGAATTTGTTGGTAATCTGCTTACGTGGCTGAAAGATTGAATTTGTTGGTAATCTGCTTACGTGGCTGAAAGATTGAATTTGTTGGTAATCTGCTTACGTGGCTGAAAGATTGAATTTGTTGGTAATCTGCTTACGTGACTGAAAGATTGAATTTGTTGGTAATCTGCTTACGTGGCTGAAAGATTGAATTTGTTGGTAATCTGCTTACGTGGCTGAAAGATTGAATTTGTTGGTAATCTGCTTAGTGCTGAAAGATTGAATTTGTTGGTAATCTGCTTACGTGGCTGAAAGATTGAATTTGTTGGTAATCTGCTTACGTGGCTGAAAGATTGAATTTGTTGGTAATCTGCTTACGTGGCTGAAAGATTGAATTTGTTGGTAATCTGCTTACGTGGCTGAAAGATTGAATTTGTTGGTAATCTGCTTACGTGGCTGAAAGATTGAATTTGTTGGTAATCTGCTTACGTGGCTGAAAGATTGAATTTGTTGGTAATCTGCTTACGTGGCTGAAAGATTGAATTTGTTGGTAATCTGCTAGTGCTGAAAGATTGAATTTGTTGGTAATCTGCTTACGTAGCTGAAAGATTGAATTTGTTGGTAATCTGCTTACGTGGCTGAAAGATTGAATTTGTTGGAATCTGCTTACGTGGCTGAAAGATTGAATTGTTGGTAATCTCTTACGTGCTGAAAGATTGAATTTGTTGAATCGCTTACGTGGCTGAAAGATTGAATTTGTTGGTAATCTGCTTACGTGGCTGAAAGATTGAATTTGTTGGTAATTGCTTACGTGCTGAAAGATTGAATTTGTTGGTAATCTGCTTACGTGGCTGAAAGATTGAATTTGTTGGTAATCTGCTTACGTGGCTGAAAGATTGAATTTGTTGGTAATCTGCTTACGTGGCTGAAAGATTGAATTTGTTGGTAATCTGCTTACGTGACTGAAAGATTGAATTTGTTGGTAATCTGCTTACGTGGCTGAAAGATTGAATTTGTTGGTAATCTGCTTACGTGGCTGAAAGATTGAATTTGTTGGTAATCTGCTTACGTGGCTGAAAGATTGAATTTGTTGGTAATCTGCTTACGTGGCTGAAAGATTGAATTTGTTGGTAATCTGCTTACGTGGCTGAAAGATTGAATTTGTTGGTAATCTGCTTACGTGGCTGAAGATTGAATTGTTGTAATCTGCTTACGTGGCTGAAAGATTGAATTTGTTGGTAATCTGCTTACGTGGCTGAAAGATTGAATTTGTTGGTAATCTGCTTACGTGGCTGAAAGATTGAATTTGTTGGTAATCTGCTTACGTGGCTGAAAGATTGAATTTGTTGGTAATCTGCTTACGTGGCTGAAAGATTGAATTTGTTGGTAATCTGTTACGGGCTGAAAGATTGAATTTGTTGGTAATCTGCTTACGTGGCTGAAAGATTGAATTTGTTGTAATTCTGGCATTCCACCAGTTTATGATTGAGTGTCAGGATGGCGGTGATGTGACATAATTGTTAAAGGAGGGTCCCTGGTGAACGTGACTTGACAATTTGGAGAGAGTTATGGGCCTATAGCTGCAATAGTATTTTTCATCATCTTTGTACTTGGTCCATCTTTACTGGATACTTTCATTCCTTCTTCAGAGTATACATATATATATAATCGCAGCGATCCATTTCCCAACGGTATTTACTATCGTCCTTATTCCTGATCCGTCTTTATCGGATGCATTCATTCCTCATTTAGAGTGTATATATGTATAAAAATGGTAGTGATACATTTCACAATAGTATTTATTATCATCTTTGTAATTGGTCCATCTTTACTGGATACTTTCATTCTTCCTTCAGAGTATATATATATATAATTGCAGCGATCCATTTCTCAACGGTATTTACTATCGTCCTTATACCTGATCCGTCTTTATCAGATGCATTCATTCCTCATTTAGAGTGTATATATATATAAAAATGGTAGTGATACATTTCACAATGATATTTATTATTGTCCTGTTGTGATCGGTATTGGTGGCGTGTGGTGACGATGATGGAACTGATGCCACAAACATTATAACCAAGTAGACGCTGTACTGTAGTTCATATTTGCTTTTATTGTAGTTATGGCACTAGGTAAACAAAAATACGTCCGTTCATCTTCGCAGCATCTCTCTGTCTCCGGCTTATGGTTGATGGAGTAAATCTCTTTCTTGATGTGTATATCATCTTTACTTATCATTTCAGTTATAATGATGATGATGAGAGCACGTTAACTTTTATTATATTTCATTCCTCTGTACGTGTTGTCCTGCCATATATCCTCTCCTATTTGTATTCCTCCTTCAGTACATGTTTTGTCCTGTCATTGTATATGCTTTCCTGACGTGGATGATCCCTCTGTTAAGTTATTTAACCAATTGTAATTAAACAGTACTCATTCCAAGACGACACAACATAGTAGACAACCATGTTATTTTATCAACTCAGATATTTATTGATGTATCACAGACATAGGCTAACACGTCTGTTCATGTCGAATGCATTTTTGGTCTCTCTTGTTTACTAATTGTTCCTAGCAACTGTTACTAAACCGTCACTATTTTACTACACAAAAGCGTCATGTCTCGTAGTTATGTGTTGCACTTCTACATAGAGAGTACAACACATAGTCTCAACTATTAAATAATCTAATTATACTACACTAACTATCTGGCTAACTGTCCATTCCTCCGCTGCCATCTGGGGAACTATGACACGTGGCTGAAAGATTGAATTTGTTGGTAATCTGCTTACGTGGCTGAAAGATTGAATTTGTTGTTTCTTGATGAAGTTCAGTACTGATGTTGTATACACTTTTTTTTACTAATGTCTTAATTTTTAAACCTGTCTCTTCTTGTTACTCACAGCATTCTGCGTAGACACTTCATCTCTGTGTTGACTAGTTTTCTGCTATCCTTTGATGTCAGTGTCCAGGTTTGGTACTGATAGCATAATGTTGAGAGAAAGATTGTGTTGTACAATGCTCTTTTTGTGTTCATGATGACATGCTTGTATTTTATAATTGGTACCATTTGTCCTATTATTTGATTTGTTTTATTGCATCTGTGTTGGATCTCATTAGTTATTGATAAGTAGATTCACTAAATAATATCTTTATCTAGCTCGATGTGTTCTTCTATGTTCTAGATACAAGAAGATATCGTCTGTCCTAATGATGGTAGCGTCCAGTGTTTATCTAACTCAATGTGTTGTTCTATGTTCTAGATATACAAGAAGATATCGTCTGCCCTAATGATGGTAGCGTCCAGTGCACAGGCTCCCATGAATGTGTCTCACCTGACCAACTGTGTGACCTTCATGAAGATTGTATTTGTGGGGAGGACGAAATGAAATGTGGTAAGTAGCCGCAGATGTTGGGGTTTTTTCCACTCATCAGCTCTCTTGTCTTTCTGTCTAATCAACCATTTACCTGTTGTCTGCCTGTCTATCCAACCATCTACCTGGTGTCTAATCAACCTGTTGTATGTCTGTATAATAAACCACCTAACTGTTGTCTGTCTGTCTAATCATCTACCTGTTGTCTCTCTGTCCAACCATTTATCTGTTATCTGTCTGTCTAGTCAAGTAACTAGCTGTTGTCTGTCTGTCTAGTCAAGCAGCTAGCTGTTGTCTGTCTGTCCAACCTGTTGTCTGTCTGTCTAGTCAAGCAGCTAGCTGTTGTCTGTCTGTCTAGTCAAGCAACTATCTGTCATCTGTATGTCTAGTCAAGCAACTAGCTGTTTTCTGTCTAGTCAAGCAGTTAGCTGTTGTCTGTCTGTCCAACCTGTTGTCTCTCTGTCTAGTCAAGCAGCTAGCTGTTGTCTGTCTGTCCAACCTGTTGTCTGTATTGTCAACAGTTTATTCGTTTTAAAAGCTCTACATATATGTGTTGGTTTCTGGAGGCCCTGTCTGCCGTTATATGGGGCCCTGTCTGCTGTTATATGGGGCCATGTTGAGTCCTTTATATGGTAAACCGTCTGCATCTTTGTGAGGTCCCGTTTGTTTATTTGTATGTTCGTCTGCTTAGTTGTTTGTTCATCTACTTTGTATGCATCCCCCCGCTTAAAAAAATTCGCGACACCCCTTCTTTATTGTCTGCGTCTGCTACTCTGTGCTCACGACCCCTTCTTTGTGATAGCCCTGTCTGTTTCTATATGCTTGCGTCCCTTGTTAGCCATAAATCCTCATGGTTATAATTATCAATTGTGAATGTCCGTAAACATGGCATCCACCAGCTTAGTAACCTCGTGATTGACGTGAACAAATTGCAAACATAAACTTGATTAGCACGTTATTCAACAAATGAAAGGGCATGTGAGTTATGAGCAAATATTATATAAGCAACACGATCAAATTGCGGTTTGTTTTGTCTCACTTAAAACAGATTCACTACATCCAGTCTGAGACTAAGGTCTGTAGATTCAATACAGCCAGTCTGAGACTCAGGTATGTAGATTCAATACAGCCAGTCTGAGACTCCAATCTGGGGATTCACAACAGCCAGTCTGAGACTCTGATCTGTGGATTTAGTACAGCCAGTCTTAGACTCCAGTCTGTGGATTCACTACAGCCAGTCTGAGACTCCGATTTTTGGATTCACAACAACCAGTCTGAGACTGATCTGTGGATTTAGTACAGCCAGTCTGAGACTCCGGTCTGTGGATTCACTTCAGTCAGTCTGAGACTCTGATCTGTTGTACGACGTGTGACAGAACTAACTAATTCAATTTAACAATTACTGCTTTATTTTATTGGTGGGTAACTCACGGTATGAGTAGGTAAAGTGACCCGCGGACCAGTATTAAGCGGCATATTGAAATAGTATCATATTAAAGAAAACAATATTGTAAACCCAATATTGTAAACCTAATAAAAAACGTATGAAGGAATGAAATACAGTCATACATGAGGGTCAATTGACGGAATCCTTTGAGATAAGAACAGGGGTGAGACAGGGATGTCTGTTATCACAATTCCTGTTCTTACTGGCCATAGATTGGATCATGAAATCAACAACAGATAACAGATTGGGAATACAATTGCCACTTATGAAATAACTAGAAGACCTGGATTTTGCAGACGATCTGTCCCACAATCACGCACAGATTAAAGATAAAATGAATACCCTAAATAATAAGTCTCAGCAGCTAGGTTTGAAAATACACAGGGGAAAGACCAAGGTCATGAGAATAAATGCTGCAAATGTAAACCAGATTATGCTGGAGGAAACAGCACTGCAGGATGTAGAATCATACACATACCTTGGTAGCAACATAGACACAGAAGGAGGAACAAACAAAGATGTTAAGATAAGAATACAAAAGCAAGAGGGAACTTTATTGCATTGAGTAAGATATGGAAGGCAAGCGAGATCAAAACAAGCACAAAACTGATAATTTTCCAGTAAAATGTGAAGTCAGTGCTGTTCTATGGCTCGGAAACATGGAAGACCACAAAGGAAACTATCAGAAAACGGCAGACCTTCGTAAATGGATGTTTACGTAGGATAGAGGGATTGAGATGGTGTGATAAGATTACAAACGAGGAACTCAGGAGAGAACAAAGCAGATACCAGTGGAGAGAGAGCTCAGGAAGAGACGCTGGCGATGGATAGGACATACATTGAGAAGACTGACCGGAAGCATCGCAAGACAGGCATTGTTTTGGAACCTGCAGGGAAAGAGGAGTAGGGAAGGCCTAGGCAGACCTGGAGAAGAGAGCTGGAGGCGGATATAAAGAGGATAGGCAAAACATGGAAAGAATTGGAAGGGATGGCAAGAGAGGAAGAGATGGAAGAAGTTTGTTGAAGACCTGTGCTCCGATGGGAGTTGAAAGGTGATGATGAAAGAAAACAATGGTGATATTATCTTAATGAAATGGAAAAACTTGTATTAAGTTTAAGTTGAAACTTAGAATTTCTTCGTATTAGCTCTTACTAATTCAACAAAAGTAACGGACTAACTCTTACATCTTACATATACATAACTCTGCAAACAGAGACAGAGCACATAACACACCAACACTGACTGTGTTTATGAGCTAGCTACTTGCTTAAGCTCGGCCCGACTTGACATTCTCCGTTATTTGTTTTTCTTGCTTCCACGATATTCACTAGCACTGTTGTATCTAGTACTAGCACTGTTTTATCTAGTACTAGCACTGTTTTATCTAGTACTAGCACTGTTTTATCTAGTACTAGCACTAATTTATCTAGTACTAGCACAGTTTTATCTAGTACTAGCACTGTTTTATCTAGTACTAGCACTGTTTTATCTAGTACTAGCACTGTTTTATCTAGTACTAGCACTATTTTATCTAGTACTAGCAGATGTACCCGTTCTTCGGACGGAAAATTTCGTCTAAATCTAGTTGTAAAGTCCCAAACAGTGCGAGATTGAGCATATTCAAGAAATATCTAGTTGTAAAGTCCCAAACAGTGCGAGATTGAGCATATTCAAGAAATATCTAGTTGTAAAGTCCCAAACAGTGTGAGATTGAGCATATTCAAGAAATATCTAGTTGTAAAGTTCCAAACAGTGTGAGATTGAGCATATTCAAGAAATATCTAGTTGTAAAGTCCCAAACAGTGCGAGATTGAACATATTCAAGAAATATCTAGTTGTAAAGTTCCAAACAGTGTGAGATTGAGCATATTCAAGAAATATCTAGTTGTAAAGTTCCAAACAGTGCGAGATTGAGCATATTCAAGAAATATCTAGTTGTAAAGTTCCAAACAGTGCGAGATTGAGCATATCCAAGAAATTAGTCTGAAAGTCCCAAATGGAGATTGAGCATATCAGAAATATCAGTTGTAAAGTTCCAAACAGTGATTGCATATTCAAGAAATATCTAGTTGTAAAGTCTCAAACAGTCGAGATTAGCTATTCAAAAATATCAGTTGTAAAGTTCAAACAGTGCAGATTGAGCATATCCAAGAAATACTAGTTGTAAAGTCCAAACAGCTGAGATTGAGCATATTCAAGAAATATCTAGTTGTAAAGTCCCAAACAGTGGAGTTGAGCATATACAAGAAATATCTAGTTGTAAAGTCCCAAACATGCTGAGATTGAGCTATTCAAGAATATATATTGTAAAGTCCAAACAGTGAGATTGAGCATATTCAAGAAATATCTAGTTGTAAAGTCCAAACAGTGAGATTGAGCATTTCAAGAAATTTGCTAGTTGTAAAGTCCCAAACGTGTCGAGATTGAGATATTCAAGAAATATCTAGTTGTAAAGTCCAAACAGTCGAGATTAGATCTTCAAAATATCTAGTTGAGTTCAAACATGTGAGATTGAGCATATTCAAGAAATATCTAGTTGTAAAGTCCAACAGTGGAGATTGAGCATATTCAAGAAATATCTAGTGTAAAGTTCCAAACAGTGAAATTGAGCATATCCAAGAAATATTAGTTAAAGTCCAAATAGTCGAATTGAGCATATTCAAGAAATATCTAGTTGTAAAGTTCAAACAGTGAGATTGAGCATATCAGAAATATCTAGTGTAAAGTCCTAAACATGAGATTGAGCATATTCAAGAAATATATAGTTGTAAAGTCCCAAACAGTGAGATTGAGCATAGTCAAGAATATCTAGTTAAAGTACTCAAAGAATAGCAGATTGAGCATATTCAAGAAATATCTAGTTGTAAAGTCCAAAATGAGATTGACATATCAAGAAATATTATGTAAAGTCCAAACAGTGAGATTGAGCATATTCAAGAATATCTAGTTGTAAAGTCCCAAACAGTGAGATTGAGCATATTCAAGAAATATCTAGTTTAAGTCCAAACAGTGGAGATTGAGATATTCAAAAAATATCTAGTTGTAAAGTCCCAAATAGGCAGAGATTGAGCATATTCAAGAAATATCTATGTAAAGTCCAAACAGTGCTAGATTGAGCATATTCAAGAAATATCTAGTTGAAGTCCCAAACATGAGATTGACATATTCAAGAAATATCTAGTTGTAAAGTTCCAAACAGTGAGATTGAGCATATTCCAGAAATATCTAGTTGTAAAGTTCCCAACAGCGAGATTGAGATTCAAGAAATATCTAGTTGTAAAGTCCCAAAAGGCGAAATTGAGCATATTCAAGAAATATCTAGTTGTAAAGTTCCAAACAGTGCGAGATTGAGCATATTCAAGAAATATCTAGTTGTAAAGTTCCAAACAGTGCGAGATTGAGCATATTCAAGAAATATCTAGTTGTAAGTCCCAAACAGTGTGAGATTGAGCATATTCAGAAATATCTAGTTGAAAGTCCCAAACAGTGTGAGATTGAGCATTCAAGAAATATCATAAAGTTCCAAACATGAGATTGACAATTCAAGAAATTCTAGTTGAAAGTTCCAAACAGGGAGATTGAGCATATTCAAGAAATATCTAGTTGTAAAGTCCCAAACAGGTGCAGATTGAGCATATTCAAGAAATATCTAGTTGTAAAGTTCCAAACAGTGTGAGATTGAGCATATTCAAGAAATATCTAGTTGTAAAGTCCCAAACAGTGCGAGATTGAGCATATTCAAGAAATATCTAGTTGTAAAGTCCCAAACAGTGCGAGATTGAGCATATTCAAGAAATATCTAGTTGTAAAGTCCCAAACAGTGCGAGATTGAGCATATTCAAGAAATATCTAGTTGTAAAGTCCCAAACAGTGCGAGATTGAGCATATTCAAGAAATATCTAGTTGTAAAGTCCCAAACAGTGCGAGATTGAGCATATTCAAGAAATATCTAGTTGTAAAGTCCCAAACAGTGCGAGATTGAGCATATTCAAGAAATATCTAGTTGTAAAGTCCCAAACAGTGCGAGATTGAGCATATTCAAGAAATATCTAGTTGTAAAGTCCCAAACAGTGTGAGATTGAGCATATTCAAGAAATATCTAGTTGTAAAGTCCCAAACAGTGTGAGATTGAGCATATTCAAGAAATATCTAGTTGTAAAGTCCCAAACAGTGCGAGATTGAGCATATTCAAGAAATATCTAGTTGTAAAGTCCCAAACAGTGTGAGATTGAGCATATTCAAGAAATATCTAGTTGTAAAGTTCCAAACAGTGTGAGATTGAGCATATTCAAGAAATATCTAGTTGTAAAGTTCCAAACAGTGCGAGATTGAGCATATTCAAGAAATATGATCTGAAACAATGGGAACAGACATACAAACAATTAAATTCAACTGATTCTGATATATATTTATATATATATTTCTCTGTCGAGTTAACCCACTAAATACATCAAATAGCAAATACATCAAATAGCAAATACATCAATGAACAAGATGTCTGCTTTCAAAGCTGCATGACACATATCAACAACTTTTATTTGGCTATAAATGTATACGATTGTTGATTTCCTGACTGGTCGCAATATTCTAGTTTCAGTAACATTTGGTCTTGAGTTTATCCTGACTGGTCGCAATATTCTAGTTTCAGTAACATTTGGTCTTGAGTTTATCCTGACTGGTCGCAATATTCTAGTTTCAGTAACATTTGGTCCTGAGTTTATCGTGACTGGTCGCAATATTCTAGTTTCAGTAACATTTGGTCTTCAGTTTCTAACTCAGTGTCTGTCAACGATTCCTCATTTGAGCATCTAAATGTTGAACGTGAACAGCTATCCGTTGAATACTAAGGTGTGCTGTATTATTATCACGTGAATAACTAACCGTTGAATACTAAGGCTTGATGTATTATTAATTAGAAATATCATCCGACCCTATCCGCCCATTCGTTGTTATTGTTACCTAGTTAAAGTATAATAGTACTCATCTTGAAGTGAATAGTTCAGAAACATGACGTGGTTCTACCTCACTTGTATTTATGAATATCTCAAAGATATACTCACTGTACATACAATATTCGTTATATCTCAAAGATATACAGACTGTACATACAACATTTGTTATATCTCAAAGATATACAGACTGTACATACAACATTTGTTATATCTCAAAGACGGGGTCAAAGGCGCATGAGGAGGTGTGCCAGGATTAGTGAGCCTGCACTAATCAAGACTCTGTCCCCTACCTCCCTGTGGTGACCATGGAAACAGACTTTGGTTCCGGTCTGACTAATGGAGGCAGAGAGAGGAAAGAACTACTGGAAGTGGTAGCAGTGCAAGTACGACAAAGAAAGAAATGAGGTCCATACGAACAAACTGCACTAATCTCCTGGCCGTCGTCCAACCAAATATTGCCCAAGTTCCCGAACAATAAGAAACAGCAGCGAAACGTCTCTGATAGAATCATTACTCCCCCGGAGTAAGGGCCGAATACAAATTGCCATTTCCGGAGCAGCAGACTCCGTACACAGGCTCGATGTGTAAGTCATAGGTCCCGACATAAATTACCAGTTTCTCTGCCGATGGGGAGATTAGTAAACATGAAAGGATGAGAGGTGCATCCAGTGGCGAAACGTGTGCCCACATAGGGCGAAACTCGAAGCCCTGAGGAGGGGGCAAACATTGCCAGATGTGGGTCAAGAATAAATAAGTCAGATGCGTAACGAATAAAAGTCTACCCTCGTGTCGGTACGAAGGAAGATTGCAGCTGACTCCGCATCGGTGGCCTGGTGCAGATACATTTACTGGGCAAGGTTTGCCGAGCGCAAAACATAAAGTTGCGTTTTAATGCATAACAAAACTAACCTCCCTGGGAAAACCGTGCAAGGTACTGTTGCGATAACAACTAACATTCCCGGAAGAACTAAGGTGGGTGATGCCTAACGGAACTGCCAGCCTTGGGGCAACCGGGCAAGGTACGGTTGCAGTCACAACTAACATCCCCGGAAGAACTGGGGCGGGTGATGGTGGCGAGCGCAAAATCTCAGTTGCGTTGCTAGCGCCGATTGAAACAACCCTCTACATTATTTGTGCTTGGTCCCAGGCCGGTTTTTTTCCGAGACTAACTGCAAATTGTCACGTACCGACACGCGTCTAGAAAAGCTGAGAATGTTCCTACTACTAAACAAACTCAAAAGTGAACATTAAAGTAAGGTCGACAATGTAAAGATCTGACAGGCTGTCCGAATCCGAGAATTGACGAAGGCCGATACTTTACACTGTGTTTTATACGAGTATGACGCCGTCCGAGGACAAGCTTTACACGGTGTTTTATACGGGTACGACGTCGTCCCAGGACAAGCTTTACACGGTGTTTTATACGAGTAAGACGCCGTCCGAGGACAAGCTTTACACGGTGTTTTATACGGGTACGACGTCGTCCCAGGACAAGCTTTACACGGTGTTTTATACGAGTAAGACGCCGTCCGAGGACAAGCTTTACACGGTGTTTTATACGGTAGACGTCGTCCCAGAACAAACTTTGCACGGTGTTTTATACGAGTAAGACGTCGTCCGAGGACAAGCTTTACACGGTGTTTTATATCGAGTAAGAAAACTCGTCGAGGACAAGCTTTACACGGTGTTTTATACAAGTAAGATGCCGTCCGAGGACAAGCTTTACACGGTGTTTTATACGAGTAAGACACCGTCAGAGGACAAGCTTTACACGGTGTTTTATACAAGTAAGATGCCGTCAGAGGACAAGCTTTACACGGTGTTTTATACGGGTAAGATGCTGTCCGAGGACAAGCTTTACACTGTGTTTTATACGGGTAAGACACCGTCCGAGGACAAGCTTTACACGGTGTTTTATACGGGTAAGATGCCGTCCGAGGACAAGCTTTACACGGTGTTTTATACAAGTAAGATGCCGTCCGAGGACAAGCTTTACACGGTGTTTTATACGAGTAATACGCCGTCCGAGGACAAGCTTTACATGATGTTTTATACGAGTAAGACACCGTCCGAGGACAAGCTTTACACGATGTTTTATACGAGTAAGACGCCGTCCGAGGACAAGCTTTACACAGTGTTTTATACAGGTAAGATGCCGTCCGAGGACATGCTTTACACGGTGTTTTATACAAGTAAGATGCCGTCCGAGGACAAGCTTTACACGGTGTTTTATACGAGTAATACGCCGTCCGAGGACAAGCTTTACACTGTGTTTTATACGGGTAAGATGCCGTCCGAGGACATGCTTTACACGGTGTTTTATACAAGTAAGATGCCGTCCGAGGACAAGCTTTACACGGTGTTTTATACGGGTAAGACGCCGTCCGAGGACAAGCTTTACACGGTGTTTATACGGGTAAGATGCCGTCCGAGGACATGCTTTAACGGTGTTTTTTATAGTAAGACGCCGTCCGAGGACAAGCTTTACACGGTGTTTATACGGGTAAGACGCCGTCCGAGGACAAGCTTTACACGGTGTTTTATACGAGTAAGACGCCGTCCAAGGACAAGCTTATGAGCCCTGAGAAATGTTGCTAATCTGGAACGACATCATAGTCAGAAAGTTCATAACAGCATAACTCACTGTCTTGGCGAAGATCACAAAGCCCAAATATACGGCAAAGCTGATCGAAAAGGCGAAGATCCGGGCCGACATAGTCGGCAGAAAAGATCGTACCCTAGGTAAAGTTCACCCTAGTAAACCAAAACCTGGCTGAAACCGGATGGGAGAGCATAGTCACCATGGGCGCACAATCGACCCGACGTAGATCACTCCGTTCTTGTCAAAGGATCAATTATATATCACAAAAAGAATGATAAAATTGGCCGTGAAGAATGAACGAAAGAAGAAGAAGAGATATCTCAAAGATATACAGACTGTACATACGACATTTGTTATATCTCAAAGATATACAGAATGTACATACAACATTTTTTATATCTCAAAGATATACAGAATGTACATACAACATTTGTTGTATCTCAAAGATATACAGACTGTACATACAACATTTGTTATATCTCAAAGATATACAGACTGTACATACAACATTTGTTATATCTCAAAGATATACAGACTGTACATACGACATTTGTTATATCTCAAAGATATTCAGAATGTACATACAACATTTGTTGTATCTCAAAGATATACAGAATGTACATACAACATTTGTTATATCTCAAAGATATACAGAATGTACATACAACATTTGTTGTATCTCAAAGATATACAGAATGTACATACAACATTTGTTATATCTCAAAGATATACAAAGATTAGTGACAAGTTTGACTGTTAAATGAAATGCCGGCTAGTGACAAGTTTGGCCGTTAAATAGGAAGCCGACCAGTGACAAGTTTGATCGTTAAATGAGATGCCGGCTAGTGACAAGTTTGGCCGTTAAATGAGAAGCCGACTAGTGACAAGTTTGACTGTTAAATGAGAAGCCGACTAGGGACAAGTTTGACTGTTAAATGAGAAGCCGGTTAGTGACAAGTTTGAATGTTAAATGAGAAGCCGGCTAAGAGTGAGAATATCATTTTTGGTACAATAATAATTAAATCTGGGAAGTTCAATTTATTTGAGGTTATTGTTCTTGTTTTCAATTTTCTTTGACAATTTCTCTTCACCATCTCATTACGACATCTCATTACGACATCTCATTACGACATCTCATTACGACATCTCATTACGACATCTCATTACGACATTTCCATTTTTGTTTTTGGTGTTTTGTGACTCTACTTAGGAAAATGTCTACAAGAACATATACATGCTACACACATACATACACGCACGCGTACATGCTACACACATACATACACGCACGCGTACATGCTGCACACATACATGCACACACGCACGCGTACATGCTACACACATACATACAAGCACGCGTACATGCTGCACACATACATACAAGCACGCGTACATGCTGCACACATACATGCACACACGCGTACATGCTGCACACATACATACACGCACGCGTGCATACAAGAATACGTGCATACGTATGCAAAAACACCCCGTACACTTACAAGAATGCACACATCCACATACAAGTGAACACATACGTACAAGAACGCATATCTGCAAAAACACACTACACGAATCACATACATACAAGAACACACACACACACACACACGGTATCACATATACTTTATTATATTCACACCCAGCAGGCCAGCATTGACTTCTTCTAAGAATAATTTGTCAATGAACAGTTTTTGCAAACGTCCGCCATTTCTGTGTGAGATGGAAATCTATTTGACTTGAGCCAAACGCTGACGTCATTTCCGGATAACAATTTTCTCTAGCTTGAATGTGTTTACGGAGTAAATGCCAGAGATAAACTTGATTGGCTGTAAATGTGTGCACGTATGTGAAAGAAGAGCTCCGCAGGGAATAAATAATATCCAACCAGAGTTGAATGTCTCCTTGCATATCTATCTTGTATATATGTGAGTCTATGAGTTGTGCTACGTTTTGTCCAGCTATCCATTAGTTTAGTATCGATACAGAGCAGGATGGAGCATGCGAGACAACTTCATTCACTTGAACTGTGGAGGTGGAGGTCGTTACTGCTGCCCTACAATGGCTCTGTGAAATTTAATGTTGGTCATTATTGTGTTTTAATTTCAGTCCATTCTTTGGGGGCAAAAGCTAATTTGTATGAGTGGCTGTCGCCTGTCGAAGATTTCGAGAATACCATGTACAGGACATGCATTTGCTCGCTGCAATGAGAAAGCAGACATGCTTTATCAACAGTATAGACCGTCGGGAGCGTAAATGTGACTAAGGAGGACGTGTTTCATTTATTCTCTCCATCTCCCTCTATCTGACTCTCTCTCTCTCTCTCCGTCTCTCTCTCTAGCCTGCAAAGATCCTGCCGCTTAGGGCAGCACCAAAATCGCACAATTATTCTCTATTCTTGACCATCTTCTGTATTGTGTTCTTCGGTGACTCAGCTCCACAACTTTCAGTCATATGAGTCAATGACTCTGGTAGCCCTTCATGAGTCAATGACTCTGGTAGCCCTTCATGAGTCAGTTACTCTGGTAGCCCTTCATGAGTCAATCACACTGGTAGCCCTTCATGAGTCAATCACACTGGTAGCCCTTCATGAGTCAGTTACTCTGGTAGCCCTTCATGTGTCAATTACTCTGATAGCCAACTTCATGAATCCATTACTCTGGTAGTCACTTCATGAATACATTACTCTGGTAGTCACTTCATGAATATATTACTCTGGTAGTCACTTCATGAATCCATTACTCTGGTAGTCACTTCATGAATACATTACTCTGGTAGTCACTTCATGAATACATTACTCTGGTAGTCACTTCATGAATACATTACTTTGGTAGTCACTTCATGAATACATTACTCTGATAGCCAACTTCATGAATACATTACTCTGGTAGTCACTTCATGAATACATTACTCTGGTAGTCACTTCATGAATATATTACTCTGGTAGTCACTTCATGAATCCATTACTCTGGTAGTCACTTCATGAATACATTACTCTGATAGCCAACTTCATGAATACATTACTCTGGTAGTCACTTCATGAATACATTACTCTGATAGCCAACTTCATGAATATATTACTCTGGTAGTCACTTCATGAATACATTACTCTGGTAGTCACTTCATGAATACATTACTCTGGTAGTCACTTCATGAATACATTACTCTGGTAGTCACTTCATGAATACATTACTCTGGTAGTCACTTCATGAATACATTACTCTGTAGGCACTTCATGAATACATTACTTTGGTAGTCACTTCATGAATACATTACTCTGATAGCCAACTTCATGAATACATTACTCTGGTAGTCACTTCATGAATACATTACTCTGGTAGTCACTTCATGAATATATTACTCTGGTAGTCACTTCATGAATCCATTACTCTGGTAGTCACTTCATGAATACATTACTCTGATAGCCAACTTCATGAATACATTACTCTGGTAGTCACTTCATGAATACACCATTGTGAATGTTCTCCATCGACTCGCAAGAACAGCATTATCTAAATGCAATATTCAAGAAAATTGGGCTGCTGAAACGCAATGTTCCTCTACAAAATAGAAGACATTTTGTGCGTTACCAAGGAGCCTGACGTCATCTAGCCTAATGATGAACTTTTGGTAAAACAAAATTAAAATTTGTAACTGCTTTTTATTTCACAAATCAATATTTATATAAATAAATATGATTGCGTTCTCACTAGATTTGGATGTTGGATTCTCTAATAAAGCCTGACACGACGTATCAGTATCGCTCACTTAGTAATGTCCCGTTGTTGCGCTTAGATACCCTTTGTTTACATTCCTGGGCAAGAGTAGGAAATGGCGACTTTTTGGTCGGTTTATATATCGCTTTAAATTCCGGCTGTTATTACTGTTAATGTTATTAATGTACAAGCAGTTAGAAGACAGAATTGATGCATTTGAGATGTGGATATATAGAAGAATAGGCAGAGTTTCATGGACAGAAAACAGACAAATAAACAAGTTTTAGGAAAACTAGGCATGAAGAAACAATTATTAAGAGAAATAAAATTCAGACAAGTAAAGTATTTTGGGCACATAAAAGACATGACACCATGATCAAACATTTACTAGAGGGAAAGTTGAGGGGGAAGAGCAAGAGGAAGACCGAGAGATAAGTGGGAGGAAACTTTAAGAAATGGACAGGTTACAGTCTGGCAGTGTGCAACACCAAGGCGAAAGACAGAGGATGCTGGAGATTCATTGCTGGCAGCCAACCTTCGATGTGGAAACGGCACCTGATGATGATGATGATTAATGTAAAAACACACTGTATACTATTACGTTAAAATATAATCAATTTTCATATGTAGCTCTCGAATTTTGTACAGTATCACTGTGTTATATAATATAATTATGAAGTTATATCTCTAACATATGCTAGCAGAGTTGGAAAATGACTAAAGATATAGAAAGCAAGTTGAATGCATTTGAAAATAGATGTCTGCGAAAAATAATGAATATAAAATGGAACGAATTCAGGAGAAGTGATGAAATCAGAGACATGTCTGGTCAACCACTAGTGACAACTGTTATAAGAAAGAGAAGATGGAGATATGTTGGACATACCTTGAAGAGAAATGATCAACGAATATCAAAGCACGCATTGAAGTGGGATGCAAAGGGTTCAAGAAGAGAGGTCGACCTAAGGAGACCCTGAAACGAACTTTGCTGAGAGAGGCAGGAAATATCGGTCTCAGTTCCATGGAGTAGATTGAGCGACTTGCTCAGGATAGAGTGGTATGGAGAAATTACTTGCTGGCCCTATGTAACGTACAACGGTACGAGAGGAATTATTATTATTATTATTATTATTATATCTCTATGAACTAGTCACATTCTAACTACCTGAGGATGAGCAAATTACACTAATGGGGTATGTTGTTAATCTTCATTGCAGTAGAAATATCACGCTACAAAAATATACAACGTTTAGTTTTTTGACAAGGTAACACATTAACGATACTAAAATATATTTTGTTTAAATCTGATTGTTGAAAATAATTGTAGTTCATGGTGTAGTTCACTATGTCTGGTCATTTATAATAGCTTAAAACTGTCAAAGACAAAGAGGTATTTATAAAATTACTATTAAATTGCATATATATTTAACATATCTCAACATACCAAAAAGTTATATATATTTAAATCACAATAACATAAATTTACACATCTATTTCCATAAATGCATAATGATCTAGTCTACTTCTTCATGAAATATGTAATGTTTAACATAATTAATTTATACTTTCACAATAATACTTTCATTTCTAAATATACTGCTAATGGTAGTTCAAACAAAAATACATATCTCCAAACATTGACAATACACATTTGTAATATAATTATACAATTTTACTAGCCCATATTAGTCATGATTTAGTAGCCTACAATTTTACTTCATAATTTACTCATGCACACTTGCTCATACACATTTGCTCATACATACTTACTGACATGTAGAATGCTTACCTAAGACATCTCACAAACACACATTACACATATATATATAACTGTTCTAAATTGTTATAAAGACAGCTAGACAACACACAATACAGCAGGAAAAATAAAAGGAACAGCCCAAAGGTCTGCTGTTATTTAAACTTTATGTTTCTCACAATGAACTTGTGTATTTACAGTTGGATAAGTTTGTAGCAGCTGTGTATTTGTGATGAATTTTAATTCCTTAGTTTTATTTCTTATGCCCCAAGCTCTTTCTCTATACCAGCTACCATTGAATGACTGTACCATAAGCAATTCTCCTTGTTCTTTTCTCTATACCAGCTACCATTGAATGTACAACTTCTCCTTGTTCTCAGATAAAGCCCAATCCAAAACCATTAATTCTGATCCAGTTTGCACAGTGATGTTCTAGTATGTGTTGTTTTGGAATTATTTTATCTGGAAAATACAGTCTGTATATTGTCATGTAATCGTGTATTGCTAATTGTATTTCTGGAACTGTCAGCATGGATTGGTCTACTGTGTGAGATGTAACTGTGAACTTTTTCAAATGCTGTATTTAATGAATTAAAAATGTCTCTTGTGATCAATGCAATATTTATTATATCCTTATTCTGTGTGTACAATTGTATGTGTGTTATGACATCTTCTGTGAGATCTTTATAGACTTTACATGTTAAGTATTTATGACAGTGGTTACCAACAAAAGCTCTACTATGATACGCCTGTGGTGTGATTTTGTGTTTATCTAATACTTTATCTAAATGTGAACACACTGGACCAGACCTATCACACAGTGCTACAAACTCAAGTTTTAATATGCTTGCTTGTGCGATTTAATCTTAGTATTGCATTTTATTTTCTCCTCTTCACTTTCACAAACTAATAAATCTGCATGTAACTTGTTCATTTATAATTTGAACATTTCTGCCTGATGCTAATTATTACCATATTGTTAAATATTGTATGGTGTTTGAACTAGTGTGTTCCTTTTCTATGTTTACCATGATATCTCTGTCTATACTATCAGCTGCATTTTTCTAAAATTGGAGCATGCAAGCAGTAATAAAAATTGTATGCTGTTACTATATATTATATATATAATTTTTCTGTTGATATGGGATGTAATTGAAGTCACATAACTTGACTACATAAACAGCATTTAGTTAAGAGCAATTTATTTCAATCCTAATAATATGTTCTATTATTTATTGTGTACAGCATAATATTACAGTTCTTAATTAGATCTCCAAAACATGATGTCTTCTGTCGTCAATGGGATGATTCTATATAGTCACATTCAGCTAGAAATTTATAATACTAAATTTGATATTCGATACAAATATATCAACCACACAGCAGAAATACAGCAAAACAGTTTGGAAATTATGCTTAGAATTACCGATTATCGCTTTGTAAATAACAAAACTATTTTTAAAAGGGTCAGAGAGAACGTGACATAGTAGTCAGTGAAAGTAACATCGAAACTAAACAGGGTCGTCGCTCTAGCGATCAAAAGTTTGGAGCTTCAAGATAACACCTGACAATAAAACTTGTACACAAGAGAGAAGAATCATTCATCATTTTGAAAATGTATGATTCAGTGACATTATTCGTATTGATCGTATGAAAATTTGCTGTTTAATAGCTGTACCTGTGCAAAAACTGAAAAAGTAGCATGGTACAAAATAATTGCGGTGACCCTTCGTAAATGTCTCGTTATATGTAGCTTTTCCTTATGAAATGTTTATAAAATATTCAGGCAGTGTGGAATACTTTAAAGTTTATAAAAAAATTTCAGATTTTCTGAAAAAACGTGACATACAAGTATACTAACCTGATTTCTTTTGCACAGTTTCACCGATTCACAATACATTCAAAATGCATTATATTATGAACTTTTTTTATTACCCAGCATTCAATGCGCGAAGCATGTCTTGGGTCTTACTATTGGTTATTGATTACTAAACTGACGTCATTGCACTCCGGGCAGACCCATAGGTGCGCAGTCTGTAACAGACTAGCTGGTACAAGGTCCCAGTTAAAAGAGGTAGTAGTGTTAATTTAATAGAATAATACTCTCTCATGAAGAGCAAGGAACACACATAAGTAGACACTTATGTCTTCAAAACTAAATTTTAATATAAAAAAAAATATTGATTCACAGGTAACTTTCCTAACTCAACGTCACTTTGGACACCTGTAATGTATATCTTAATAAATCAATCCTCGGCATCAACTCACATCAACCTAATTCCTTCTATACTCTAATTGGAAACCGTCTATCTCTATAGTTAGTTAGTTTATTCCTTTCGAGCCAAAGGCGGCACATAGAGCAGAGGTTTTAGATCTCCATGTGATACAGTTCTTTGCTAGCAGTTGGAGATCTTGTATGGTTTTACATCCCAATAGTTTACTTTCTTGTTGGATGGTTCTTCGAAGAGTGGTCTTTGGTCTTCCACGTTTTCTTTTCCCAACTGGTGACCACATAAGGACTTGTACAAACAAAGTACTATAGTTTTACAAAAACAGAAACAGTGACGATAAACAGCAACGTTTCGACCAACAAGGCCTTTATCAAGCAAACGAACAAACAGGAGTGACAAATTAAAATGAAACACAAATGGACGACCAAATACAAACGTATCTAAGGAAAATCTGGAATAAAAACGAATAACGAAATAAATGTAACACAAAAACACACATAAAAACTAGAAATAGAACGGAAAAGAAACAATGAAACATCTAGTAAATATATAACTTGAATACATGCAACATATACCATATAGAGTACAAAGCATAGGAAGAGAAAGTACTAAGAAGCATAAGAATGTAATACGTTGAGCCCGCGTGGTCGCAAGGTACCATACAAAGAAATCAACCGATTCTCCAGAGCAAATCGAATACGATCATCAGAGGAACATGATCGGATGGCTGTGACCTGACATCGCAAGCTCCTGAATGGCCAGTATCATTGAAATGGGTAGCTACAGGGGTCACAGAGCATTGACGTATATCGCGCAAGTGTTGGGCGAATCGGTCACTGAGTCTCCTGCCGGTTTCCCAATATAGGCCTTGTTGCACCGCTTGCAGATAATGGCATAGATAATATTACGGGACTCGCATGTGAAACTGTCTTCAACAACGAACGTGGCTTTTGGACATAAGGACTTGTCGATTTATAAATTATCTCTATAAGTTCACCGCAATTTAGTTCAATTCATAATTAAACAATATATCTTAGTTCAGAAATTCTTCTTTACCTTAGCGTCAACTCCCATCAGCCTAAGGATTTGACATGGTCATCGCCAGCAATTCTGTGTATGCTAGTGGTTGCACACTCTGTTCAGAAATACAGTGGTCTAAAGTGGCTGCTCTCTGAACTTTCTCCCGTCACTGAAAAGTTCGTTGAACAGGGTTTTCTAGTTCCTCGAATACAGTTAATTTTACAAGTGTTAATGTTTGTTTTTGAATCCTCATACTAAAAGTTCGGACGTCGTCTCGGCCTAGGTCGTAGAAGTGGCCTCTCTAGAACCGGGTCGTCTGGTTTCTGGTCGTCTTGTCTCTGGTCATCAGGTCTCTAGTCTCTGGGTGTTTGTTCACAACAACACCAATATTCATCCGATGATTGGAAGGTTATATGTCCCTCCGTATAAGAAAACAGTATTCTCGGGTCATCAAGGTCTCTGGTCTCTGGGTGTTTGTTCACAACAACACCAATATTCATCAGATGATTGGAAGGTTATATGTCCCTCCGTATATGAAAACAATATTCTCGGGTCATCAAGGTCTCTGGTCTCTGGGTGTTTGTTCACAACAACACCAATATTCATCAGATGATTGGAAGGTTATAAGTCTCTCCGTATAAGAAAGCAATATTCTCTTATTCACTTCGCTAGTTGACTTCTGACTATCTCCCTCACTGTTCAAAGCTTAGTATTCCTTAAATTTTGTCAGAAAAATATAAGACTATAAGTTAGTCTTCCTCTCTCTCAATATTCTTCGTACCCCGGAACTCAGTCTCGTGTGTTACCTCTTCGAGTCCTTTTCTCTTCCTGTCTATAACTATATCTCCTCAGTAGTTTGTGTCGTCTCTCCTGTAAATCTAAAGTTCAACTGAATATATCTCTACTAACTTAAGTCCTCCCAAATCCCAGCTGGCCCCTGTCCTGGTCTTGAGATTACCGAGTTTTAGGGAGTCCTCGAATACCATGGGCTAAACCAATGGCCCGAGTTTGTAAACTGCTGGTCAGCAACCAAGAATTAGTAAACAAGGTGTTTACATACAGACTCAAGGACACCCAGTGCAATAAGGGGGGGATGGTTTGGGTTGACCCGACTATACCTCTAATTAGGATAACAGTGAAACTGTTACAGACCATCCCATGCCATCTAGAACTTTAGCTCTATCATAAAGTTCTAAAGTTCCATCCTCCTAATACTACCCTAAAATCTCCATTCCAACCTTCTAACCGGCAAGTCAAGGTATCACGATATTCTAAACCATATACAAAAATCACATAGGGCATACACACAGTTATATACAGTAAATATAAGTGATATATTTACTAGATGTTTCATTGTTTCTTTTCCTTTCTATTTCTAGTGTTTATGTGTGTTTTTGTGTTACATTTATTTCGTTATTCGTTTTTATTCCAGATTTTCCTTAGATACGTTTGTATTTGGTCGTCCATTTGTGTTTTATTTTAATTTGTCACTCCTGTTTGTTCGTTTGCTTGATAAAGGCCTTGTTGGTCGAAACGTTGCTGTATTTTGTCATTGTTTTTGTAATTTGTAAAACTACAGTACTTTGTAATTATGTGTTTTGCCAATCAAATAGTTTTACTGCAGTTCCATATATATATACTGAATACATAGGGCATACATCAAGCCAGATAAGAATGAAAACTAAATAACAAAAACTAAATACATCCAGTTAATATCATATTCTACTTGAGCTCACCGAATGTAACAATTTATCTCCATTACATCGATAGAATCATCTAACATGCAACCTTTGCAATGTTTTACTACAACATCAATTCATAACCAAATAAATATATACATTTCCCACCATTTTAATTTCTTCCTGGGTTACCTGGAAAATACACCAAGAAAAAAAACAGCCCCAAGTAAAACTAATCGGGTCCGTGCGAAACACCTCCAACCGTACGTGGATCTCAATTGTATAAATCTCATCCTCTCATGTGTATCGCCATACCCTCTTAGAGCTCTCTAAGATGACCCTCTGGCGCTCTATCTTCTCGCTGTATCAGATAATTGAAACCCTAGTTAATTCCAAAAGCATATCAACTCGGTCAAATGCTTCTTGACAGTCTGGTTAAACATCTTGGTTCCCGCAGTTCTATCTCCAAGGTACACATAACATAATTTCTCTAACTTGGTATAATACCTCAAGAGAAGAAACAAACCCCACGCTCACATACTGTATCTCTCGTCAAGATACAAATTCCCTCTCTCTAACTTGGTACAATACCTCAAGAAGAAGAAACAAACCCCACTGCTCACATACTGTATCTCTCGTCAAGATACAAATTCCCTCTCTCTAACTTGGTTATAATACCTCAAGAAGAAGAAACAAACCCCCACCGCTCACATACTGTATCTCTCGTCAAGATACAAATTCTCTCTTCTAACTTGGTTATAATACCTCAAGAAGAAGAAACAAACCCCCACCGCTCACATCCTGTATCTCTCGTCAAGATACAAATTCCTTAGCGTGCACATAGCACTACTTCTTAAATTTATCATGACAGTTATCTCCTCATTGTATCCTGAAAAAAAACTCCAATCTTCTAGCCCCTCTCTTGCTCCTCTCAGACCTAAGAAAATTTCAGCATTCCATATGTCCAAACAATAAATTCATCCCATTCATGACCTGTCAATTTCATGTCATGAAAGTACAATTATAAAGGTCTATTTACTTATAGCATGGTACTATGAAAAAATCAATCTATGTACAACAAATTTACACGTCAATATATATCTCAATGCATCAATATATGACAGAAAGTAATAAGCCATATTTCATTGCAACTGACAATCAAAACGATAACAATCTGCGATTTAGTACCTTCAGAACTACTTGATCCGTATGTCATAGCCTCTGATTATCTCATCATTTTCTCCCACTGTGCACTCATGCACAGTTCCATATTTCGGCCGTTTGCCTCAATTTCCTTGTCTCACCCCTTCTCCGTTCCTACCTCAGAGGTTCAGCATTACCACTGAGTGCACCCTATTTTCAAACAATCTTAACCATCCCAAAAACATCTCAAGCACCCTGGGTTCAGTTCAACCTTCCCGACGGACTTAGTCCTGGTACCATCCTTAGACCAGGACGGTAACATTAGATATCCAGTTTGGACGATCTCAACACGCATTCATCCTGTCAAAGCAATACAATTATATTCATATATATTCCACTACCTGGTACTTAAAGCAACAATTTTAAACGTCTTTATAAACATAGCAGAGTATAACAATAATCAATTTAAGTTCAATACAAATCACCAACAAAGGCAGGATTCAGCGCCTTCATATCCAAGGTAAGTAAAATTATTAATTAATATCAATTTCAAATTTCAACAATACATGTAGTAATGTAACAAAACATCAAAGATTACATAGCGCACCTACAAAAAATGATTACAACAATCTGAGATCTGTCGAGCTAATGCAGGACACCCCTAGCCGGATAGATAATGTGCTCATGGAGGACAACTGGCGAACAAATTGCTGGTGGGTGGGTCTTTCCATGATACATTTCTGCCTGACTCCCGGTGCACATTGGGTTAGCTCAACTTGATCTCTCTCAGCGCAGAGAAAAAAACTTGTGTGGCTGATTCTCTCAATAAATTTGGTACATGAAAAAAATACAAAATAACACAAGTTAATGTTCAGGTACAATATACATAACATGCTTTTATCTCCAGGGCATCTACTTATAACACTCCTCTCTCTAACCTCTCTTAAGTCCACCTCTCTCAGTCCATGTACCACTCTCATACACTTCGGCATCTCTCTAGTGCCCTCCCCTAGTTCGTACAACCAAACTGACACAGGTCACATAAAACAGGCCAAAGTTCACTCACATCTCGTCCGTCCGTGAAGAAAAAAACTCAAATATTTACATCTCTATCTCCTTCTCTGGACTAATCGCTACGCGATTGTCAATAAAATTTATTAACCAGTTAATTTCTCCTTTTCCTGGCGGGACATCTATAACTCTTTCCCTTACTATGCTACTTCTAACTGATCTTGTCCAGAAATTTATGCATCAAAGAAGAGATTGTTCCTTGTCTTCAGTTTCATCTTTGATAATGGCTCTGGGGATAACCTCCTTACTCTTACTACTTTGTTCCAGCCTTTCCCTCACCTTGCAGGCCCTGCTCAAATAGTTTGCCTTCGTCTTGGCTGTTATAGATTTTTGGGCTATCTGATTCATCGTTTTTATGCGGTTTAATCTTCCTCTCTTTACTGATCGGGTTTCTTCGGAAGTAGTGCTTCTGTTTCTTTTGATACCTCGAGTATCAGTTTCTGATTTAGGCCATGAAGAGTCATCGTCACTTTCAGCCAGGTTGCTGGTACTATCCCCTTCATCTTCCTTTTCCAGTCTCTCATTTCTGTCTAACTCGGCTAATCGGTGTTCTAGGACGAGCATTTCTTCGCTGGATACACCATCCGGTCTGATCTGGCACAGTCGTTTATATTCTTGTCTTCTAAGATTTTCTGCTCGTTTCCTCTTTACTTGGGTTCGTAAGTCTTCTTGTCTTCTCTTTATGGTTCGGTTTCTGTTCACCATTATCTCTGCTCTGTCACTGCTATCTGTCAACAATTCTCCGATCTGTTCGGCACCTGAAACTTCTCTGGCCTCACTATCATAATCAATTACCTCTCTCCATCCATAGGCTGATTCTGGGTTTCGTTCTATGCATGATGGTTCTGGGCTGTCTCTAACATTGGCTGGCATGGCTAGGGTAATATTTCTTCCTCCTTCTATAAGACTGGGTTCAGTTATCTCTTGCTCATCTAACTGTAACATTAGCTCTCCTTCTCTCTTTGACTGGCTGACGTTCGAATCTGGTATTCGACCTGCCGAGTTCCTTGCTATAGATCTCGATACGTTCTGATGTGGCCCCTGTGTTGTTCTTCTTATCTCTCTAAACACATTCAATGCATAAATCCTTTCTTCTCTAAAGGACCTTCTTCGTCTTGCCTTCACTATACTGGCTACATCTACATCTTCCTCCATATCTATATATTCCTTTCCAATCCTAAGTTTCTTGAGGTCGAAATAAATTCTAGCCCCCTGTCTATTTAAAAAATCCCTACCCAATATCACCCTTCTGTTTGTATTCTGTGCTATGTAAAACCCGTGATTTATGGTGGTATTCCCCAGTCTTATCCTGATTCGGGAAAATCCTGAGACCGACTCGAGTCTCACCCCATTATATCTAACCTTAAATGGCCCCCTAAGTGATCGAAAAGTGTGCTCGCTAATGAGGCTCACACTAGCCCCCATATCTACTAAAGCCCTTACCTGTAACTTCCCCAATGTGACCCAGCAGGAACTAGGGTCCCCCATATATGGATGTGCTTTAAAAGTATTAACTCTATCAGGCCCTAACTTTCTGCCACCCCGTGCGGTCCATCTTACTGGGTAGCACGTCCGTTTCCCTGATACTTGTTGGGCCAATTTTTCCCTGAGTTCGTTACCGTCATGCATTGTGGAGCCAGATGTCCGAATCTTTGACATAGCTGACAAACCTGGTCTCTGGTTCTATCCTCCCTGCTTCTACAACTACTAGCTACGTGTCCTGTCTGATGACACCGATAACATCTCCTCTCGTCCCTAACTTGTACATGTCTTCTGTTGTACAACTAATAGCTACGTGTCCTGTCTGATGACACCGATAACATCTCCTCTCGTCCCTAACTTGTACATGTCTTCTGTTGTACAACTACTAGCTACGTGTCCTGTCTGATGACACCGATAACATCTCCTCTCGTCCCTAACTTGTACATGTCTTCTGTTGTACAACTACTAGCTACGTGTCCTGTCTGATGACACTGATAACAACTCCTCTCGTCCCTAACTTGTACATGTCTTCTGTTGTACAACTCCTCTCGTCCCTAACTTGTACATGTCTTCTGTTGTACAACTCCTCTCGTCCCTAACTTGTACATGTCTTCTGTTGTACAACTCCTCTCGTCCCTAACTTGTACATGTCTTCTGTTGTACAACTCCTCTCGTCCCTAACTTGTACATGTCTTCTGTTGTACAACTCCTCTCGTCCCTAACTTGTACATGTCTTCTGTTGTACATCTCCTCTCGTCCCTAACTTGTACATGTCTTCTGTTGTACAACTCCTCTCGTCTCTAACTTGTACATGTCTTCTGTTGTACAACTCCTCTCGTCCCTAACTTGTACATGTCTTCTGTTGTACAACTCCTCTCGTCCCTAACTTGTACATGTCTTCTGTTGTACAACTCCTCTCGTCCCTAACTTGTACATGTCTTCTGTTGTACAACTCCTCTCGTCCCTAACTTGTACATGTCTTCTGTTGTACATCTCCTCTCGTCCCTAACTTATACATGTCTTCTGTTGTACATCTCCTCTCGTCCCTAACTTGTACATGTCTTCTGTTGTACATCTCCTCTCGTCCCTAACTTGTACATGTCTTCTGTTGTACATCTCCTCTCGTCCCTAACTTGTACATGTCTTCTGTTGTACATCTCCTCTCGTCCCTAACTTGTACATGTCTTCTGTTGTACAACTCCTCTCGTCCCTAACTTGTACATGTCTTCTGTTGTACAACTCCTCTCGTCCCTAACTTGTACATGTCTTCTGTTGTACATCTCCTCTCGTCCCTAACTTGTACATGTCTTCTGTTGTACATCTCCTCTCGTCCCTAACTTTTACATGTCTTCTGTTGTACAACTCCTCTCGTCCCTAACTTGTACATGTCTTCTGTTGTACAACTCCTCTCGTCCCTAACTTGTACATGTCTTCTGTTGTACATCTCCTCTCGTCCCTAACTTGTACATGTCTTCTGTTGTACAACTCCTCTCGTCCCTAACTTGTACATGTCTTCTGTTGTACAACTCCTCTCGTCCCTAACTTGTACATGTCTTCTGTTGTACAACTCCTCTCGTCCCTAACTTGTACATGTCTTCTGTTGTACAACTCCTCTCGTCCCTAACTTGTACATGTCTTCTGTTGTACAACTCCTCTCGTCCCTAACTTGTACATGTCTTCTGTTGTACAACTCCTCTCGTCCCTAACTTGTACATGTCTTCTGTTGTACAACTCCTCTCGTCCCTAACTTGTACATGTCTTCTGTTGTACAACTCCTCTGTCCCTAACTTGTACATGTCTTCTGTTGTACATCCTCTCGTCCCTAACTTGTACATGTCTTCTGTTGTACAACTCCTCTCGTCCCTAACTTGTACATGTCTTCTGTTGTACAACTCCTCTCGTCCCTAACTTGTACATGTCTTCTGTTGTACAACTCCTCTCGTCCCTAACTTGTACATGTCTTCTGTTGTACATCTCCTCTCGTCCCTAACTTGTACATGTCTTCTGTTGTACAACTCCTCTCGTCCCTAACTTGTACATGTCTTCTGTTGTACAACTCCTCTCGTCCCTAACTTGTACATGTCTTCTGTTGTACAACTCCTCTCGTCCCTAACTTGTACATGTCTTCTGTTGTACAACTCCTCTCGTCCCTAACTTGTACATGTCTTCTGTTGTACAACTCCTCTCGTCCCTAACTTGTACATGTCTTCTGTTGTACAACTCCTCTCGTCCCTAACTTGTACATGTCTTCTGTTGTACAACTCCTCTCGTCCCTAACTTGTACATGTCTTCTGTTGTACAACTCCTCTCGTCCCTAACTTGTACATGTCTTCTGTTGTACAACTCCTCTCGTCCCTAACTTGTACATGTCTTCTGTTGTACAACTCCTCTCGTCCCTAACTTGTACATGTCTTCTGTTGTACAACTCCTCTCGTCCCTAACTTGTACATGTCTTCTGTTGTACATCTCCTCTCGTCCCTAACTTGTACATGCTTCTGTTGTACAACTCCTCTCGTCCCTAACTTGTACATGTCTTCTGTTGTACAACTCCTCTCGTCCCTAACTTGTACATGTCTTCTGTTGTACAACTCCTCTCGTCCCTAACTTGTACATGTCTTCTGTTGTACAACTCCTCTCGTCCCTAACTTGTACATGTCTTCTGTTGTACAACTCCTCTCGTCCCTAACTTGTACATGTCTTCTGTTGTACATCTCCTCTCGTCCCTAACTTGTACATGTCTTCTGTTGTACATCTCCTCTCGTCCCTAACTTGTACATGTCTTCTGTTGTACATCTCCTCTCGTCCCTAACTTGTACATGTCTTCTGTTGTACAACTCCTCTCGTCCCTAACTTGTACATGTCTTCTGTTGTACATCTCCTCTCGTCCCTAACTTGTACATGTCTTCTGTTGTACATCTCCTCTCGTCCCTAACTTTTACATGTCTTCTGTTGCTTTTCATTGCCCTATGAATCCCCATATTTACAATTCCTATGATCCCCATATTTACAATTCCTATGATCCCCATATTTACAATTCCTATTATCCCCATATTTACAATTCCTATGATCCCCATATTTACAATTCCTATAATCCCCATATTTACAATTCCTATGATCCCCATATTTACAATTCCTATGATCCCCATATTTACAATTCCTATAATCCCCATATTTACAATTCCTATGATCCCCATATTTACAATTCCTATGATCCCCATATTTACAATTCCTATGATCCCCATATTTACAATTCCTATGATCCCCATATTTACAATTCCTATGATCCCCATATTTACAATTCCTATTATCCCCATATTTACAATTCCTATGATCCCCATATTTACAATTCCTATGATCCCCATATTTACAATTCCTATGATCCCCATATTTACAATTCCTATAATCCCCATATTTACAATTCCTATGATCCCCATATTTACAATTCCTATGATCCCCATATTTACAATTCCTATGATCCCCATATTTACAATTCCTATGATCCCCATATTTACAATTCCTATGATCCCCATATTTACAATTCCTATGATCCCCATATTTACAATTCCTATAATCCCCATATTTACAATTCCTATAATCCCCATATTTACAATTCCTATAATCCCCATATTTACAATTCCTATGATCCCCATATTTACAATTCCCATGATCCCCATATTTACAATTCCTATAATCCCCATATTTACAATTCCTATGATCCCCATATTTACAATTCCTATGATCCCCATATTTACAATTCCTATAATCCCCATATTTACAATTCCTATGATCCCCATATTTACAATTCCTATGATCCCCATATTTACAATTCCTATAATCCCCATATTTACAATTCCTATGATCCCCATATTTACAATTCCTATGATCCCCATATTTACAATTCCTATGATCCCCATATTTACAATTCCTATAATCCCCATATTTACAATTCCTATGATCCCCATATTTACAATTCCTATAATCCCCATATTTACAATTCCTATGATCCCCATATTTACAATTCCTATAATCCCCATATTTACAATTCCTATAATCCCCATATTTACAATTCCTATAATCCCCATATTTACAATTCCTATAATCCCCATATTTACAATTCCTATGATCCCCATATTTACAATTCCTATGATCCCTATATTTACAATTCCTATGATCCCCATATTTACAATTCCTATGTCTGTTTCTAATTCTAGCTTGGCCCACTTCCATAGGTTCTATCTGTCTAAATTGGGGTTGGGTTGTTTGTGGTAATTCTAAGCTTAACTTAAACCCTTTAGTTAATCGTTCCTCGGTAATGGCAAACTCTATAGCATCTTCTAATTTATCGAAGTTCTTTCTATACAGTTGCTCCCTTAAATGGTAATCACTTAACCCGTTGGAAAAGATATCAATTAACTGCCTGGACGTGCCTCTCTCCTGTAACTCTGGACCTGGGAAAGCGTCACTCGCCAATATCCTGATCCTATCGGCGAACGACTGGATGTTTTCTGTGTCTGACTTCCTCAGTTGCTTTAGCCTCACCATTGCCGTCCTACAATCCCCATCGTCCGAATATCTATTCAAAAGGTCCCGCCAGCATTCTACCCAAGTCTCCAATGGACACATTTCTAACCTAAGTTTAATGTAAGAAGACAATTTCCCGGTACTTGTTTGCCAAGCCAGCTTCTTTAATTCTAGATCTGACATAGCAGATCCATATGCAAAATTTTTCTATTTGCTCTAGCCATCCCTTTATTTCATGGTTTTCCCCTGAACAAGAGATCTGACTACTTATAGCCTGTATTCTCGTACAGTATTCCATGCTGGTAAGTATCGATGTCAATTGGGTTAAATTGGCAGCACCTGCTTCCGCCATGCCTAAAATTTTTTCATAATATTATACAATATAAAATAGTATTTCACAATATTTCACTAACCGAGCTGTAATAATAAGTCATTAATATGCACACAATTGACAAAATCGTTAATGATAATATCCACATAAAACACTACCTAGTACTCCTTACAGTCAAAATCTACACGGCCTACCGTTTGATCTAAATTTTTACGGTTCGCTAACTTTCAGGAATTTACTACTACTACTACTACTACACACTTCTAACAACTATTTCTTCTGCCCTACGATCTATATAGTGACTAGTAAACTATTGGCCGCGACAACTCTAATTCTAATCCTGGGAACTCTGGCACCAAAAAGACGCTTGTAACAGACTAGCTGGTACAAGGTCCCAGTTAAAAGAGATAGTAGTGTTAATTTAATAGAATAATACTCTCTCATGAAGAGCAAGGAACACACATAAGTAGACACTTAGGTCTTCAAAACAATAAATTTTAATATAAAAAAAAATTATTGATTCACAGGTAACTCTCCTAACTCAACGTCACTTTGGACACCTGTAATGTATATCTTAATAAATCAATCCTCGGCATCAACTCACATCAACCTAATTCCTTCTATACTCTAATTGGAAACCGTCTATCTCTATAAGTTCACCGCAATTTAATTCAATTCATAATTAAACAATATATCTTAGTTCAGAAATTCTTCTTTACCTTAGCGTCAACTCCCATCAGCCTAAGGATTTGACATGGTCATCGCCAGCAATTCTGTGTATGCTAGTGGTTGCACACTCTGTTCAGAAATACAGTGGTCTAAAAGTGGCCGCTCTCTGAACTTTCTCCCGTGACTGAAAAGTTCGTTGAACAGGGTTTTATAGTTCCTCGAATACAGTTAATTTTACAAGTGTTAATGTTTGTTTTTGAATCCTCATACTAAAAGTTCGGACGTCGTCTCGGCCTAGGTCGTAGAAGTGGCCTCTCTAGAACCGGGTCATCTGGTCTCTGGTCGTCTTGTCTCTGGTCATCAGGTCTCTGGTCTCTGGGTGTTTGTTCACAACAACACCAATATTCATCAGATGATTGGAAGGTTATATGTCCCTCCGTATAAGAAAACAATATTCTCTGGTCATCAAGGTCTCTGGGTGTTTGTTCACAACAACACCAATATTCATCCGATGATTGGAAGGTTATATGTCCCTCCGTATAAGAAAACAGTATTCTCTGGTCATCAAGTTCTCTGGTCTCTGGGTGTTTGTTCACAACAACACCAATATTCATCAGATGATTGGAAGGTTATATGTTCCTCCGTATATGAAAACAATATTCTCGGGTCATCAAGGTCTCTGGTCTCTGGGTGTTTGTTCACAACAACACCAATATTCATCAGATGATTGGAAGGTTATAAGTCTCTCCGTATAAGAAAGCAATATTCTCTTATTCACTTCGCTAGTTGACTTCTGACTATCTCCCTCACTGTTCAAAGCTTAGTATTCCTTAAATTTTGTCAGAAAAAATATAAGACTATAAGTTAGTCTTCCTCTCTCTCAATATTCTTCGTACCCCGGAACTCAGTCTCGTGTGTTACCTCTTCGAGTCCTTTTCTTCCTGTCTATAACTATATCTCCTCAGTAGTTTGTGTCGTCTCTCCTGTAAATCTAAAGTTCAACTGAATATATCTCTACTAACTTAAGTCCTCCCAAATCTCAGCTGGCCCCTGTCCTGGTCTTGAGATTACTGAGTTTTAGGAGTCCTCGAATACCATGGGCTAAACCAATGGCCTGAGTTTGTAAACTGCTGGTCAGCAACCAAGAATTAGTAAACAAGGTGTTTACATACAGACTCAAGGACACCCAGTGCAATAAGGGGGTGGTGGTGGTTTGGGTTGACCCGACTATACCCCTAATTAGGATAACAGTGAAACTGTTACAAGTCTCCCAACAGATATCGAAGAGTATGCATACTGATGGTTCCTGTGGCTCGCTGATTAAACACACCTCTCTCTCTGCCTCTCAGACATCCAGTTCGACTTGAACAACGGGTAACTCCAAACTGCTTAAATGGCTTGATTGATTCAACATCGATTTTAGTATCCTCATCCAACAGAGAGTCGCGAAGAGACAGAAGAATATCCCCTTATCCATCTTCAACTCCCAACAATCGATGCTGTTGATGCAAGCCTGTCCGCTCTTCATTACCGTAAACACCCGCATGCCCAGGACAGTATATCCACGTAAGCCGCTTGAGGTTAGAAACTTCTATAGACGACATCCACTCATACCGAAACCTGCCCTCTTGGATCTTGTGAAGCATCGACTGAGAGTCAGATACAACAACTGCCCCAGTAAATGAAGTCCCAGAAATCCAATGGAGGGCAGCAGTAACGGCATCAACCTCCATCCTCATACTAGAAGTAGTTGTTCTGTATGCCCCACTTCGTTCTGCAACAACCCTACCATGCGCATTAGCCAAGAAACCCCAGCCGGATTTCTCACCACGTTGAACCGACCATCGGTATATACAACATCATCATCCCTTGCATTATCTTGTATCAGCTGCTTAACTGCGAGATCAGCCTTCATGTTGCCCCAATCCCTACATTCTCTTCCAAGAGTAATGATAACGTTGAGATAGTTCATCATGCTACCATCTGTTGGGATCCATTCTTCCCCTTTTGGTAGGGTCGCAACCGTAGTCACCTGGGCCAATTGTTCTCTCAGCCTGGGCCATCCACGACATGCCACGCTTGATTCTCATGCCCTTAACATCATTAGTGTACTTGTGTAGTGGATGTCTCGTATCCGCAGTAAACCGCATATATGCCTTGGTTTGGGCGATTACATGACGGGAGCGTAGTGACAGAAGGCCAAGCATATATCTCATCTTCACAATGGGGTATCTCTAGTGCAGCCCAGAACTATACGCATACCTTCATTCTGAACCTGTTCGAGTCGTTCACATTGTGATCTTGATATCGTAAGAATTCCGAGTCCGTAATCTACCACTGACATTACCAGTCGATCGAACAAAATGGCAAGTAGTCTCTGCTCAAAGTGTGCGGCCACCAAAACTTTGAGAGCCGCAAGACCACGCTTGCACCGTTGTATCGTCTGTTCAATATGGTGTTTGAAAGATAGACTACGATCAAAGGTTAATCCAAGATAGCGCAGCCTGTCTCTGCGCTCGATGGTATGTTCATCAAAGATTACACAGGGTAGGTCAGCCTTGACGATGTGATTATTCAACGAGCACCACAACATACACGCTTTTTCAGGATTGACCTGAGAGCAAGATTCTACACCAACCCGAGATGGTACGCAATGTTTTCTGAATGTCGTCAACCATCTCTCGTCTATCTGACCCAGTCCTATATATTAAGATATCATCTGCAAATGTCAATGTCCGATCCAATCCGGTTGGCTGAATTTTAGCTACATTTGCTGTGTAAATATTAAACAACACGGGTGATAGAGGAGAACCCTCGGGTAATCCCGGGCATATACGAGCAGGATCCGATGTCCATGTTCCTAAACGGAGTGCAACGTTTCTTCCATTAAAGAAGCAGCTATCCAGTTCACCAGCCAAGGGTTAACTTCACATTTAATCAAAGAGCGCACCATTATTGAAAAATTCACCTTGTAATAAGCATCCTCCAAGTCGATGGCCACAGCAAGTCTCTTGTTTGGATTGGAAGCCTTCATAAACATCATATGCAAACGTGCCAGCATTGTCCCATGTCCCTTTCATTGGCCGGTAGCTACCCAAAGTATCAGGGAGGATGTGGTCATTCTCTAAGTGACACATTACCTTTCTGACCACTATCTTATCTAGTAATTTGCCATATAAATTTTGCAAGGTGAGTATGCGGTAGCAGCTGAGCAGTTTTGGGATCCTTCCCATGTTTGTGGAGCGGTCGTAAATAACTATGAAGCCAATCCTCGGGTACCACAGCCTTCTGTACACTTTCATTAAAATCCATCACAACTGCATTAATAACAATCTCGTCCAGCTGTTTGATGTGATGATATTGAACACCATCAGGCCCTGGAGCGGTGCTGTGGCTTGCCTTGAGTGCATTAACAACATCCTCCTTTGTTATTAAGTCAATGTAAGGTTCTCCAGAGCTAGTAATATCACGAAGAGCACTTATGATATTATGGCGGTCAGTTTTATCACCTTTTTCTGTCTGTTCAACGACATTTGTATTATATGTAATGAGCTCCAGCCGGTGCTACGGGGTTCGTGCACCGTTGACTGGTTCTCCAGCAGATCAGACAAGAAAATATGCATACAAAAGAAGAGGTAGAGGAGAGAAGAGAAATGGACGTAAGAGACAAGCTGGACAGAGACGGTTTAGAAGAATGACAGACCGACTTGCTCTGAAATATCTACGCATTGACTACTGGAATTGTCGAAGTGCAAATCAGAGAGGGCCAATTCTACAGATGCTAGTCTATAACTTCGACATTTTCATGATTCAGGAAACCAACTTGCAGCAGGATAAAGCCCTTGAGTGTCCAGGATTCAAATGTTATTTCACTCCCAGTGAACCCGGAGTAGGACGAGGTCAGGCTATCTATGTGAAACATGGCCTTCCCCACAACTTCCTTGGACTACCTGAGTGTGTGGAATTACAAGGAATTCAATTAACAATTCGTGATCAGGTATGGCGAATCTATAATGTGTACGCCCATGTGGACAAACTCCATATTGCAGATAACTGGGATTTCCTTGAGAAGCTCTCAGATGTACCACGCACAAAGTTTCTTATAGCAAGGGATTTCAATGCACGATCAAAGGAGTGGGGCAACGCTACTGAGAATAGACAGGGCATCGCTTTGAGTTCTGCTCTACTAAACTCTGACTTGACGATATTGAATGACGGCTGCCCAACTCGGTTAGCTTCTAGACCTGAGGACACTGATGGTGTCATTGATCTGGCACTGATCTCCACAACTGATGCTACTTTTGCTCGATGGAATGTCAAGATAGTGATCATCTCCCTGCGTTGTTCTTCTTAATAAGGCCAATAATTTGCGACACAGAAGACCCAAATCTGTCTTGGGTCTTACTAAAAGAGCGATATTTCATTGTAACGGATTGTCAGCCACGTCATATATTTTGTCTTGGGCAAGTCCATCGATTGAAGTATCTGGGAACATTCCTAACATCAGATGGAAGATGCAAAACAGAAATTAGGAGTAGAATAGCTCAAGCGAAAGCAGCTTTCATGAAAATGAAAAACACCCTATGCGTGAATTCACTACCAATAACACTGCGGAACCGAGTACTCCAGTACTATATTGAACAAATATGTATGGCAGCAAATCATGGACAATGAACACAAATCGATAAGATCGTTAGATGCCACAGAGAAGTGGTTTTACATAAGAATGCTAAAAATTCCATGGACAGCGTAGAAAACAAATGAGGTTTTAAACCAGGCCTGCGCATAAATAAAAAAAAAACTTTATCAAAAACGAATAAGAATCAGATAATCAAGGTACTTCGGGCATATAATGCGAAGGGGGCTTAGAACATTTGGTGACAACAGGTAAAATTCAGTCAGGAAAATAGAGATCATGGAACCAGAGAGAAAGAGAAGATGTTGGATGGTTTTGACATCGTGGTTCGACAAAAGATCGACGTCAGAACTAATTACCTGGAAAAAGTAGAGAGAGTTGTGGAAGGACAAGATCGTCTAAGTCGGCAGACGTGGCACTTGATTGATTGAGTCAGAAATGAGATCATAACCTTCCTCTCAGTTTCAGTACTATGCTAAAAATAATACTTTCAGCTACCAGTGGAGGAATCAATCAATCAAACTGGATAAATGATCTTAAAGAGATTAGCTGATCAAATTGATGATGTTTCTCTGAATTTTCTTTTTTTTTAAATTATTATTTATTTTTCCTTTTTAATGTTGGTGATCAAATTCTTGTTTTAATGTTGGCGATATAATTCTTGTTTTAATGTTGGCGATATAATTCTTGTTTTAATGTTGGTGATCAAATTCTTGTTTTAATGTTGGCGATATAATTCTTGTTTTAATGTTGGCGATATAATTCTTGTTTTAATGTTGGTGATCTAATTCTTGTTTTAATGTTGGCGATATAATTCTTGTTTTAATGTTGGCGATATAATTCTTGTTTTAATGTTGGCGATATAATTATTGTTTTAATGTTGGCGATATAATTCTTGTTTTAATGTTGGCGATATAATTCTTGTTTTAATGTTGGCGATATAATTCTTGTTTTAATGTTGGCGATATAATTCTTGTTTTAATGTTGGTGATCTAATTCTTGTTTTAATGTTGGCGATATAATTATTGTTTTAATGTTGGCGATATAATTCTTGTTTCAATGTTGGTGATATGTTTTAATGTTGGCGATACAATTCTTGTTTTAATGTTGGCGATATAATTTTGTTTAATGTTGGTGATCTAATTTTGTTTTAATGTTGATGATCAAATTCTTGTTTTAATGTTGGTGATCTAATTCTTGTTTTAATGTTGGTGATATAATTCTTGTTTTAATGTTGGTGATCTAATTTTGTTTTAATGTTGATGATCAAATTCTTGTTTTAATGTTGGTGATATAATTCTTGTTTTAATGTTGGTGATCAAATTCTTGTTTTAATGTTGGTGATATAATTCTTGTTTTAATGTTGGTGATCTAATTCTTGTTTTAATGTTGATGATCAAATTCTTGTTTTAATGTTGGTGATATAATTCTTGTTTTAATGTTGGTGATATGTTTAATGTTGGGATATAATTTTGTTTTAATGTTGGTGATCTAATTCTTGTTTTAATGTTGGTGATCTAATTCTTGTTTTAATGTTGGTGATATAATTCTTGTTTTAATGTTGGTGATATGTTTTAATGTTGGTGATATAATTCTTGTTTTAATGTTGGTGATCTAATTCTTGTTTTAATGTTGATGATCAAATTCTTGTTTTAATGTTGGTGATATAATTCTTGTTTTAATGTTGGTGATATGTTTTAATGTTGGTGATATAATTCTTGTTTTAATGTTGGTGATCTAATTCTTGTTTTAATGTTGATGATCAAATTCTTGTTTTAATGTTGGTGATATAATTCTTGTTTTAATGTTGGTGATCAAATTCTTGTTTTAATGTTGGTGATATAATTCTTGTTTTAATGTTGGTGATCTAATTCTTGTTTTAATGTTGATGATCAAATTCTTGTTTTAATGTTGGTGATATAATTCTTGTTTTAATGTTGGTGATATGTTTTAATGTTGGTGATATAATTCTTGTTTTAATGTTGGTGATCTAATTCTTGTTTTAATGTTGATGATCAAATTCTTGTTTTAATGTTGGTGATATAATTCTTGTTTTAATGTTGGTGATCAAATTCTTGTTTTAATGTTGGTGATATAATTCTTGTTTTAATGTTGGTGATCTAATTCTTGTTTTAATGTTGATGATCAAATTCTTGTTTTAATGTTGGTGATATGTTTTAATGTTGGCGATATAATTCTTGTTTTAATGTTGGTGATATGTTTTAATGTTGATGATCAAATTCTTGTTTTAATGTTGGTGATATAATTCTTGTTTTAATGTTGGTGATCTAATTCTTGTTTTAATGTTGGGGATATGTTTTAATGTTGGCGATATAATTCTTGTTTTAATGTTGGTGATCAAATTCTTGTTTTAATGTTGGTGATATAATTCTTGTTTTAATGTTGGTGATATAATTCTTGTTTTAATGTTGACGATATAATGTCAACGTTACAAGGAGAGATATAGTGAAAAATGAGAATATCAAAAGCATCGTTGGTACTATACCATGCATACAGTACATCGAGAAGCAAAGAATCAAATGGTTCGGCCATCTAATGAGAATGGAACCACATTTACTACCATCACGTGCCTACAATAATCGACACTCAGGGCGCAGAGCACGAGACAGGCCAAGAACACGATGGATAGATAATAGCCGTCCATCGCAAGCGATGATGACAACAATCTCAGACGTGTACTGTTGCACCTCTCTGATGTGTGCGGAGGTGACTGTAGAGTCCAATCCTAGAACAGAATCCCGACCACAGGTGGGGCATACATGATCAAGGTTAGACATGTGCGTGTTGTGTGCTCTGTCTTTCGCGCTGCTCGTTTTCTCTGTGACTCAACAATACGATGATTCTCAGCTATTCGGGTTCCTCTTTGTTGTTACAGCGCCACATTTGGCGATCTTGCGCAAGGGATTCCCAGCACGTATTGTCTATATCATTTCAGAGACACTAAGAGTGTCTTTAAAGCGTTTTTTCTGTCCACCAGCTAAACGTCTGCCCCTTCAAGCTCGCCATACATCAACTGTTTTGGGATGCGTTTATCAGGCATTCGAGCAACGCGACCGACCCATCTCAGTTGGGCCTTCTGCAACAGGGTGTTGACGCTTGGGATCTTTGCTCTTGTGAGGACTTCGCTGTCTGGAATTTTGTCCTGCCAGTTTATTTTTAGTATTCTGCGTAGACAGCTTGTGGGGAAATGGTTTAATTTTCTTGCGTGTCTGCTATACACTGTCCATGTTTCGCTTGCGTACAGCAGCGTGGTTAGCACTATGGCCTGGTAAACTTTCAGCTTTGTGACTATGCTTATCCCCTTCCGTTCCCACACAGTGACACGTAACCTTCCGAACGCAGCACTGGCTTTGGATATCCTATTGTGGACCTCAGAATCTATGTTTGCCGATCTGGATAGGAGGCTGCCAAGATAAGCAAAGTTGTCCGTTGACTGGAGACGCTGGTGTTTAATGTTGATGACTGGATCGTAATACTGTTCTCTAGGGGCGGGCGGGATAGATAACATCCCAGAGTCCCTGCAAAAGCATGGACTGACAACGTCAAGCGCAACACGCCTGGCACAAGATAGAAAACTAACTCTCCCCACAGCAAATGTGGTTAAGATAAGATAATATATAATTCTTGTTTTAATGTTGGTGATATAATTCTTGTTTTAATGTTGGCGATATAATTCTTGTTTTAATGTTGGTGATATCTCTTTGAGGTGCACTATCTGTTGGTAATCTTTTGTGGCCGAACCATTTAATTTGTTGTTTCTTGTTGAAGTTCACTACTGATGCTGTACCCACTTTTTCCCTGATGTCTTCATTGCTAAACCGGTCTCTTCTTGTAACCCCCAGCGGTACATCAATTCTATCTCCCCGCAGCCAGGATTTCCTAGAGGTTCCTCGGATTTGGGTAATTCTATTTGATGCGCGTAGGGGTTACGATCGCGTGTTTGTATTTGGTATGAGTGTTGTATTTGATAGGCTCGCGTCTTTGTATTTGGTGACGACCTACTAAAACTAACCGGTCGAATGACTTGAGGAGGCTATTGGATTTGGGAATAAAAGGTGTTCTGAAACAAGATGGTTAGCTCCTGACTTTCTTCCTTTCAAATTCTTCTTCTTCTTTTCTTCCACCATTTACTTCTTTATAGACTTATTATACTTTTTCTGTGTTGCTCTCTGTGGTAGGTGATACCAGGGCATTCTTGTCAGTTGTCATTTAAGTCATTTAATCTGTTGTTCTTTTATGAATTGCACGACTGGTTTCACATCCAGTCTTCTGAGTTCTTCATTTCTAATTTTGTCTCTTATTGCATGCTGTACTCCTCACCCTTGGTGTTAACTAAGCTCTGCAAATACAAGTTCTGAAATATTATGTTCTTCCTCTATTCCTGCTTCTCTACTTATGTTGTCCATGTATATTATAAACAGCAGTTGGGAGAGCACACATCCCTGTCTAACTCCTGAGTTTACTGTGAATGTTTTTGTAGACCTTGATGACATGTTTACTGATTCCATATGTTCTTAGGCAATGCCATAGTTTGTTTCTATCGACTCTGTCGAAGGCGTTTTCCTGGTCTATGAATGCCACACTACAGGTCTTGTTATGTTCTATTGCTCGTTCCGCCAGTTATCTTAATGTGAATATTGCATCGATACAGCTTCTATTTCGTCTGAAACCCATCTGTGCTTCTGAGACTTGTTCTTCAATTGTTGGTCTTAGTCTTTTTTCAATTATCTTAGCCTACATTTTTCCTATGTGACTTAGTAGTGAGATTTCCCTATAGTTCCTTCTTGTTGCCTTTGTTTTTTCAAATTGGTGTGATTATTGTTGTTTGCCAATTTTCTGGTGTTTCTTGGTTCGCCTGAAATATTGTCTTTATATTAAACATATAGTCAATATATGTTGTATAAACTTCACTCTTTCGTGTTGGCGCTGCCATGGGGTTAAGGCATCTACAGCACTTTGTGTGCTTTTTGAGGGACTGGCTGCATGCCTTCTACACATTGAATGTAATTTTCTTAGAGAAATTGATTTGTCTAGTATTATCTCTAAAGTTGCTCACATTAAATCGAGACTCCTTCTGACTATATGAGGTCGTTCCGGATTAGGAACATACTCAACCATTAGGGACACATGCTTTGTCGTGCACAATAGCATTCTACTCGTATAGGTCACCGTGAAAAGTGTCGACCTTCGCCAATGTTTGGAGATGGACCACCTGTCAAACCATTACTCTGTCGGCCTTACTTTTCGACCACTGTGAGTTTATTCCGGTATAGGAACATTCTCAGCCTTTTCGAGACGCGTATCGGCATTTGGCAATTTGAACTCTGCATTTTTCCTGACCCCGAGAGACACTGGACTGGGACTGCATACAAATAATCTAGAGGGTCGTTTCAGATGGCACTGTAAACGCAACTGAAATTTTTTTGAACTCGCCACTATCACCCGCTCCAGTTCTTCCAGGGATGTTTATTGTTATTACAACAGTCCCTTGCCCGGTAGTCCCAGAGGGGACAGTTTCGTTAGGCCCCAGAACGCCACGTTAGGAATTACGCTCGGCCAACCTTACCCAATAGATAGGTCCACGCTCTGTCTCCGATACGGAGTTAACTGCAATCTTCCCTCATGTCGCTACGATGCGTTAAAACGTTATCACAGCTGAGTCACTTGCGCACAGCTGGCAATTGTGGTACGACCGTTGACTCGTTATACATCGTTCTCATTGATCCTTGCCGCACAGCTGGGAATTGTAGTGCGGCAATTTACTCCGTTATACATCGTTCTCATTGATCCTTGCCGCACAGCTGGGAATTGTAGTGCGACAATTTACTCCGTTATACATCGTTCTCATTGATCCTTGCCGCACAGCTGGGAATTGTAGTGCGACAATTTACTCCGTTATACATCGTTCTCATTGATCCTTGCCGCACAGCTGGGAATTGTAGTGCGACAATTTACTCCGTTATACATCGTTCTCATTGATCCTTGCCGCACAGCTGGGAATTGTAGTGCGACAATTTACTCCGTTATACATCGTTCTCATTGATCCTTGCCGCACAGCTGGGAATTGTAGTGCGACAATTTACTCCGTTATACATCGTTCTCATTGATCCTTGCCGCACAGCTGGGAATTGTAGTGCGACAATTTACTCCGTTATACATCGTTCTCATTGATCCTTGCCGCACAGCTGGGAATTGTAGTGCGACAATTTACTCCGTTATACATCGTTCTCATTGATCCTTGCCGCACAGCTGGGAATTGTAGTGCGGCAATTTACTCCGGGTGAGTTGGCATTCGTTCAGACTACTCTTGCGATACCATTTCTTACATTTCAGCAACTATTTTGGGCAACATTTCATCGGACTTCGGTCAGGGGAGGCGTGCATTTTGTTCAGGGTTTTTAAATTGCATTATTTATCCGTGCTTGCACTACTACCACTAAATGTAGCTCTCCCTCGATCCCTACCCGCCTAGCCAGACAGGGTCCACTGTCTGTTTCTAGGGTCGCCACGTGGAGGTGGGGTAAGATCTTGAATAGTGCCAGCTCACTAAACCTGGCATGGCGTTGTCCATATAATTGCCTTTGACCCCCTTCCCACCTCCCTCCTTAAGTCTTACACTAATGATTCTATTATTTATGGGATTGTTTCCTAGGAGTGTATTAGATGTTTGTTTTTGTAGATATATAACCACTCCATTTCTTCCTTTTTATTTCCTCCAGAACAGATAAGCATTCCATTTTGTGTATTAAAATGACATTATTGTGTTACTTGTACGTTTGAATAGCTAGTAGACGATATGAGCATAGAGGAACATTGGCAGCAGATAAAAGATACATGGAAGGATACATGCTCAGATGTTTGGGGAGATAAGGAGCGTAAAAACAAAGGTTGGGGGCGGGGGCGTTGACAAACTGTTATAATGTGGAGGGGGATGTTACAAAGTTTATGTTGTGCAAAGTGGGCTGAAAAAGTTTGGGAATCTATGGTATAGATGGAATGAGATAGTAAGATAAGATTACAAATGAGGAACTCAGAGAAAGAACTAAGCAGATACCAGTGGAGAAAGAGCTAAGGAAGCGATGCTGGATACTGGCTGCAAGAATTGCAAGACATGCAATGTTTTGGAACCCGCCAGGAAAGAGAAGGGGAAGGCCTAGACATACCTGGAGAAGAGAGTTGGAGATTGATATGAATAGGATAGGTAAATCATGGAAAGAAGTGGAAGGGATGGCAGGAGAGAGGAACATCTGGAAGAAGTTTGTGCTCCACCTGGAGTGAAGAAGAAGTATTTGAATATTTTTGGCCCTGAAAAGAGCCTTTTAATGAGTTGCCGATTATTGTGGAGGCGAGAAGTAATAGATGTCTGCAAAAATGGCGTTGAAGATGTCAAGACCACTAGATTCAATGCGCTGACGCCACATGAGCTCGCACAAGTAGGAATCTAGGTGATGCCTGTGCGTCCCATTCTGCTTCTTGTTTCTTTCTTTCGCTGTTCGCCACATCCGCTCTACGTGTTGCGTATGAGCACCTGTTACCGGATCAACAAAATTGGCGTAGTGGCTTACCGTCAAATGTGTATAATTTTTATTGGTGCCGATCCCAGAATACGCGGACCATTCAACATTAATCCTCTCCGCTCCTCGTGGAGCATATGGCCTCAACAGTTGTTCGCCACTCTTCTCGGTCTCTGGCTGTTCTTTTATGGTCTCCCAGGTCAATTGAGCACTCTTCAGCTCCTCAGTAAGACCTCGTCTCCAAGTCTGCTTAGGCGTCCTCTTTTCGTTTTCCTGCGGGTTCCACTCGAGCACCTGTCTAGTGACACTCGACTGTGTCTTCCGCAAGGTATGGCCTATCCATCGCCATCTTCTCCTCTTGACCTGTGTCATCATAGGTTCATGCCCTGTTCTTATCCACAGATCCGTGTTTGTAACTCTATCATACCATCTCAATCTGAGAATCCGCCGCAAACATCCGTTGACAAAGGTCTGGATCTTATTTGTATTTGCCCTAGTGACTCGCCAAGTTTCCGAGCTTCCATACAGCAACACCGACTTGACATTTGAGCTGAAAATCCTGAGCTTTGTTCTACGCGGACCATTGGTCTGATATTATGATTGTGCCAGGCATAATGTGTGCTGTTATGATTGGCATAAGTGTTGCGGTTGTTCTGTTTGGAACACTGAACAAGAAACATTGGCTTGTCTCCCAACATATACCTCCAAATACCCACTGTGGTGGGAAGACTCTACCAACATGACTTTTGCGTCTAGTGAAAAGGCTTTCGTCTATTTTCACAATGGTATTTGGTCCTCCGATCACCATTGGTTTTTGGAGAAGTTTGTGGGTACACACTTCCCGGAGGTAATTAGACCAGTCAATGATTGCTGTCTGTGACATCCCAGCTCTGAGTCGCAATACTCAATGCTTGATAACTTCTTTGACCAGCTGTGTACAAACAGAATAACCTGTCGGTAAGGCAGTCGCGAGTTCTCAAGCCATGTGCCTTTGCGAATGGCGATGTCCTGGCGACATTGTGATTGAAAGCCGTTTCTGTTTATCCCCCAGTGATAACACCATAACATGATGGTTGGAACAGTGTCTCACCGAGTGTAGAATGCCTGCTGTAGAAAGCAAACGCTGCTCTGCTTATCATGTATTAATGCTGAGAGTTCAAGGAAATTCATGATTGTAATGGTCATACAACACAACGTGGCGAACTGTTAACAGAACCAGGCACCGGACAAAAACTATAACACACCGGCCCAACTTACGTTCCCGCCAAAAATTAACTAACCAATACACACCTGTTCCCGCGAAATTGTTGAAGCCAAAATTAACTGACCAACCACCCTTCAACCACCCCTTCCTAGAATCCACCTCAGTTGCAAGCAAGTCCGTACATCCTAGAGTCCTTGTACCTGCGGAATTGTTTAGGTCGGCAAAGTCCGTGAGCATCTCTGCAACGAGTGAGCTTCATTGTCTGGTACAGGGATAAAAATGTAATTACTTTGGCAACGCCACTGCAGATGTCATTACGGAAAGGAGTCCAAAAATTGGCGAAACGTTCGTGTTTTTAAAGCATTGCTCTTGACAACGAGATTAGAGTTCTAACATTATGGAAAGTAACATTTGTTTTGGATATACATTCATAGGATCTCTACATCATAATTCATCGAACTACTTAACATATATATTTAATACAGTTAAATGCATAAATAATACAAAAATACTAAATTCTTAGTTTAGTATTAATACTATATAACTTTAGGGTTTCATATTTTAGTTATATTTTAGACTTTGAAAAGCTGCTTTGCAAATTCGTAGCACAATTAAAAAAATGATTTCCATCGTAATCAACATTGATATCCAAATAGGTTAGCCGCTCTGCTATTTTTATAATTTTGGATTCCAGCGTGCTATCCGCATTGATCAAGTTTGCAGATCTGAATTTCAAGTAATATGCCTAAACCTCATGGAAGAGAACTGATATAAAGAGAAAAAACTTCGATTTGTAAGAACATGTGCGAGCATGTATTTGTCCACATAGCAGTGTATGGATGTGAGGCATGAATTATTGATAAAGCAGTTGAAAAATCGATTAATTCATTTGAATGCAAGTGCTGCGCAGAAAAGTGCAATGGACAGTAAAATAATAGATACGTCCATTTTGCAACAGCTTACAATTAAAAAGAAGTAGTTGATAAAGTAGTTGATCAATAAATTAGTTGATAAAGAAGAAAGAAAGAAGAAAAATCAAACATTTTGGATATATGAAAAGACATGATTCTTCTGGAGAGGCTGGAGGGCATGATACCTGGCTGTTAATGAGAGAAAGACCATCGCTGCAACTGTCATGGGAGATAGAAATTTCGATATCGCCAAGCTAGATGATGTTATGTTATGTTATGCTATCGACGTCACGGCACATTGGGCATTTCCATGCATGCTCTGTCCTCCGCTGCAGCAGCCATCCTAAAGTCCATTTGCTCACCGTACCCATGAGAAGTTGATTACTAATCTTCTCTCTCTACCACGAAGACGACACTGTCTGGCATTCCCACACTTAACGCCTAATTCTCGATGATGTAGACATTTGATCCAAAAATAGAATCTGACAATAAAATTAGATATCTGATTGGTCGTTATTTAGGTTGGGATACTTCACTAATACTACTTCCGGAATCTCGATAGGGAAGTAATGAACAAACAACACACACACTCACACACACAAGACACAAGAGTTTGGGAAGTTGGAGACGCGTAGAAAATGACAGAACAGAAAGTCAACCAGAAGTTCATAAAATGTGTGGTTGTTGGCGATGGTGCTGTAGGAAAAACATGCTTACTTATGAGCTACGCTACGAACAAATTCCCATCTGATTATGTTCCGACAGTATTTGACAACTATGCAGGTGAGTTTACTTTACCTGTTCGAATGAGTTTTGTCTCAAACTCGGAACACGAACTCGAAACACGAACTCGAAACTTTAGCAATCGCTGCAATGCAATGCAGAGTTACTTTTATATTCCTTCTTTCAACAAGACAGTGTATGCTAGGGTAGAAATTCGATTGTTTTATTGTTGACATGTGCCATGATCACAAGTTTACTTGCGCACAAAGTTCAAAAATTATGTTCTCATAACATCAGGAATCGCATAATCTGGCATTACTAACTAAATTATAATTACTTATTTTATAATTACTTATATACATCTTCGGATATTAATAATATATGTTATAATTGTAATGAGGAAGTTAATTTTCATCATCAAACTTGGTGTTTTCCCTAGAATAAGCCAGCACTTGACTTATGAACTTTTAATTTTAACATACTATGCTATTTGAATACATTGTTTAGTTAATTGTACTTCTAAGACATCATTATCAGGATCGAAGGGGCAAGTGTCACAGATGCAACAACTACCAGCAGCATGACTATGGAAGTCATGGCGGTGACAAAATCCTAGTGGCTAAGGACACAAACATTCACGCATGCATTCTCAGCAACTCCATGAGCATGGTACAGAAGATCAAGACTGGTTATGTACGAAGGCAGTGGATGTAACTAATACGAAATATGACAATCCAAACATTCCTCTTTGTCCCAAATGATTCTGGGGTGAAGGGTAATGAGAGAGAAGATGCACTGGTGAGCAATGCTGCATCAAGAGTGGGTCTTCTATGGACAAAAGCGAAATCATCAACACTCTTAGAGAAAACATACGCTTTGAAGATTTCAACAAAGATAAAGGGTATTCTTTATCTCGCTCGCAAGTTGTGCATAGCGATAGGTGTGTCAAGATGGGAAAACCACGAGAGAGACCCCAGTAGATACATCAATCAACACAGAACAGGAGTTGTTAGTTTAAACACACTGAAATACATGCTTAGGTGATCAAAACAATTATGGCTTCAATGAACTTCTAAGACACATAAAATTTGGTCAAGTGTCCTACATGTTATTAGTTGACTTCATAGTTTGATTTGAAACATTGTAAAACTGTGCAGTAATTCTGTTTCAAATATGGCTACAATACGTAGTCATTCAGTTCAGCACTCTTGGTCGACATCACAAAGGTCATATGTTCTGTCCTTCAACACAGCTGCCATCTCACATTCTTACATTCGCTGTACTGTACTCAAGTATTTTGATTGGCATATCTTCTTTCTCTTTTCCTCTACTCGGCAGATAGCACTGATGTGCTTGTCCATGCTTAACCTCAATTTTAATCAGGCAGTTCAATGTCTCAAAGAAGTGTCTATGTTTCAATTTAGTAATTGAGTGAATATAATAGCACTCAGAACAAACCCATAGATGATACATCTGTCACAGTAGATATTGGACAAACCCATAGATGATATGTCTGTCACAGTAGATATTGGACAAACCCATAGATGATATATCTCCCACAGTAGATATTGGACAAACCCATAGATGATACATCTGTCACAGTAGATATTGGACAAACCCATAGATGATATGTCTGTCACAGATATTGGACAAACCCATAGATGATATATCTGTCACAGATATTGGACAAACCCATAGATGATACATCTGTCACAGTAGATATTGGACAAACCCATAGATGATACATCTGTCACAGTAGATATTGGACAAACCTATAGATGATATATCTGACACAGTAGATATTGGCTGACATACTTGCTGATGGATGGCTCATGTGTCTCACTGGTTGAGCACACTTTTATTATGCCCTCAGGTGCCCAGTCCTACTTAGATAGCACTTGATCCAGCTCTCTATTAACAATATAGGAAAACTCATCATGTTCCATGTTTTATTTTAATAAGAGGTTAAGAAGGAAACAGCAACATAAACAAATAAACATGACTGGAACCAACAGTGAAAGAGAAGAATGGGGAGACCAAAAATACCTGGTCAATTACTGCAGAGAATAACCTTAGATCAATCAGAGCATCATAGGAGGAGCTGAGAATACACAGCCCAGAATAATGTTTGATGAATTAGTGACATTTGTAACCCCATGTTCAACTAGGAGCAATAATATTTAGTAGTAGTAGTAATATATGGCTTTTTTCGTCTTTACAGACAGTCAATTAACAAGTGAGTTATTGTGACAACCTCAAGAGTTTTCCGTTTGTCTCTCTTGTCTTTCAGCTCATACATAAGTCTCTTCCCAAACAACTCTGTGCCCTTGCGCAATATTGTTTCCCACACAACCGTCATCAGCGAGTACTTCCCATGTGCTGGGACCTAATAGAAAAGTTTTTAATTGAGGCCTTGCAGACATCTTTATATCTGAGCAGCGGTCTGCCCTTGTGCCTCTTGCCCTCCAAAAGTTAACAGAATAACATTTGTTTTGGAATGCAACAATTTTCCATTCTTCTGCTAGTAGTAGTAGATACTATTTTGATAAGAGTATAATTATGTTCTATGTTGCAGTGACTGTTACAATCAAGGATATACCATACCAGTTGGGCTTGTTTGACACAGCTGGCCAGGTAAGTCTAGCATTCCTAATATACTCATGTACGTATATGTAGTTGTCACTGTGTGTGTGTTTTACTTCTTTTGTCTTCACACTGCTACCAGGTATTTGCCCAGTGTCATGGTTTTCTGTTTTTGTCTTGCGCTGCTCTAGTTGCTTGGGTGATAGTTATTTTTGCATTTTGACAGGATTCTGCTACATCTTCTAACCATCTGTTTTGTGGTCTTCCTCTCACCTTCTCTCTCTATGTTCTGTTGTAGAAGATTCTGTATACAGTGTCACTGTGTGCGTGTTATTGTGCATGTGTGTCACTAATTGTTGCAGAGTGTAGCCATTGTAAAGTGTAACCGTTGTATAGTGTAACTGTTGTAGAATGTAGCCATTGTAGAGTGTAACTGTTGTAGAGTGTAGCCTTTGTAGAGTGTAACTGTTGTAGAATGTACCTGCTGTAGAGTGTAACTATTGTAGAGTGTAGCTCTTGTAGAATGTAGCTGCTGTAGAGTGTAGCTGTTTTAGAGTTTGCTCAATTAGACATCTACAAGTGACAGCTCAATAAGACATCTACAAGTGACAGCTCAATAAGACAGCTACAAGTGACAGCTCAATAAGACATCTATGAGTGACAGCTCAATAAGACAGCTACAAGTGACAGCTCAATAAGACACCTACAAGTGACAGCACATTTGATAACAATTCATGTTTCTTCTGTTGTCAGGAAGAGTATACTGACTCGGATCTTGTCCTATCCTGAAACAAGCGTCTTCCTCCTGTGTTTCTCAGTTGTAATGCCAGAATCCGTCAAACATGTGGAAGCCAAGTGGGCACCAGAAATATGCCACAGTGTGCCTCATGTTCCGTTTATTATCGTTGGAACACAGACTGATCTTAGGGATGATGAGTCCACCAATCAGAAGCTACAGAAGAGACGTCAGCGTCCACTGACTACTGAAGATGGTCAACGATTGGCTAGAAGGCTTGGTGCAGACTGCTATGTTGAATGTAGTGCCTTGACACGACAGGGCCTTAAAGATGTTTTTGATGAAGCGTTGTTGTCCGTCCTGAACCAAACACACAAAACCAGAAAAAAAGAGAGGAAAGGGTGGCTGTATTATATTGTAATTGTGTATGTGTGTGTGTGTGTAATTGACAACTACAGTTTAGTAGTTGTGTATGTGTGTGTAATTAACAACTACAGTTTTGCAGTTGTGTGTGTTTGTAATTGGCAACTACAGTTTTGCAGTTGTGTATGTGTGTGTGTGTGTAATTGACAACTACAATTTAGTAGGTGTGTGTGTTCATGGTCAGGTCATGTCCAACATTTAGACAATCTTTTTTAAACAACATTTGATAAATGTTCATTGAAATATGCAAATTATGCGAGTTCCAGAACAAATCTGAGAGAGATGTGATACATGAAATGTGGGGGTGGCAATGACCGAACATGGGGAGATATCTTTGAGATCTGATATGGGGAGATATTTGGGAGATGTGAGAGATATGTAAAAGATCTGACATGGGGAGATATTGGAGAAATCTGGGAAATCTGACATGGGAGATATTGGAGAAATCTGGAAAATCTGACATGGGAGATATTGGAGAAATCTGGGAAATCTGACATGGGAGATATTGGAGAAATCTGGGAGATCTGACATGGGACATATTGGAGAAATCTGGGAGACCTGAAATGGGGAGATAATGAGAAATAGGGGAGATGATCAATATGTGGGAGATAATGAGATGTGTGGGAGAGTTTTGACATGTGGGTGATTTGACATAGGGAGATATTTGAAATGTGGGTGATTTGACATGTATGGGACATGGAGGTGATCTGTAACCTGTGTGAGACATACACTAGACAGTGTTATTTATGTAGTTTTGTTAGATCTTGTAACCTTCTTGTTCAACTTAACTGTGTAAGTACATTCACATTCTGGGGGCATCTTGTTCAACTTAACTGTGTAAGTACATTCACATTCTGGGGGCATCTTGTTCAACTTAACTGTGTAAGTACATTCACATTCTGGGGGCATCTTGTTCAACTTAACTGTGTAAGTACATTCACATTCTGGTGGGCAGAAATATTTCACAAGCTTTATTAACTGATCTTTCACATTGTTATCACAAACATACACTCACACACACATGCAGTATGTTTACTATTGTTATCACGCACACACACAGAGTTTAGTTTAGTTTAGTTTAGTCGTTGGATCACCATCACTGCACGTTGAACAAATTAGTCCATAAGTGCTCCGATCTCTCCCTCAGTATGTCCATCAGCGTGTGGCGACTAACGACACCAGTTCTTTGTTGGTTTACAATTCTTCTTTGTCTGCCAGCATAGCGTTCTTGTCGAGCTTCACCACACTTAACTTTGAGTTCTTGCAGTCTGGTTAGTGTTGTGGATTCACCGCTATTACGTGAATCATGTACACGCCCTCTCTCCCTTAAGGAATTTATAATATCAGCCTGGTCCATTGCTCCTCCGCTTTGGACAGCAGCCATACCTGCAAGCCTATCTGCACGTTCATTCCCCTTACACCTGCATGCCCTGGCACAACAATAAAACTGATCTTTGTCAGCTTAGACCTCCCAGCGATTCTATCCAATGTCTCCTAGCCCATCCTGTTTCAATCTTCCTGAGCATACTCATTGAGTCACTGAGAAAACATGCATGGATAAAAGTCTGTGATTCTAGCCAAATCATCGCTTTGGTAACCGCCATGATTTCCATAGTGAGACTGCTCGTAGTCACGGCAAAACCACCACTGTCTTCCTTCACAACATCACCTCCGACCTGAGCAGTGAAAGCCCACGAGCTCCGCACATGTCGAATCACTGAACCATCCGTATAACTGATTACATCATGCTCAGATGCGTTCTCAGAAATCAATGCCTGAACCTCTGCCTCCACGACAAGTGGGTTGTGTTGCCTGCATTCTTTATCAAGTTCGATGCATACAGAAAAGGATGTAGCGATTCCTGTTGGCACTGGTATCCATTCTTCACCGGGATCAATATCTTCAAGTGTACACACCTGTTCAATACAGTCCTCGGCCTGACCCATCCAAGATTTTCCTCTTTAACCTATTTCCTTTTGTCTCTTTATTTCCAAGTGCAGAGGATGTTGTGTGTCAGCATTGACTCAAAGGTATGCTCATGCACGGCTCATCAGTATTCTATACTCCATAGTAGGATAGTCAAGGAGATAGCGCATTGCCCTGCACGACGTGTCTTTAGTGCAACCAAGTATAATGCGCATTGCCTCGTTCTGTATTCTTTCCAGTCGGTCTATCTGACTATGACTGAGAGTCAGGATCGCCAGCGCATACTCAAGCACAGAAAGGACCAGACCCTGGTATAAAGACAAAGATGGCGCTGTTCATAATCCGCCGCAGCCATTACCCTCATCGCCAGCAAACCTTTCCTCGCCTTCATTATCACATGAGCTATGTGTTCCGTAAAAGCTAGACTACGATCAAAACGCAGCCCCAGGTATTTCATAGACTGAGACCGCTCCACCACCTCTGAACACAAAACCACAGATGGTGTTGGAGTGTTGACGATGTGGTTGTTTAAAGAGAACCATGTCACCGCTGCTTTTGTGGGGTTGACCAATGCTCCTGCTTCAACGCACCATCTACCTATGCAGTCGAGTTCTGACTGAAGTTCCTCCACAAGCTGTTCTCTATCCTTGCCCTGACGATACACCAACACATCATCTGCATATGACATTGTCCTTCCTCTACCCGTGATCTGCTCTTTTGTGATGCTCACAGTATAGGCATTGAACAACACCGGAGATAATGGTGACCCTTGTGGTAAGCCAAGGTGGATTGTTGTTGGTGATGACGCCCAACTGCCACATTTAAACACTATCTTTCGCTGGAAGAGGGTCGCAAAGATCCAATTGAGGAGGAATGGGCTGATATTGAGTTCAGTCAGCTGCACCATTAAAAAGTGCAACGGCACTCTATTATAGGCATCTTCAAGGTCAATTGCTGCAGCACATGTCTCAATGCCCGAGTGAAAACCCTCATAGACATTGTAGGCGAACACGGCTGCGTTACGCCATGTCTCTCTATATGGACGGTACCCTCCAAGGGTGGGTGTAAGGAGACGTAACCTTCTAGTTGGCAGGATATTTTCCTGGCAATTATTTTCTCCAGTAACTTGCTTATTGTATTCTGCATGGTAATTACCCGATAGCCCTGAATTTTTGTGTGGTCTTTGCCAGGCTTCGGCAGAGGTACCAGGTAGCTGTGCAACCATTCTTCATTGATTATTGCAGTCGTAATGCTTTTGTTGTAGATGCCAGCCAGTTCTTCCCACTCCCCATCAGACAACTCGCCAATGTCACCATATCGTATGCCATCTGGACCAGGTGCACTGTTTTTGCTCTCCGTACAGCATCCTTGATTTCCTCCACCGTCACCAAATCATCTACATCTAATTCCTGGTTCTTACATTTAGCTGCAATGGATTGTCTTGCAGTGTTTCGCCCTACAATGTCTTGCTGGTCACTCTGCTCTAAATAGTGTGCAAACAGAGCCCTACCCTTGTTTTCATCTGTCCTCTGCCAGGTAAGATCCAAGCTCTGGAAGTCAATAATACACCGATTCTTTACTGTACCATTCATACTTCTGTGCAATCGCCAGAACAGATTCAACGATTTGTCATTGCTCACCCGTTGACAGAACTCAGCCCACTTCTCACTTTTTACCATCCTTGCAATAGCTTTGAAACACCCTGTTTTATTATTCATTTCTTGTTTCAACTGCAAGATGTCAGCAGGATGGGTAGTTCCATTTTTCCTGGCAGTTTGCCACCTCCTAACAGCACACCGCTTGTCTATCCACGCCTTCTCCACCTCGTCATCCCACCATGGTGGCTGTTCCCAATGTTTACTACTGTTGGTGTGCTTGCCTCGTTTGACACACCTTATTCTACTGACAACGTCTTGTCCTGTGGTGTCGTACTGGAAAGAGTGCATTACTGGCCTGTGTTGTCTTGATCTACCTTTGTTCACCAGTATGATGCACGGACGGTGGTCACTGCCATGGTACCCTAAAATCCCCCATCTGCACACAGCAGTGAGTGTATGGGATACAAGTGCCAAATCAATAACACTATCCTCATCTCCTGGGCGACTCGCAATTCTAGTGACACAGCTGGTGTTGATGCACAACAATTCCGTGGTCTCAAGTGCTAGTTCGAGATCTTCTCCTGTGTATTCGAGGAAATGTTGCCCCATGATCTACCCTTTGCGTTGAAATCACCACAGAAAATGACATTATTGCTCTCATGACTTATAATATCACTCAAACACTGCCATTTCTGTGTGTCCACTTTCGCATTACAGGCATACACGTTGACCAGCACAAATGGTTTCTCAGACTGGACTTTAATCGCCTGAAGTTGCAATTCGTCATCATCCCATCGAGACATGTCTACTTCCGACACATCAATGCTATTACGGACTAGAATTGCTAGACCCATATGTCTTCTGTTGTAGTAACATTTGAAACCAGTCATACGTAGTACACCACCATCGCCCAGTCGCGTTTCTTGAAGAGCTACGATGTCTGCTCTGTACACAAGGGTTTCAAGAATTCGCCTGCGTTGATGCGCACTTGCACAGTTCCAGTAGACAATGCGTATATTATTGAGTCCCAGCGGACGTATTTAAGCCGTGTACGTCGGCGCCTGCTTGCCGACCCTGCCTTGGCCTTCGCCCTCTTTGTTTCTACGTTTGATCGTAACGTTATTGTAATCGACGTCCACCATCTTGAACTGATCGAAAACCAAAACAAACCGTCACCACACGCAAATAACACACACTGAGGAAAATTCCAGCACAGATGCACAAAACTCCATAGCACCGCGAAGATCCTCAATGAATGGACTTCCTATTCACTTTGCATAGCTATCTGCATATGAAATTAACCATCCCTCTTACACGAAATATTAGCACCGCACAAAAACAACACTTTGGCTTTGGCCAACTTGAACCGGAAAACACACAGAGTATGTTTACTAATGTTATCAGTATATGATATTTTGTGATATTTATTCAGTGATCATATCTTATGTTGGTTGCTGTTGAAATGTGCCGTTTTCTTGACGCTCACAGCAAATGATATTATTTGCATTTATATGAATTCTCTTTCCTATTTGATTCTTCTTTTTGTCAGCAGACTGTTCACGGGTTGTTAACCCAGTGTCGTTGTTTATGTATTTGTCTTGCGCTTCTCTGGTGACTTGTGTGATAGTTTTCTTAGTCCCCTGGCAGAATTCAATTACGTTATCTATCCACATTTTCCTCGGTCTTCCTCTCACCTTTCTTCCTGATATTCTGTTGTGGAAAGCTCATAGGCAAACACGTAAACAAAGTATGTTTTGCAAATTACAAAACAATGACAATAACAGCAACGTTTCAGCAAGGCTTTATCAAGAACGAGCAACAGGAGTGACAAATTTTAAAAAGTACTAACATATGGACGACTACAAACGGACACAAACGTTTCTAATGTTAGTACTTTTTTTAAATTCGTCACTCCTGTTGTTCGCTTGCTTGATAAAGGCCTTGTTGGTCAAACGCTAAATATTGTCATTATTTTTGTAATTTGTAAAACTACAGTACTTTATGATTACGTGTTTCGCCAATCAAATAGTTTTACTGCAGTCTCATCTATATTGGAAAGCTTCATATGCAGTTTGGTCTGTTCGCATTCTTACTAAGGGGCCAAACCACTTCATTCACTGTTCCGCTATAAAGTTCAAGCAGTCTTGTTCCAACCTTTTTTTTTGATGCTGGTATTTGTAACTATGTTGATTCTTATGTTGTTGGTGACTTTGCAGAGACATCTCATTTCGCATGTTGCTATTTTCTGTGTATGTTTCTTATTCATTGTCCATGTTTGACATTGGTAACCTAGAGTGGGTATGAAGATGCCGTTGATCAACTGTTGTTTAGCTGTCAGTGAGATATTTGGATGTCTAAGTAGTGGCGCTAGTTGGTAGGTTATTGCATTTGCTTTCTGGGCTCTAGTTTCTATCTCTCTGTCGAGTCTTCCATCCTCTGTAAATATGCTTCCTATGTACTTGAATTTCTGTACTTGCTCTATTGTATTGCCATTGATGTTGATGTTTAGTGTATTATGCTTCCTTCCTACATTCATTACCTCAGTTTTGGCTATGTTTATGTTCATGTCATATTTGTTACAGTTATAATATAAGGTGTCCATATGATGTTGTAGCCCATGTTCTTGTTGGTAAATCAAACATTGGTCGTCTGCAAATAACAATTCATTAATTGTTTCCGTTTCTAATTTTGACTTCTGTGTAATTTTATCCATGTATGTTATAAAAAGTAGAGGTGAGAGGACACACCTCTGTCTGATGCCTGATGTAATAGGGAACCAGTCATTTGATTGTTCATTTCTCTCTCTCTCCCTCTCTGTCATTCATTCTTCACTGCCAATTTAAACATTCTTCTTGTGATATATAATTGAACCTTTGACAAGAACGCTAGATCTACATTGACGATTATGCGCCCATGGTGACTAGGCCGTCTACCCGATTTCAGCCAGCTGTTGATTTACTAGGGTAGCTTGCCCTAGGGTACGGTCCATTCTCGTGAATATTTCGGTCCAGACCTACGCCTGTTTGATAAGCTTTTGCCGTATATTTGGACTTTGTGATCTACGCCAAACAGTGAGTCACTACTGTTATGCCTTTCTGACTGTGAGGTCATTTCGGATCAGGAACATTTCACGAGGCACATAAGCTTGTCCTAGGATGGCCAATAGTCATATATCACACCGTGTAAAGTGTCAGCCTTTGCCAAAGTTCTGTTCCCGACAGCCTGTCAGATCTTTGCATTGTCGGCCTTACTTTACTGACCACTGAGTTTATTCCAGAGTAGGAACATTCTCAGCCTTTTCGAGGCGCGTGTTGGCATGTGGCAATTTGCAGTTTCTACCCTGCATTTTCCTTGGTCCCGGGAAACACTAGACTGGGGCTAAGCACAAATAATATAGAGAGTCGTTTCAATCGTTGCTAGCAACGCAACTGAGATTTTGCGCTCGCCAAACATCACCCGTCCCAGTTCTTCTGGGGATGTTAGTTGTAAATGCAACAGTACCTTGCACGGTTGTCCCAGGGAGGGCAGTTTTGTTAGGCACTAAAATGCAACTTTAGAATTTGTGCTTGGCCAACTTTACCCAGTAAATATATCTGCACTAAGCCTTTGATACGGAGTCTATCGCAATCTTCCCATATGTCGACACACTACATTACAGCGTTTCCAAAGACACTTGCCGCAACTTTTTTTTAAATTTCGTGCCTCGAGACTGCCCGGACATGTAGCTCAACTTAGGCACAGGGCTCCAAGTTTCGCTCCATGTAGGCCCATGTCTTTGCCTTGGGATGCACCTCTCATCCCTACATGTTTGTCTGTTCCCCTTTTACCATCGGCCGGGAGGCTGATAATTGTGGTGCGACCACTGTGTTCTCATTTTCCGTTTCACGAGACTGCCCTGACACACAGCTTGACTTGGGTGCAGGGCTCCAAGTTCCGCCACATATGGACCCACTTCTCTACTATGGATGCACCGTGCTTACACTGCTGCCACTACCAGTAACTCTCCTTCAATCCCTCTACCCACTTGGCCAGACCGGAACCAGAGTCTGTTACTAGGGTCACCACGTGAAGGTGGGGCACAGTGGTCCTGCACTAATCCTGGCGCAGCCCCCATGCGCCTTTGACCCCGATTGTTCATTTGATTGTTTGAGCCAGTCATTTGAACAATCAACCTATTTGATTGCTACTGTTTATATGAATTCTCTTCTCTTTTTGATTGTTACTGTGTAGTAGTGTGGTTGTTGTATTGATTTTCCTTGCACTACCAAGTCGAATATTACAACCTGATTTTCCTTGTACTCATAATCAAGGTGTGTATCCTTTATAGGACGTTGCTCTCTTTGCAGCACATCTGAAATTCTCTCTTTCTCTTGCCAGTTCACCCACTTCATCGATGGTCATGTTTATGGTTTCTTTAATATCTTGTAGCCATCTTCTTCTTGGTCTGCCTCTGCGTCCTGGGACCCTGCCCTCTAGAATTGTTCTTTCCAGGCCATCGTGACGCTTGATGTGACCAAAGTATGTAATTTTTCTGTATAGTATGTTGTTTATCAGCCAATTCTCTTTAACATTTAGTTCTTTCAGGACATCAGTGTTCTTTCTTTTTCTGTCCATGGTATTCGTAGGATCTTTCTGTAGCATTTCGTTTCGAAGGACTGGATTTTCGTTCTTGTTTTTGTGTAATAGTCCATGATTCACAACCATAAGTAGCCACTGGGAAAATGCATGCTCTCAATATTTTTAATATTAGTATTTTGCAGGTGCTTTGCCACATGTTCTTCATTGTGTTTAACTTTCTGATTGCTATTGCCAATCTTCTTGAGATCTCTTTGGAGCAGTCACCGTTATTGTTAATTATTGAGCCCAGATATTCGTAGCTCTCTACACATTGGAGTTCTTCATTGTTTAATTTGGATGTTAGGTGAGCTTTTGCTTTGTCAGTTGACATGATTTTTGTTTCTTGTGTATTCAAATATAGATGTTGGTCTTCACTACGTTTCTTGGTCGTCATGATTAGGTTTTCCAAACCTTCTTTGCTGGTGGATAATAATACTGTATCGTCTGCGTATCTAAGTTCTGGTATGCATTTGCCACCTATAGTGAGAGGGTCGTAATTCACATAGTTGGCATCGTCTTTTACATTCCTCATGATGTTCTCTGCATATATGTTGAATAAGTATGGTGACAAAATAGATCCCTGTCGCACCCTTTTGAATCTCGAACCATTCAGCTATTTCACCTCCTATTTTAATGGTTGCCTGTTGTTCGTGGTATAGAGATTTTATGAGTTGTATTATGTGTGTTGGAAAGTGCATGTCTTTCATGATGTTCCACATTTTCTGGTGTTGTATATGGTCGAAAGCCTTGCTGTAGTCTATGAAACATGCATGCAGGTCTATGTTGTATTCTCTGCATTTCTCGATAATGAGTCTCATGCTACAAATATGGTCTCTAGTGCCTCTACCTCTTCTGAAACCTGCTTGTGTTTCATGTATTTCATCTTCTAATTTTTGTTCCATCCTCTTCATTATGATTTTTAGTAGGATTTTGCTGTCGTGACTTATAAGGGCAATAGCTCTGTAGTTGGTGCATAGTTTCAAGTTTCCTTCTTGGAATAGGTATAAATACTGATCTTTTCCATTCCTTTGGCCAGGAGGAACTATTCCATATCTTTGTGCACTATTTATGATATACCCAAACACTGGCCTCCCCACCTGCTTGAATAAATTCCGCTGGTATATCATCGCACCCTGGTGACTTCCCTCTTCAGGCTTTTGATGGCCAGGCACACTTCATCCAACATGGGCTCTGGTTCTGTCTCTTCGCTTTCTGTTATTATCTTATGTGGATTTTTAGATGTGTCTTCATACATGTTTCTGCAGTACTCACACCATCTTTGTAGTACATCTTTCTTTTCTGTTAATGTTTTGCCATTGTTATCGTTATGACTTGTATTGATGGGCTGAAGTCACGTGTCATTATATTAATTTCGTTGTACATTTCTCTCTCTTTCCCTTGTTTTCTTAATTCATCAATTTTATTGCATGAGGTGACTATGTGTTGTTTCTTGTCTTTTCGGATTTCTTCCTTGTACTACAAGAGACCAAGCAAGAAAATGTATCAAATTTTATAAGAAAGCGCCGCTGGAACTACATCGGCCACACACTTAGAATGGATGAGAGAAGACTCCCTTTACCAATCCCTCATATGGACACCAGAGGGAAAAAGAAACGAGGAAGACCAAGAGAGACTGCGTAGAACCATCACCAGAGAAGGCTCAACGATGGGCCTAGTAAACATTAAAGACCTAAAACAGATAGCAACGAACCCGAGACATGGAGAACTATGACCATGCGCCCACAGGCCCAAGAGGAAAGACTAACTAACTACCAAGTCGAATATTACAACTTGATTTTGTGCCTGGCATTTACTTGGATTTTACAGCAATTTTCAAACAGATCTGAAATTAATGATTATCAATCAACATTTTAGCTAGCTACTATAATCTATAAGATGTGATATCAGTTTGTGTAGACAGAGATTATATTCTATAAGATGTGATAGTAGTTTGTGTAGACAGAGATTATATTCTATAAGATGTGATATCAGTTTGTGTAGACAGAGATTGTATTCTATCAGATGTGATAGTAGTTTGTGTAGACAGATTATATTCTATAAGATGTGATAGTAGTTTGTGTAGACAGAGATTATATTCTATAAGATGTGATATCAGTTTCTGTAGACAGAGATTATATTCTATCAGATGTGATAGTAGTTTGTGTAGACAGATTATATTCTTTCAGATGTGATAGTAGTTTGTGTAGACAGAGATTATATTCTTTCAGATGTGATAGTAGTTTGTGTAGACAGAGATTATATTCTATCAGATGTGATAGTAGTTTCTGTAGACAGAGATTATATTCTATAAGATGTGATAGTAGTTTGTGTAGACAAATTATAAACCAGAAATGCAAAACTGATAAAGAGAGACAACATGGATACATCTATACTAAATGATGCTGAATAGTGTTACCTCCACTTCAATAGAAAATGAACAAGAGAAGATGTTGGAATGAAATAAAGACAAGAAATATATTTACATCATTTAGTATCAAAGCTGCACAATTATTTCTATACTAAATCCACACACATGTTAATACATTGTTGTTGTCAACATTGCACTAGTTTCCACACACATGTTAATACATTGTTGTTGTCAACATTGCACTAGTTTCACACACATGTTAATACATTGTTGTTGTCAACATTGTACTAGTTTTCACACACATGTTAATACATTGTTGTTGTCAACATTGTACTAGTTTTCAAAGCAGTCTATAAAGAAATTGTTGTTTTGTTTTTGTAACCATTTCCTTACTTTAGACCATCTCTTCATCACAACTTTCCCTTCAAATGTTCCTTTAGTTTTGGGAACTTCAGAGTTCATCTCTTCATCACAACTTTCCCTTCAAATGTTCCTTTAGTTTTGGGAACTTCAGAGTTCATCTCTTCATCACAACTTTCCCTTCAAATGTTCCTTTAGTTTTGGGAACTTCAGAGTTCATCTCTTCATCACAACTTTCCCTTCAAATGTTCCTTTAGTTTTGGGAACTTCAGAGTTCATCTCTTCATCACAACTTTCCCTTCAAATGTTCCTTTAGTTTTGGGAACTTCAGAGTTCATCTCTTCATCACAACATTCTCTTCAAATGTTCCTTTAGTTTTGGGAACTTCAGAGTTCATCTCTTCATCACAACATTCTCTTCAAATGTTCCTTTAGTTTTGGGAACTTCAGAGTTCATCTCTTCATCACAACCTTCCCTTCAAATGTTCCTTTAGTTTTGGGTACTTCAGCATCTCTTCATCACAACTTTCCCTTCAAATGTTCCTTTAGTTTTGGGAACTTCAGAGTTCATCTCTTCATCACAATGTTCTCTTCAAATGTTCCTTTAGTTTTGGGAACTTCAAAGCTCATCTCTTCATCACAACATTCTCTTCAAATGTTCCTTTAGTTTTGGGAACATGTGTAATTCACTAGGCTATACGTTGGATGTGGTAGCACTGAAAAGTCCAGGTGTTGGATTGCATCCCTTGTTGGTGTACTTTTGTGTGAGTCCTGGCATTGTTGTATCCATGTTACTACAGTTGTGTGATGCCTGACATGTTACTGCAGTTGTGTGATGCCTGACATGTTACTGCAGTTGTGTGATGCCTGACATGTTACTGCAGTTGTGTGATGCCTGACATGTTACTGCAGTTGTGTGATGCCTGACATGTTACTACAGTTGTGTGATGCCTGACATGTTACTGCAGTTGTGTGATGCCTGACATGTTACTGCAGTTGTGTGATGCCTGACATGTTACTGCAGTTGTGTGATGCCTGACATGTTACTGCAGTTGTGTGATGCCTGACATGTTACTGCAGTTGTGTGATGCCTGACATGTTACTACAGTTGTGTGATGCCTGACATGTTACTGCAGTTGTGTGATGCCTGACATGTTACTACAGTTGTGTGATGCCTGACATGTTACTGCAGTTGTGTGATGCCTGACATGTTACTACAGTTGTGTGATGCCTGACATGTTACTGCAGTTTTGTGATGCCTGACATGTTACTGCAGTTGTGTGATGCCTGACATGTTACTGCAGTTTTGTGATGCCTGACATGTTACTGCAGTTGTGTGATGCCTGACATGTTACTGCAGTTGTGTGATGCCTGACATGTTACTGCAGTTGATGATGCGTCATATCCATGTTACTACAGTTTTGTGATGCCTGACATGTTACTACAGTTGTGTGATGCCTGACATGTTACTGCAGTTTTGTGATGCCTGACATGTTACTACAGTTGTGTGATGCCTGACATGTTACTGCAGTTGTGTGATGCCTGACATGTTACTGCAGTTGTATGAGACCTGGCATTGTCATATCCATGTTACTACAGTTTTGTGATGCCTGACATGTTACTACAGTTGTGTGATGCCTGACATGTTACTGCAGTTGTGTGATGCCTGACATGTTACTGCAGTTGTATGAGACCTGGCATTGTCATATCCATGTTAACTACAGTTTTGTGATGCCTGACATGTTACTGCAGTTGTGTGATGCCTGACATGTTACTGCAGTTGTGTGATGCCTGACATGTTACTGCAGTTGTATGAGACCTGGCATTGTCATATCCATGTTAACTACAGTTTTGTGATGCCTGACATGTTACTGCAGTTGTGTGGTGCCTGACATGTTACTGCAGTTTTGTGGTGCCTGACATGTTACTGCAGTTGTGTGAGATCTGACGTATTGTCGAACAAGTGTTTTATTTCTGATCTCATTCTTCTTTTGAATGTAGTCAAAGTTTGAATGTAATGTTGCAGAGTTTATTGTTGTTCTCAAGTGATATTTCTAGTCTGGGCTGTTTATACAAATATGTTCATCTTCTCTATAACATCTGTCATTTCATACAAATATGTTCATCTTCTCTATAACATCCATTAAGCTCTTACTACAAATATAGTTTATCTTCTCTATACACTGTCAGTTTCATACAAATATGTTCATCTTCTCATAACATTTGTCGTTTCATACAAATATGTTTATCTTCTATAACATTTGCTGTTTTATACAAATATAGTTCATCTTCTCTATAACATCTGTCAGTTTCATACAAATATGCCATCTTTCTCTATAACATCTGTTGCTCTATACAAATATGTTATCTTTCATAGCATTTATTAATGGAGACAAATATGGTTCTATCTTCTATAACATCTATCAGTTTCATACAACATGTTTATCTTTCATAACATTTGCTGCTTCATATAAATAGTTTATCTTCTATAAAGACCTGGCTGCTTCTATACACAAACATGCTTATCTTCTATAACATCTGTCAAATCTATGCATGTTATCTTCTCTTATAACATTTTACATTGTCTATATAAATATGTTCATCTTCTATAACATCTGTCAGTTTCATACAATATGTTTCTACCTTTCTATAAATATTTGTCAGTTTGTATAAATATAGTCTATCTTCTATAACATCTGTCAGTTTCATACAAATATGTTTATCTTCTCTATAATATCTGTCGTTTGATACAAATATGTTCATCTTCTATAATATTTGTCAAAGGTCATGTTAAATATGTTATCTTCTTCTAATATTTTGCTGTTTCATACAAATATGTTTATCTTCTATAAATCTATTTCTATAATAGAATATATCATCTTTATAACATTCGTCAGCACTTAATACAAATATGTTTATCTTCTAGCAACATCTATAAGCCGCTCTATACAAATATGTCTATCTTCTCTATGGAATATCTAAGTCGTCATACAAATATGTTCATCTTCTTTATAACATTTGTCAATATATGAACATGTTCATCTTCTATAATATCTGTCGCTCTGATACAATACACTATCTTCTATACCTGTCAAATGTTTCATGATACAAATATGCTCATCTTTCTATAACATTCGTCAGTTTACACTAATGTCAAATCATTGTTCATCTTTCCATACAACACTGTCAGTTTCATACAAATATGTTTATCTTCTATAACATTTGTCAGTTTGCAAATACGTTCATTTTCTCTATAAATATCTGTCAGTTTCATACAAATATGTTCATCTTCTATAGCATTTGCCGCTTCATACAAATATGTTCATCTTCTCTAGTAACATCTGTCGTTTCATACAAATATGTTCATCTTCATAACGTCTGTCACTTACAAACATGTTCATCTTCTATAACATTTGTCGTTTCTTACATAAAATACATATTCATCATAATTACAGATATCTAGAATTATTTTATATAAATATAATCATTCTACATTACTTATTGCTCTACATAAACATATGCTCATTTTCAGGCCATCTAATAAGTTTACATAAATATGCTTATCTTCTATAACATTTGGTCAGTTTCATACAAATATGTTTATCTTCTATAATATCCACAGTTTTTACATAAATATGTCTATCTTCTCTAAGAATATCTGCAAGCTTGTTGCTATTATAAATATCGCTTTATAATATCTGCTGTCATATAATATTATGTTATCTTCATAATATCTCCACAAGCCTTGATGCTAAATATAATGTATTCTTTCTATAATATCTGTTGTTTTACACAATTAGTCTATCTTCTCATAACATTTATTGTTTTCATACAACATAAACTATCTTTCTATAATATCTATTAGTTCATAATAATATAGTTCATCTTCTTCAATATTTTGTTGCTTTGATAATAAATACAATTATCTATAAATATCTGTCAAGCTTTCTATACAAATATGTTCATTCTTCTCTATAATATTTGGCTGTTTCTATACAATATAAAAAGTTGTATTTTCTATAATATTGATAAATGTTTCTATATAACATATGACTTTTCATAATATTTGTTGTTTCTATTCTAAATATAATTTATCTGCTTTATATTATTTATTGCTTTGATACAATATAGCCCCATTTTATAGATGAGTTGTTTATATAATAGCAGCTATTCTTTTATACATTTCTGTTAATGATAATATAAAGTATTCTTTTTAGAATATTTAATATTTAGACTACATGTCATATTTTCTTTTGTAATATCTGTTATTACAAACATAGCCTATTTTCTATAATATTTGTTGTTTATATAAATATATATTTTCTAGAATATTTATTGTTTATATTATTATGCTTTATCTTTATAATATTCTGCTGCTTCTGCATATAAATATGTTTTATTTTCTATATAGTTTCTGTCGTTTATATAAATAGTAAAAAATATTTTTCTATAACATCTATTGTTTAATAACATAGTCATCCATCCCCTTACGGAATGATTTTGTCAGTTCTCAAATATGTTCATCTTCTCATAACATCTGTCATCTATACAATATGTTCATTCTTTCTATATGACTAATGTTTCATAAATATGTTCATCTTCTATAACATTTGTCGTTTCTATATACAAATATATTTATCTTCCTATAAATATTTGTCAGTTTAATACAAATATATTTATCTTCTATGGTCATTTGCCGTTTCTAATAACATATGCTCATTTTACAACATTTGTCGTTTCATACAAATATGTTTATATCTTCTCTATACTGATTTATCGTTTCATACAATATATAAACTATCTTCTATAACGTCTGTCAACTCTACATACAAATATGTTCATTTTCTATAACATTTTGTTGCTCTACACAAATATGTTCATCTTCTTACAACATTTGTCGCCTTTGATACAAATATGTTTATCTTCTCTATAACATCTGTTGTTTCTGATACAAATATAAAGCTCATCTTCTTCTCTATAACATCTGTCGTTTCATACAAATATGTTCATCTTCTATAACATTTGTCAGTTTCATACAATATGTTCATCTTACTCATAAAGACCTGTCTTGAGTTCATACAAATATGTTCATCTTCTTCTATAACATTTGTCAACATAAGCAATAGCAATTATCTTTCTATAACATCTTTCAGTTCTGTATACAAATATGTTTATCTTTCTATAATATTTATGTTTATACAAATATGTTTATCTCTCTTCTATAACATCTGCTGCTCATGATACAAATACAAATATCTTCTATAACATCTGTCAGTTCTGATACAATATAAACACTTTCTCTATAAAGAATCCGCCGTTTCATACAAATATGCTTATCTTCTATAACATCTACTGCTTCATACAAATATGTTCATCTTCTCTATAACATCTGTCAGTTTTATACAAATATGTTCATCTTCTCTATAATATTTGTCATTTCATACAAATATGTTCATCTTCTCTATAACATCTGAGTTCAGTTTCATACAAATATAACTATCTTTCTATAACATCGCTGCTTCTACAAATATGTTCACTTACACTCACTGATTTATATGATCACTCATCTTCATAATATTTGTGTTTATACAAAATATGTTTATTCTTCATAATATTTGTCAGTTTCATATTGTAAAATATGTTTATCTTCTATAATATTTGCTGTTTATTCAACATGTCATCTTTCTATAATATTTGCTGTCATACAATATTCATCTTCTTGTAATATTTGTCGTTTCATATAGCAAGATAGTTATTCTCTTTATAACATCTGGTTGCTTACACAAACATGTTTATCTCCATGAATATCGGTCATTTTATACCACATCTATCTTCTCTATAACATCTGCCGCTTCTGCTACAAACATATTCATCTTCTTCTCTATAAATATTTAATGGTTTTATACAAACATTTATTCTTCTATAATATCTGTCAGTTTTATACAATATATTTATCTTCTATAACATCTGGCTGTTTCTCTATATAAATATGTTTATCTTCTCTATAACATTTGTTGTTTCATAATAAATATGCTCATCTTCTCTATAACATCTAGTTTGCTCACACAATGTTCATCTTTCTATAACATTTACTGTTTCTACACAAATATGTTCATTCTTCTATGGAATATCATTGCTGATTTAGCAGATGATGTTTATCTGTTTATCATCTAAGTCAAAGTTTCCCATACAAATATGTTCTATCTTCTATAACATTTGCTGCTCTGCTACAAATATTGTTTATTTCCTATAACATTTGGTCGCTCTACTACAAATATATTTATCTCTCTGTCAATATTTAGTTGCTCTGCTACAAATATGTCTATCTTCTTTATAAATATTTGTCAGTTTCATACAATACATGATCTTCATAAATGATTTGTTTTGTTTATATAATATAATTATCTTTCTGGTAACGTCTATTACATACAAATATGTTCATTCTTCATAATATTTGTTGTTTGCATAAACATGTTCATCTTCTAATAACACTTCTGGTCAAGTTTACAATATGTTTATCTTCTCATATTGCCTGTCAGTTTCATACAAATATGTTCATCTTCTATAACATCTATTGTTTCTATACAAATATGTCTATCTTCTGCAACATTTGTCATTTCATACAAATATGTTCATTCATCTATAACATCTGTCAGTTTCATGCTAACGAGCAATGTATCTTTCTCTATAAAGTCATTTGCCGTTTCATACTGAAATATGTTCATCTTTCTATAAATACCCGTCAGTTTCTGATATTAATATATTATCTTATATTACTGTCAGTTTCATACAACATGCTTATTCTTCTATAATATCTATTAATATTAAATATGCTCATTCTCTATAACATCTAAGTCAGTTTCCCATATAAGCAAATAAAGCTCATTTTCTATAACATCTGTCAGTTTACACAAATATGTTTATCTTTCTATAATATCTGCCGTGTTTCATCAAATATGTCTATCTTCTATAACATCTGTCAGTTTTATAGCAACATATGTTCATTCTTTCTAGCAATATTTATTGCGTTTATACAATATGTCTATCTTCTTCTATAAATATCTATTACTGTTTCTATACAATATCTACTTTCTCACAATATTTATTTGCTCTATACAAATATGTCTATCTTTCTCTATAATATCTGTTAAGCTCTAATACAATATAATTATTTTTTCTATAACATTTGGTTATTGCTTTGATACAAATATGTTTTATCTTCATAATAATGGTTATGTTTGTTAAATATGTTTATCTTCTATATTATTTATTATTTATTCAATATAATTCATTTTCTATATTATTTTTATGTTTAATTGATATAAATATGTTCTATCTTTATAACATTTGCTGTTACAATAAATATGCTTGTCTTCTATAACATCTTTTGCCGTTTCATACAATATAAGCTGTCTTCTATAATATTTACTGTTTTATAATATCATGTTCATCTTTCTATAATATCTATTGTTTTTATAAATATGTTTCATCTTTCTATAATATTTGTTTGTTTCTAGTACAACATTGAGTTATCTTCTAAAAACATCTGTCAGTTTTTTCTGATATAAATATAATGTATTCTTCATAACACTGTCACTTATACAAGATGCAAAAATTTATTCTTCTCTATAACATTTGTTGCTTTACAGCAAATACATCTATCTTTCTATAATATCTGCTTAGTTGATAAATATAAATCATCTTCTTCTATAACATTTGTCGTTTGAATGTAATATAACATCTGATAACATCTACTGTAGTTTCACAAACATGTTCATCTTTCATAACATCTGTCAATTGATGCAGAACATAAACTGATCTTCATAACATTTCTGTCGAAGTTTCATACAACATGTTTATCTTCTTCTATAACATTTGTTGCTCTATACAAATATGTTTGATCTTCTCTATAATATTTTATGTCGCTCACAAAATATGTTCATCTTCTTTATAAATATTTGCCATTTCCCATACAAATATGTTTATTTTCTATAATATTTGGTCGTCACACAAGAGCTCATCTTCTCTATAACTGTCTGTCAATTTCATACAAATATGTTCATCTTTCTGTTAAATATTTGTCAGTTTATACAAACATGTCTATCTTCTCTATAATATTTGTCGTCGCATGCTAAATATGTTTATTCTTTCTCATAACATTCGTCAGTTTCATACAATAGTTCATCTTCTATAACATCTGTCGTTTATACAAATATAAAAAAATCATCTTCTTTTATAATATTTGTCATGATAATAAATACAAATATCTTCTTCTATAACATCTGTCAGTTTTCATAAGAAGAAATGTCTTCTCTATAACATTTGTCAATATTTGATATAATATAAAAATCATTTTCTATACATCTGCCGTTTCATACAATATGTTTATTTTCTATATAACATTTGCTGCTTGATACAATATGTTTATCTTCTCTAACATCTGTCGTCATACAAATACGTTTATCTGCTCCATAACATTTGTCGCCTATACAAATATGTTCATTCTCTCTATAACACTGTCAGTTTCATAAAATATGTCATCTTCTTCTGAATATTCTGCTGCTTCGAGTACAAATATAAATTATCTTCTATAACATTTGTCGTTTCATACAAATATAAACTCATCTTCTATAATATTTGTCACTTCTATACAAATATGTTTATCTTTCTTCTATAACATCTGTCAGTTTTATAAATATGTTCATCTTCTATAAATACTGCTGTTTCATACAATATGTTCATTCTTCTATAATATTTTATCATTTCATACAAATATGTTTATTTTCTATAAATACCTGTCAGTTTCTACACAACATAAAATCATCTTCTATAACATCTGTCAGTTTGATACAATAACTGATCCCACTGTTTATTCATGCCAAATATATTCATCTTCTCTATAACATCTGCCAGTTTACACAAACCATGTCTATCTTCATAACATTTGTCATTTCATACAAATATGTTCATCTTCTATAACATCTGTCAGTTTCCATATAAATATGTTCTATCTTCTATAACATTTAATGTTTCTTGACACAAATATGCTTATCTTCTATAACATCTGTTTATACTTATACAAATATGTTTATCTTTCTCATAATATTTATTGTCGCCTTATTCAAATATATCTAGTCTTCTTCTGATAATATTTGCTGCTCTACATAAATATGTTCCATCTTTTGATAATGATTTGTCAGTCTGATACAAATATGTTCATCTTTCTCTATAACATTTGCTGTTTCATACAAATATGTTCATCTTCTCTATAAACATCTGTCGCTCCATACAACATGTTCATTCTCTATAAATATCTGTCAGTTTCATAAGCAAATATGTTCATCTTCTCTATAACACGGCTGCTCTAATATATTGAGGTTTATTCTTCTGATAAATATTTGTCAGTTTCATACAAATACATGTTTATCTTCTCATAATATTTGCTGCCTTACAAAGATATGTTCATCTTCTTTACAACATTTGTCATATTTTGATAGATGATAAAAATATTCTTTCTATGAACATTTGCCAGTTTAATACAAATATGTTCATCTTCTCTATACTGTCTGTCAATTCTTATAGCTAAACATGTTCTATTCTTCTATAAATATTTGTCAGTTTCATACAAATATGTTTATCGCATATAATATTCATTGTCTACATTATATCATGTCTGATCTTCTCTATAACATCTAACAGTTTTACAACAGAAATATTCATCTTTCATATTTATTGTTTTATACAAATTATGTTCATCTTCTATAAAGATCTGTCAGTTTACACAACATGTTCATCTTCTATAATATTTATCAGCTTAATAAATATGTTCATCTTCTCTATAACATCTATTGTTTACACAATATTTATTATATAAATATTTGTTGTTTCATATGAAGATATGATCTTCTCATACTTAACTATTGTTTCTATATAAATATAAAATATTTCATTTATAACATCTGTTGTTGATACAATATATCTATTCTTCTCTATAACACTGTTGCTTTATAAATATGTCTATTCCTTCTCTATAAATATCACACTTTATATAAATATGTTCATTTCCTTTCTCTGTTATTATTGTTGTTTCATACAAATATATACTTTACATTCTCTATAATATTTGTTGCTTCATATAACATATTTATTTTCTAATAGCATTCGTCGTTGACATAATATAACTATCTTTCTGCAATATTAAGTTTTGGTCTTGATACAAATATGTTTTGATTTTCTATAATATTTGTCATTTCATACAAATATGCTTATCTTCTATAAATATTTATTTGAATTTTATATTTATTATTAGTTCATTTTCTATAACAATATCTAATATGTTTCCTCTATGTTAAATACAGCAATATTCATATATTTTATTGTTTCATACAATATGTCTATTTTCATAATGTCTGTCAGTTTCTGATACAATATAGTTCATTCTTCTATAATATTTAATGCTTAATACAATATATGTTTTATCTTCTATAACATCTCCGTCATTTCATATAAATATGTTCATCTTTCCCCATAACATTCACAGCTTTCATACAAATATGTTCATCTTCTATAACATTTAAGCCGTTTTTGATGATAAATATGTTTATCTTCTTCTATAACATTTGCCGTTTCATACAATATAAGCTTATCTTCTTCTATAATATTTGTTGTTTATACAATATGTTCATCTTTTCTTATAATATTTGTCAGTTTCATACAATATAAATATTTTCTATAATATTTGTCAGTTCTGCAAGCAAATATGTTCTATCTTCTATAATTTAGCCTGTCAATTTCATACAAATATGTCATCTTTCTTATAATACTTGTCAAGCCATAAATATGTTCATCTTCTCTATAACATCTGTCGTTTCATATAAATAGTTCATTCTCTATAACATTTGCTGTTTCATGACAATATATACCATCTTTCTATAACATCTGTCAGTTTCATACAACATGTTCATCTTCTCTATAACATTTGCTGTCACACAAATATGTTTATCTTCTATAACATTTGTCATTTCTATACAAATATGTTGATCTTCTATAATATTTTTGTCAGTTTCTGTTCAATATGTTCATCTTCTCATAATATTTGTCGGTTTCATACAAATATGTTCATTCCTTTATAACATTTGGTTGCTCTATATAATATGTTTATCTTCTCTATAACATCTAATAGTTCTATACAAATATGTTTATCTTCTATAACATTTGTCAGTTTTATACTAATATGTTCTTTATCTTCTATACATCTACTGCCTCTACACAAATACAGCCCATCTTCTATAACATTTGGGTCAGTTTCATACAAATATGTTTATCTGATAATATCTGGCTTCAGTTTTATACAGAATATGTATCTTTCTCTGCAACATCTGTCAGTTTCATACAAATATGTTTATCTTCTCTATAACATCTGTCAGTTTCCATAAATATTGCATCTTCTTCTATAACATCTGCCATTTCATGCTAACATACCATTTTCTATAAATATTCATTGTCATGCATTTATGTCTCATTTTCTATAACATCTGTCGCTTTGATACAAATATGTTCATCTTCTATGGAATATTTGTCAGTTTCATACAAATATAAGCTTATCTTCTATAATATTTGGGTTGTTTCATACAAATATGTACCTACTTTCTTCTATAACGCTCGTCAATTTCTATACAAATATAGCTCATCTTTCTCTTATAATACGTCATTTACAAATATGTTCATTCTTCATGAATATTTATTGTCATAATAGAATATGTTTATCTTCTGAATAATATCTGTCAGTTTCATACAAATATGTCTATCTTCTATACATTCGTCAGTTTCTACAAATATGTTCACTTTATACATTTGTCAGTTTTATACAAATATGTCTATCTTCTCATAACATCTGTCGTATTTCTGCAATATGTCTATCTTCTATAATATCATATTGCCTCATACAAAATATGTTCATCTCATAACATCTCAATGTTTCATACAAATATGTTATTTTCTATATAACATTTGTCAGTTTCTGTACAAATATGTTTATCTTCTATGTAACATCTGTCGTCACAAATATGTTCATCTTCTTCTATAACATCTAGCTTGTTTTTCATACAGTCATGTTCATCTTCTCTATAACATCTGTCAGTTTCATAAAAATATGTTCATTCTTCTATAACATCTGTCAGTTTTGATACAAATATAAGTAATGTTCATCTTTCTTCTTATAACATTTGCTGCTCTCATACAATATACTCTATCTTCTATAATATTTCACGTTTCATACAAATATGTTTATTTCTCTATAATACTGCCGCTTTTTATACAAATATCTACTTTTCTATAATAATGTCAGTTTTTGTGCATACAAATATAAAACTATCTTCTATAATATCATTGTAATGTTTTACTGAATATGTTGATCTGATAACATTTGGTTGGATTTTATACAAATATGTCTATTCTCTTCTCTATAACATCTTATTGTTTCATACAAATATGTTTATCTTCTTCTCATAACATTTGTCAGTCATACAATATGTCTATTTTCTTCTATAACATCACGCTTCATACAATATATACTCATCTTCTATAACATTTGTCGTCTTCATACAAATATGTTCATCTTCTATAACATCTGGCTGCTTCCTGATAAACATAGTTCATTTTCTTTCTCACAACATCTGTCGTTCTTCATACAATAGGTTTTTATTCTTTCTTCTACAATATTTGTCGTTTTTATACAATATATGATCTTCTATAAATATTTGTTGCTCTATAATATATGATCTTCTATAATATTATCGGTTAATATAAATATGTTCATTTTTTATAGCATTGTTAGTTTGTTGCCAAATATAGTTATTTTCTCTTTATATTTTATTGAAGCCATATAAATATGTACCTATCTTCTCTATAATGTCTGTCAATTTATACAATATACTCATCTTTCTATAACATTTGTTTGTTTGATACTAAATATAAAAACTATTTTTTCTATAACATCTTCCAATGTTTGATGCATAACATGTTCATTTTCTATAACATTTGTTTATAGATATATCATTCTTTCTATAACATCTGTTCGTTTCATACAAATATGTCTATCTTTCTATAATATTTATTTGCTTCATACAAATATTAGTTATATCTTCTATAAATATTTATTGGGTATTTCATACAGAATACATTGTTTATTCTTTCTATAATATTTGTTGCTTATTCAAATATGTTCATCTTCTCATAATATTTATTGTTTCATATGCAATACAGCCTATCTTTCTTATAATATTTGTTAAGCTTTATACAAATATGTTTATTTTTCTATAATATCTGTCAATGATAAATATGTTATCTTCTAAGACAATATTTGCCGTTTTTATACTATTATGTTCATTTTCTATAACATCTATTATGCTTATGTTAAACTATGTTCATTTTCTTTGTAATATTTATTAGTTTCTATATAAATATATAAAAAACACTGTTATTTTCTATAACATCTGTTTGCTTTGTCAATATTGTTTATCTTTCTCTATAATATCTGTCAGTTTCCCCATACAATATGTTTATCTTCTCTATAAATATTTGCTGCTCTGCAATATGTTCATCTTCTATAACATTTGGTCGTTGACACAATATGTTTATCTTCTATAACATCTGTTGTTTCATACAAATATGTTCATCTTCTATAACATCTGTCGTTTACTACACAAATATGTTCATCTTCTTTATAACATTTGTTTGTTTTATACAAATATGTTCATCTTGTAATATCTGTCATGTTCATAATAAATATGTTCATCTTCTATAATATTTGTCGTTTTTGTTACAACAAATATGTTCATATCTTTCTCTATAATATCTGTCGTTTCATACTGAAATATGCTTATTTATAATAATATTTGCTGCTCATATTAGAAATATGTTTATTCTTCTATAACATCTGTCAGTTTACACAAATATGTTTATCTTTCTATAACATCTGTCGTCGACACAAATATGTTCTATCTTCTATAACATCTGTTGTTTCATAAATATGCTCATCTTCTATAAACATCTGTCAGTTTTATACAAATATGTTCATCTTTCTATAACACTGTCGCTTCATATTAAATATGTCTATCTTCAACATTTGTCAGTTTCACACAAATATGTTTATCTTCTTCATAACATTCGAATAGGTTTTTATACAAATATGTCTATCTTCTCTATAAATACTGTTGTTTCATACAAATATGTTCTCATCTTCTCTATAACATTTGTCAGTTTCTACAACATATTTACGTATTCTTCTGATAACATTTACAATTTTGATACAAATATATCTATCTTCTATAACATCTGTCAGTCACAAATATGTTCATCTTCTATAACGCCTGGTCAATCTCTAGCACATAAATATGCTCATCTCTCTATAACATTTGTCAGTTCTATACAAATACAAACTACTTCATAAATATCTGTCGCCTTCATTCCAAATATGTCTATCTCTGTTAACATTTGTCAGTTTCATACAAATATAGTTTACTTTCTATAATATCTGTCAGTTTGATAATAAATATATGTTATTCTACTACAACATCTGTCAGTTCTGTTACCAATATGTTCATCTTCTCAGGAACATCTGTCGCTCATACAACATGTTCATCTTCTTTTATAACATTTGTTTGCCTACACAAAATATGTTTATCTTCCCTATAACATCTGTCAGTTTCCATACAAATAAGATTTATCTTCTAATAACATTTGTCAGTTTTATACTAATACAACCACTTCTCTATAACATCTATTGTTTCATACAAATATGTCTATCTTCTCTAATATCATTCTGCCGCTCCATACAGAATATGTTTATCTTCGATAATATCTGCTGCCTATATGCTAGCTTATTTTCTGTAACATCTGTCAGTTTCATACAAATATGCTTATTCTTCTGCAACATCTATTGTTTCATGTTAATACAGGTTCATCTTTCCTCTTATAACATCTGTCATTTACAATATACTCATCTTCTCATACCATCTGTCACTTATAAAAATATGTTCATCTTCTATAATACATCTGTCAGTTTATACAATATGTTCATCTTCTATAACATTTTACTGCCTACACATTGTTAACTGATCTTTATGATACTTATTAGCTCTTTATACAATATGTTATCTGCTATAATATTTGTTGCTTCATACAATATGTTTATCTTCTTATAATACGGTTGCTCTACAAATATGTTTATCTTCATAACATCTGTTGGTTTATACAAATATGTTCTATCTTTCTATGTGATCTATCAAGTCATACAAATACAGTTCATCTTCTTCTATATGACTGTCAGTTTATACAAATAATATGTCATGATTTATATATAATATTTCATTAATATATAAATATGTCTTATCTTTCTATAACATTTTGTCTGTTTCATACAAATATGTTCATTTTATAATATTTATTGCTTCATACAAATATTTATTCTATAATATCTGTTGTTTTATACAAGTGCTCATCTTCATAATACTGTTGTCACATAAATATAAATGCCATTCTTTTCTTTTATAACATTTATTGTTTCATATGTAATATATGTATTCTTCTATAATATTTGTTTGATTTATACAAATATGCTCATCTTTCTTCTGAATATTCTGTCAGTTTTACGCAATATGTTCATCTTTCTAGAACACTGTCACTTACACAAAATATGTCTATCTTTCTTATAACATTTGTCATTTATACAACATATGTCTATCTTCTATAACATCTGCTAAGCTTATCTAAATATACCATCTTCTATAACATTTGTCAGTTTTCTTACTACAAATATGTCTACTTTCTGTAATATCTGTTTAGTTTACTACAAATATAAAGTATCTTCTATAATACTTAATGTTTATACAATAATATTGTTTGACTTATAATATTTTATTGTTTGATACAATATAAATATCTTTCTCTATAACATCATTGTTTTTGATACTAAATATGTTCATCTTTCTCTATGAACATCTGTCAGCATCATAAGGAATATAGTCATCTCTTTATAACATCTGTCTGTTTTTTGATACAAATATGTTCATCTTCTCATAATATCTGTCAGTTCTATACAACATAAGTACCATCTTCTCTATAAATACTTTGTCATGCTCATACAATATGTTCATCTTCTCTATAACATTCAGCTTGTTTCATACAAATATAAGTTTATCTTCTATAACATTTACCAAGCTCCATTACAAACATGTTTTATCTCTTCTTCATAACATCTGCTGTTTCATACAACATGTTCATCTTCCTCTACAACATCCAGTCAAGCTCTATACCAACATAAATATTCATCTTCTCTATAACATCTGTCAGTTTCATACAAATATGTTCATTCTTCTATAACATCTGGTCAGTTTTATACAAATATGTTCATCTTCTACAACATTTGCCGCTTCCATACAAATATGTCATCTTCTATAACATTTGTCAGTTTTATACAAATATGTTATTTTCTATAACATCTGGTCAGTTTCACAGGGTCATGTTATCTTCTATAATATCTGCTGTTTACACAAATATGTTCATCTTCTTATAACATCTGTCAATGATACAAATATGTTCATTTTCTATACCATTCAAGGTCGTTTTTACAAAATATACCATCTTCTATAACATTCGCTTCTAGTTTATAATAAATATTAGTTCATCTTCTATAACATTTGTCAGTTTCATACAAATATGTTCATCTCTTCTATAACATTTAATGTTTCATACAAATATGTTTATCTTCTATGCAACATTTGTCAAGTTTCTACAAATATGTTTATCTTCTCATAATATTTGCTGCTTCATACAAAATATGTTTGGTCTTCTACAACATTCACGTTTCATACAATATGTTCATTCTTCTATAACATCTGTCAGTTTCATACAAATACGTTCTATTTTCATAGAACATCTATTCAGGCTCATGCAACAGTGTTCATCTTCTATAATATCTGTTTAGTTTTATAAGGGGGATATGCCCATCTTCTCATAAAGACGTCAGTTTCATATAAATATGTTCATCTTCTCTATAACATTTGTCAAATCATACAAATATGTTTATTTTCTTTCTATAACACTAATGTTTTATACAAATATGTTCATCTTCTATAAACATCACAGTTCTACACAAATATGTCTATCTTCATAAATATTTTGTCAGTTTCATACAAATATGTTTATCTTTTCTCTATAAACATTTATCTGACTTTATAATAACGTTCATCTTCTCATAACATCTGTCGTTTCACGTTAGAAATATGTTCATTTTCTATAACACCGTCAGACTCTATACAAAATATAAGCCCATCTTCATAATATCGCTCAGTTTTCCATACAAATATGTTCATCTTCTATAACATCTGGCTGCTCATTCAAATATGTTCATCTTCTCTATAATATTTATTGTTTGTTACAAATATGTCTATCTTTCTCTATAAATATCTGTCATGTTTTGCTGTTAAATATGTTTATCTTTCTATAACATTTGTCGTTTCTATATATAAATATATTTATCTACTTATAATATCTAGAGTTTATTTTCTTACATAAATATGAAACCTATCTTCTATAACATTTGTCGTTTCTATACAAATATGTTCATTCTTCTATAATAATCTGGTCAGCATCACACAAATATGTTCATCTTCTTTTATATTTATTATTAAGAACATAGATATCATATCTTTCTATAACATTCCAAGTCAGTTTACAAGGAATATGTTCTATCTTCTAGTACATTGCTGCTTCATACAAATATGTTCATTCTTTCTATAACATCTATTGTCTCTATACAAATATGTTTATCTTCTATAACATTTGTCAGTTTCATAATACAAGCTTATCTTCTCTATGAAGATCTGTCAGTCATACAAATATGTTCATCTTCATAACATCTACGCTCAGGTTAATATAAACTATCTTATAACATCTGTCAGTTTTATACAATATACTATTCTTTCTATAACATCTGACAGTTTTATATAAATAGAAAACTATCTTCGATAACATTTGTCAGTTTGATATAACATGTTCTTATCTTTCGATACACTTGTCAGTTCTATACAAATATGTTTACTTTGTAGCATTTCGCCGTTTATAACAAAATATGTTCTATCTTTATAGTCATCTGTCATTGATACATAATATATGTTTACTTTTCGATAATATTTATTGTTTTTATAGAAGGCAAGTTTATTTTTTCTATAATATTTAATACCGATAATAGATATCTATCTTTTCTCTATAATATTCGTCAATTTCTAATACAAATATAACATCTTTTCTATAATATTTGTTTGCTTTATAAAGATAATGCATTTTTCTCAATAAGATTCACAAGCTTACAAAATATATACTCATTTTTCTATAAGATTATTGTTTGATTTAATAATATGTCATTTGCTTATAACATCTTGTCAATACATAAATATGTTTATCTTCTATACATTTGTCGTTTGATATAAATATGTTTATTTTACTTCTATAACATCTGTCTGAGTTTCATAAATATACTCATCTTTCTTCATAATATTTATTAAGTTTCTATGTTAAATATGTTCATCTTCTTCTATAACATCTGTTGTTCCATGTTAAATATGTTCATCATCTTTATAATATCTGTCGTTTATACAAATATGTTCATCTTCTACAATATTTATTGCCCACAATATGCTTATCTTCTATAAAGATTTAATTGTTTTTATGCAATATGTTATCTTCTCTATAATATTTGCTGTCTATACAAATATGTTCTATCTTCTTGAGTAACATTTGTCGAGTCATACAAATATTGTCATTTTCTTCTATACATCTGTCAGTTTCATAATAAATATGTTCATCTTCTATAACATCTGCTGGTTCATACATTGTTCATCTTCTTTTGTATAACATTTGTCAGTTTTATACAAATATGTTCTATTCTCTCTATAACATCTATTGCTTCATAAATATGTTCATTCTTCTATAATTGTACTGACAGTTTCATACAACACATGTTCATTCTGTAACATCTGTCAGTTTCACAGCAAATATATGTTTATCTTCTCTATAACATTTGTCATGTTTCATACAACATGTTTATCTTCTCTATATTATTTGTCATGTTTACACAATATGTTCATCTTCTCTATAACATCCGCTGGCTTCATATTAAATATGTTCATCTTCTCTCTCATACGCCTGGTCAGTTCATACAAATATGTCTATCTTCTATACATTTGTCAGTTTCATATAAATATGCTTATCTTCTCTATAACATTTGTCAGTTTCATACCAACATGTTTATTCTCTCTACAATATTTGTCAGTTTGATACAATATGTTCATCTTTCTATAACATCTGTTAGTTTTACAAATATGTCTATCTTCTCATAACGCCTGGGTCAGTTCTCAGGGTTTTCAAAGAGCAAACCCATCTTCATAACATTTATTGTTTTCTTAAGGTTAAATAAGGTTCATTCTATATTGATCTATTAAAGTTTCATTCAAATATGTCTATCTTCTCTATATATTTGTCAGTGTTTTATACAAATATATGTTCATTTCTATAACATCTACAGTCAGTTTATACAAAATATGTTTATTTTCTCTATAACATTTAACAGTTTCATATAAATATGTTTTATCTACTTATAACATCTGGCTGTTTCATACAATATATTTATCTTCTCATAAATATTTCACAAGCTCTCTATACAGTCATGTCTATCTTTCTATAACATTCACAGCCCACACAATATGTCTATCTTCCCACAATATCTGTCAGTTCTATGGCACATGTTCATCTTCTCATGTTATCTGTGAGGTTCTGAGGATAGAGTTGATGGTTTATCTTTTATAATATTTGTCAGTTTCATAAATATGTTCATCTTCATAATATTTATCAGTTTGATGCACAACACAAACTATCTTCTTATAAATATCATTGCTCTATGCAAACATGTTTATCTTCTCTATAACATCTTTCTGTTTCATACAACATGTTCATCTTCTCTATAACATCTGTCAGCTTCACACAAATATGCCCATCTTCTCATACCCGCCTGTCAGTTTCTATAATAAATATGTTCATCTTCTCATTGATTTATCATCGATAATAACATGTTTATCTTTCTATAAATATTTAATGCTTCCCATACAAGGTGCTGTCTTCTTCATAATATTATTGTTTCATACAAATATAAACTATCTTTCAGAAGAATATTTGGCTGCCTATATAAATATGTTTATCTTCTCAATAACAACTGCCAGTTTATACAAATATGTTTATCTCTATAAATATTTATTATTTATAGCAAATATGTTTATTTTCTACAACATCTAGTTAGTTTCATACAATATGTCTATCTTTCTATAATATCTATTGTTTATGCCAAATATAAATTATCTTTCTATAATATTCAGTTTAGTTTCATACAAATATGTCACTTTCTGCAATATCTGCAGTTTTATACAAATATAAATTATCTTCTATACATTTACTGTTTCTGATACAAATATACCCATTCCTTCTATATATTTGTTAGTTTCATACAACATGTTTATTTTCTATGATGATCTAATAGTTTTAGCGGCAAATATGTCTATCTTCTAGTAAATACTGTTTGTTTACATAAATACAATGCTATCTTCTATAATATTTGCCGTTTCATACAAATATGCTTTATTCTTCTTCATAAAGACAATAATTTTATATGAACATGTTCATTCTTCTATAACATCTGTCAGTTTGCAACAATATAACTGTTATCTTCTTATAACGCCTTGTTATGTTCTGATATTAAATATGTTTCATCTTCTCTATAATATTTGTTGTTTGATATTAATAAATAGATTTTTATAACATCTGGTTAAGTCATTTTATATGCTCATTTTCTATACATTTGCTGAGTTTATAATAAATATATGTCTATTCTTCGATAATACGGGATAGTTTCATACAATATGTTTATCTTTCTCAGTAATATTTACATGTTTCATACAATATGTTTATTCATTTTATAACATCTATCAATTTCTTCAGGCAAATATGTTCATTTTTCTCTATAATATTTGGTTGCAATTTATGTTAAATGATGTTCATCTTCTACATATCTACTGTTTATACAACATGTTCATATATAATATTTTGTCTATGTTTCATATAATATATCTATCTTTCTTCTATAACATCTGTCATTTCTCTAATAAATATAAAACCATCTTATTTATAGATTTGCTGTTTCTATATAAATATGTTTTTATTCTTCTATAACATTTTCATTTTATAAATAAATAGTAAATTATCTTCTATAACATCTGTCAAATGATATAAATATGTTTATCTTTTATAACATCTGGCCAAGTTTCATACAAATAAGGTTTATTCTATAACATTTATCATTTGATAATAATAATAACTATCTTCTAAACATTTGTCACTTTTATATATAAATATTATGCCCATCTTCTATAACATCTGCTGTTTATATAAATATGTTCATCTTCTCTATAATGCTCTGCTCAATTTCATACAATATGTTTCATCTTCTATAACATTGTTTAGTTTACAATAAATATGTTCATCTTCTATAACATTCTGTCGCTTCTATTCTAAATATACCATCTTTCTATAACATTTGTCAGTTTCTATACAAATATGTTCATCTTTCTATAACATCTGTCAGTCATGTTAAAACAAATTTATTCTCTATAACATTTGCTGCTTCCATACAATATTTATCTACTTACAACATCTGTCATTTCATACAATATGTTCATCTTCTCTATAAATATCTGTCAGTTTCATACAATATGTTCATCTTCTATAAATATCTGCCGTCGTATACAACATGTTTATCTTCTATACTGTCAAGTTTATACAAATATGTTTATCTTCTATAACATCTGGTCGTTTCATACAAATATGTTGGATTTTCTCTATAACATCTTGTCGCTTCATACAAATACAAAACCATCTTCTATAACATCTGTCAGTTCATTGTCAGTCATGTTCATCTTCTATAACATCTTGTCAGTTTTACTACAACATGTTCTATCTTCTATAACATTTTGTCGTCGATACAAATATGTTCATCTTCTTCCACAACATTTGTCGTTTCCATACAAATATATGTTTTTATTTTCTATAATATTTGTCAATTTTATACAAATATGTTCATCTTCTATAACATCTGCCAAGCCTCATACAAATATGTTCATCTTCTCTATAACGTCTGTCACTCTTATAAACATATCATTCTTCTATGTCATTTGTCAGTTTCACACCATGTTCATCTTCTATAACATCTGTCGTCATTCAAATATGTTCATCTTCTCTATAACATTTATTGCTTCATACAAATATGTTCATCTTCTCTATAACATCTTGCCTCAGTTCTATACAAATATGTTCATCTTCTTATAACATCTGTCAGTTTCATACAAATATAAATGTATCTTCTATAACATTTGCCGTTTCATACAAATATGTTTATCTTCCTATAACATTTGTCGAAGTTTCATACAAATACATATTCATCTTCTATAATATCTGTCAGTTTTATACAAATTATGTCTATCTTCTCTATAATATTTGTCATTTCTATACAAATATGTTCATCTTCTCTATAATATTTTTAATAAGTCATACAATATGAAAAACTATCTTCTCATAATATTTGCTGCCTTCCATACAAATATGTTCATCTTCTTTATAATATCTGTCAGTTTACAGAAATATGTTCATCTCTTCTCTATAACACTGTTGATGCAAATATGTTCATCTTCTAAATATTTGTCGCTCTACTACAAACATGTTTATCTTCTATAACATTCTGGTTACTCTTACACAAATATGTTCATCTTCTTGTATAATATTTGCCGTTTGATACAAATATGTTCATCTTCTTATAACATTTGTCGCTCTACAAATATGTTTATATTCCTCTCATAACGTCTGTCAATTCCCATACAAATATGTTCATATCTTCTCTATAACATTTAATGTTTCACTATAATTATTATTCATATTCTATAACATCTGACAGTTTCATACAAATATGTCTATTATAAATACGCCGTTTCATACAATATGTTCATTCTTTCTCATGTAACACCGTCAGTTTCAAACAAATATGTTCATCTTATCTAAGGCAACATTGTCAGTTTTACAAATACGCTTATCTTCTATAACACTTTCGTGTTTTATACAAATAGTGTTTCACATCTTTCTATAACATCTGTTATTGCTCTACACAAATATAAAATCAACATCTTTTCGATAAATATCTGTCGTTTATGACAAATATGCTTTATTCTTTCTATAATATTTACAAGTTTTATACAAATATGTTCATCTTCTCTTAAAAAAACATCTGTCAGTTTCTATACAAATATGTTCATCTTTCTATAATATTTATTGTTTCATACAAATATGTTTATCTTCTCTATAACATCTACGCCTTATTATTAATGTTTATCTTCTTCTGATAATATCTATTACCATACAAATATGTTTATCTTCTTCTATAAATATTTGCCGTTTCTACATAAACATGTTCATTTATGATCGTCCTGCTGCTCTGCAAATATGTTCATCTTCTATAACATTTGTCAGTTTCACACATTATATTCATCTCATATAACATCACAGTCGATACAAACAGGCACCTATTCCCATAACGCCTGTCAATTCTCATACACAAACATGTTTATCTTCTGCAAGCATTGGTTGTCACACAAATATGTTCATCTTCTATAACATTCACAGTTTCACAAATATGTCTACCTTCTATAACATCTATTGCTTCATACAAATATGTCTATCTTCTATAACATCTGTCGGTTTCATACAAATATTGCATTATCTTCTATAATATTTACATACAAGCTTCATACAAATATGTTTTATCTTCTATGGGATGATCTGGTCAGTTTCATAGCTGATTACAAACATCTTCTCTATAATATCTGGTTAGTTTCATACAAATACAGTTCATCTTCTCATAACATCTACAAGCCTTCTATATAAACATATGCTTATCTTTCTCTATGAATATCTGCTTAGTTTCATACAAATATGTTCATCTTCTCATAACATCTGTCATTTTGATAAATATGTTTATTCACTTCTATAATATCTGTCATGATAAAATACATCTATCTTCTCTATAACATCTGCTGTTTTGATATAAATATGTTTACTTTCTATAACATTTGTCAGTTTTATACAAATATGTTTATCTTCTCTATAACATTTGTCAGTTTCATACAAATATGTTTATCTTCTCTATAATATCTGTCAGTTTCATACAAATATGTTCATCTTCTCTATAACATCTGTCAGTTTCATACAAATATGTTTATCTTCTCTATAACGTCTGTCAGTTTTATACAAAAATGTTCATCTTCTCTATAACGTCTGATATTTCTAACAAACATAGTATCGTAGAATGGTGGTGACGGTAGGTGTTTGTGACACACACACAGGCTGGGAACCCCTGATATCTAGACATAGAGACATAGATGGTTGAAAAGTACCCTATAAAATACTTGCTTGAAATATCTCCTAAAAATGTTTTCTTCCATTGAGTTGCTACCCGAGAGAAACCCACCGTCTCTTCCTCCTTGATGTGTGCTCATTGTACACTTCTATACCTCATTCTGACGGCCTTAAAGCTCTCCAGTTCTTTCTCAATAGGAGAACTAATCCACTTGTGTCAACTTCTGCTCTCCTTTGTCTTGCGGAACTATACTCACTCTTAACTCCTTTCAATTTAATGACCAATTCTTTGAGCAGATCAGTGGGGTTGCCATGGGTACTAAAATGGGACCTGGCTATGCTTGTCTATTCATGGGTTATCTTGAACACCTAGTATGGACTACATATGATGGCCCCTTCCGTCTGTCTATCACAGATACATTGATGACTGTATTGGCATTACTGATATGCCTGAAGCCGATTTGTCACGCTTCATTAATTTCATTAATGTTTTCAACCCTTCTGTTCGTTTTACTTCTCACATCTACACTACTTGTGTCAACTTTCTTGACATTACTATCACCATACGCCTATCCACTATCATTACATCAGTTATTACAAGCCTACTGATGCACATAGTTTTCTCCTTTATACTTCCCATCCCCGGGCTTGTCGTGACTCTTTGCCATTCTCGCAGCTCTTGTGTCGCCTTTGTAGCGAGGACGATGATTTTCTTGAGAGAGCTCGCGAGATGCTTGATTTCTTTCGCAGGCGCCTATACCCGGAGAGGGTGCTTGCCTCGGCTATGCATCGAGTTCAGAAAATCACTCGTCAGCAGGCCCTTACCAGCCAGCACAGGACTACTAACTCTGACAGAGTAAAACTTATCTTAACTTTCCAGCCCCATAGTTCACTGGTGAAAAATGTTTTATTCCGTCATCTGTCTATCCTTAAGTCAGATCCTGAGACCGTTCTGTCTTCCCCAACTATCCTTTGGTGACTTACAGACGGGACAGAAGTCTTAAGGATATGTTGGTACACAGTCGCCTTAAGTCCAATATCCAGACTCATTTTGGCACTGTCCAGTGTGGCGTCGGCGTTGCAACACGTGTGCGTATGTGATACAGACACATACTGTATCTTTTCCTTTAGCCACGTTTCTTATTGACGATGGTTTCACATGCAAGTCCCGTGAATCTTATCTATGCCATTATCTGTAAGCGGTGTAACAAGGCTTATATCGGCGAGACAGGCAAGAGGCTCAGTGACCGATTCGCCAACACTTGCGCGACATACGCCAATGCTCTGTGACCCTGTAGCCACCCATTTCAATGATACTGGCCATTTAGGAGCTCACGATGTCCAGGTCACAGCCATCCGATCATGTTCCTCGGATGCTCGCAGTCGATTTGCTCTGGAGAATCGGTTGATTTCTTTGTATGGTACCTTGCGACCACGTGGACTCAACGTATTACATTCCTATGCTTCTTAGTACTTTCTCTTCCTATGCCTTGTAATCTATATGGGTATATGTTGCATGTATTCAAGTTATATATTTACTAGATTTTTAATTGTTTCTATTCCATCTATTTCTAGTTTTTATGTGTGTTTTTGTGTTACATTTATTTCGTTATTCGTTTTATTCCCAGATTTTCATTAGAAACGTTTGTATTTAGTCGTCCCTTTGTTTTAAAAATTTGTCACTCCTGTTGTTTGTTTGTTGATAAAGGCCTTGTTGGTCGAAACGTTGCTGTATTTTGTCATTGTTTTTGTAAAACTACAGTACTTTGTAATTACGCGTTTTGCCAACCAATTGGTTTTACTGCAGTCTCATCTATTTACTAAAATTTCTATCTACTTTCTGCCCACAACAGTTGTTAACTTATTGATTTGTTGAGTGTTTGAACTAACATGTGATTTGTTGAGTGTTTGAACTAACATGTGATTTGTTGAGTGTTTCAGCTAACATGTGATTTGTTGAGTGTTTCAGCTAACATGTGATTTGTTGAGTGTTTCAGCTAACATGTGATTTGTTGAGTGTTATCTTAGTCAGTTATACAGTGTGTTGTTATCTTAGTCAGTTATACAGTGTGTTGCTATCTTAGTCAGTTATACAGTGTGTTGTTATCTTAGTTAGTTATACAGTGTGTTGTTAATTTTGTCAGTTATACAGTGTGTTTGAGATAAAGCAACCCTGTCAAGGGAGCTAATCTGACATGTTTATGAAAATGAGTATGTTCAATTATGATGTAGTATAGGTCAAGTTGTGATTGTGTAATTATGGTGCGGAAGGGTGATGAACAAATGTGTGGAAAGGACAACCTAGTCAGAACCAGTTTAAATAGTAACTAGATAAAACGCAATGTGTACCTGGTAACTTTTGATTTGATAATGGGGTTAATTTTATCTTGAACACCCTGTATCATCGTTTCTTTGTTTCTCTATGCTTGTTTATTGGTTATCCTTACATTGACTCAACTTTCTGCTCAACACTTGTTTTTTAAAGTTATCCTTTGATCTGTATGATGCTTGCTCTGATGTTGTATTATTGAAGTACTTGCTCTAATGTTGTATTATTGAAGTACTAGCTCTAATGTTGTATTATTGAAGTACTAGCTCTAATGTTGTATTATTGAAGTACTAGCTCTAATGTTGTATTATTGAAGTACTTGCTGCTCTAATGTTGTATTATTGAAGTACTTGCTCTAATGTTGTATTATTGAAGTACTAGCTCTAATGTTGTATTATTGAAGTACTTGCTCTAATGTTGTATTATTGAAGTACTTGCTCTGATGTTGTATTATTGAAGTACTTGCTGCTCTAATGTTGTATTATTGAAGTACTTGCTGCTCTAATGTTGTATTATTGAAGTACTAGCTCTAATGTTGTATTATTGAAGTACTTGCTGCTCTAATGTTGTATTATTGAAGTACTTGCTCTAATGTTGTATTATTGAAGTACTTGCTGCTCTAATGTTGTATTATTGAAGTACTTGCTCTAATGTTGTATTATTGAAGTACTTGCTCTAATGTTGTATTATTGAAGTACTTGCTCTAATGTTGTATTATTGAAGTACTTGCTCTAATGTTGTATTATTGAAGTACTTGCTCTAATGTTGTATTATTGAAGTACTTGCTGCTCTAATGTTGTATTATTGAAGTACTTGCTCTAATGTTGTATTATTGAAGTACTTGCTGCTCTAATGTTGTATTATTGAAGTACTTGCTCTAATATTGTATTATTGAAGTACTTGCTCTAATGTTGTATTATTGAAGTACTTGCTGCTCCAATGTTGTAGTAATGACACATGTATCCTAGCAAACATGTTACACTGTAAATACAATCTTGTGTGACAGATGGCAACTGTGATCCGATTTAATGTAGCTTGAAACTAGTGCCTCAAAGTTGTACCAGTACAGTGCCTGGTTGTAGATTGAAAGTGTACCAGTACAGTGCCTAATTGTAGATTGAAAGTTGTACCAGTACAGTGCCTAGTTATGTGGATATGAACATTTGTGTGTGTGGTGTGTTTAGAATATGAACATGTGTGTGGTGTGTTTAGAATATGGACATGTGTGTGGAATATGAACATGTGTGCGGTGTGTTGAGTAGGAATGTGTGTGTGTAGAATATAAACATGTGTTTGTTTCGAATATGAACATATGTGTGTGTGTAGAATATGAACATATGTGTGTGTGTAGAATATGAACATATGTGTGTGTGTAGAATATGAACATATGTGTGTGTGTAGAATATGAACATATGTGTGTGTGTAGAATATGAACATATGTGTGTGTGTAGAATATGAACATATGTGTGTGTGTAGAATATGAACATATGTGTGTGTGTGTAGAATATGAACATATGTGTGTGTGTAGAATATGAACATATGTGTGTGTGTAGAATATGAACATATGTGTGTGTGTAGAATATGAACATATGTGTGTGTGTAGAATATGAACATATGTGTGTGTGTAGAATATGAACATATGTGTGTGTGTAGAATATGAACATATGTGTGTGTGTAGAATATGAACATATGTGTGTGTGTAGAATATGAACATATGTGTGTGTGTGTAGAATATGAACATATGTGTGTGTGTAGAATATGAACATATGTGTGTGTGTAGAATATGAACATATGTGTGTGTGTGTGTGGTGATGAAACATGTAAAACATTTATATCTAAAAATGAATTTTGATTATGTTCAGTCATGTCTCTCATTGGCTGCACTGATATAAGCTTTTGCCTCTCATTGGCTTGACTGAAGTAAGCTAAGTTCTTGTCTCATTGGCTAGACTGATATAAGCTAAGTTCTTGTCTCTCATTGACTGAACTGATATAAGCTAAGTTCATATCTCTCATTGGCTGGACTGATATAAGCTAAGTTCTTGTCTCTCATTAACTGAACTGATATAAGCTAAGTTCTTGTCTCTCATTGGTTGGACTGATATAAGCTAAGTTCTTGTCTCTCATTGGTTGGACTGATATAGGCTAAGTTCTTGTCTCTCATTGGTTGGACTGATATAAGCTAAGTTCTTGTCTCATTGGCTGGATTGACTTATTCCTCTCTGCTTCTCGTTTAGGGCGTCCTCTTTTTCATTTTCCTTGCTGGTTTCACTCAAGTGCTTGTCTAGTGACACTCAACTGTGTTTTCCATAGGGTGTGCCCAACCCATCGCCATTTTCTCCTCTTTATCTGGGCCATCGTGGGTTCCAGTCCAGTTTTTATCCACAGGTCTTTGTTTTTAACTCTATCATACCATCTCAGTCTGAGAATCCGTTGAAGACATTCGTGACAAGTCTTAATCTTATTTGTATTTAACTTGGTAACTTGCCATGTTTCAAAGCCATACAGCAACACAGATTTTACATTTGAGCTGAATATCTTGAGCTTTGTTTTCGTGGAGATGGCAGTGGATTTCCACACTGTGTGCAGGATAGCAACGGCTTGTTGGGCTTTCCTAATTCTGACATTAATGTCCTCATCTGTACCACCTGATTTGCTGATCTTGCTTCCAAGGTAGACAAATTCACCAACATCTTCTATACCCTTCCTCAATTATTCCCTCTAACACCAGGAATGACCTGGAACTCCTCTGACAGTCTTCCATTGTGGATAACCTGGCAGGCAAACCCCTCATACAGTTGCCGGATGATGTCAACAGTCTTCTCTGGCACCCCATAGTTTCTCAGGATATTCCACATTGATGTCCTATCTATGCTGTCAAATGCCTTCTCAAAATCAACAAAGCACATGTAGAGCAGAATCTTCCATTTCATTGTTTGTTCTACGATAATTCTTAGGGTGGCTATTATTGACTGAACTGATATAAGCTAAGATCTTGTCTCATTAGCTGAACTGATATACTTCTATTAGAACTGATTGATTGGTTGAAATGGTATTATAATATTATAGCTATATCTCTGATTGGTTAAAAAGACATTTTGATGATAACAATTGGATGATTTCTGGAAAACTGAAATATTCGGATCACATTCAATTCTGCATATAGTTTACAGAGAGGAATAATGGAAGACATAGTTACTGGATGACATGGCAGGGAGGGGGCATGGTTTCCAGAAGATGTAGCTTGGAAAGGGCATGGTTCATAGAAGATGTGGCAGATGGAGGGCATGGTTCCTGGAAGGTGAGGCTTGGGGATGGCATGGTTCCTGGAAGGTGAGGCTTGGGGATGGCATGGTTCCTGGAAGACAAGGCTTGGGGAGGACATGGTTCCTGGAAGATGTTTCTTTGGGGAGGGGGGAGTCCTGGAATGTGTGGCTTGGGAATGGCATGGTTCCTGTAAGATTTGGCTTGGGGGAGGGCATGGTTCCTGTAAGATTTGGCTTGGGGGAGGGCATGGTTCCTGGAAATCAGCTGTACAAATGTACACCATGTTTATTTATATAAGTCAACTGTACACACCATTTATGTGCAGAAGTCAAATGTACACACCATTTATGTGCAGAAGTCAAATGTACACACCATTTATGTGCAGAAGTCAAATGTACACACTATTTATGTGCAGTAGTCAAATGTACACACCATTTATGTGCAGAAGTCAACTGTACACACCATTTATGTGCAGAAGTCAACTGTACACACCATTTATGTGCAGGTCAACTGTACACACCATTTATGTGCAGAAGTCAACTGTACACACTATTTATGTGCAGAAGTCAACTGTACACACCATTTATGTGCAGAAGTCAACTGTACAATATTCTGAAGCAGACATGAAGAACTGCTAGGAGAGAGAGTCCGACATACAGATCACCAAATGATAAATATATATTGTCAGCTTGTCACAGAAATAATATTGTTTATTGCAGCTTGACCATATAAACATAATATTTGATACCTGTATGTGTCTCTTATCAACATTCATATGTCTAGTCTGTATGTGTCTCTTCAATCATATGTCTAGTCTGTATGTGTCTCTTATCTTCAATCATATGTCTAGTCTGTATGTGTCTCTTCAATCATATGTCTAGTCTGTATGTGTCTCTTCCATCATATGTCTAGTCTGTATGTGACTGTGTAAACGAATGTAACCATGTATTAATGTGTTGTACCTGTGTAACCATGTATTAATGTGTTGTACCTGTGTAACCATGTATTAATGTGTTGTACCTGTGTAACCATGTATTAATGTGTTGTACCTGTGTAACCATGTATTAGTGTGTTGTACCTGTGTAACCATGTATTAATGTGTTGTACCTGTGTAACCATGTATTAATGTGTTGTACCTGTGTAACCATGTATTAGTGTGTTGTACCTGTGTAACCATGTATTAATGTGTTGTACCTGTGTAACCATGTATTAGTGTGTTGTACCTGTGTAACCATGTATTAGTGTGTTGTACCTGTGTAACCATGTATTAGTGTGTTGTACCTGTGTAACCATGTATTAGTGTGTTGTATCTGTGTTAAGACCTTGATTGGAGCACCTAAGGACATGTCCGGAGTGCAATGAAGATAGTCCAAACTGAAACTGAATTATGTTGATGTATATTTCAGAGATGATTGCAAACTCCAGCAAAACCGAAGTGCGACAACAAGAAACTAGTAGTGGTAGTAGTAATAGCTGTAGTAGTAGTATTGGTGGTAGTAGTTGTAGTAGTAGTAGCGGCGGTGGTTGTAGTAATAGTAGTTGTGGTAGTAGTAGTAGTAGTAGTAGTAGAAGTAGTAGTAGTAGTAAGTAGAAGTAGCAGTAGAGTAGTAGTAGAAGTAGTAGTAGTAGTAGTAGTAGAAGTAGTAGTAGAAATAGCAGTAGAAGTAGCAGTAGAGTAGTAGTAGTAGTAGAAGTAGTAGTAGAAGTAGTAGTAGAAGTAGTAGTAGTAGTAGTAGAAATAGTAGTAGCAATAGTTGACTGACTGACCTAGCCCATGTTGAGAAAACATATTCTGTAAAGTAACAGAAGTGAAAGTTTTGATACAAGCGTATACTTTGCCAGTTAATTGTCTGGCTATATTAGCACTCCAGACAAAATAATAGTCATGCAACATCTTACCCAAACTCATCAATGGTTGCTGGTACTGTTTGACCACGGCCTTCTCTATAGTGGCCAATTCGCTCCCTTTTTAATGGTGGCGACCTGAGGCGGATACATGAGGCAGAGTGTTCGACAATTTTCAAAAGGATTATTATTCTCCTATATTACTACTATTGGATTAGTTAGTCTGTTAATTATTGTATAATTATAATTAAATAGTTATAATTTAATAATTATCTTCCTTAACAACAAAATAACGATTGTAATTATATATGTATAATATAAGTTAATTTAACAAGTACCTTCTTCAGTAAACATAACTGTTGTCAGTGTTGTAAACATAACAAAATAACGATGCCTAGCTAGTAAGTAATGTGTACCAAAATGTAGATCAAATTACGATTATAATTATATGTGTATAATTTAACAATTACCTTCTTTAATAAACATAACAAAATAACAATGCCTAGAAAGTGTTGTGTACCAAAATGTAGACAATGAACATGTTCTATTGTATAATTGTTGAAAGCACCAGCTATAGGACTCAGTTTTAAAATAGATCAAGACATGTCTTTTACTGTTCACCTAAAGAAAGTTTCCATAGATAAGAGTTCCTTTAACTGGCTGTCAAATAGTGGAAAAATTGAGAGATGGTTTCATGTTGAGAACCTCTTGTCCATGCAAATCATGCAAAGATTTAGAAGAGCACCAACTATTGACTATTACATGACAATGGCACATGATAATCTGGTTGAAGCAATTAGTTTATCATCCACCACAACAAGTACTAATTTTGTGCCAGAGAAAACACTCCAATTCCTCGCTGAGCAGTTGCATCTGGTCATAACTCCAGATAACAGAAAATGGTACAGCAATAACACTCAGTGTTTTGCATTTATGACATATTAAATTGAACCTGATCTGTCCTCATATCATCTGGATATGAAGATTAGTTCTTAGCCACGACAAACCATAAGGAGATTGTCATACAAATTGTAACTACCAGTTACATGAAATTCTCATTAGACAGTCTCATTAGTATGTGTCTGCAGAGCTCAAAAAAGAAATATTTTATTGTCTGCGGTTCCAACAATTTCCTCAACAATGATATAAAAATCAGGAATGTTCAATGCAATGTTCAGCAAGCTGCTTATTCACAAAAAAGGAAAGGAGCAAAATTCAGTAGTAGATAAATATATTTGTGTAATACTGTTTAGTTTATGTTCTAATCAAGCTGTGGTGATTCAGATGGATGAAATTTATGTTAAAGCTGCACTGAATTATACTGGAGGATAATTGATTGGCACAGCATTTTGTTTTCCCTTGTTATCCTGTATCACTAGTGATCTCCTTCGATATAATGTATCAAAAGTTGTCAAGTAGACTATTGATCTCATTCGATATAATGTAATAAAAGTTGGTATGTAGACTATTGATCTCCTTCAACATAATGTATCAAATGTTATCATGTAGACTATTGATCTTCTTCGATATAATGTACCAAAAGTTGTCATGTAGACTATTGATCTCCTTCGATATAATGTATCAAAAGTTGCCATGTAGACTATTGATCTCATTTAACATAATGTAGTAAAAGTTGGTATGTAGACTATTGATCTCCTTCGATATAATGTATCAAAAGTTGTCATGTAGACTATTGATCTCATTTGACATAATGTAGTAAAAGTTGGTATGTAGACTTTTGATCTCCTTCGACATAATGTAACAAAAGTTGTCACATAGACTATTGATCTCCTTCGATATAATGTATCAAAAGTTGGTATGTAGACTATTGATCTCCTTCGACATAATGTAACAAAAATGGTGTTTCATTTAACTACACACATTTAATAGATAGGGGTGGACTGAAGTACCCATCACAAGATCTCACTGTTCTCTGCTTCATATCATATCTAGTTGTTCAAAAGCTGATATCAAATGAATATGAAGATAAGTTCTTGGCCACGACAAACCAGAAGGAGATTGTCATACAAATTGTAACTGCCAGCTATTTAAAATTCTCATTAAACAGTACTGAATGTTTCTTTGGAGCTCAAAAAAGAAATACTTTGTCTGTGGTTCCAACATTTTCCTCAACAATGATAGAAAAATAAGGAATGATCAATGCAATGTTCAGCAAGCTGCTTCTTCACAAAAAGGAAAGGAGCAAAATTCAGTAGTAGATAAATATATTTGTGTAATACTGTTTAGTTTATGTTCTAATCAAGCTGTGGTGATTCAGATGGATGAAATTTATGTTAAAGCTGCACTAAATTATACTGGGGGATAATTGATTGGCACAGCATTTTGTTCTTGTTATCCTGTATCACTAGTGATTCTTCATATAATGTATCAAAGTTGTCAAGTAGACTATTGATCTCATTCATATAATGTAATAAAGTTGGTATGTAGACTATTGATCTCCTTCAACATAATGTATCAAATGTTATCATGTAGACTATTGATCTTCTTCGATATAATGTAACAAAAGTTGTCATGTAGACTATTGATCTCCTTCGATATAATGTATCAAAAGTTGCCATGTAGACTATTGATCTCATTTAACATAATGTAGTAAAAGTTGGTATGTAGACTATTGATCTCCTTCGATATAATGTATCAAAAGTTGTCATATGAGACTATTGATCTCTTATTAATAACTGTTGACAAAATGTAGTAAAAGTTGGTATTGACTTTGATCTCCTTCGACATAATGTAACAAAAGTTGTCACATAGACTATTGATCTCCTTTGATATAATGTATCAAAAGTTGGTATGTAGACTATTGATCTCCTTCGACATAATGTAACAAAAATGGTGTTTCATTTAACTACACGCATTTAATAGATAGGGTGGACTGAAGTACCCATCACAAGATCTCACTGTTCTCTGCTTCATATCATATCTAGTTGTTCAAAAGCTGATATCAAATGAATATGAAGATAAGTTCTTGGCCACGACAAACCAGAAGGAGATTGTCATACAAATTGTAACTGCCAGCTATTTAAAATTCTCATTAAACAGTACTGAATGTTTCTTTGGAGCTCAAAAAAGAAATACTTTGTCTGTGGTTCCAACATTTTCCTCAACAATTATAGAAAAATAAGGAATGATCAATGCAATGTTCAGCAAGCTGCTTCTTCACAAAAAAGGAAAGGAGCAAAATTCAGTAGTAGATAAATATATTTGTGTAATACTGTTTAGTTTATGTTCTAATCAATCTGTGGTGATGTGCAAACTTATGACTGACTTATTCATGGATTACTGATAAGTGATGTTAATTGATGTGCTAATCAAGCTGTGGTGTTGTGCAAACATGTGGCTTACTTATTCATCATGCATTTAGTTACATGGACTGATATTGCAACCACTAATACATTTTGGTCTGAAGTTTTCAATTATACAGATTCTTCGGGAGGTAACCCCTTCAAAGACGTTGCAACTTTTGCCCTAAATTTATTAATTTTACCAAATTCTAATGCTGAAGTTGAACGGTTATTCAGCAGCATGAATGTCGTGAAAAATAAAATGAAAAACAAAATGCAGCTGCCCATGCTTTCAGCAATTCTTGCAGTAAAATATGGATTAAAGAGGCATAATAAATGCTGCAAAAACTTTAAATTACCTAAAGATGTCACCGCCAAAATTGGAACAATGGACTCATATAACCCAACAAAAACTTCAGAAGATGTGCAGTCTGACTTCTCAAATTACGATGAAATACTATTCGAGCTGTAATTAATACAACACAATTGGTAAGTAAACTGTTTTTTGACATTTTTTCTAGCATTAAAAATATTTCTAGCACTTTCTAGCACTCCCACCCCCGCCCCTAAAATCTAGCATTAAAACCGATTTACATTTGGCAACCCTGCGAGTCATATGACCCCAAAAAACTTCAGATGATGTGCGTTTCGATTGCTCAAATGGCGCCAGAAGATGTGCAGTCTGACTTTTTCAAATTACAATGATATACTATTGATCTGTAATTAATACAGCACAATTGGTACTTAAAATATTTTTGGCACTTTTTCTAGCATTAAAAAAATATTTCTAGCACTTTTAAACTAAAATCTAGCACTAAAAGCCGATTTACATTTGGCAAAACTGGTCATCACCCGCTGCCTTATTGTTTATGAAGGAATCAATTGCCTCCTTGACCTCAGCTACACTTATCATTTCTTCGTTAATTGGTAGGGAGCTGTTTTTGCCTCTTCGTCAAACTTGAGTAGTACTGGTGGATCAGGTCTATTTAATATTTCTTCAAAATGTTCTGCCCATCTTTTCTTCTGCTCGGTATCTGATGTTAGAACTTTACCATCTTTACTCTTGATTGGGCCACCCTTTGAAACAAAAGTTCCAGTAAGTTGTTTTAGTGTATTGTATAGCATTTTCCCCTTCTTCGGCCAGTCGATTGACATATGCTCTTTATCTCTTCTAGCCGCTCTTTTCACCTGTCTTTTAGTCTATATTCCTCTTTAGCTTGGATTTCATCTGTTGCATCCTTAGTATTAAATATCGCTAGTTTCATCTTTCTTCTTTCTTGAATACATTTCCAGGTGTCATCGCTTATCCAGGGTTTTCTGTCTTTCGTCTTTAATCCTGCGCTACTATTTGCTGCCCCCAATAGTGTGTCCTTTATCTTAGTCCATTTGTCTTCAATGTTCTGTTCATTTTCACCATTTTTTTTTTTTAAATTAAATTTTTTTTTTATGGGGCCCATCCCAGATGTGCCATACCAGGTGGACCCCTTACAATGGAACGTGAAAACGTTTATAAAACTATCAAGCCCCATCAATCCTTCGATCGATGGCACTCCCAGTTTTGTACAAGGGTAGCCATGTGGCTTAATGAAGGCTTCCGACCTTCGGCTTCGATCAAAAGGGCACTAGTTCCGTAACACAAGCTGATATATTTGTAAACCCATATAATGAGCCACTTGACAGATATCAAGCGATACAGATACTACACTTTGATCTTAGCCAAAAGGCCGAGGAGCGATCGAGGTTTCTCCTGTGCACAAACGATCAAAAGATTTAATCGTTTGTGCAGAGAAACCAGGAGTAACTCGAACCTATTCTTAAGTTCGAGCTGATATTCCTCTTTTACCTCATTATTTTGTAGCCTTTGACTGTCTATTCGCAGTTGTTCTTTTTAGTATGGTGAATTTTAATTTCAGTTTCAATTTACCTATGCATAAATTATGATCACTTCCTACATCTGCCCCTCTGTATTCACGGACATCCAGCAATGATGTTCTAAATTGTGTATTTATGCACATATGGTCAATCTGATTCCTGGTCACTCCATCTGGTGAGTGCCAAGTAAGTTTATGAATTTCCTTATGTGCAAAGATGGTACCTCCAATTACTAAGTTTGACAGCATACATAACTCCGCCAGTCTTTCTCCATTCTCATTCATTGTGTTTATACCTTGTTTTCCTATAGCTCTCTCTACCCTACATTATCACTTCCAACCTTGGCATTAAAGTCCCCATTACTACTAACAGGTCATGTTTTTGGGTCTTGTTAATTTGATCTTGTAGTTACTCATAAGTATTATACCCATTGTCATTATCCGTTACTAATTTCGCTACAGTTAAGTATTATAGTTAGTTTGTTCCTTTCGTGCCAAAGGCGGCACATAGGGCAGAGGTTTTAGATCTCCATGTGATGCGGTTCGTTGCTAGCAGTTGGAGATCTTGTATGGTTTTACATCATAATAGTTTACTTTCTTATTGGATGGTTCTTCGAAGAGTGGTCTTAGGTCTTCCACGTTTTCTTTTCCCAACTGGTGACCACATAAGGACTTGTCGATTTAGTCTCTTTTCGTCTGATCTAAGAACATGACCTAAATATTTCCACCTTCGTTTCCTTATCACATTGGGTTGTTGGTGTGTTCTATCTCTCACTGTGCTGTTAGAAACGAAATCACTCCATTTTACTTTTAATAATTTTCGGAGACATTTATTCTCAAAGTTGTCCAGTTTCTTATCAATTTTCTTTGTTGATTTCCAACTTTCACAACCGTAGGTCAGTACAGGAATCACACATGACCTAAATAATTTAACTTTTGTGCATATACTAAGGTCTTGAGATTGCCAGATATTCGTTAATTTAGTGAAGGCACTAGCTGCCATATCAAACAATTTACTAAAAGTATGTGGCACAAGAGGACCAGCCACAGCTAATAAAAAACAGCTTGGTGGAGTGAAGAGATACAAAAAGCCATACAAAGAAAGAAACATTGTTTCCAAACATGGTTGAAATCTAAAATCCAAACTGACTATGTACAATACCGTCTAGCCAGGAGAGAGGTGAAAAGAATAGTCAAGAAAGAGAAAGAAAACTCTTAGTGCAAATATGGAGAACATCTAACAGACTTATGTAGGACAAAACCGAGAGAATTTTTTAAGAGTGTCAAGGCAATGAGAGTGAGAGATGATAGCTACAACCCTACCACTATCATAAACAGTAAGGAAGGAACACCATTACTCAACAGACAAGATAGAATGACCAGATGGAAGGAATATTTTCAAGAACTTTACTACCCTTATAAATTAACTGAATATATATATACAACAAAGGAAAGTGAAGAAACAGAACCATATATATTGATCCAAGAAATTGAAACAGCAATAAAGAACAGCCCGAACAACAAATCACCAGGTGCAGATAGTATACTCAACGAAGCAATTAAAGCATGCAAAGAAACAGGTGTACAATGGTTAAATAGAACATTCACAACAGCTTGGACAGAAAGAAAAGTTCCAGATGACTGGCAAAAATCAATAATAGTCCCATTATGGAAAAATAAAGACAATAAAAGAGAATGCGAAACATACAGAGGCATTTCACTATTAAGTTACACTGGTAAAATATGCGCAAAAATATTAGAACAGCGCATAAGACACATCGCTGACCCACAAATAAGCCCCTCTCAGTTTGGATTTAGAAGAGGAGTGGGATGCACAGACGCTCTATTCACTCTAAGACAACTGAGTGAAAAAGCAATAGAATATAATAAAGAGTTACACTTATTATTCATCAATCAAGAAAAGGCACTTGACAGAATACATAGAAGTATTCTATGGGAAACACTAGAAAACTATGGGATAAGGGACAACTGCTAGACAATATCAGAGCAATATACACAAATAGCGACAGTGTGGTAAGAACAACATACGGAATGACAGACTCATTCGAAACAAAATCAGGAGTAAGACAGGGTTGTGTGCTCTCACCTCTTCTCTTCAACATATATATAGACAGAATAGTGAAAGAGGCACAGTGCGAAAAAGACATTATTGACATAGACAATGATCACGACGACCAATTAAACAACCAAATCAACGAATTGCTTTTTACGGACGACCAAAGTTTAATCTATGAAGATGAAGATCAGCTACAATATCACATGAATTCACTGCTAATAGCATGTAGAAAGTTCAACATGAAAATCAACAAACAAAAGACCAAGACCATGAAAATCAGCAGAACACCAAGCCTAGCAAACATACAAATAGATAACACCAGAGTAAAGCAAGTTTCTGAATTCAAATATTTAGGCAGCATTTTCACAGAGGACGGAAAACTCGATAGAGAAATAGAGACAAGGTGTCAAAAGCAAATGCAGTGGCCTACCAGCTGGCACCATTACTACAACACCCAAAGATCAATATGGAAGTGAAAAGACAGATGATAAAAAGTATTTTCCTACCAACACTTTGATACCAGTGCCAAACTTGGTCTCTTACAGCAACACACCACAGAAAACTCACCATGTGTGTAATGAAATGCTTGAGGAAGGCAGTGGGAGTCACCAGGAAAGACAGACTACGAAATGAGGACATCAGAAGCAGAGTGGGCATAACTTCATGCTTCGAATACATCGAAAGACAACAAATGCAGTGGTTTGGACATTTAATGAGAATGAAATACAACCAACCACCAATAACAGCATACAATAAAAGAGATCGGGTACTAGAGCTAAGGGAAGACCAAGAAAAAGATGGATAGACAATATCAAGACCTCATTCATAAACACGGATACAACACAAGGGCGACTCATCTAGCCCTAGAACGCAAATTAAAGCTCCCATCCCTACGCTTAACGGCAAGAGTGGACAGCCAACTGCATCTTCCACCTGGGAATAGACAATAGACAATAGACTAGCTGCTATAGCAATACGAGAGTTTATTTCTTTCATCGTGTCTCCGTTGTTTGACACTTTACTACCCAAATATGTAAAATGTTTAACTTTCTCCAGTGTTTGGCCATGTATTACGATGTTATCTGTCGAGTTTGTGAGGTCCATAATTTTGGTCTTGACAGAATTAATCTGGACACCAACCTGTTCTGCAAGTATGCAAAGATTGCTCGTTAGTTTGTGGGTTGCTTGTGTGGTTGAATTCAATATCGCCACGTCATCGGCAAAGTCAAGATCAAATAGTCTGCTGTTTTTAAGCCATTTGATGCCTAGTAGATCATTTTGGGTGCATTTGCGCATGATCCATTCTATAGCTATCCCAAAAAGCATAGGCGACATAACGCAGCCCTGCTTCATACCCGAATTGACTGTGAACCAGTCTGAGTTTCCTGCATCTGTTCTTACACAGCAGGATGCATCAGAATAGAAAGCTTTATAATATTGATGTATTTTTCCTGGAAGCCGTAGGTCTTAAGAATCTCCCAGAGAGTAGAACGATGAAGGCTATCAAACGCTTTCTGAAAGTCTATAAATTTATCACTAGTGGTGACTGGAATTCAATTGATTCTTCTACTATGGATATCAGCGTGAAGATATGATTGGTACAAGAACGATGTGGACGAAAGCCAGCTTGTTCTTCTCTTAGCCTTGCGTCGACGGCTTTTTCAGCCTCTCCATCAAAATGCTGCAGAATAGCTTGCCAGGTGCTGAAAGCAGAGTTATTCCGTGCCAGTTGTTGCAATTTGACAAATCGCCTTTTTTTGGCAGCTTGAATATCACTCCGTCTTTCCAATCTTTTGTAGGGGTCTCATTCTGCCAAACATCGTTAATTAAGGTACGTAGGAATCCCATTGATTCCTCGTCAGTTGCTTTTATACCCATTATCATTATCCGTTAAGTCTGGTAAGGAAAAGCATATTTTTATTAGAAACGTTTGTATGTAGTCGTCCATATGTTTTGTTTTTTTTAAATTCGTCACCCCTGTTGTTCGTTTGCGTGATAAAGGCCTTGTTGGTCGAAACGTTGCTGTATTTTGTCATTGTTTTTGTAATTTATAAAACTACAGTACTTTGTGATTACGTGTTTTGCATTATCCGTTACTAACTTCGTTACAGTTAATGATTATAGTTACTTTCGGTATATTTGATCTGTGTTGCTGGCAAGAAACCATTAGAATATCTTTTACTGTAAGTGGTTAAGCAATTTGCTCGGCGTTCCGAAGGTTGGGGGCTCAAATAAAAACACGATGTTCTGTTCACGAGTGCATTTTTTTGTACCAGAGATTTCTGGATTTGCCAAAGCTACGGAGTTTGTACTTTGTGCAATACTTTCGGCAAATGGCGTGTCATTTCTGCCTACAGGGCGGAGCTGTATAGGGAAACCCAGGGCAATGTAGTCAATCATTCGCCGTTAGACCCTTTTTAAAACTTTATTTGCTGACTCCCTCACTCCCATACTTTATTTGCTTACTCCCTCACTCCCGTACATTTTGTTTACTTCCTCAATCCCATATTTTTTGTGCTTGCTCCCCTCACTCCCACACTTTATTTGCTTACTCCCATCACTCCCATACTTTATTTGCTTACTCCCCTCACTCCCATATTTTATTTGCTTACTCCCCTCACTCCCATATTTTATTTGTTTACTCCCCTCACTCCTTTACTTTATTTGCTTACTCCCCTCACTCCCATATTTTATTTGCTTACTCCCCTCACTCCTATACTTTATTTGCTTACTCCCCTCACTCCTATACTTTATTTGCTTACTCCCATCACTCCCATACTTTATTTGCTTACTCTCCTCACTCCCATACTTTATTTGCTTACTCCCATCACTCCCATACTTTATTTGCTTACTCTCCTCACTCCCATATTTTATTTGTTTACTCCCCTCACTCCCATACTGATTGTATAGACTATCCTCTTCCTATTCCCTGACTTTTTTATTTTTATCTCCCTTACTGTTATCTTTCTTATTGTGCTCTCCCTTTAAACTAACCTATTTCCCTACGGTCTGCTGCAATGTATGACTCTCGTGATCTGGTTCTGTCCGATATACACTCCATTTTGCTCTGCAGGAATGTCCAATATACACCCAACTCTAGTCTAGAAATATTCTAGCTTCAAGCAAAGTTATAATACCAGAGACAGAAATGGCAACAGTCGCTCTTAGTAGCCCTACAGTAAACGGTAATTCCAAATTGGAAGAATTACTGCCATTTATACCGGCCACTGTCTCTATGGCTTCTTCATTAGCGAGCCAGTAGTGACCAATCTCTGGCCGTGAACTATTGCTCTGTATCCTTACAGGGTTAGCCCAGGTCTGATCTCGACTTATTCCAAGCTTATTCTCATCAAATTCTCACCGGAAATCCTTTAGTAAAGATAAGCACTAGCTGTCATTATTTGATCAGCAAACTTTAATATAGGACGCACTAAATGCCGTTATTTGCAGAAAGTAAACTTAATATAGGGACGCATTAACTGTCATTATTTGATGAAAGTAAACTTAATATAGGGAAGCACTAACTGTCATTATTTGCTGAAAGTTAACTTAATATAGGGGACGCAATTAACTGTCATTATTTGATGAAAGTAAACTTAATATAGGGACACTAACTGTCATTATTTGATGAAAATAAACTTAATATAGGAACGCACTAACTGTCATTATTTGATGAAAAGTAAATCCTTAATATAGGAACGCAATTAACTGTCAGCCTTGATCAAAGTAAACTTAATATAGGGAAGCAATTCAATCAGTCAGCTTATTTGATGAAAGTAAACTTAATATAGGGAAGCACTAACTGTCATTATTTGATGAAAGTAAACTTAATATAGGGACTCACTAACTGTCATTATTTGATGAAAGTAAACTTAATATATAGGGAAGCACTAACTGTCATTATTAGGAAAAGTAAACTAATATATGGACTCACCAACTGTTATTATTTGATGAAAGTAAACTTAATATAGGGACGCACCAACTGTCATTATTTGATCAAAGTAAACTTAATATAGGAAAGCACTAACTGTCATTATTTGGTGAAAGTAAACTAATATAGGGAAGCACTAACTGTCATTATTTGATGAAAGTAAAACTTAATATAGTGGGAAGCACTAACTGTCATTATTTGATGAAAGTAAACTTTCAGGGAAGCACTAACTGTCATTATTTGATGAAAGTAAACTTAATATAGGGAAGCACTAACTGTCATTATTTGATGAAAGTAAACTTAATATAGGGAAGACTAACTGTCATTATTTGATGAAAGTAAACTTAATATAGGGAAGCACTAACTGTCATTATTTGATGAAAGTAAACTTAATATAGTAAAGCACTAACTGTCATTATTTGATGAAAGTAAACTTAATATAGGAAGCACTAACTGTCATTATTAGGGAAAAGTAAACTTAATATATGGACTCACCAACAGTCATTATTTGATGAAAGTAAACTTAATATAGAGTTACCAACTGTCAGTACTTGATGAAAAGTAAACTTAATATAGGGAAGCAATTAACTGTCATTATTTGATGAAAGTAAACTAATATAGGGATGCACTAACTGTTATTATTTGATGAAAGTAAACTTAATATAGGGAAGCACTAACTGTCATTATTTGATGAAAGTAAACTTAATATAGGGACGCACTAACTGTCATTATTTGATGAAAGTAACTTAATATAGACGCACTAACTGTCATTATTTGATGAAAGTAAACTTAATATATGGGAAGCACTAACTGTCATTATTTGATGAAAGTAAACTTAATATAATGAAGCACTAACTGTCATTATTTGATGAAAGTAAACTTAATATAAGGACGCACTAACTGTCATTATTTGATGAAAGTAAACTTACTATGACGCACTCACTGGTCATTATTTGATAAAAGTAAACTTGTATTAGGAAGCACTAACTGTCATTATTTGATGAAAGTAAACTTAATATATGGAAGCACTAACTGTCATTATTTGATGAAAGTAAACTTAATATATGGGAAGCACTAACTGTCATTATTTGGTGAAAGATATACTTAATATAGGGACGCACTAACTGTCATTATTTGATAAAAGTAAACTTAATATAGGGTTAATTAACTGTCATTATTTGATGAAAGTAAATCTTAATATAGGAAGCAATTTACTGTCATTATTTACGAAAGTAAACTTAATATAGAATAACAACTGTCATTATTTGATGAAAACTTAATATAGGAAGTAATTAACTGTCATTATTTTGATCAAAGTAAACTTAATATAGGACGCAATTAACTGTCATTATTTGTTGAAAAACTTAATATAGGAAGCACTAACTGTCATTATTTGATGAAAGTAAACTTAATATAGGGAAGTACCAACTGTCATTATTTTGATCAAAGTAACTTAATATAAGGACGCAATTAACTGTCATTATTTGATGAAAGTAAACTTAATATAGTGAAGCACTAACTGTCATTATGTGATGAAAGTAAACTTAGTAAAGGACGCACTAACTGTGTCATTATTTGATGAAAATAAATTCAATATAGGGACTCACTAACTGTCATTATTTGATGAAAGTAAACTTATTATAGGGAAGCACTAACTGTCATTATTTGATGAAAGTAATCTTAATATACGGTATAATTAACTGTCATTATTTGATGAAAGTAAACTTAATATATGGGAAGTAATTAAACTGTCATTATTTGGTGAAAGTAAACTTAATATAGGGACGCACTAACTGTCATTATTTGATTAAAGTAAACTTAATATAGGGAAGCACTAACTGTCATTATTTGATGAAAGTAAACTTAATATATGGAAGTACCTAATCGTCATTATTTGATGAAAGTAATCTTAATATAGGGAAGTACTCAATCGTCATTATTTGATGAAAGTAAACTTAATATATGGAAGCACTAACTGTCATTATTTACGAAAGTAAATCCCCAATATATGCAAAGCACCAACTGTCATTATTTGGTGAAAGTAAACTTAATATAGGGACGCACTAACTGTCATTATTTGATAAAAGTAAACTTATATAGGGAAGCACTAACTGTCATTATTTGATGAAAGTAAACTTAATATAGGGACGCACTAACTGTCATTATTTGATGAAAGTAAACTTAATATAGTAAGTAATTAACTGTCATTATTTTGATCAAAGCAAACTGAATATAGGGACGCACTAACTGTTATTATTTGATGAAAGCAACTTAATATAGGGCCACCACTGTCATTATTTGATGAAAGTAAACTTAATATAGAAGCACCAATCAATATTTGATGAAAATAAACTTAATATAGGGACGCACTAACTGTCATTATTTGATGAAAGTAAACTTAATATAGGGACGCACTAACTGTCATTATTTGATGAAAGTAAACTTAATATAGGGAAGCACTTACTGTCATTATTTTATAAAGGTAAACTTAATATAGGGACGCACTAACTTTCATTACTTGATGAAAGTAAACTTAATATAGGACGGCAATTTAACTGTCATTATTTGATGAAAGTAAACTTAATATAGGGACGCACTAACTGTCATTATTTGATGAAAGTAAACTTACGTGTGGTTACAATAACTGTCATTATTTGATGAAAGTAAACTTAATATAGTGAAGCACTAACTGTCATTATTTGGTGAAAGCAAACTTAATATAGGGACGCAACAACTGTCATTATTTGATAAAAGTAAACTTAATATAGGGAAGCACTAACTGTCATTATTTGGATGAAAAATAAAACTTAATATAGACGCAATTAACTGTCATTATTTGATGAAAAGCAACTTAATATAGGTAAGCACTAAATGTCATTATTGTGATCAAAGTAACTTAATATAGGACGCACTAACTGTTATTATTTGATGAAAGTAAACTTAATATAGGGAAGCACTTACTGTCATTATTTGATGAAAGTAAACTTAATATAGGGAAGCACTTAGTGTCATTATTTTATAAAGGCAAACTTAATATAGGGATGTACTAACTTCATTACTTGATGAAAGTAAACTTAATATAGGGACGCACTAACTGTCATTATTTGATGAAAGTAAACTTAATATAGGGACGCACTAACTGTCATTATTTGATGAAAGTAAACTTAATATAGGAAAGCACTAACTGTCATTATTTGATGAAAGTAAACTTAATATAGTGGTTGACCAACTGTCATTATTTGATGAAAGTAAACTTAATATAGGGACGCAATAACTGTCATTATTTGATGAAAGTAAACTTAATATATGGACTCACTAACTGTCATTATTCTGATGAAAGTAAACTTAATATAGGGAAGCACTAACTGTCATTATTTGATGAAAGTAAACTTAATATAGGGAAGCACTAACTGTCATTATTTTGATCAAAGTAAACTTAATATAGGGACGCACTAACTGTTATTATTTGATAAAAGTAAACTTAATATAGGGAAGCACTTACTGTCATTATTTGATGAAAGTAAAACTTAATATAGGAAGCAATTAACTGTCATTATTTGATGAAAATAAACTTAATATAGTGAAGCACTAACTGTCATTATTTGATGAAAGTAAACTTGATATAGGGACGCACTAACTGTCATTATTTGATGAAAGTAAACTTAATATATGGACTCACTAACTGTCATTATTTGATGAAAGTAAACTTAATATAGGGAAGCACTAACTGTCATTATTTGATGAAAGTAAACTTAATATAGGGAAGCACTAACTGTCATTATTTGATGAAAGTAAACTTAATATAGTGAAGCACTAACTGTCATTAATTGATGAAAGTAAACTTAATAGGTGGAAGCACTAACTGTCATTATTTGATGAAAATAAACTTAATATAGGGAAGCACTTACTGTCATTATTTGATGAAAGTAAACTTTAATATAGGGAAGCACTAACTGTCATTATTTGATGAAAGTAAACTTAATATATAGGAAGTACTAACTGTCATTATTTTGATCAAAGTAAACTTAATATAAGGACGCACTAACTGTCATTATTTGATGAAAGTAAACTTATTATAGTGAAGCAATTAACTGTCATTATGTGATGAAAGCAACTTAGTAAAGCGGGACGCTAACTGTCATTATTTGATGAAAATAAACTTAATATAGGGACTCACTAACTGTCATTATTTGATGAAAGTAAACTTAATATATGGAAGCACTAACTGTCATTATTTGATGAAAGTAATCTTAATATACGAAGCACTAACTGTCATTATTTGATGAAAGTAAACTTAATATATGGAAGCACTAACTGTCATTATTTGGTGAAAGTAAACTTAATATAGGGACGCACTAACTGTCATTATTTGATAAAAGTAAACTTAATATAGGGAAGACTAACTGTCATTATTTGACAGCAAACTTAATATATGGAAGCACTAACTGTCATTATTTGATGAAAGTAATCTTAATATAGGGAAGCACTAACTGTCATTATTTGATAAAAGTAAACTTAATATATGGGAAGCACTAACTGTCATTATTTGATGAAAGTAAACTTAATATAGGAAAGCACTAACTGTCATTATTTGGTGAAAGTAAACTTAATATAGGGACGCACTAACTGTCAATATTTGATAAAGTAAAACTTAATATAGGGAAGCACTAACTGTCATTATTTGATGAAAGTAAATCTAATATAGGGACGCACTAACTGTCATTATTTGATGAAAGTAAACTTAATATAGGTAAGCACTAACTGTCATTATTTTGATCAAAGTAAACTTAATATAGGACGTACTAACTGTTATTATTATTTGATGAAAGTAAACTTAATATAGGGAAGCACTTACTGTCATTATTTGATGAAAGTAAACTTAATATAGGGAAGCACTAACTGTCATTATTTGATGAAAATAAACTTAATATAGGGACGCACTAACTGTCATTATTTGATGAAAGTAAACTTAATATAGGGACGTACTAACTGTCATTATTTGATGAAAGTAATGACATAGGGAAGCACTTACTGTCATTATTTTATAAAGGTAAACTTAATATAGGGACGCACCATAACTTTCATTACTTGATGAAAAGTAAACTTAATATAGGACGCACTAACTGTCATTATTTACGAAAGTAACTTAATATAGGACGCACTAACTGTCATTATTTGATGAAAGTAAACTTAATATAGGGAAGAACTAACTGTCATTATTTGATGAAAGTAAACTTAATATAGTGAAGCACTAACTGTCATTATTTGCAGAAAGTAAACTTTAATATAGGGACGCAATTAACTGTCATTATTTGATAAAAGTAAACTTAATATAGGGAAGCACTAACTGTCATTATTTGATGAAAGTAAACTTAATATAGGGACGCACTAACTGTCATTATTTGATGAAAGTAAACTTAATATAGGTAAGCACTAAATGTCATTATTGTGATCAAAGTAAACTTAATATAGGGACGCACTAACTGTTATTATTTGATGAAAGTAAACTTAATATAGGGAAGCACTTACTGTCATTATTTGATGAAAGTAAACTTAATATAGGGAAGCACTTAGTGTCATTATTTTATAAAGGTAAACTTAATATAGGGATGCACTAACTTTCATTACTTGATGAAAGTAAACTTAATATAGGGACGCACTAACTGTCATTATTTGATGAAAGTAAACTTAATATAGGGACGCACTAACTGGGCTATTTGATGAAAGTAAACTTAATATAGGAAAGCACTAACTGTCATTATTTGATGAAAGTAAACTTATTATAGTGAAGCACTAACTGTCATTATTTGATGAAAGTAAACTTAATATAGGGACGAGCAATTAACTGTCATTATTTGATGAAAGTAAACTTAATATATGGACTCACTAACTGTCATTATTTGATGAAAGTAAACTTAATATAGGAAGTACTAACTGGTCATTATTTGATGAAAGTAAACTTAATATAGGGAAGCACTAACTGTCATTATTTTGACTAAAGTAAACTTAATATAGGGACGCACTAACTGTTATTATTTGATAAAAGTAAACTTAATATAGGGAAGCACTTACTGTCATTATTTGATGAAAGTAAACTTAATATAGGGAAGCACTAACTGTCATTATTTGATGAAAATAAACTTAATATAGTGAAGCACTAACTGTCATTATTTGATGAAAGTAAAACTTAATATAGGGACGCACTAACCACATTATTTACGAAAGTAAACTTAATATAGGGACGCACTAACTGTCATTATTTGATAAAAGTAAACTTAATATAGGGAAGCACTAACTGTCATTATTTGATGAAAGTAAACTTAATATAGGAAGCACTAACTGTCATTATTTGACAGCAAACTTAATATAGTGAAGCACCGTCATTAATTGATGAAAGTAAACTTAATATAGGGAAGCACTAACTGTCATTATTTGATGAAAATAAACTTAATATAGGGAAGCACTAACTGTCATTATTTGATGAAAGTAAACTTAATATAGGGACGCAATTAACTGTCATTATTTGATGAAAGTAACCTAATATAGACGCACTAACTGTCATTATTTGATGAAAGTAAACCCTAATATAGAAAGCACTAACTGTCATTATTTGATGAAAGTAAACTTAATATATGGAAGCACTAACTGTCATTATTTGATGAAAGTAAACTTAATATAGGACGCAATTAACTGTCATTATTTGATGAAAGTAAACTTAATATAGGGAAGCAATAACTGTCATTATTTTGATCAAAGTAAACTTAATATAGGGACGCACTAACTGTTATTATTTGATAAAAGTAAACTTACTATAGGAAGCACTTACGGTCATTATTTGATGAAAGTAAACTTAATATAGGGAAGCACTAACTGTCATTATTTGACAAAATAAACTTAATATAGGGACGCACTAACTAAGTCATTATTTGATGAAAGTAAACTTAATATAGGACGCACTAACTGTCATTATTTGATGAAAGTAAATCAATATAGGGAAGCACTTACTGTCATTATTTTATGAAGGAAACTTAATATAGGACGCACTAACTGTCATTATTTGATGAAAGTAAACTTAATATAGGGACGCATTAACTGTCATTATTTGATGAAAGTAAACTTAATATAAGGACGCACTAACTGTCATTATTTGATGAAAGTAAACTTAATATAGGAAAGCACTAACAGTCATTATTTGATGAAAGTAAACTTAATATAGTGAAGCACTAACTGTCATTATTTGATGAAAGTAAACTTAATATAGGGACGCACTAACTGTCATTATTTTGTTAAAAGTAAACTTAATATATGGACTCACTAACGTCATTAGTTTGATGAAAGTAAACTTAATATAGGGAAGCACTAACTGTCATTATTTGATGAAAGTAAACTTAATATAGTATAATTAACTGTCAACATTATTTGATGAAAGTAAACTTAATATAGTGAAGCAATTAACTGTCATTAATTGATGAAAGTAAACTTAATATAGGGAAGCACTAACTGTCATTATTTGATGAAAATAAACTTAATATAGGGAAGACCAACTGTCAGTTTATTTTTGGATGAAAGTAAACTTAATATAGGCAAGCACTAACTGTCATTATTTGATGAAAGTAAACTTAATATAGGAAGCACTCAACTGTCATAATTTGAGTGAAAGTAAACTTAATATAGGAAGCACTAACTGTCATTATTTGATGAAAGTAAACTTAATATATGGGAAGCACTAACTGTCATTATTTGATGACAGTCAACTTAATATAGGGAAGCACTAACGGTCATTATTTGATGAAAGTAAACTTAATATAGGGAAGCACTAACTGTCTTTATTTGATGAAAGTAAACTTTAATATAGGCACCAACTGTCATTATTTGATGAAAGAAAACTTAATATAGGGAAGCACTAACTGTCATTATTTGAAGAAAGTAAACTTAATATAGGGAAGCACTAACTGTCATTATTTGATGAAAAGTAAACTTAATATAGGAGACTAACTGTCATTATTTGATGAAAGTAAATTTAATTAGGAAGACATAACTGTCATTATTTGATAAAAATAAATTTAATATAGAGCAATTACGTCATTATTTGATAAAGAAAACTTAATATAGGAAGACTAACTGTCATTATTTGATGAAAAAATTTTAATATAGGAACACTAACTGTCATTATTTGATAAAAATAAACTTAATATGGAGCACTAACTGTCATTATTTGATGAAAAAAACTTAATATAGGAAGCACTAACTGTCATTATTTGATGAAACTAAATTTAATATAGAAGAAATAACTGTCATTATTGATAAGTAAACTTAATTAGGGAAGCACAATGATTATTTGATGAAATAAACTTAATATAGGAAGCACTAACTGCCCATTATTTGATGAAAGTAAATTTAATATAAAGCATAACCCGTCATTATTTGATGAAATAAATTTAATATAGGGAAGCATTAACTGTCATTATTTGATGAAAGTAAACTTAATATAGGAAGCACTAACTGTCATTATTTGATGAAAGTAAACTTAATATAGGGAAGCACTAACTGTCATTATTTGATAAAAATAAACTTAATATAGAAGACTAACTGTCATTATTTAAAAAATAATTTATATAGGGCACTAACTTCATTATTTATGGAAAAATTTAATATAGGGAAGCACTAATCGGCGGAGGCGGGATGGCCCGCGGGTTCGACATCTTCACCACCCCCGGGATGCCCTGGAGTCTGGGGTAACAGATCCTCATCTGGGCCCGCTGCCGATTTCCTGCCGTATCCCCCCTCACTACGCCTATCTCGGGACGGAAAGATTCTTGTCAGGGTCGACCACGAGGTTACATGGTGCGCGATATGAGAGCTGATTTGGGTGAACACCTGAAATGTTCTTCTTTCCACAGCCAGGACATAAGAAGGAGCGCACAACCATGGGTGTCCGGTGGCAAGGCCCATGAAAACCAGACCATTAACAAACATAATGTGTTTGGGTACGAGGCGAAAGAGGAGCGGCATTTCTCTCCCATTAGTCCCTCTATATCGATAGGCAGTTGCCAGGTAGAACCAAGATATACTTGTAATGATTTGATCGATAGTATGTCGAACAAACAACTAAATTTCTTCCAGGTTTCGAATGACGTGTGCCGGGAAAAAACAAATTGTTGATATGACTATTTCCGATGTTGATGATTTATGTACTATGCCTAATTTTTTATTCGATTTTCCCTGTGTAGAGGAAAATCACGAATTAGTTTCAAGCATCAATGGTTCATATGCAGAGCCGAATTTATTGTTGCATTTTTCACGGATGGAGGTAGTTGATTCACAAGATGGCGATGCAATGGGATCTGTTATAGATTGCTCCGATATTAAGCCTATTGCTTTGATATCCTCGGACGATGTGGCATGTGAAGAACCGAACTTCTTATTACAGTTTTCTTGTGTAGAAGTGGTTACTTCTCAAATTAGCAATACAGTCGAATCCGTTGTCGATTGGCCCGATAATGAGCCTTATGTTTTAACAGCCCCTCCCTTGATAGCGGAAGTAAATTTTCAGGAAATCCATAGGGTGAATGAGTCTTTCATCTGTGAGACAACTGTAGAGCAGGATATACATGAGGATATCGGTAGTGATAATTACAGCTTGCTTGACGATATGGGACATAATCAGGAGGAAGCTGAAATGCAGGAGGTCGTTGGTGGATCAGGTGAGAAACAGATGGCGGAACCTACAAGCGCTGCGCCACCCTCTGAAAAGTCCCCCAACGTCAACGACCGACAGATAGGTAATTTCAGTTCTGTAAATTTTCAGCAATCGAAATTTAACAAGAATGGAAATCCTGTACTCACCCTCACGGTACACCATGCGTTGTGTCAAAGAACGTGAATGCAATCAATACATGTTATATTATTACTAAAACAAGTTCCAGTAAAACAAACAATGTTAAATCAAAAGCCAAACGGCGAGGAAATCACAAAACAGTCCAGGTTACTTCGAAAAAATTTAAACAAGCTTCAGTGGACAAAAATAGTAGGAAGTGTATATTTAGAAAGTGTGCTGACCTGTGCGGCCAGTCTGGGAGAGTGCGGAGGAAAGAAAGGTGGCCTCAATCTATCTTTAGAAGAGATCCTGCAGATAATTTAAAACAGGAGAATAATCAACTAACGGTATCTTGTCCCAGTGACACGTCAACGACAACACAAGTCAGTGAAGTCACTAAGATTGGGCGCATCCAAGATGAAGTAAAAATCCGAATCCGGCGGGTGTACCCATGAGAATGCCAATAGTGTTTGTCTTCCAGTGGGCGATGGAAATGGTGGTAGTGAAAATAACCGTGATTCACTACGAATTAGTTTAGGAATGTATGGGCCTGGCAATTCTTCGGGCACAGGTTATGAGCTAAATATGAACTGCAACGTTAGTTTTGATTTTCAAATCTGGTCAACATCAGATCCAGTACGATCTGGTTCTGATGTGCAAAAAGATGTGCAATTTGAACGGAAGTTACTTGATAACATAAACAATGCGTCGTTTCGGGGAAGGTATTGTGTCCATCCTTTGACCAAGCGTTTGCGATGGAATACTGTGGTAATTGGATTCTTATTACTATTTATTTGTGCTTGTGCCCTGTGTTTACCACAGCATTGTTTGAAAGAATTGACTCTTTCATTCTACGAACTACGGTTTAGTCCTGGCTTGCTCTATTTATTGTTGGGGGTCTATGTTGTCCTTAACAATATCCTTAAGGATATACATCGTGGGATGGCACAGATGATACCATCACTATTGCTCCCCGGGATGGTCCTGTGGGAAAGATATTAGATCATGACAAGGACAACCATTATTTATGTGATTTATACACAACCACATGGAGTTGTAAAACCGATGGGCCTGAATTTTGGCTGGGACCCTGGCAAAGGGCCGGTGATTTGTACAAAACTCCAGAAAACCGAGTTTTACAAACGCCAGGACTGCTGTTAGGGATGAAATTGAATCAAATAAGGAAACTATTTGAGTTTTTGTTTGGGACCTGGGTAACTGAAAGATGGATCGTAATAGATCTGTCGAGATTAATAGTATACCAAATAAAGAAAATCATTGGGTTTTTGATCGGGTCTTTAGACTATGAAGGACGCATTGTACTTCCTCATTTATTGAGTTTATCTGATATTGAGCCCGATAGGCAAATCCTTTTGGAATTGGCTTGATTCCTTGTGGGGTTTAGATGGGTTGTAATTTTAATAATTTTAATAATACCTGTGGTTATATATTGTGGAGTCAAATTTTGAATATTATTTGATTCCGTTTGATGGTTGAACGGACAATGAAGTCTCATTAACTTCAATGTGATTGCTACATGTGGAGGATTGTGGATTGTGATACATTATTGAGGCTGCATGTTGGTAAATTGCAGATATTTGATATATTTGGGATGCCAATTTATTTCTGGGGGGTTGTGGGGTGATTTTATTGCCTCATGGAGGTTATATGATGTCGATCCGAGTATTTCGGATCCTTGGGGTTATGATTTGTTTAATTGGCGGATTTAGTGTGGACTTGCGTCGCGTGTACGTAATCCTTCACTTTGATGTGTTATTTATGTTGATAAGAAGATGGGGTTATAATTCGGTCATTGATGATCGTCATTGTGCGAATTTTTACGTTTTTCGTGCTGGGGGTGGAGTAAGGGGTCTCAGATGTTGGTCATTTCCCGGGTTGGTCGGTTGGGTATATATTGTTACCTCAATGGTGCATAAATACTGTTGCCAAACGATATGATACAGTATACATATAAAATGTTTTTTTGTGTGTGCCATAATCAAGTCATAACTTGTTTTTTTTTTTGTTGAGTTTTCAGAATGTTCGATCTAACTTCGACTGGCATGATTGACAGGGTGATTAATATAGTGACAGTTGGCGGGTGCCACCCCGAGTCCAAGTACAGCCACCTCGCATTGCCCTCCAAGTGGATTGACATGCCATTGCATTACCCTGGGATTTGTCCAATGACATTTTTTGTGACTGAATTTTCTATGTTTATTTGTTTCAGCACATATGCACAGCGGGTTAACTTTAATGTTCGCCATGGTCGCCTATGGCCAGTTGACGAGTCACGTTCAACAACGTGTGGTGACTAGTTCCCATTTAGCTCGTTCAACTTGGTCCTCCTGAGAACCCGTCAGGATTTTCCTCCCCTCGACCGTGGTTGATTGGTTATAGATTAAGTGTTGTGAAGCCACGTTCCGTGACGTGTGGTACCTTGTGTCCATTCAGCTGTCACACATTTAATGAACCCAATTATATCATATACCTGTGCACTTAAAATTTTTAGTGTCGCCGTTGGGGCAACGGCGAAGTCGCCCGGGAGGTGTAGGAGTAGCCCTAGGGGTGGCCAGCGCATGACAAGCAATAGAATACAATAATAACGTAATAGACTATGTGTTGCACTCTCAAAACAGAAGGGCAACACATGACAACAAGACAGTTACGTAGAAAAAATGACGTAAGGTAGCGACAAAGAGAGAGAGCATAAACCATTGACAGAAGAGGACATGTTGTTTGTTGATGTCGGAATAATGTCAATAAAGGCTATGAAGTGCGACTACACAAGCATAGTTGTTACATCTATGAATTACATTTATTTGTCATCATAATAATAATCTAAGCATGAAAACACAACCAGCACCCCCCACTACAGCAGGCCCTTTAACAGCTCGGCAAACGAAACCGGAAAATACCCGACCAAGAAGAAGAAAAAGAGAAATATAGATATCATTAAAGACTTGCTGAACATCATCATCAAGACTGTGCAACAACTGCATGAGGGGATGCATGCCAGAGTGCAGGACCAAGCTGAGCTATCAGAGTCTTTTCCCGTCCTGAACGGAGTCAAACAAGGCTGTGTGATTGCACCAACTCTGTTTAGCATTGTTTTCTGCCATGCTGACCGATGCATTCAGAGATGGAGACATAGGTGTCGACATCAAGTATCGTACAGATGGAAAACTTTTCAACCCAACGAATCTTCAAGCTAACACAAAGGTAAAGTCTGATACCATCAGAGATCTCTTATTTGCTGACGACTGTATCCTCACTGCCAACACTGAGGCAGATCTTCAGACTAGCATGTACAGATTCTCACAAGCCTGCTCCAACTTTAGTCTTACTATCAATACCAAGAAATCTGATATCATGTACCTGCCAGCTCCCGGAAAAGTATATGCCGAACCAACTATTACAACAAACGGCAAGAAACTGAAAGTAGTGGACAGATTTACTTATCTTGTAAGCACACTGTCCCAAAATGTCACAATAGACGATGAAATAAATACCAGAATCTCTAAAGCTAGCAGCACTTTTGGCAGACTACATAGAAACGTCTGGCACAGATGTAGTATTGACCAAGCCACAAAACAGAAGGTATATTGAGCTGTCGTGCTCCCAGTCCTTCTTCACGCGTGCGAAACTTAGACTGCATATCAGCGACACGTAAGGAAGCTAAACCACTTTCACACAGTCTGCCTCAGAAAATAATGAACATCAAATGGCAGGATATGATCTCAGACACAGAGGTCCTAAAAGAGCTGCTCTTCCCAGCATATATACAATCTTGATGCAGACACGATGGACAGGACATGTGGCTCGAATGCCGGATTGCAGAATACCCAAGCGACTCTTTTATGGTGAGCTGTATAGCGGTAAACGCTCACAGGGTGGTCAGAAGAAGCGATTCAAAGACACACTCAAGAACTCGATGAAATTCTGTTGGCATAGATGTCGACAACTGGGAGAATGCTGCTCAAGACAGATCAGGCTGGCGCAAACTTCTTCGACATTTGTTCTTACGCCTGCGAGGCAGGTAGAACAGCATGGATGGAACAAACATATCAAAATAGAAAGGCAGTAAAACTCCCCACAAGTGCAAGTATACCTGCCCACACCGTACAAGACATTTCAAGCCGGCATCGGGCTCACTAGTCATCTACGCACACACAGACAAACATAACGCAACTACATTCCCTTTATGAAAATTGTGTGGTCATCATGACCCGTCTCAATGTCTCCGATAATGAGAACAATGCGCTGTAAGACATTATTTTATTACAGTACTGAGGATATAAGAAGGAAATGAATCTTTTGAAATAATCGCTACAAAAACTACACCCCCTGGACAGAGAAGAAGAGAAATATAGATATTATAAAAGACTTGCTGAACATCAGGTCATATCATTTTTACACCGATGGCTCTGTCAGACACGCAACCAGATCATCGTGGGTTATTCAGCACAAGGAAACGGTAGCATACTTCATGAGGACTGCGGCGCTTTCGAGACAACAACATCGAGCATGACTATGGAGATCACCGCTGCCTCCAGGGCTCTCTCATGGGTGGCTGAGCAACAGGTAACCCATACGATTATCATATAAGACTTGATTAATATGCTTCAAATGATTAAATCAGGAAGTCTGCGCGTGGAATGAGTGGACAGCATTCGAGTAACATCGCAAGAAAAGGACTTGGCTGTACCATGGGCCTTCGGACTCGGGTAAGAATTATGGGAAATCAGACCACAACTAGACCACGTGACCTCGCCTTCCCGTATTGATGTATATAGACGAATTTATTTTAAAATCAACACAAAATGCTAAATCGAAGATATATTAGGCAATAAGTTAGTTTAAAATAAGGAATATCAATATTATAAACATTATTTAACATAGACTCACGGGAATTGAGTAAAATTGAAAAAAAAGCGTGCATTAACGTGGATCGGGATTCCTGACCATGCAGGATTTAAAGCTACATGTGCAACCCCCCGTAGCAAAAACACAATATAGATGAGAGTCAGTACAACTATTTGAAAACTATTTGAATCAAAAAGAACTTAGTTTACAAATTACAAAAATGACAATATACAGCAACGTTTCGACCATAAAGTTTATCAACAAAGAACAACAGGAGGAGAATTTAAAAAACCAATATAGACGACGACATCGGAGACATTCAAACGTTTCTACTGAAAATCTGGCAAATAAAAAAAATAACAGCGAAAAAAATGTAACACAAAAACACACATAAAAACTAGTAAGAAAAGAATACAATACAAAATCCAGTAAATATATAACTGAAAACCTGCAAATATGCCCTATAGATTACAAGGCATGAGAAGAAAAGTACTAAAGGGAAGTAATGTAATACGTTATTCGGCCAAGGTACCATACAGCGAAATCAACCATTCTCAGAGCAAATCGACTGCGATCATCCGAGGAACATGATCGGATGGCTGTGACCTGGACATCATGAGCTCTTAAATGGCCAGTATCATTGAAATGGGTGGCTACAGGGTCACAGAGCATTGGCGTATGTCACGCAAGTGTTGGGCGAATCGGTCACTGAGTCTCTTGCCTGTCTCGCTGATATAAGCCTTGTTACACCGCTTACAGATAATGGCATATTTAAGATTACGAGACTCGCATGTGAAACCATCTTCAATAACAAACGTGGCTAAAGGAAAAGATACAGTACGCGCCTGTATCACATAAGCACACGTATTGCAACGCCGACGGCCACACTGGACAGTGCCAAAATGACTCTGGATATTGAACTTAAGGCGACTGTGTACCAACATATCCTTAAGACTTCTGTTCCGTCTGTAGGCCACCAAAGGATAGCTGGGAAGACTGAACGAGTCTCAGGATCTGACTTAAGGATAGACAGATGACGTAATAAAACATTTTTCACCAGTGAACTATGGTGGTGGGAAGTTAAGATATTTTTACTCTGTCAGGTTAGTAGTCCTATGCTGGCTGGTAAGGGCCTGCTGGCGAGTGATTTTCTGAACTCGATGCATAGCAGATACAAGCACCTTCTTGACAGTATCCTTAATCCCATAGTCACCATACTCGATCCAGAAGCCTTGGCTTTCAACTCTTCGGCTCGGTGCCATGGGCATCGTAACCCTTCGGTTCGGTGCCACGAATACCGTAAATCTGGAGAACCTATGGCTTATGCCCAGTCCGCGTTATTGAACGGTCTCACAGTGAGCTTGTCATCCGTCGTCCAACGCGCCACAAACACGCTGGGCAGGTGGGCGCACCATATCGTAAATGGCATGTTTTAGGATACCATGGTAGTGATCACTGCGCCTGCGTTGTCTTGATCGAGAGACGACGATCGGGCAGAAGTAAGATTACGTCGAAAGCTTTCACGTATGACAAAACTGCACAAGACACGATTGGTAAAATTAGATATGCCAAGGCTCAAGTACATTAACACAGGCAGACGAATATAGTACATCCACTGTGGTGATATAAGGAGGTGGAAACCATATGGCTCACCAAGAGAAGAGCTGTAAATTGCATACGAAGAGAAGAGCTGTAAATTGCATGGCAAAAGGCACGACGAGCAACCACAGCTCTGCCGGAGCATATATTGGCCCTAAAGTCGGACATGGACGAGAAGATGATACTTTTCAAGACATGTCCTAGTTAAAGACAGCCAAGTTGGATGAATTTTGTGCTGAAATGTACTCCGATAGCTCCCTCCAGAAATGTTGGCGGTTCCACAAGTCTATGAATGGTACAACACATAAACGTAGCATACCAGATTTTCAAGATCACGATCTGTTGTGGCGGAAAACCAACAACGATAAAGGGATGGCCTTTCTCGAACATTATATTAAACAAATAGAAATGATAGAGAAGAAAGACACCATATTATTTCGCTGCTGTCCAACCGATGTGATGTCACGGAGCGGAATGATGAGCTTGAATTTACTAGTGAGGAAATACTTGCAGTACTCAATAGATCACACAACACCGCACCGAGTCCTGATGGTATCCAATACAGTGACACAGGCAAGATATCACACACTGACATGAATGAACTCAGTAAAGACTTCAACACCAGCTTAAAAATTGGCGAGCTCAGGAAGGAATGGCTTCATAGCTACTTAATACCACTGGCAAAACCTAACAAAAATCACAAATACATAAGCGGTTTTAGAATAATTGCAATGCAGAACACAATGGGCAAGTTTCTGGAAAAGTTAGTGGCATGCAGACTGGAACGGGACTTGGAGGGATACCGCATGTTTCCTTCCACCCTTGGCGGATACAGGCGGAATAAAGAAACTTGGTGTAATGCATATCTCTGCATATGTCGTCTTTGAAGGCTTTCAGGCTGGGTTGGAGACATGCGCGGTTGCACTTGATCTCGAAGATCCCTTATAACAAAGTTCCAATCACGTACCTTATACACATGCTCACGCTACTCAATATCAATACGCTACTCATAAGATGGATTTCAAGGGCTTTGTTCGAGAAAAGTGCACCAAGTGTAGTAATTGGTACTCTGTGCCAACAACATTTCCAGGCCTACCACAAGGATCCCCACTATCTCCAGTATTATTCAACGTATTCACCATAAAGATTACACAACAGCAACTATCTGGTAGGGGAAGGACAATGTCATTTGCTGACGACATCATGGTGTAGAGACAGGGAAGAAACAGGGATGAAATTGCTAAAAAGCTACAGGAGAGCTGGACCGCATCATGGCCTGGTGCGATGTCTCTGGTGAAAAAATAAACCACACCAAAGCTGTGTTATCATGGTTCTCCCTAAACAACAACATTGTAAAGTCTGAAACACCAAATGTCAAAATAAACGGTCACACAATCATTCGAAAATCCTCTATGAGCTATCTGGGTATAAAGTTTGATCACAGTCTAAGTTTTAGGGACCACATCGACCAAGTTATTGCCAAGGCTCGCAACGCACTTTCGGTTCTTAAAATCATGGCCGCTGCTAACATTGAGCAACGCCTTCTTGTGCTCATGTACCATGATCTCATTCTGTCGTGTATAGAATATGCATGCGCTATCGTAACGATTAGTCCTACGCAGATAGTGAGACTGAAAAGAGTTCAGAATGAGGCTAGGCGCATCATTCTGGAATACATAAAAGATACACCAGGAGTGTCAATGAGATTCCTTCTTGACCTCCCTCTATTGCTCACAGAATTGAGACTTGGAGAGTTCGATCGTATCTTAAAATAAATGCAAGACCATCCCTCCATGAAGAACTCAGTAAGAAGAAAGGATGTAGACTCAAGAAAGGCAGTTCATGTCTGAGTCAGGCGGAAGGTACCCTTAGGAACATATGTGCACCTTCCGGAATCGAACAAGAAGAGGAATGGATTGCTGTGCTACCCCAATTTCCGACTGCTTTTACAGTCATTACATCTATTAAGAAAAACTGTGAACAAAATAATCCATCATTAATCAACGCGGAGGTTGAGGATCATTTGAATGACGTCAAGGAAACAGATGCAGTAAGTTACACCGATGGTTCAGTCATTCGCCAACAACGCTGTGCGTGGGCTTTTTCCGCACGCTCAAGAGGAAAAATAATAGAAAAAGGCCAGTGGGGCCTGCGCGACAACCACAAGTAGTTTGACAATGGAGGTACGGGCGGTTACAAAGGCGGTGACGTGGTTGGCATCTCATGACTTCGCTCGTATTTTTATACTCAGTGACTCCATGAGTATGATTCGTAAAGTCGAAACAGGAATGGTGAGATGAAACTGGGTGAAGGTACTGGTACAGACAGGGATAAAAGAAATCACCTTCATTTTTGTCCCTGGGCACGCAGGAGTAATGAACGAGCTGATAGATTGGCTGACATGGCCACGGTATCAGAGGGGGCTGCAATTGTAACAGTTTACCTGGTACAAGGTCCAGAAATGGAAACAATAAGACAAGAAGAGAAAAAATAGAATAATCCTACTAGGAAGGATTACGAAGAATAGCAAGGCAATGAAAAGGGAATCGGTACCAGAACGGTCCGAGAATAGCTAGTTATAGGTATCTGACTCCTCTTACAGCTTTAACTACTTCACTCATCATATTTCTAACATATATAACAAACACAGCAGGTAACAAATTAAAAGGTTCATAATCTATTTAATCTCTCTCTCTCTCTCTCTCTGTACTGGAGAGCGAAATAATAACAGATACGGGAAATTTCTAAGTCACAAAACAATTTATAAATAATTCAAAGTGCACAAATTCTGTCCCCTCTCCACTCCCATAACATCTATCCACATAACATCTATCCACATAACATCTATCCACATAACATCTATCCACATAACATCTATCCACATAACATCTATCCACATAACATCTATCCACATAACATAATGTCTCTTGTACTATCAGTTTCCACGAATCCTGAATAATCTATCCTTTCTTCACTCACTTAATTCTATCACTCTGTCAATAAAGTTAATCTTTACCGATGACACTATAAACAAATCAGTCCACATAAATTAAAATAGTTCATTAAGTCACAATGATTCTTTACCTGGCGTCGGTGATACAGAAGATTATGGACATTCACAACTTCATTCTTCCTCAGGTAAGTTCGGATTCTTCTGAAAATTCACTGGTCGTCTTGGCCGCGGAAATCTAGTCATACAGACATCTGGTCGTCTAGTCCTCTACTTCCATAGTCTCTGGCATCGGTTCCTCGTCAAGCGTCTGGTCCATTTATCAGCCAGCATCGGTTCATCTGGTCAGTCATCTGGTCGTCACGCTGGGTGGTATGCTCACATTGTTTTACTTCTGGTCGTCGTCAGGTTCATAGTTACGTATAGTGAACAACGCGGTTCTTCTCTGATTAATTGGCTGGCAGTAAGTTGGATCTAGTTAACGAGTTCTTCACATTAGTTCAATACTCTTGTTCACTTAGGTCGGACCATGAGTGCTCTACGCCAAACGAAACACTTCTGGTCGAATTCTGACTTCACAGTCTGTCCTCACTTGGTTGAACTCTCTACCAAAAATATAACATGTTCTTCTCAGGTTCTAAGTTCACGCTCATTTTTCCTCGTTCAAAACGCTGCGCTTAGCAGATCAAATACTTATTAACTCACTGTTAAATAAACTCTCTCTTTCACTTGAGAATAAACAATCTACTACAAAACAAATTTTTCTCCGTCCGTTCTTCTCAAAGTCTCAACTTGTCTCATTCTTTCCTCATGTCTTAATTTATGTTTACTCTCAGACCCAGCTGGCCCCTGCCCTGGTCTCGAGATTCTCGCCTACTCATAAATTCCCGCATTTGATCACTTTTCTCAACGTGGAGTACTCAACTGGTCAGTAACTGGACTGGTAAACAGGAAATTCTAATTCTAATTAAGTCAAGGTCTCCAGATACATCAGTAAAGAGTTGTCTCCCTGCCAACCCCTCTCCTGGTAACCACAGAACTGTTACACAATGGACCGAAATGACATTCTTAACGCACTGAAGTCTTTTCGAACAGAAGAGTTCCACTCGCTAACAGATTGAGAAAGATGGGTGTCAATATTGGTGCAGCCCGTAAAGAACGGCATACAAAATATGCAAAGTGACTGATTAATCAACATCGAACTGGCGTGTTAGGCCGCTGGACGCTGCTGGATTTGTTGAGTCGGAGATCGGAGCACCTATGGACATGTCCGGAGTGCTATGATGATAATCCTCATATAACTGATTAAACTTATGTAATGGCGAAGTGGGCGTCTGTAGCTTAAGCGGTAGTGAGAAAAAAATAGTTGTGTTGTTTATCTACAAGACCTTGGGATTTTGCATTCAGCAAGGAAATGTAAATATAACCATGATATGGTATTATCATTGACGGTAAGGCAAGATCGTTTGAGATCTTATTATTACAAGCAAACGGTGACATTTGAACACCCGGTCTCCTCTCCTTAGGCTTATCCTGACCTAGTAACGTGATACTAGAGTACCCGGGTGAGATTGTATCAAAGTACCTGACATTGAGGAGGCGAGAGAATTTGCTAGATACAGATAGTTTTTCAGGCGAGTTTGGATGAGAGCAACGTTCTGCAAACGACACGCATGCTACATGATAATGATGTAATAGGGTTTACAACAGGAATTACTATAGGAATTTTATAGATGCTCCTTTGGTGTAGAACAGTGTTTCCCAACCTTTCTTGTGCCATGCCCCACCTAACAACAGTTTTTCTTGCACATTTGGTTGAGTTTTCTCACAAAGCCATGCCATCGCTCCTTTTATATTAAATAAAGATTTAACTGACTCATCATTTTGCATTTCTGCGAGTTCTTGATACCAGCGCCGGATTAGCCTAGTAACAAAAGTAGCAAACGCTACGGGCCCCGCACCTATGTGACAGAGCTAAGCTGCCACTAGTCATAAACAAGGAACCAAGGTTGGGAGGTGGGTAAATTATCCCTTTCATTTTTTCGTATATAGTTTAGGACCAAGGTTATGTTTATTCAATTTCGGACTTAGGTGCGCGATCACATTGAGCTCACTAACAACGTTACAGTTTTTTACTTTTTATGTAGGAGTGTCCCCTTTTTGCACACGCTTCTAATAAACGAAAACTTGAAAGCTTGAACAAAAAGGACCATTAAAGTTTACTCATAACAGAGTTCAAGTTTCTGTTCAGCAGCTTTTGCGCGCGAAACTTAGTTTAAAATAAATGTAATTGGGCGTATGAAATATTATCCTAAAACATGAGCCATGACCTACTTAAACTGACGGGCCAATTTACTGACCTAAATATTGCCTCATGACGTCACAACTACCGGCCGACTATCACGATTATGAATATTGAGCTAAACTAAAATAAGGAGGCTAAAGATGAGCGTATTTTACATTGTTTATATTTTACTCCTTGTACATACAATCGATAAATTGCAGGCCCTATGTAACGTATAACGGTACGAGAGGAATTATTATTATTACTACATACAATCGATTGTTATAGAAGGTATATAAAAAGATTGCAACTTATTAATGACATTTTTAAAACTACGGCATTTGAAAAAAAAATTAAAACACACATACCTTTTGTAAACGAATGAACCCTCACACATTTCACCAGAAGAATCTTAATTTATATGATCTGAGTGTAGTTCTCTGTCTGTGGTAAATGAACCAAACACTTGTCTATTTCTTTATATACAGCACTGTTTACACACTAACTCAGTGTACACTCTCAAAAGGCATAATATAGATGTCTAAGTTGTTACATCACAAATAATTGTTATGTACACATTGGATATTATTATATACACTGTAAACCATTTTTATTCTTCTGGATTAATATTTAGATATTTAAATTTCCCAAGCTTTCTTTTATTTGACGTCCTAGCTTGTTCGGATTTCTCTATGTCATTTTTTTTTTCCTGTAGTTGTTTAAGAAAATATTTGCCAGTGTTGGAATGACCCTCACCAAAACATCTGTTATTGAACAACCACAAGCTACACAAACAGTTTTGTCTTCCTTGAAGTAATGAATAAAATTAGCTGTCACAGTGTCCATCACAATTTCCTTGTGGTTGGGGGAATATTTAAAAAACTGTTGTTCATAAACTGAAGAGATTATTGATTGAACAACAAGGTAAGCCATAAGACTTAAAACTGTTAAAGAATGTGTTGGATATTTTAAGCCACCTCGGTCGAGTAGCCGAGTGTAATTTATCCATGAAACAGTGGAGAGGTCTGGCTCAATGTCTACAGTTAAATACTTGTCCTGTTGCAGAAACTTACAGCAGGTAGAGCACTTTAGTTTTTTTTGATACACTGAAGGCAATAAATTCGCTTATGTACACCAGCACATTCATTGTTCCATCTGGAACAGGAATTTCACTTGTTTCCACATTAATCAGGAACCATGAATGGCTGAACACATTTGGTGTACTCGAGGTTGTTTCCTCCGTGTCAATATCAGTCATGTTAAATACTGTCAGAAATAGCAACATCGCCACGGCTTGATGAACACAAGCTTAGTACAGAATACATTTTCAACTTCTTCTCTGATTCCAGTATCTGTTGTACTGAAACAAGATAGTTCGCTCCTGACAGTTGCCTGTATTCACCAAATTTTGCTTCAATGTTATCTGTCTGCAATTTTCCCAGTAGAATATATTCAATGCCTAAAGTGCTGATAGCATACTCAGACAACTGGATCACTGCATTCATGGTACGAGTCAGTGCATTGAAGGTCTCAGTAGTAAGTTTACCGCTCTGACCATCAAGATGTTGCCATGCCTCCAGCCACTTAGAAAACTGCATTAGGTGTATCGAATTAGCCTGATCTTCATTAGTGACAGGCTGTGAGAAAGGGTTGCGAGTTCTCACGCCGCAAAACTTACTCTTCACATTGACAATGTTCCACCACTGAAGAATTATATTGATGAAACTGGCACTGTCATTCTCACCGGCTAGCCTCAGTGCTGCTACATTATAATCATTAAACACACCTAAGGCCAGTGGTACCTTCTGCCTATCAAGATTGGATGGGAAGAGTGCTTTGTACGTTAGACTTGGTGCCAGTTTAACAATTTTGTGTATATCCTGAAAATACACAGTTTTCAGACTAGACAGTGTAGCTTTCAAAACTGGATTATCAGAGTTTACAGGGTATGGAGAGCAGTCAAATGTCTGATCTGCCTCCTTTAAATTTAGCCAGTTGTGCCAGATACATTTCAACAAATGAACAGAGTCATGAATTAGGAATATGAGTTTCCCATCTTGCTGAGGATTGTCAAAGCTGTATTTGTTAGGTGCACACAGTTCCTTGTAAACCCTTCTGTTAACTGCACTATTATCTGCAATGACGATGATGGTGATATTTATTGTGAGCTCTGTTGAGCAGGTGGTTGCGTCATTGTAGCTGATAACGGTGACGGCATGGTCGGTGAATGACGGGGGTTATTAGCGGTAGCTGGTATTGATACTGAAACAATTGGTACTTTCTGTATCTTGATATTTGTTTGCAGATTGTCGACTCTATTATAAATTTCATTGCACTCAGGGCACACATGGTGAACTCGTAGAAAAATTCGCTATTCTTGTTGGTAAATACATTGGTGACAATATAGGTCCGTGTATTCATATACAAGGAGGCTGGGACGCCTTCGTAAAATATTTTCAGATACAGGTGGGGTTCTAGTCTTTTATACAACCCCAAGCAAATGGGAGACAGGCTCGGGTTTTCCGGGGTGTGTCTGCTGTTTATCGTGTGTCGCGGTTTATTCCATTAGCGCTTATAGGGGTTTCAGTGTGATAATACAGGAGGTATACTGAAAATGACAAAGTTTCCGCTTTCTTTCAATTTCGTCTTTTTCTTTTCGTTATGACATTCGTTCTTCTTTTACGATATCTTCTGTTCTTCTTCTTCGATATCTTCTTCTTCGACTCTGATATCTAATATTTCATATGATATCTTCTATTCTTTTTTCTATGTTGTTTTCATTCTTTAATACATTCATTATGACGTTCCCTTCGTCTTCTACGACATCTTCATCTTCGACTCTAATATCTAATAATTCATTTTTAATACATTCTAGCGTTGTTGAAGAGCGAAGTGGAGCGTCCCAGCAACTACTTCTGGTATGAGGGTGGAGATTGAGGGTTACTGCCCTCCATTGGCTCTCTGCGACTTCATTTACTGGGGCAGTTGTTGTATTTGACTCTCAGTCGATACAAGAGGCACGTGGATATACTGTCCTGGGCATGCGTGTTTGTTTCGGTAATGAGAGCGGACAGGCTTGCACCAACAGCAACGATTGTTGGGGGATGTTCTTCGGTCACTTCGCGACTGTCTGTTGGATGAGGACACTGAAATATATGTTTAATCGATCCAGCGATTTAGGCAGTTTGGAGTTACCCGGTGTACAAGTAGAACTGGATGCCTGAGAGGCAGAGTTAGGTGTGTGTTTAATCAGCTAGCTACGGGAACCCTCACTGCATACTCTTCGATATATTTTGGGGGAGATTGAGCACCTAGGGGTCTGCCCGGAGTACAATGACGTCAGTTTAGTAACCAATACCAATGTTATGTTATGCGATCGACATCACGGCACATTGGGCATTCCCATTCATGCTCTGTCCTCCGTTGCAGCAGCTATCCCAAACCCATTTGCTCACAGTACCCATGAAAGTTGATTACTATATCTTCTCTCTCTACCACGAAACGACACTGTCTGGCATGTTCAAACATGACGCCTAATTCTCGCACTCGTTCCAGTGTCTGAGACCCGCCCATGTCACACAATTGAGAGCGTACCGCATCGATGATATCGGCTCTGCCCATCTTCTGCATGCTCGACTGGGGCATTGTTTGAAAGAGAGTCAGTACGCTCCTTACCCGGCACCCCAGCTGTACGGTATGTACCACCAAGTCATTTTTGAGATGTGATCCCCGAATGATGTCAACCCTTTTCCACACGTATACTTCCAGATTCAATCAGTTGAAGCAAATTCATCGAGTCTGATATGATGATCGTATGGGTAACCTGTTGCTCAGCCACCCATGACAGAGCCCTGGAGGAAGCGGTGATCTCCATAGTCATGCTCAATGTCATTTTCTCGAAAGCCCCGCAGCCCACATGAAGTGTGCGACGGTTTTGTTGTGCTGGAAAGTCCGGGCCCCATTCTCTACAGCGGCGTCCAAGTGTCTGACAACTGTTTAATAACATCCTATGCCTCGGCCATACAGGATCGGCCTCTCTTCAATCGCCTGCCCTTGTTTTCATTTATGGATTTGCGCAGAGGATGATTTGTATCCCAGAAACTCTTAGATAAGCTTTTTCCTGTGCGACTTTGTGTCTCATGGTCATCGTTGGCAATCCAAGGCCCATAGCGCATTGCCTCGCAGAAGTGTCACGTGTGCCCCAATTATAAGCCTCATCGCTTCTTTTTGGATCCTGTCTAACTTATAACGTGATGTTCTGATTACCAAAGCCCAAGGCGATAGTCCCCCACGTTCAGCAGTAGTCCCTGATAAAGAAAAAATAGACAGTGTTCATTATCCGCCTCCGCCATAACTTTGAAAGCGGTTAGCCCTTTACTTGCCTTTAGGATTACGTTCTCTACATGACTCTTAAATGACAGATTTCTGTCAATTTTTCCCAAGATTTTTTTAATGTTTCCTTCTGTCAATGTCTTTGCTACACATGTTGACAACTGGGGTAGGTCTCTTTACTATGTGAGTGTTAAGAGAAACCATGTCAGAAGGCCTTTGCTGGGTTCACATTCGTTTCGAATTCGTTGCCCAGTCCCCAATCCATTCAGTTCAACTGTATTGCAGATGCGATCTCATTTCTGTCCTTTCCATGCGATACACCAGAATATCATCGGCGTACGACATTGTTCTGCCAACTCCGACCCTTTGTGTGCTGGTTACCCCGACGGTGTATACATTGAACAGGACTGGCGAGAGTGGTGATCCCTGAGGAAGACTCATTAGGACTTGTTGTGGTTGTGATGATCATGAACCACAACACATTGATAACGTGCGCTCAAAATGGGCAGCAGCAAGCCACTTGCCAAGCTTGATTCCCCCCTGCACATTCATCAATAACTGCATAAGTAAGGTGTAAGAGACATTGTTATATGCGTCCTGCAAGTCTGGCGGCTAGGCCGTTTCTGTCGCCATATTCTTCTTCTTTCGTTCATTCTTCACGACCAATTTGATCATTCTTATTTTGATGTATAATTGGCCCAATGGCAGAACAGGGTGATCTACGTCGGGACGATTGTGTGCCCATGGTGACTAGGCCCGCCCGTCCGGTTTCAGCCAGATTTTGATTTACTAGGTGGCTTTCCCTGGAGTATCGCCATCTGAAACCCTCATACGTAAAAACCGCTGCATTTGTACCATGTGTCCTTTCCTTTACGATAGCCCGAAAGTGGAGGAAAAGACCATTTGTTTCCATCATTTGAAACTCTCGGCCCATGAATTTACAAGCAGTTTGCCGACAGTGTTTGCAAGGTAATAATTCTATATCCATTTATGCCGGGAGATTTTTTCAGGTTTAGGCGAGGATCTGAGATAGCTGTAAGGCCAATCATTGGGAATAGTAAGAACAGAAATGACATCCCCGTTCTTATCTCAACGGATTCCGTCAAGTGTCCCTAAAATTTCCCTCTGCCCTGCCCCAGTAAAAAGAGGCTCTTCTCTTTTCCTCTTTGCCTTTTCCCGGGTTTGGGGCATAGGCCCTCAACCAACCCCTACCAAGTCTTCCTATCTCTAGCTATCCCCTGCAGCTCCCTCCAGCTCTTCTTTATATTGTTGATCTCCGTCTCCAAGTATTTCTCGGCCTCCCATTCTTTCGCTGTCCCTGCGGGTTCCAGGCAAGGACCCTTCTTGTTATATTTCCCTCAGGTTTTTGCAAAGTGTGTCCTATCCAGCGCCTTTTTTAACCTGTTCGTTCACTGGAATCTGTCTTGTTCTCTCCATACGTTCCTCATTTGTGACACTATCATACCATCTTATTCCCTCTATTCTGCGCAAACACCAGTTGTTGAATGTTTGCAATTTATGCTATTGTTTTAGTTGTTCTCCATGTTTCTGACCCATACAGTAGAACTGCTTTAACATTAGGTTAAATATCGAATTTTTGTTCTAGATTTATTTCTTTGGATTTCAAATGTTTCACAGTACAATGAAAGCTCCTCTTGCCTTCTGTATTCTTATTTTAACATCTCTATCTATTCCCCCCTCTTTGTCTATGTTCTGCCCAAATATGTTTATGATTCTACCTCTTGAGTGGGATTTCCCCGGGGAGATCGAGTTGTCTTTTGCTTGGTTAATTCTCAATATCTTTGTCTTTCCCTTATGAATGTTCAGCCCTATTTGCTGGGACCTTTGATTCAATGTGTTTAGCTTATCCTGCATCTGATTTCGTGTATGTGACAGAAGGGCTATATCATCAGCGAAGTCCAGATCATCTAGTTGCACTGTCAGAGTCCATTGGATTCCATTTCTGGTTTAGTTACTGTGGTCTTCATAATCCAGTCTATTGTCAGTAAGAACAACAAAGGTGATAGAAGACATCCCGGACGCACTCCTGTTTCTATTCCAAAAGTATCTGTTAGTTTACCTTCATGAAGAACTCTACATTTCATATCTGTATATGTTGCTTTTATTAGGTTAATAATTTTCTGTAGGGATTCCATATGCCTCATTAATTTCAAAGGGTTTCCCTATCAATACTGTTAAAGCCTTCTCATAATCCACAAATCCGATATAAAGTGGGGATTTCCATTCAATACTTTGCTCTATTATTAGACGTAATGTGGCTATCTGGTCAGCACATGATCTTTTTGGGTCGAGCCTGCCTGTTCATCTCTCAGTTTCCCCAGGATGACTCTGCTTAGTATTTTCCCATGTACTGACAACAGCATTATTCCCCTATAGTTTTCACACTTCTGAAGGTCCCCCTTCTTTGGTAACTTCACCAGGTATCCTTCTCTCCAGTTTGCTGGTATTTCTTCGGTCTCCAAGATTCTGCTAAATAATTTATACAGTATTTCTGTGGATGTGTTATGTTGGCTTTAACCGCCTCCGCTGGAATACCATCTGGACCGGCCGTTTTCCCATCTTTTAAAAGTTTAATGGCTTTACTAATCTCCTCCTTGGATGGTTTCTCTCAGTTGATGTCCAAGTCAATTTCTGCCGGTTGGATATCTGGGGGATCGTAGGTGCTGGTCTGTTCAGGAGTTCCTTAAGTATTCCATCCATCTTTCCATTTGGTCTCTAACATTAGTGATAGTTTCCCCACTACTATTTTTGATCAACCCATTTGATGAACTGATTTTCCTGCAGTTTCCCAGTGATGTTGTAAAGATCTCTAAGGTTTCCTTTTCTGCAGCTACCTCTGCTTCTCTTGCTAGATCTTCTACGTATTGTCTTTTATCTAACTTTATTTGTTTCTTTACTTTCTTGCTAGCTTATGTGTACTTTTCCTGGGCTATGAGTTCTATTTTTCTATTATTTAAATCTGCTTTCCTCTTTTTCCTTTCTTCTATTTCCTTGAGGTTTCTGGAGTTATCCATGCCGTATGATTCCGCTCCTTTTTTCCCTAATACCTCTGTGCATGTTTCATTCCAAATATTTTTGGCTTCGTCAGCATTCTTCCGCACTCACCTCATCTTCTAATTGCCGCAAAACCTAATTTTTAAGAGACTGTGGCCTGAACGTTCCTTTGTTTCTTGACTTAGGGTACCCTACATTATATTGGTGTCTATGTTCATGGGATGTTATGTATCGTTTAAGCTTCAGTTTAATTTTACTTATCAGCAAATGGTGATCCAAATCTCATCTCCCCCCCTTAGAACCCTTACATCTTGTAGAGATGACCTGAATTTCTTGTTTATGCATATGTGGTCAATTTGATTTTCTTGATACCCAGGTTGTTTATGTATTCTTTTATGGGGAAAGAACTCACCTATGACTATTGATTCGCTGCACAGAAATTAGTGAATAGTTCTCCATTTTCGTTCATTATCCTAGTCCGTGTTTCCCCATGATCTCCTCGTAGCCTATTTTGTCCGAACCTATTTTGGCATTGAGGTCACCCATCAGAATTTTGATGTTGCAGGCTCTTAGACACGTGATTTTTGTTCCTTCCATAGGTTATTGTTCTTTAATTTTTTTTGCAAAGCAATCCGTCATTTGTCAGCAATGCCCCGCGATATTTCAGTTGTCGCCGAGTGTTACCGGGGCCCAAATTTGGGGTGTAACGAAAGAACCACTGTTACCTGTCCGCATGTCGTAAGGGGCGACTAAGGATGTTTGACTGAAATCGGATGCATGTGTCCTAAGCGTGTAGAAGTCTATGCGTTTAGGTGCCTATCAAACCAATGTGCAACGTATACACGTTCTTGGCAAAGATCAAACATATCACAAAAGTGTTTAAAATTGGTCAAAGAACAATCAAAGAAGAAGATTCAAAAGTTGTCCCAGTTCCTCTGCCTTTTCTCAGCCAGCCTGCACAATGTTGATCTCTTCCAATTTATTGTGATTATTCCATGACGATTTTAAAGATCTTTCTAGCATGGTTGATTAGTGCCACTGTTCTAAAATTTTGTGCACTCCTTTTGATTGCCTTTTGGTATTGGATCTTCTTCTTCTTCGCTCTTTACGACCAATTTTAATCACTTTTTGTGATATGTTTGATCTTTCCCAAGAACGTGTATACGTTGCACATTGGTTTAGTGGGCCCCCTAAACCATAGATTCTACGTTGAGGACATGTGCATCCAATTTCAGCAAACCTTCTTAGTCGCCTTTACGACTGCGTGGCAGGTAACAGTGATTCTATTTTTTCCCACCCCAAATTTGGGCCCGGTAATCACTCGGGGGGTATTGGGATAAATATAGTTCTTTTCCATTCTTTTGGCGACATTCCTCTTTTATACATTTTTTTGCAAAGTGCATGATAGATTTTTCCCAATCTGCTCTCCTCCTTCATTCACACACTACTCAGATTAGGGCAGTCTTGCAGGATGGGCCCCTGGAGACTGCTTAGGTGCTCTAAAGTTGGTGCATGTTTCTCCTGCTGCCAGAGAGTGTGTTTCTTTTTTCCCTTTGGAGTGAGTGATGTAGATTCTGCTGCATCTGTGAACACGCGTGTCCATGTGCTGGTGGGATATTGCTCTCGTTGCATTTAGAGTGACCTGGCTCTTTGCATTATTTTGGGGAATATTCCCGGACTTTAGGTGTATTTGGGCTGTTTTTGTAGCATGTCCATAGCTCTGGTATTATGGATTCCCACATTTTTTGGGGCAGTTTCTAAGATGTCTGAATGTTGCATGAAATTATCTGGCCAGATGGCTGGGACTTTTATCTTGGAGTCTGTTATTTGTTTTTCTTGCAATTTTGTGTGTAGAGGGTGTTCTTTTAGTTTTCAAACTGGGTGGCGTTTTATATTTTCTGTGTTCTTGAAGCTCAATGTCTCGGTTTTCCATTGCTATGATAGGACTGCTTTTCATTGCTCCCAGAGTTATTCTTAGGCCCATGTTTTACACTTTGTCTAGTTTCTGTGTATGTTTTGGCTGTTGTTGTCCAAAAGCTGGAGCCATATTTCATGATGGACCTGACTGCTCCAGTTTAGACTTGTTTTTTAAAATTTTTGAGCTTGCGCCAGGACGTTCCCGCTAGTTTCTTCATTACAGAAAGTCTTTGTATGACTTTTCTTTGAATCTTATCTATGTTTGGCCTTCAGGTAAGTCTGCTGTCAAGGGTAATTCCAAGGAAGGTGGGTGTATCTGTTTGAGGTATTGTTTGGTTTAACATACATCCATAGAATCAGATTCATTGTGTAGATATTGAACATCAGACGAGAAGGGGATTCTTCTTATGTTTCTTCTTCTTGGATTAGTTTGCTGGCTGCTGGCATGAAGATGTTTTTGGTATTCTTCTTCTGTGGTATTAGTTTGCTGGCTGCTGACATGAAGATGTTTTTTGGGATTCTTCTTCTGTGGTATTAGTTTGCTGGCTGCTGACATGAAGATGTTTTTGGTATTCTTCTTCTGTGGTATTAGTTTGCTGGCTGCTGACATGAAGATGTTTTTGGTATTGGTAGCGTCATAGAACATCGGTGTCACCAGACATGTTGTAGATTTCAATTGAGATATTTCTTAAAAATATCAGATTAAGCAGAAAAAGTTATACAAATGTATTCAATCAAACTCTTAAATACAAGCAACCGCACTTAACAATGACATAACACAATATATAGCTCAGGGAAAACATTTTTAATGGAAATTGCAGTCAATGTTTAGTCAAGAACAAAGTGAGAAAACAAAATCTCAGGATAAGCTATTTGATGTTTAGTCCTCTGAATCTTCATCATGGCCCTTCTTGGCATTCTTCCTCTTGACACAACCTGATGAGAAAAAAAAATATTGCAATTCTGTCAATCAATTTATTGACTATCAATTTCACATAAATTGTAATAACCATGATGCCCATAAAAGTCGAAGGAAGTCCTCCTCTACAGTACACAAGGCTGCCGGCAGAAAAGGCGGAAGATTGACAATGTCAAGAACGGCTTTGAAGGCGGGAGCTGGAACAGCCTGGTATCGGGCTCAGGGCCCCGAGATCATCATGGTTAAGTGGCCAGACTAATCAGAGAGCAACGTCCTATAAAGAATACGCACCTTGATGATGCCTATAAAGTATCATCAAATTAAGTAGACGGAATAGTATTTGTTACTCAAAATTCAAAGAACAAACAATCCCCAAGTATGGTGAGCTCAGGGAACAACCTGTGGTATTCCTGGAATATGAGACATGGCCTGTCAGTACCAAGTATATTAATTTGACAGTACCACACAAACTGCTAAGAGAACAACACCCCACATTCTTGGGTAACACTTGACCGCCCAACTCCCCCCTGAAGAAGCAAACCTGAAGGCATGTGAATGTAAAAGAACAAAGCATTAAGAAGATTACAGCAATGAGGGCAACCCAACCCGCATGTGAAATACACACAAATGTGGAACCTCTTGGGTTGCGTAGGGACAAAGCTGCTGTTGAGAAATGAAAGGAGCAAAAGAATGAATCAAGATCCCTCCCAATAAACTACTTGTTGAAAGTGGAAACAGAGAAACAGAATTAAACAAAGTCAATCCTCCACCACATCAAAGGGAAATCAGACAGATACCCCCTTCCAGAAACAAGACGCAGCTGCAGAGGTAATAGCAAACTTACCACCATACACTCTTGAATACACCTGAAATTAGAACAAAATTGATAGAAAGAAGCAACAACGCTCCGACCCATTCAGGGCCCTTTTGATAGCATCTCAAAGAACCATTGATGCCTATCCCCAAGAATGGGTACATGTCTATATTGATGGATCTGTATTTAAAGCCACAATCAAAGCAGGTTCGGGGTATATATACAATACCCAACCGATCATCTGAAAGAGCTGTTTGGTGCATGTGGGAGATATGCTCCAATTATGAGGCTGAAAATTCTTGTGATAGAAGCTGCTTTCTACCACATGAAGACTTTTCAATGCCTTTCCATCCAAGGCACAAAACAATTATTTTCACAGATTCAATGTCTGCCTTTCAAGCTCTAGAAGGTGGACATTGTAAATCTGAACTATATCCCAGATAGCCTTAGATATTGACAGACATTACATCAAAATAACTATGCAGTGGATCCCTGGACATGATAAAGCAGATAGGCTAGCCAAGAAAGGATCAACACAGGAACAACCAATCACAGCAACAACTCTCCATACAGCAAAGCAAATTCTAATGGCAACAAATAAAGAAATTTGGCTGAAAAGATGGGCAATGGGAGACACGGGAAGAGAGGTGTACAGCCTATGGGCCAGCCCTAACCTTAATGATAACATCAACCACCTTACAAGAATAGATCGGAGCACCATTTTAGACTCCCAACCCCCCCCAGAAATTTGCCTACCGTGGTTGGAGGGTTTGTGTGCCTTGGTGATCCTTCAGGCTGTGTGCGGGAGTCTAACTCTGGCAGGTTTTAACCAAGCCGAAGAGACTAAGGTCAAAAGGCCAGACCGAAGGTGGGGAGCAGGATGGGGCCTCATGGGGGACATTGCAGAACCCACCGGCGAGTGGTAAATGCTCTGGCTGCAACCAACCAACCCCCAACTATGGGGTTTAAAAGGCAGCCCTTTTTTCTTGTCTTATCTCCTACTTCTTTACAACTTTTCTATTCCCCGGGTTAGACTACAGTCTTCTCTAGCAATAAAGTGCTGAAGTCCCGAGGCAACCAGCAAGAGGCCCACTATGAATCAGGTTGCCACCACTAAAGATAATGATATGTATTTGAAAAAATATGGTGCTCGCCCTGTGCACCTTACTGGGGCAGTGGTGGAACTACTGCACAATAATGTAGAAATTTCACGAAAGCAGGCAGAGACCACTCCGTGCCAAAAACACCACAACAAATATCAGCATGCCAAGGCTATATTTCAAAGGGACAAGCTGCAGGCCAGGCAGAGGAGCTGGAAGGAAAAAACTTTAAAGTCCTTAAACTTTGAAAGAATACCAGGGAAAATGTGGAAGCTGGTAAAACAACGTGAAAGGGAGGGAGAAATCCAAAGATTGCATTGAACAAAGATGGAAACATCCTCACGGGAAAACAGGCAGCTGATCATTTTGCAGACTCCTTTGCTAAAGACAGTAATATTGAAATTAGCTCAATGAAACAGTGAGATTCGTGAGAAAAAACAAATGTAGAGCAAGATGAAACCATACCTGAAGTTATGAAGACCCCAATCACATTTAAAGAACTGGAACTGCCGATATCCAAATAAAAATGGAAAAAACACCAGGAGTTGATGGTGTATCCCAAAGAGATGATCAAGAACTTGGGAACTGGGAAAAATAAAGCTACTGCAGATTTACAATAATTTGGATCTTGGGTAGCTGGATCATTGAAGAAGTACATGTGACCCTGGAAACAGACAGAGGATCCTGAATGGTTAAGTAGTAGTGAAAGAGTAGTTATATTATACAGGATCTAACACATAAAACAGACTAGCAGAATCCCAGAGTAATACCATCTCAAGCCTCTCCCGGATGCTGGGAAAAGCTACATAAATACAAACAAATCGTAAGAAATTTGCACTGGTAGTGGACTTATAATGCACCTATAGTTACGAATTGCCACTATCAGAGCGGAAATGATTTTGGAAAACAGGCTGGTGCTCAATGCTGTTGCTGGGGTCATACCTTTCTCATTCCCGGGATATGGATCTTGCAGAAACGAGGCAACAAGCTGCAACTTATATCACGAGCAAAACAGGGTTAGCTAGTACTTTCACAAATCACAACATCCTAGAGAGACTCAGAAGCTACAAATGAAGTACTAAGAGATGAACAGGCAGAATTTCTGCACAGTTGAAGAAAACTTGGCATGAGTTGGTTGTCCTATGCCCCAATCCGGGTTAAAAGACAAGAGAGAGAAAAGAATCCAAACCTGGATTCTCAAAATTTCTCTTTAGAGGTGCGGGCTGTAATAAAAACACCAACCTGATGGGTCTATGTTTGATCAAAAACACTAGCCTGATGAATGCTCTTAGCAAAGGCCCGGTTGAACACTTCTGTTTGCAAATGACGCTCTAGAAATCTTCACGCCACAAGTTTGCCATCATCAAGTAAGCAAATGTGCACCAATCTCTAAGGGGATCGTAACCTGCAGGAAAGTGTAGTTAATGAAATTGGAGTAAACAGAATGGTTAGTAAATTAATAAGTGCAACTAATTAACTCTTGTGCACGTAGGATGTTATTTAGATATTTGGCGATGGCCCTGAAAAAGGGCCTGGGTGGGTGAGGATGGCCCTGAAAGGACCTGGGTGGTGTGAGGATAGCCCTGAAAAGGACCTCGGTGGTGTGAGGATGGCCCTGAAAAGGACCTGGGTGGTGTGAGGATGCCCCTGAAAAGGACCTTTTGTGGTGTGAGGGTAGGGCCCTGAAAGGACCTGGGTGGTGTGAGTCGAGAAGGCGGGGTTCATTATGGATAGAGTTAACTGCAGCTTGCATATGTGGCATGTGTTCATTCTGGGGCCAAAAAACAACAATGTCGTCAAGAATGGCGTCAATCCTGCGGATAAATACCTGCGCCACATAAATTCACACAAGTAGGACTCTAGCAGATGCCTACGAGTCCCATTCCCTCTTGTTTTCCTCCTTTGCTGATCTCCACAGGCGTTCAATGTGCTGTGTTTTCATCTGTGATTGGATCAACAAAGTTCCTGGAGTGGTTAACTGTCAGATGATCATATCCAACAATATTTGCCACTCCGTTTTAGGCACGCCATTGGTCGGATACAATAGTAGTACCAGGACTAATGTGTGCCTGAATGATTGGTAGCAGAGTTGCTGCTGTTCTATCGGCAACACCCGAACATGAGCATTCTCTGGTCTCACGACATATACCACCAAATACCCACTGTTGGGAAAAAATTCTCCCCACGTGATTTTTTTGCCTAGTGAATAGGCTCTCATCAATCTCAACAATGGGATTTGGCCCTCCCATTCGAGGGTTTAAGAGGAGTTTATTGTGCCTACCTCCTGGAGGTAATTAGACAATCAATAGTAGAACTTTTCGACATGTCTAACTCCTGACAATATTTTATATTTGCCAATTTGTTACACCAACAGTATATAAACAGAATTATCTGCCTATATGTTAGACGGGAACTTTGTAACCAAGTTCCCGTCCTGAGGTTATCTTGCCGACAAGTGGTTCTCCGGCACCGCCAGCGTCCAACACAGCCATTCTTCTTGCCTAAGATAACGTCTATCATGGTTTTTGAACACACCCCACCAGTATGCAACACCCCATGTGTCTGAAGAAAAACAACGCACCTTGCCTTGTCTTCAGTCAGGGCTGATAGTGCAATGAAATTCATGATTTACAATATATTTAAATTGTTAATAAATTGTTAATAAATTGTTAAATTCTAATAATTCAAATAATTGACAGTGCTTGCAATATTGGATTGACAGTTCTTGCCTTGAACAATTGAAACTGGCGCAAATACTGAACAATTGAAACTGGCGCAAATACTAGAATGGATAATGCCTGACCGGAAGACGCTTATAACGGCGAATAGTAATTCGAATACAAACTAACGAATCTGATGGACATATCTAAAATAGCCCCAATTGCTACAAAATTTGTAACTGGTTTACCTGCCCTAAAATGGACCATCCAACGACCTCCACCGACGCGTCACGACAGATCTAAAAATAGCCACATCCGCTTGTTTGGGGTTGTATAAAAGACTAGTACCCTAGCCGTATAAATAGTTCTGGTAATGTCAAAACTTTATATGTACCGCCCCAAAACCATAAATTAGGAATACAAAAATAGGCCACGCCTATTTTTTTACGAAAAGAGCGTGATGTGGTGAAAAGCGATCGATAGATCAATGTGTGCGTTACATTTTAATTTGTGCTCAAATTAGGCCACGCCCTCTTTTCACTTTTGACTCATTTTCTTGAACTCATTTTTTTGGATATTTAAAAAGGGGAAGGTTTAAAAAAAAACGAGAGAAAAAGTGTGACTCGTTTTCGTGAACAAATTCTAACTTATCAAAACAAAGGAACTTTTAAAATTGAAATTTTTTCTTTATTTAACGCCAAACAAGTTCAAACTTATTTTAGCCAAGCAATTCAGAAAACAAATGGCAGACAATTGTAACATTTTTTTTAACATCATAGAAAAATAGTAAAAAAAAAGAAGCTATTTTTGTAACATACAACAAAATTATACAAAAATAAATTGTAAGGAATATAATTTAGAAGGTGTGAGTTTAATTTGCATCTACCCATTTAGCATGTAGCGGTCTTGGCAACTATGTCTGAGTGTAAACGACCAAAAACATATCTAATTCATGACTGTCAGACGCAATTGTGCGTCTTATTTTAAGGCTGTTGTTAGCATCACCTTGCGTATCATCAATGGCGTTTGGCGTGTTGTGGTAAAAAAGTGAGGCAGATAAATGCCCTTTTTTTTGCCTCTTCACCATAGTTCAACGTCGCTTCCAAGTAAGCTCTATACAGATAGTGAAACACGTACAAACAAAGTACTATAGTTTTACAAAAAACATAAACAGTGACGATAAACAGCAACGTTTCGACCAAACAAGGCCTTTATCAAGCAAACGAACAAACAGGAGTGACAAATTAAAAAGAAACACAAATGGACGACCAAATACCAACATTCTAAGGAAAATCTGGAATAAAAATGAATAACGAAATAAATGTAACACAAAAACACACATAAAAAATAGAAATAGAAAAAAAAAATGAAACATCTAGTAAATATATAACTTGAATACATTTCAACATATACCCATATAGATTATAAAACATGGGAAGAGAAAGTACTAAGAAGCATAAGAATGTAATACATGCAACTTATACCCATAGAGATTACAAGTGGGAAGAGAAAGTACCAAAGCATAAGAATGTAATACGTTGAGCCCGCGTGGTCGCAAGGTACCATACAAAGAAATCAACCGATTCTCCAGAGCAAATCGACTACTCTCCATACCGCTCTATCCTGGGCAACTCGCTCAATCTCCTCCATGGAACTGAGACCGATATTTCCTGCCTCTCTCAGCGAAGTTCATTTCAGGGTCTCCTTAGGTCGACCTCTCTTTCTTGAACCCTTTGCATCCCACTTTAATGCCTGCTTTGATATTCGTTGATCATTTCTCCTCAAGGTGTGCCAACATATCTCCATCTTCTCTTTCTTATAACAGTTGTCACTAGTGGTTGACCAGACTTGTCTGATTTCATCACTTCTCCTGAATTCGTTCCATTTTTATTCATTATTTTTCGCAGACATCTATTTTCAAATGCATTCAGCTTGCGTTCTATATATATATATATATATTAGAAAGTATTTTCTCTCTCTCTGCTACACCCCCAACCCATCACTTCTCTCATTCACATATGATATATATATATATATATATATATATATATTATATATATATATTTATAAGAAGTACTTTCTCTCTCTCTGCTACACCCCAACCGATCACTTCTCTCATTCACATATGATATATATATATATATATATATATATATATATATATATATATATATATTTATAAGAAAGTACTTCTCTCTCTCTCTGCACCCCCACTCACATATGATATTTTTATATTTAAAAAAATATTTTTGATATCAATTTTCAGAAACAACCATTAGATAAAGAGAAATCCAATTCGCGAACAACACTTGGACATCGACCAGAACTCCCACCATTTCTAAATGGATCGTATGCAACCTTGAAGAAAGATGATTCTGTGCAGCCAGCTTACTCTGAGTTGTTGCTGGACAGCACTCGGGATGCTGCTAAGACATTTCTGCCTCCGGAGTCTTTGGATATCGTTGATGGGATACGGCCATCCGGAAGTCGATCAAGGACGGTAGTTTTGTTACCTGCCATAGAGGAGTCCGTCCTTGAGGATAAGCTTGCTCAAGAAGTGGAGTGTAGTAAACCAATCTCGTCTCTGTCGTCAGCTTCTTTACCTAATCTCTTAGTCCGACATACAATGTTGACCAGGGTTAGTAGTAAACCAACTCTGACTAGCATTTCAGAAGAACTTATCACAAAAACATATGAGTATCTTGGCAGAGACAGAAACGAGACTAGTAGCATTGAAGATGGTAAAGTATCCTTCTCTGAAATCACGGCTGACACCAGAAGAATGAGCCCAATTAAACTAAGACGTCGGAATATTCTAGAAAGTACAGCTCTCAATCACATATTTGATCTAGAGCCAAACACTTTTACCGTAGACGAGTCTATCCGCTTAACTGATGTCTCCCTGGAGGAACTTAACCAACCTAACGACGGGTTCGAAATTGATACTGTCTGTCCGAGTGTAGGTCTTGCTGTAGGGGATGTTGTCAAACTGGAGGATGGCGGCAATGAGATAGTTTCATTTATTCATAGTTCAGGTGATGAAGGTCGATTAATGGCCACAGATAAATCTTCTGAAGTAGAAGCCAGCAGAAAATGTCCCGGAGAAGGGTTTAATCATGGCGGTATGCAGGAAGTTGAAGGTATGCCCATTAATCATGGCGGTATGTGGGAAGTAGAAGGTATGAGGGAAGTTGAAGGTATGCCCATTAATCATGTCGGTATGCGGGAAGTTGTAGGTATGCCCATCAATCATGGCGGTATACAGGAAGTTCAAGGCATGCAGAAAGTTGAACGTACACCAATTAATCATGGAGGTATGCAGAAAGTTGAAGGTATACCCATTAATCATGGCATTGTGCAGAAAGTTGAAGGTATGCGGGAAGTTGAAGGTATACCCATTAATCATGGCGTTGTGCGGGAAGTTGAAGGTATGCGGGAAGTTGAAGGTATACCCGTTAATCATGGCATTGTGTGGGAAGTTGAAGGTATACCCATCGAGGAACCATGTCTGAACTATAGACAAGATATTAACCAGAAATCTTATGAGAATTCTATTTTAAAGCGATCAGAAAGAAACAATCTATCACAAAATGAAGAAGATATTAAAGGCAACATATTATCTCCAGCTGCACAAGATGTGGAAAGTGTTTATACTGACAGTCTAGTATGGGCATCCTTAGTTCACACAGATGAATCATTGACCAGTACAACTCATAGCTCTAGCACAGACAATCTGTGTGCCAGCTGTGGTCATCCTAGCAAAGAATACACAGATGAACTACAGAATACATCCAAAATAGAAATTGTATCCACATTTCAAACTGTAACTTATCATGAACCTTCTGGCAAGACTTCATTTTCATCCAGTTACCAAACAGCTGACATGATATGTGATCAGCCAGACTGCAGCAACTGCTTGTTAGTCTCCGATTCTCAGATGTGTTCTGTCACTGCTGATCAACTGTGTACACACCAAGTGGACAGCATTGACAGCGATGAGGAATTGATTCTTTGTGTTGGAGGAACACATGAGGTAACTACAAGCAGACCTGGTATTTAATTATTATCAGCATGTACATTTTTCTCTTGAAAGATTAGCTTTAATGGATATCCACCGATACAAGAGGATGGATTTCTAGCAAATTCTGTCCTTTTTCACCGATGGTACACTCTAACAGCTTGCTGCCTGTCTATCTATTAGTGTTTCCCTCTCAATTATGTCTCTGTTATTCTATTACTCTTGTGTCTTCAAATATCCCCTTCAGTTTTGTATCTTCATTGCACTCTGGACATATCCCTAGGTGCTCCGATCTCCTTCACAATATCTCCAACAGCGTCCAGCGACTAACCGTACCAGTTCGATGATGATTGATAAGCCTACTCATGTACTTGTTGTGCTGTTCTTTTCTGACCACTCTAATCTTCAATCCAAGCTCCTGCAATCTAGCAGCTGAAATGGATTGTTAAAGATTCTCTTTGCTTCCACACTCTATGGGGGCTTTCAGAATGTCAGCTCTATCCATTGGTTGTCTCAAGTCCCAAGCAGTGCGAGATTGAGCATATTAAAGAAACATGCCCCGTTAACTCAAAATCGTCTTCTTTCCCATTAAAAACAATACGTTTTCTCTCCATGCTTGGTGGGAAAACTTTGTCGTTGACCACACAGATTAAAAATGTCCCTCATTCCGATTGCCAGTAAAACCTGATACAATAGAATTCCCGTGAAAGTTGACAAATAACAATTTGCAAATTGAATTTATTCAGAGTCAGTTCTATCGTTGCAAATGAAATTTCTGTAATTCCCATAATTTGACACGATGTGGCTGACAATTTCATTGCGAATACACACAGAAAAGTGCGAGACTGAGCATATTAAATAGACATGACCCGTCCCCTGTCACCCGTATGACATCAAAATCGGCTGCTTTTCCATTAATAAAACTAAAAAAAATGATCAAATGTGTTAATAAAAATAAAATGTAAAACAAAAATGTTGTCCTTCCCGTGAATTGATCATGGGTCTCCAGCATAGCAGCCAAGAATCTAATGTATTCGGCACCAGACAGACATGTTGAAAAAAACAATAAATATGTTTGTATTCGTAACATGTGACTGCTGTGCTCACGTGATCGAAACGTTAAAACATGGATGCACGTATTCGGTGATTTATGTACATGACCATTTGCGTTAAGTTGGAATATGGTTATAGAAACGAACAAATAGTCAAGTTTTTATTATTTTTACATATACCTATCTATGAAAGCTACCCTCTTGCCAAATTTCAAGTCCGTAGGATGTCTAGATATCTTCAAACAATTGGGACATATATATGTACAATTTCATTCATCTTAGTCTTATATATATATATATATATATATATATATATATATACTATAGTTCGTTCCAAAATTCGTGATCACACTAAGGTTTAATTTGTACGAAATCTATCTGATAGATACAAGTAATTTTTTGCATGCAGTCTTATATACCTCACGACGTTACGAATCCATGTTTAACTAATTGGTAGGTAGCTTAGTTGATGCAAAAACGTTTTTTGTTATATAATTTTGCATAAGCACAACAAAATGATAATCAAAGTTTAGAATTTACAGTAATACACAAAATGGTGGCGAATGTTTGCAAAGGCGTAACCCTATTACATATTATAAAAGCAATGTGACATGGTTAGCTTTTTCTTCATGAGTGTTTTTATGTTGATATTATCTTTGGCGATCAAATTGACGTACCTTTGGTAGTTGTTGCCAGTCCCTGGTATTGTGAGGCAATTGGTGAAGGTGAAAGCAAATGGGATGTTAGCTATTAGATTCGAGTCTGAAGAATCGAAAAGATTGACTACTACTGCGGGCTGGAGAAAATACAAACCATCTCGTTGCCAATATGCCTCTTCTTCTCGGAGCACATGCTCTTCAGATTTGTTCCAGTATTCTATATCTATTTTTACGAGGGCATCACGTGTTAGGACTTTTACATCACGAAGTTTGAAAGTCTTGTTTACTGCTGCAACTTTGACTGCAGCCCATACAAGTTCAATGGGATTGAGATGTGAATGGTAAGGTGGTAATCGAAGAGAAGTGTGGCCGTGCTCAGCAATGACTTTATCGATTATAAAAATCTTTGACTTCTTAGTCTGTCTCACCAGTTACAACAACTCAGTTTTGAAATTGTTGCAGCAAAACGATATATTTTCTTTTGCAAGCCACGCAATGATGTCTTGTTTTGTGCTTGATGAGGTGGGAATTTTGTCTGCATGCGCCACTACATTATGATAGGAGGCATTGTCCATTACAATACACGACGGCCTATCCAGAGCAGGCAGAATTGTGTTCGCTAACCAATCCCTGAAAATAAGTCCGTTCATTTCGGTGTGACAGTCCCTACCATCTGTAGACAGTGCTTGGAAAAGAAGTTCTGCGCCACTGACAAGACCATTTGCTTTTTGCCTGCATGACCTATCACAATGCGTTGCTGCTTGGAATTTCCTTTTCTTAGTTCCGTCTAGTGATTGCCATTCTTTATCAAAAGTATGGTGAGCATTTACCCACGATTCGTCCAGATATACAATATCGTAACCTTCCGTCCTACGCTTCCGTATCTCCGGCAGATATTTGCATCGTGCAGGTATCAGATGCGTTTTCTCACAAACTATATTCCGACCTGTACTAGATTTCCGAAAAGTGAAACCGCTGCACCTAACAACTCTCCATAAGGCGGTTTTAGATATATCAATATCACATTGAATTCGCAGAGGTGATTTCAATTTACGTAGTGTAACCACATCATTGGCCTTAAACATTTTATGAATCTCTCTCACAATAACATCTTTATCGAAATCGTCAGTTTTCCGTTTCCGGCCTTTTCTGTGTTCCTTACATTCATCACTACAGTCCTGTTCTATCCAACGGCAAAATGGCATTCTACTTATACCAAGAGCATGTTGTGTTCTCCTCTTCGGGTCTTGTAAGTTGTGATATAATCCACCACGTCTGGTTTCTCTGCAGAAGTAGCTATACAGTTGTGCAGTCACCTTCTGCATGGTAGTGAATTTGCACTTCAAACTCATTTCTAATACTAAAATAGTACCTTCCACTTCAAGTAATGCAAATAAATGGTTTGTGACACGCCAATGACAATCTTTCACATACAGTGTGAAATTATTAATTTCACGGGATTCTCGGTTGACCACACAAGATTAAAATGTCCCTCATTCCGATTGCCAGTAAAACCTGATACACTAGAATTCCCGTGAACATTGACAAATAACAATTAAAAATGTCCCTCATTCCGATTGCCAGTAAAACCTGATGAACAGAATTCTCGTTCCCGTGATAGTTGACAAATAACAATTTAAAATGTTCCTCATTACAATTGTCAGTAAAACCTGATACAACAGAATTCCCGTTCCCGTGAACGTTGACAAATAACAATTTAAAATGTCCCTCATTCCGATTGCCAGTAAAATCTGATACGATAGAGTTCCCGTGAAAGTTGAATTTAGTTTAAATCTAGTTGTAATATTTCACCACTTTTAAAGTTACATTTGTTATCCTTTTCCGCTGATCTTCCGAACCCACATAAACTGTCCCTCATTTCGATTGCCAGTAAAAACTGATACAATTGAATTCCCGTGAAAGTTTACAAATAACAATTGGCAAATTTAATTTATTCATATTTGTATCTTTTTGACGTGTTTTAAAAAAAAGTATAAAAAGAGTGAACTGTGCTTAAAGAAATGAGACACGAACATGAATCGAGCGCATTGTCTACTGCAATGTAGACGGGAACGTTATCAACTTCGCTACAGAAACTTATAAATAAATATGTTTAAAATACGTTACAATAAAAGTGACTTTATTATAGTATTATTTGACCGGAAGGAAACAACATAATCACGTGACCGGATCGTTTCAAATATGATTTCTGTACACGATGTTCGTAAATGTCTGTACACGACCATTTTCGTTAAGTTGGAATATCTTTATAGAAACGTACAAAAAGTCCAGGATCAGAATTTTTATCCTATCTATGAAAGCTACCCTCCTGCCAAATTTCAAGTCCGTATGATGTCCAGATATCTCCAAACAATTGAGACAGATAGAGATACAACTCCATTCCAACTTAATTTATATATATACTAGCAGTTTTACCCGTTCTTCGCACGGGAATTTAGTTTAAATCTATTTGTAAAGTCCCTTAAAGAAACATGCCTCGTTGCCTCAAACTCAGCTTATTCCCCATTAAAACAGTACGTTTTGTCTCCATGCTTGGTTTGAAAACTTTGTCGGTTGATCACATAGGATTAAAATGTCCATCATTCGGATTGTCAGTAAAACCTCATGCAACAGAATTCCCATTCCCGTGAAAGTTGACAAATAACAATTTAAAATGTCCCTCATTCCGATTGCCAGTAAAACCTGATGAACAGAATTCCCGTTCCCGTGAAAGTTGACAATTTCAGTTTCAGTTTGGAATATCTTCATTGCACTCCGGACATGTCCTTAGGTGCTCCGATCTCCTTCACAATATCTCCAACGGCGTCCAGCGACTGACCGTACCAGTTCGATTTTGATTGATGAGCCTACTCACGTACCTGTAATGCTGTTGTTTTCTTGCTATTCCAACCTTCAAACCCAACTCCTGCAATCTTGTAGTTGACGTGGATTGGTTTAAATGAAAATCTTCTTTGCGGCCACACTCTATGAGGGCGTTCGAAATATCAGCTCTATCCATTGGTTGGCCAGTAGTAGATCATGTTCCCTACAGGCCCCAAATAAGGGCGAAAATGGGGAGCTAATAGATTGGATTGATTGAAGGATATACTCAAAGGCGTTCCTAGTAGTCAGATAGGAGTAAAGACAAAGAAGGATTTACTAACGGGGAGATAACTATGGGTTTATATAAGGTGGAGATAATTTGTAGGTTATTAAGGGGAGATAATTTTATTATACATTGGGTACTTAAGCCCCATTTGAGGGCAAATAAGGGCTAATAGGGTTTATATAAGGATATACTCCACTCTACCCCACCTTTATATAGCTTATATAGTAATATACACCACCCCTAGGGATGAAGCAAAGGCAAAGAAGGCTTTACTAAGTTGGGAGATAACTATTGATTTATATAAGGGGAGAAAATTTTTAGGTTGTAAAGGGAAAATCTTTTTATTATACATTGGGGTATTTAGGTAGTATTTTAGGTGCTAATAGGGTTTATATAAGGATATACTCCACCCTACCCCACTCTTAATATAGCTTACATAGTAATATACTCCAGCAAAGCCAAACAAGGATTTACTAAGGGGGAGATAACTATTGGTTTATATAAGGGGAGATAATTTTTGGTAGTATTTGATGTGCTAATGAGTTGCTAATGTGGTTTATATAAGGATATACTCCACCCTACCCCACCCTTAATATAGCTTATATAGTAATATACTCCACCGCTAGGGGTGGAGCAAAGCCAAATAAAGATTTACTAAGGGGGAGATAACTGTTGGTTTATATAATGGGAAATAATTTGTGGGTTATTAAGGGGGAGATAATTTCATTATGCATTGGGTACTTAGGTAGTATTTGAGGGGCTAATAGGGTTTATATAGCAATATACGCATAGGAGCAAAGACAAAGAAGGGTTTACTAATGGGGCGATAACTATTGGTTTATATAAGAGAGTGATAATTTTTAGGTTATTAAGGGGCGAGATATTTTTATTAATACTTAGATAGGTATTATATATAGTTATATATAAAATATGTTTGTTGTTTTTGTTTTTTTTTTAAATCGATAATTTTTTTTAAATCGATTATTTTTTTGAAAAATTTTATTTTTTTATAGGAAATATAAAACTCGAAATTTTTTTTTTGTTGAAAAATCGATAATTTTTGTAAAATTGTATTTTTAATAGAGAAATATAAAAATCGATTAACATTTTTTTGAAAAATCGATAATTTTTGTAAAATTTTATTTTTAACAAGGTAATATAAACAACCGATACATTTTAAAAAAAAATTTTTGGGGAGGAGGGTGGGGGAGATATTTATTATTTTTCTGTTAACCATAAGCTATATTTAGATATAACGTAGTATTTTTTAAATGTATATTGACTTCTCATGTGCTTGTCTATGGTAAGGTAATGTTCTTTATGTTCTATTTTAACAACGTTAAGGTAGGTAAGCTTAAATTAAGAGTATATTTTGTGTATATAAGTGTGTATGCGTGGTTCTATGGGTATTATGTGATAATATTTAATTTATAAGTGTATATCTGAGTGTGGTTGTTTAGTCAGGTAAAAGGGAGGAGGTGGTGGCAGTAAAGGGGACGAATTATGGTATTTTAAAGTATGTTATTGGTTATTGGTTACTAAACTGACGTGATTGCACTCCGGGCAGACCCATAGGTGCTCAGTCTCCCCAACAGACATCGAAGAGTATGCATACTAATGGTGCCTGTGGCTCGCTGATTAAACACACCTCTCACTCTGCCTCTCAGACATCCAGTTCGACTTGAACAACGGGTAACTCCAAACTGCTTAAATGGCTTGATTGATTCAACATCGATTTTAGTATCCTCATCCAACAGAGAGTCGCGAAGAGACAGAAGAATATCCCCTTATCCATCTTCTACTCCCAACAATCGATGCTGTTGATGCAAGCATGTCCGCTCTCTCATTACCGCAAACACCCGCATGCACAGGACAGTATATCCACGTAAGCCGCTGGAGGTTAGAAACTTCTATAGACGACATCCACTCAACCGAAACCTGCCCTTCTGGATCTTGTGAAGCATCGACTGAGAATCAGATACAACAACTGCCCCAGTAAATGAAGTCCCAGAAATCCAATGGAGGGCAGCAGTAACGGCCTCAACCTCCATCCTCATACTAGAAGTAGTTGTCCTGTATGCCCCACTTCGTTCTGCAACAACCCTACCATGCGCATTAGCCAAGAAACCCGAGCCGGATTTCTCACCACGTTGAACGACCCATCGGTATATACAACAACATCATCATCCCTTGCATTATCTTCTATCAGCTGCTTAACTGCGAGATCAGCCTTCATGTTGCCCCAATCTCTACATTCTCTTCCAAGAGTAATGATAACGTTGAGATAGTTCATCATGCTACCATCTGTTGGGATCCATTCTTCCCCTTTTGGTAGGGTCGCAACCGTAGTCACCTGGCCAATTGTTCTCTCAGCCTGGGCCATCCACGACATGCCACGCTTGATTCTCGTGCCCTTAACATCATTAGTGTTCTTGTGTAGTGGATGTCTCTTATCCGAAGTAACCCGTATATATGCCTTGGTTTGGGCGATTGCATGACGGGAGCGTAGTGACAGAAGGCCAAGCATATATCTCATCTTCACAATGGGGTATCTCTAGTGCAGCCCAGAACTATACGCATACCTTCATTCTGAACCCGTTCGAGTTGTTCACATTGTGATCTTGATATCGTAAGAATTCCGAGTCCGTAATCTACCACTGACATTACCAGTCGATCGAACAAAATGGCAAGTAGTCTCTGCTCAAAGTATGCGGCCACCATAACTTTGAGAGCCGCAAGACCACGCTTGCACCGTTGTATCGTCTGTTCAATATGGTGTTTGAAAGATAGACTACGATCAAAGGTTATTCCAAGATAGCGCAACCTGTCTCTGCGCTCGATGGTATGTTCATCAAAGATTACACAGGGTAGGTCAGCCATGACGATGTGATTATTCAACGAGCACCACAACATACACCCTTTTTCAGGATTGACCTGAGAGCAAGACTCTACACCAACCCGAGATGGTACGCAATGTTTTCTGAATGTCGTCAACCATCTCTCGTCTATCTGACCCAGTCCTATATATTAAGATATCATCTGTAAATGTCAATGTCCGATCCAATCCGGTTGGCTGAATGTTAGCTACATTTGCTGTGTAAATATTAAACAACACAGGTGATAGAGGAGAACCTGGGGTAATCCCGGGCATATACGTGCAGGATCCGATGTCCATGTTCCTAAACGGAGTGCAACGGTTGTCTCCATTAAAGAAGCAGCTATCCAGTTCACCAGCCAAGGATTAACTTCACATTTAATCAAAGAGCGCACCATTATTGAAAAATTCACCTTGTTATAAGCATCCTCCAAGTCGATGGCCACAGCAACAGTCTCTGCTTGGATTGGAAGCCTTCATAAACATCATATGCAAACGTGCCAGCATTGTCCCATGTCCCTATCATTGGCCGGTAGCTACCCAAAGTGTCAGGGAGGATGCGGTCATTCTCCAAGTGACACATTTCCTTTCTGGCCACTATATTCTCTAGTAATTTGCCATATACATTTTGCAAGGTGAGTATGCGGTAGCTGCTGAGCAGTTTGGGATCCTTCCCATGTTTGTGGAGCGGTCGTAAATAACTATGAAGCCAATCCTCGGGTACCACAGCATTCTGTACACTTTTATTAAAATCGATCACAACTGCATTAATAACAGTCTCGTCCAGCTGTTTGATGTGATGATATTGGACACCATCAGGCCCTGGAGCGGTGCTGTGGCTTGCCTTGAGTGCATTAACAACATCCTCCTTTGTTATTAAGTCAATGTAAGGTTCTCCAGAGCTAGTAATATCACGAAGAGAACTTATGATATTATGGCGGTCAGTTTTATCACCTTTTCTGTCTGTTCCACGAAACGATGAAGGAACCCCTGCCCTTTTCTGCATCTGTTGTCAAGACGGATCCTGACGAGTCACGTAAAGTAGGAAAAGACTGGCTGGTATTCCTCCTATTCATTTTGCGATGAAACTGCCAAAATTGATATAGAGACTTGTTGCCACAGACTTACGTTATGAAAGTCTCCCATAATCCACTCTTTGCCTCACTAGCCAATACTTTGAAATCCCAAGTGGTTTTGTGGCGAATAGCAGACTTTTCAGCCACATCACACATATTTCTAGGTCGCTTCTTTCGTGCTCTCTGCCATAACTTTGTAGCATTCTCTTTTACCAGCCATGCTTTTTCAACATTTTCATTCCACCAAGGTGGTTGCAGGAAAGGAGTCCTAGCAGTCTTCTTTCTGGCAGTCTGCCGCAGTATACGTAATGGGTTTTCGTGATCAGAGTGGCATGGCGTGTACTGAAAGATAGATTTGGGTCTTCTGTGTCGCAAATTATTGGCTTTATTAAGAAGAACAACGCAGGGGAGATGATCACTATCTTGAGCCCCAAGAACATTCCATCGAGCAAAAGGAGCATCAGTTGTGGAGATCAGTGCCAGATCAATGACACCATCAGTGTTCTCAGGTCTAGAAGCTAACCGAGTTGGGCGGCCGTCATTCAATATCGTCAAGTCAGAGTTTAGTAGAGCAGAACTCAAAGCGATGCCCTGTCTATTCTCGGTAGCGTTGCCCCACTCCTTTGATCGTGCATTGAAATCCCTTGCTATAAGAAACTTTGTGCGTGGTACATCTGAGAGCTTCTCAAGGAAATCCCAGTTATCTGCAATATGGAGTTTGTCCACATGGGCGTACACATTATAGATTCGCCATACCTGATCACTAATTGTTAATTGAATTCCTTGTAATTCCACACCCTCGGGTAAGAAGTCATGTATGTCAAGGCAGTTGTGGGGAAGGCCATGTTTCACATAGATAGCCTGACCTCGTCCTACTCCGGGTTCACTGGGAGTGAAATAACATTTGAATCCTGGACGCTCAAAGGCTTTATCCTGCTGCAAGTTGGTTTCCTGAATCATGAAAATGTCGAAGTCATAGACTAGTTTCTGTAGAATTGGTCCTCTCTGTTTTGCACTTCGACAATTCCAGTAGCCAATGCGTAAATATTTCAAAGCAAGTCGATCTGTCTTTCTTCTAAACCGTCTCTGTCCAGCTCGTCGCTTACGTCCATTTCTCTTACGTCCATTTCTCTTCTCTCCTCTACCTCTTCTTTTGTATGCATATTTTCTTGTCTGATCTGCTGGAGGACCAGTCAACAGTGCACGAACCCCGTAGCACCGGCTGGAGCTCATTACATATAATACAAATTAGACAGCAATGTAAACCTGAAAACAAAGAGCATGTAACATTATAATTGGTGAAAACGTATAAATCACAAAATAATAAAACGCCGTATTTTGTTCAACTTCGTGCCGACGATGTAGGAGAACAAACTAAATGGTAAAAAAATAACCAACTGTAAAAATACGAACGTTCCTGTGAATAAAAGTAACTATAAAGAACATGAAATTATAAATTAACATATAACTCAAACAGAATATTGAAAATTTAATCTTTTTTTAACTCTGCTGTCGTTGTGCATCAGAAGATCATTGCTGTGTATTCAACGTCATTGATTCATGCAGTTTTCAGCGAGATGATATATGCCATGCGTTGTTGAACTTGTGTACAGTCAAAATGATACCATATGCTATCTAACGACAACTGAGGATGTTCGAGAAATGTAAATTATCCTAGTAAATAAAGTGTTTATGCGTCGTTGTTAGGGTAAGAATTACAATCTCCGACATGTTGGTTCGGTGACGTAGTACGTAATCATTTTAAAGTATGTGATAGTATTTACTTATATAAGTGTATATTTGAGTGAGGTTTTATAGTCAGATATATAAAAAGGGTAGGGTAAAGGGGAGAATTTCGGATGTTCAAGTATTTGATAAGTATTCACTTATAGGAGGGTGTGTGTGTATTTAGACCGATATATATTAGCGTTATTCTTAGCTTTGCACATACAAGTAATTTACTATAGATACATATAGAGAGACAGGTATACATATACAACCAAACATATATGCAGTTATAAATAAGAAACATGTGTGACTTTATATACAATTTATTTATTTAAAATGATAAACATATATATATATATATATAGTTATAAAATAGTAGGAAAGTAAAGGTGAAACTTTGTCTTCGTCATTTGTAAAAAATCGGACGTAATGGTATACTAACCTATAGGAAAACCGGGCATATGCTAGATAAATTGGTTGATTAGTTATGTAAGTGTAAAATAGGAGTGTGGTTTATATATTTGTGTATATAAGTGTGTATGTTAGTGTTGTATGTAATATATGTTTAGTCATGTTTATATATGAAACTAAGCAGGGGTGGGTAAGGGGAGATATCTGGAAGTAAGTGAATAGAATGAGGTCACTGTTAAGATGTATGTATGCAATAGTATTTAGTATATGAGGGTGTGTGTGTTATATCAAGATATATTAGTTATTCTTTGTACAAGGGTGATGACTCATATAAGGGACATCATTATTTATTTTTTAGTATTAGATGTATCACACAATGTATATTATTATCCAAAAATTATCTCCCCCTTATATAAACCAATAGTTATCCCCCCTTAGTAAATCCTTATTTGGCTTTGCTGGAGTATATTACTATATAAGCTATATTAAGAGTGGGGTAGGGTGAAGTATATCCTTATATAAACCCTATTAGCACCTAAAATATTACCTAAGTACCCCAATGTATAATTAAAAATTTCACCCCACTTTTTATTTATATAAATAAATCAATAGTTATCTCCCCCTTAGTAAAGCCTTCTTTGCCTTTGCTTCATCCCTACGGGTGGGATATATTACTATATAAGCTATATAAAGGTGAGGTAGGGTGGAGTATATTCTTATATAAACCCTATTAGCCCCTCAAATGGGGCTTAAGTACCCAATGTATAATAAAATTATCTCCCCCTTAATAACCTACAAATTATCTCCACCTTATATAAACCCATAGTTATCTCCCCCTTAGTAAATCCTTCTTTGTCTTTGCTCCTATCCGACTACTAGAAACGACTTTGAGTATATCCTTCACTCATATCTATTAGCTCCTCATTTTTGCCCTCATTTGGGGCCTGTAGGGAACTTGATCTACTACTCTGGTCCTCTGATATGGTGACAGAGCCAGCCAGCCCGTCTGCTCTCTCATTGCCAACGACATCCATGTGCCCCGGAACGAAGATAAGTGTGATTCTGCAAAATGTTGACGCTTGTAGTGATTCAGTCGATTGCCTGCGCACCGAACCAGCCTCTAACTTGCGGATCATACTCAACGAATCACGCAGAATGCACGCATGAGTGTAGTTTTGTGACTCCAGTCAACGTAAAACATTAGTCACTGCCAGTACCTCCATTGTAATGCTGCTTGTTGTCATACGAAAGGCACCACTGGCCTCATGGACCATTCTGCCACATGAGCTCGCAGAGAAGAACCATGTTGACTTTTCGTGACGAACTACCGATCCATCCGTGTAAATCACAACGGCACCTTCATTGCAGTTTTCATCAATGATAACCTTAACGTCTGCTTACAGCGCCACGGCATTCCTCTCTTTGCAACTTTTGTCAAATTTAATGATGGTGGAAAAAGTGTTCCTGTATATTGAAGGCATCGGTATCCATTCTTCCCGATAATCGATATTTGTGAACCCGCATACCAGCTGAACACTGTCTGCAGCACAACCAACTCACGACTTGCCCCGCTTAAATCGATTTCCTCCACTGGTGCTGAGCAGCTCGTGCAATGGTTGATCCTTTTTAGCACTTATTTTGAGGTACGCACGTGCTCTAGCTATCCGTGGTCGGGAAATCCAGGAGAAACCTCATCGCCACGCAGGGTGTATCCCGTGTGCAACCGAGAATGATACGCATAGCCTCATTCTGTATTCTTTGCAGTCTTTCAATTTGCGTTTTACTAACAGTGAGGACGGTCATTGCATATTCAATGGTGGAGAGAACCAGCGTCTGATACAGGATGAGAAGCAGCCATTGCGCGATATTAGCAGCCGCCATAATTCTCATTGCTGCTAAACCTTTACTTTTTTGACAATGACATACTCAACATGTTCCCTGAAACACAGGCTGCGGTCAAATTGCACACCCAAAATTTTCATCGATTTAGCTCCCGACAAACCAACACCGCAAAGCTCTACAATATGCGTACATACAATATGCGTTAACAGTGTGATTATTGAGTGAGAACCATGTTACTGTCGCTTTTGTAGGGTTAACTAGTGCACCAGAGACATCACACCAGTTTGTGATGCGGTCAAGTTCCTTCTGTATCTCACTGGCAATCGCATCCCTGTCTTTACCCTATCTATATACTAGAATGTCATCAGCAAATGACAGAGCTCTACCTCTGCCATCGAGTTGTTGTTCTGTGATTGACATCGAGTATATGTTGAATAAGACAGGTGAAAGAGGAGAGCCCTGTGGTAATATGGAATATACAGTCACCGGTTCAGAAAACCAACCACCACATCGCAGTACAACCTACCTTTTGAATAGCGCAGCAGCTATCCATCTTATGTATAGAGGGTGCTCCTGGAGTTTGATAAGCTGGTGCATAAGATAATCATAGGGCACTCTGTTGTTAGAGGGATCCTTGTTAGACTTCGGCAATAGTAGCAGGTAGCAATGAAGCCACTCTTCCCTGATCGCACCGTCCTTGATACTGACATTGAATTCTTTTACCAGGTCCTCCATGTCGTCATTCGATAAATCGGCAATATCTTTTTAGCGAATGATATCAGGGCCTGGCGCAGTGCTTCCAGAGGTTTTCAGTATATTCCTTATAATCTCAGCAGTGACACACAGTTCTTCATCTAACACCACATCACTGCACAACTCTGCTATGGCCCCTGTGTCATGAGTCTTTCTGCCTCGTCGTTGTGGTCTGTCTGCTGCAAATAGCGTTTGAGGAGAGCTGTACCCTTATTTTCGTCTGTCTTTTGCCAGATTCAGTGCTTTGGAATTCCCGGATGCATTTACATCTCGCAGTAACATTCATGCGCTGGTGAAATCTTCAGAACGACGACAGGGATTTTTCAGCGCCCAGCCTACTGTAGAATTCGTCCCATGCGACACTCTTATCCAGATTTGCACATGCTTTAAAGGATACAGTTTTATCTTCCATGTCCTTCTTTAGTTCCTTAATATATGCAGGTTGGGGGTCTCTGTGGCTGAGTGGTTAAGCCCTTTGCCTTGCAAGTCGAAGGTCGTGGGTTCGAATCCGGACCGCGGCCTTCTGTTCACGAGTCAGTTTTTTCCAGAGACCCCTAGGATTGTTGCCGGAGCTACGGAGTTCGTGCTTGTGCATTACTCTCAGTATGGGCAGGTGGCGTGCCATTTCTGTGGAGAGGGACCGAGCCATATGGGGTAAAACCGGTGCAATGAAGTCAATCCTTCGGCTTTTAAACCCTTTTTTTATATATGCAGGTTGTGTGTTAGTGTCCCTTCTGGCCTTCTGCCACAATTTGAAAGCTCGTCTCTTAATCAGCCAGGCTTCAGCGACCATTACATTCCACCATGGAGGTTGAGTCAGATTCCTCTGTATATTGCGAGGTCTAATTTTACTGCGTCTGATCTTGCTGATGGTGTCATACCCTGCTGTGTCATACCGAAAGTTGTGCGCACGTTCTCTGTGCCCCCATGTTCTGCATTTCTCGACCAGGATCATGCACGGACAGTGATCACTGTCGTGATATCCAAGCATATTCCATTTACACAGCGGCAACACGATTACATATGGAAACATTCAAACCTATCTAATACATTAGTTAGGTTTGAATGTTTCCATATGTAATCTTCCATTTGCAGTGTTCCTCGAAATTCGTCATTCTTGTTGTATCGTTTGCTTGATAAAGGTCTTTGGGTCGAAACGTTGCTGTATATCGTCACTGTTTCTGTATTTTGTAAAACTATAGTACTTTGCTTTTACGTGTTTCGCTATTTTACCAAGTTTTACTGCAGTCTTCCCTTTTTCGATAATCGAGGCAGAATATAGCAACTTGTTCACTACGAGATAGACCATAATTCCTGTCGATGTTGTTGTACTGTGGACGGTCTTTTCGACCATTTGTCTTTATAATGCCAGCCGATGGTTGTTCTGGTCTCCTCATAATTGATATTGAGATCAGTCTGCGGTAGTCGCCTCCTTCTTTAGCTAGGTTGTCAGCTTGTTCATTTCCGCTTATATTGCAGTGTGATGGTATCCACTGAATGACGGTGCGTTTAAGTGCGTACACTAGTGCATCGAGGGTCGCTTTCAGCTCATTGAGCTCTGTTTTGCCTACACTTTTAAGTGCCGTGATGACCGATAGAGCATCGGTGAATATCACGACTTTATTGCGAGAGGTGCCTCTTCTCTCTAGGATCATTTCAGCCGCTGCTCTTATTGCCTCTGCCCGGTAGTTATTTGAGTACGTACCTGTGACAATCGCTTTCGTGACCGTCACTTTCTTTGAGAGTTGAAGCACTATACTTTCTCCGACATCGCTGATTGCGTTCCTTGCCGATCCATCGGTATACACGTGTATCCACTCATTCTCAGGGTACTTGGTCACTATGTATTTTTCTGTGGCCGCTCTTCTTTCGCAGTTTTCTTGCTGCCCTTTCTTTAGTATACCTGAAATTGATTCCCTTAATTCCGGCATTTTGGTCTTCCACGGTGGGCACTTATCGGTTGCCGGGATTGATTTGACTTTACATTTTGCTAGGACCGGATGGTCTGTGATCAGTGCTTTAGCGTTTTTTGCGAAGCTTGTTTTCTGTAACCTGCCCCTTCCGAATCCGTTCATTCTTTCGTACATAGGGTGGGAATTGAGCCGTTTAAGTTTTTCCGCCAACACCAAGACTTTTCTGTCCCTTTGATCTGCCATTGTTGGAAACCTGTGATTGTTTCCATCGCCTTGATAGGCGTGGACTTCATGGCTCCTGTGATAATGCGTATTACTCTGTTTTGACTGTTGCTCACTTTGGCGAATTGCTTATTGGATGCACTACTCCATGCTGCAATGCCGTATTCCAGAACCGGTCACACTCTTCCAGAGTAGAGTATTTTGAGGATTCTGGTGTTTGTTCCCACGTGGAGCCTGCGAGTTTGCGCATCATGGTGAGCCTGTGTCGCGCTTTTGCCGTAGCATTTTTAATTTGGGGGCACCATGTCAGCCTTCGGTCGAGTGTGACTCCCAGGTACGTTGGGGTCTTGCTTTCCGAAAGATCTTGCCCGTTAACCTTAAGCTTAATTTTGTAATTCTTGTTGTTCTACGAGAACACAGTGTTAGTGGTTTTAGAAGCGTTAATGTTCATGCTCCACTTCTCTGACCAGATTTCCAGTTTGTTAAGCGTATCTTGCAATCGATTTGTTGTTATAGGCATTGAGTCCTCTCTCACCCAGATTGCCAGGTCATCGGCATAAATGGCAGAGTGTACTCGCTTTGGTAGGCATGGTGATATGTCGTTTACAAAGATTAGAAAGAGAGTTGGTGAGAGCATTCCTCCTTGGGGGACTCCTTGCTCTAATGTGGCCTTCACGCTTGTGTACCCCTGAACTTGAACCCTTGCTGTTCTGTTCTTTAGGTATCTATCAAAGCCAAAAACGATAGAAGAAAGCTAGTCACAACAGAGATGAAGTGTTTAGCAGAATGCTGGTAACAAGAAGAGACCGTTGAGAAATGAAGACATCAGGAAAAAGTGGGTACAACATCAGTACTAGACTTCATCAAGAAACAACAAATTAAATGGTTCGGTCACGTAAGCAGATTACCACCAGACAGTGCACCCCAAAGAGCAATGCTGCTCCGATACAATGGGTACAAAGCAAAAGGCCGGCCACGCAAAAGATGGACTCAGAGATAACAGAGGCGACGAAAGAGAATATCTACGAAGCGCATACTAGGGCCTGTTTTAGAAATCTCTTCCTGACCTGACGCTGTGAGGCATACAGGATTCGAGAAAGAAAGAAAGATACCGAGGGTTAGAAGTTTGAGCTTGAGCCCTTCTTTCCAGACTGTGTCGAACGCCATCTCCATATCTATCAAAACTGCCAGTGTATGCTTCTTTCTTGAAACCATCCTCGATTTCCTAGGCGATATAGGTTACCTGATCTTCGGTAGATAGGTACTTCCGAAAGCCTCCCTGTTGTTCCATGAGAAGCCCTTTGCTTTCCAAGTGCCAGGATAACCGTTTGTTCACCATGCGTTTCATAAGTTTGCCCGTGCAGCTTAGGAGGCTATATATATTAGATATAAGTCGCCCGAGTGGTTACCGGGCCCAAATTTGGGGTGTAAAGAATAGAACCACTGCTACCTTCCACGAATGTCGTAAGAGGCGACTAAGGAGGATTGGTTGAAATCGATGCACATGCCTAAATGTGTAGAAGTCTATGCGTTTAGGGGCCTACCAAACCAATGTGAATCGTATACACGTTCTTGGCAAAGATCAAACATATCACAAAGAGTGATTAAAATTGATCGTAAAGAACGAACGCAAAGAAGAAGAAGAAGATTAGGTATAAGTGTATTTATATGGGATCCATTAATGTCTCCACTATGTTCGTATTCATGTAATTGTATGTGGTCTATTATGTCTCCACTATGTTTGTGCACATATGAAATTCAACAACACGCATCATGAATCAAAGGTGCATATTATCTTTGATCTAGTAATGCAGAACGGTTGGCATCTTATAATTGGCTCATATTATCTTTGATCTAGTACTGCAGAACGGGTTGGCATCTTAGAACTGACTCACATATTATCTTTGATCTAGTACTGCAGAACGGTTGGCATTTTAGAACTGACTCACGTATTATCTTTGATCTAGTACTGCAGAACGGTTGGCATCTTAGAACTGACTCACATATTATATTTGATCTAGTACAGCAGAACGGTTGACATCTTAAAACTGACTCACATATTATCTTTGATCTAGTACTGCAGAACGGTTGGCATCTTAGAACTGACTAATGTTATCTTTGATCTAGTGCTGCTTTAGAGGCATATCAAACCAATGTGCAACGTATACATGTTCTTGGCAAAGATCAAACATATCACAAAGAATGATTAAAATTGGTCATAAAGAACGAACGCAAAGAAGAAGCAGAATCTAGTGCTGCAGAACGGTTGACATCTTAGAACTGACTCATATTATCTTTAATCTAGTGCTGCAGAACGGTTGGCATCTTAGAACTGGCTCATATTATCTTTATTCTAGTACTGCAGAACGGTTGACATCTTAGAACTGGCTCATATTATCTTTGATCTAGTACTGCAGAACGGTTGGCATCTTAGAACTGACTCACATATTATCTTTATTCTAGTATTATAGAACGATTAACATCTTAGAAATGACTCACATATTATCTTTGATCTAGTACTGCAGAACGAATGGTATCTTAGAGCTGACTCACATATTATCTTTGATCTAGTACTGCAGAACGAATGGTATCTTAGAGCTGACTCACATATTATCTTTGATCTAGTACTGCAGAACGGTTGGCATCTTAGAACTGACTAATGTTATCTTTGATCTAGTACTGCAGAACGGTTGGCATCTTAGTACTGACTCATATTATCTTTCATCTAGTACAGCAGAACGGTTGGCATCTTAGAACTGACTCATGTTATCTTTGATCTAGTACTGCAGAACGGTTGGCATCTTAGAACTGACTCATATTATCTGTGATCTAGTACTGTAGAACGGTTGACATCTTAGTACTGACACACATATTATCTCTGATCTAGTACTGTAGAACGGTTGGCATCTTAGAACTTACTCACATATTATCTCTGATCTAGTACTGCAGAACAGTTGGCATCGTAGAACTGACTGATGTTATCTTTGATCTAGTACTGCAGAACGGTTGGTGTCATAGAACTGACTCACATATTAGCTTTGATCTAGTACTGCAGAACGGTTGGCATCTTAGAACTGGCTCATATTAGCTTTGATCTAGTACTACAGAACGGTTGGCATCTTAGAACTGGCTCATATTAGCTTTGATCTAGTACTGCAGAACGGTTGGCATCTTAGAAGTCACTCATGTTATCTTTGATCTAGTACTGCAAAAAGGTTAGCATCGTAGAACTGACTCACATATTATCTTTGATCTAGTACTACAGAACGGTTGGCATCTTAGAAGTCACTCATGTTATCTTTGATCTAGTACTGCAAAAAGGTTAGCATCGTAGAACTGACTCACATGTTATCTTTGATCTAGTACTGCAGAACGGTTGGCATCTTAGAAGTCACTCATGTTATCTTTGATCTAGTACTGCAGAACGGTTGTCATCTTAGAACTGACTCACATATTATCTTTGATCTAATACTGCAGAACGGTTGGCATCTTAGAACTGACTCATGTTATCTTTGATCTAGTACTGCAGAACGGTTGGCATCTTAGAACTGACTCATGTTATCTTTGATCTAGTACTGCAGAACGGTTGGCATCTTAGAACTGACTCATGTTATCTTTGATCTAGTACTGCAGAACGGATGGCATCTTAGAACTGACTAATGTTATCTTTGATCTAGTGCTGCTTTAGAGGCCTATCAAACCAATGTGCACGTATACACGTTCTTGGCAAAGATCAAACATATCACAAAGAGTGATTAAAATTGATCGTCAAGAACGAACGCAAAGAAGAAGAAGAATCTAGTGCTGCAGAACGGTTGACATCTTAGAACTGACTCACATATTATCTTTGATCTAGTACTGCAGAACGGTTGGCATCTTAGAAGTCACTCATGTTATCTTTGATCTAGTACTGCAGAACGGTTGTCATCATAGAACTGACTCACATATTATCTTTGATCTATTACTGTAGAACGGTTGGCATCTTAGAACTGACTCACATATTATCTTTGATCTAGTGCTGTAGAACGGTTGGCATCTTAGAACTGACTCACATATTATCTTTGATCTATTACTGTAGAACGGTTGGCATCTTAGAACTGACTCACATATTATCTTTGATCTAGTGCTGTAGAACGGTTGGCATCTTAGAACTGACTCACATATTATCTTTGATCTAGTGCTGTAGAACGGTTGGCATCTTAGAACTGACTCACATATTATCTTTTATCTAGTACTGCAGAACGGTTGGTGTAATAGAACTGACTCACATATTATCTTTGATCTAGTGCTGTAGAACAGTTGACATCATACAACTGATGCACATGTTATCTTTGATCTAGTGCTGCAGAACGGTTGGCATCTTAGAACTGGCTCATATTATCTTTGATCTAGTACTGTAGAACGGTTTGCATCTTAGAACTGACTAATGTTATCTTTGATCTAGTGCTGCTTTAGAGGCCTATCAAACCAATGTGCAACGTATACATGTTCTTGGCAAAGATCAAACATATCACAAAGAGTGATTAAAATTGGTCATAAAGAACGAACGCAAAGAAGAAGCAGAATCTAGTGCTGCAGAACGGTTGACATCTTAGAACTGACTCATATTATCTTTAATCTAGTGCTGCAGAACGGTTGACATCTTAGAAGTCACTCATGTTATCTTTGATCTAGTACTGCAAAAAGGTTAGCATCGTAGAACTGACTCACATATTATCTTTGATCTAGTAGTGCAGAACGGTTGGCATCTTAGAAGTCACTCATGTTATCTTTGATCTAGTACTGCAGAACTGTTGGCATCTTAGAACTGGCTCATATTATCTTTGATCTAGTACTGCAGAAAGGTTGGCATCTTAGAACTGGCTCATATTATCTTTGATCTAGTACTGCAGAACGGTTGGCATCTTAGAAGTCACTCATGTTATCTTTGATCTAGTACTGCAGAAAGGTTAGCATCGTAGAACTGACTCACATATTATCTTTGATCTAGTACTGCAGAACGGTTGTCGACTTAGAACTGACTCACATATTATCTTTGATCTATTACTACAGAACGGTTGGCATCTTAGAACTGACTCATGTTATCTTTGATCTAGTACTGCAGAACGGTTGGCATCTTAGAACTGACTAATGTTATCTTTGATCTAGTGCTGCTTTAGAGGCCTATCAAACCAATGTGCAACGTATACACGTTCTTGGCAAAGATCAAACATATCACAAAGAGTGATTAAAATTGGTCGAAGAACGAACGCAAAGAAGAAGAAGAATCTAGTGCTGCAGAACGGTTGACATCTTAGAACTGACTCATATTATTTTTAATCTAGTGCTGCAGAATGGTTGGCATCTTAGAAGTCACTCATGTTATCTTTGATCTAGTACTGCAGAAAGGTTAGCATCGTAGAACTGACTCACATATTATCTTTGATCTAGTACTGCAGAACGGTTGTCGACTTAGAACTGACTCACATATTATCTTTGATCTATTACTACAGAACGGTTGGCATCTTAGAACTGACTCATGTTATCTTTGATCTAGTACTGCAGAACGGTTGGCATCTTAGAACTGACTCATATTATCTTTTTTCTAGTACTGCAGAACGGTTGACTTCTTAGAACTGACTAATGTTATCTTTGATCTAGTGCTGCTTTAGAGGCCTATCAAACCAATGTGCAACTTATACACGTTCTTGGCAAAGATCAAACATATCACAAAGAGTGATTAAAATTGGTCGTAAAGAACGAACGCAAAGAAGAAGAAGAATCTAGTGCTGCAGAACGGTTGACATCTTAGAACTGATTCATATTATTTTTAATCTAGTGCTGCAGAATGGTTGGCATCTTAGAAGTCACTCATGTTATCTTTGATCTAGTACTGCAAAAAGGTTAGCATCGTAGAACTGACTCACATATTATCTTTGATCTAGTAGTGCAGAACGGTTGGCATCTTAGAAGTCACTCATGTTATCTTTGATCTAGTACTGCAGAACTGTTGGCATCTTAGAACTGGCTCATATTATCTTTGATCTAGTACTGCAGAAAGGTTGGCATCTTAGAACTGGCTCATATTATCTTTGATCTAGTACTGCAGAACGGTTGGCATCTTAGAAGTCACTCATGTTATCTTTGATCTAGTACTGCAGAAAGGTTAGCATCGTAGAACTGACTCACATATTATCTTTGATCTAGTACTGCAGAACGGTTGACATCTTAGAACTGGCTCATATTATCTTTGATCTAGTACTGCAGAACGGTTGGCATCTTAGAACTGACTCACATATTATCTTTATTCTAGTATTATAGAACGATTAACATCTTAGAAATGACTCACATATTATCTTTGATCTAGTACTGCAGAACGAATGGTATCTTAGAGCTGACTCACATATTATCTTTGATCTAGTACTGCAGAACGAATGGTATCTTAGAGCTGACTCACATATTATCTTTGATCTAGTACTGCAGAACGGTTGGCATCTTAGAACTGACTAATGTTATCTTTGATCTAGTACTGCAGAACGGTTGGCATCTTAGTACTGACTCGTATTATCTTTCATCTAGTACAGCAGAACGGTTGGCATCTTAGAACTGACTCATGTTATCTTTGATCTAGTACTGCAGAACGGTTGGCATCTTAGAACTGACTCATATTATCTGTGATCTAGTACTGTAGAACGGTTGACATCTTAGTACTGACACACATATTATCTCTGATCTAGTACTGTAGAACGGTTGGCATCTTAGAACTTACTCACATATTATCTCTGATCTAGTACTGCAGAACAGTTGGCATCGTAGAACTGACTGATGTTATCTTTGATCTAGTACTGCAGAACGGTTGGTGTCATAGAACTGACTCACATATTAGCTTTGATCTAGTACTGCAGAACGGTTGGCATCTTAGAACTGGCTCATATTAGCTTTGATCTAGTACTACAGAACGGTTGGCATCTTAGAACTGGCTCATATTAGCTTTGATCTAGTACTGCAGAACGGTTGGCATCTTAGAAGTCACTCATGTTATCTTTGATCTAGTACTGCAAAAAGGTTAGCATCGTAGAACTGACTCACATATTATCTTTGATCTAGTACTACAGAACGGTTGGCATCTTAGAAGTCACTCATGTTATCTTTGATCTAGTACTGCAAAAAGGTTAGCATCGTAGAACTGACTCACATGTTATCTTTGATCTAGTACTGCAGAACGGTTGTCATCTTAGAACTGACTCACATATTATCTTTGATCTAATACTGCAGAACGGTTGGCATCTTAGAACTGACTCATGTTATCTTTGATCTAGTACTGCAGAACGGTTGGCATCTTAGAACTGACTCATGTTATCTTTGATCTAGTACTGCAGAACGGTTGGCATCTTAGAACTGACTCATGTTATCTTTGATCTAGTGCTGCTTTAGAGGCCTATCAAACCAATTGCAACGTATACACGTTCTTGGCAAAGATCAAACATATCACAAAGAGTGATTAAAATTGATCGTCAAGAACGAACGCAAAGAAGAAGAAGAATCTAGTGCTGCAGAACGGTTGACATCTTAGAACTGACTCACATATTATCTTTGATCTAGTACTGCAGAACGGTTGGCATCTTAGAAGTCACTCATGTTATCTTTGATCTAGTACTGCAGAACGGTTGTCATCATAGAACTGACTCACATATTATCTTTGATCTATTACTGTAGAACGGTTGGCATCTTAGAACTGACTCACATATTATCTTTGATCTAGTGCTGTAGAACGGTTGGCATCTTAGAACTGACTCACATATTATCTTTGATCTATTACTGTAGAACGGTTGGCATCTTAGAACTGACTCACATATTATCTTTGATCTAGTGCTGTAGAACGGTTGGCATCTTAGAACTGACTCACATATTATCTTTGATCTAGTGCTGTAGAACGGTTGGCATCTTAGAACTGACTCACATATTATCTTTTATCTAGTACTGCAGAACGGTTGGTGTAATAGAACTGACTCACATATTATCTTTGATCTAGTGCTGCAGAACAGTTGACATCATACAACTGATGCACATGTTATCTTTGATCTAGTGCTGCAGAACGGTTGGCATCTTAGAACTGGCTCATATTATCTTTGATCTAGTACTGTAGAACGGTTTGCATCTTAGAACTGACTAATGTTATCTTTGATCTAGTGCTGCTTTAGAGGCCTATCAAACCAATGTGCAACGTATACATGTTCTTGGCAAAGATCAAACATATCACAAAGAGTGATTAAAATTGGTCATAAAGAACGAACGCAAAGAAGAAGCAGAATCTAGTGCTGCAGAACGGTTGACATCTTAGAACTGACTCATATTATCTTTAATCTAGTGCTGCAGAACGGTTGACATCTTAGAAGTCACTCATGTTATCTTTGATCTAGTACTGCAAAAAGGTTAGCATCGTAGAACTGACTCACATATTATCTTTGATCTAGTAGTGCAGAACGGTTGGCATCTTAGAAGTCACTCATGTTATCTTTGATCTAGTACTGCAGAACTGTTGGCATCTTAGAACTGGCTCATATTATCTTTGATCTAGTACTGCAGAAAGGTTGGCATCTTAGAACTGGCTCATATTATCTTTGATCTAGTACTGCAGAACGGTTGGCATCTTAGAAGTCACTCATGTTATCTTTGATCTAGTACTGCAGAAAGGTTAGCATCGTAGAACTGACTCACATATTATCTTTGATCTAGTACTGCAGAACGGTTGTCGACTTAGAACTGACTCACATATTATCTTTGATCTATTACTACAGAACGGTTGGCATCTTAGAACTGACTCATGTTATCTTTGATCTAGTACTGCAGAACGGTTGGCATCTTAGAACTGACTCATATTATCTTTTTTTCTAGTACTGCAGAACGGTTGACATCTTAGAACTGACTAATGTTATCTTTGATCTAGTGCTGCTTTAGAGGCCTATCAAACCAATGTGCAACGTATACACGTTCTTGGCAAAGATCAAACATATCACAAAGAGTGATTAAAATTGGTCGTAAAGAACGAACGCAAAGAAGAAGAAGAATCTAGTGCTGCAGAACGGTTGACATCTTAGAACTGACTCATATTATTTTTAATCTAGTGCTGCAGAATGGTTGGCATCTTAGAAGTCACTCATGTTATCTTTGATCTAGTACTGCAAAAAGGTTAGCATCGTAGAACTGACTCACATATTATCTTTGATCTAGTACTGCAGAACGGTTGTCGACTTAGAACTGACTCACATATTATCTTTGATCTATTACTACAGAACGGTTGGCATCTTAGAACTGACTCATGTTATCTTTCATCTAGTACTGCAGAACGGTTGGCATCTTAGAACTGACTCATATTATCTTTTTTCTAGTACTGCAGAACGGTTGACTTCTTAGAACTGACTAATGTTATCTTTGATCTAGTGCTGCTTTAGAGGCCTATCAAACCAATGTGCAACGTATACACGTTCTTGGCAAAGATCAAACATATCACAAAGAGTGATTAAAATTGGTCGTAAAGAACGAACGCAAAGAAGAAGAAGAATCTAGTGCTGCAGAACGGTTGACATCTTAGAACTGACTCATATTATTTTTAATCTAGTGCTGCAGAATGGTTGGCATCTTAGAAGTCACTCATGTTATCTTTGATCTAGTACTGCAAAAAGGTTAGCATCGTAGAACTGACTCACATATTATCTTTGATCTAGTAGTGCAGAACGGTTGGCATCTTAGAAGTCACTCATGTTATCTTTGATCTAGTACTGCAGAACTGTTGGCATCTTAGAACTGGCTCATATTATCTTTGATCTAGTACTGCAGAAAGGTTGGCATCTTAGAACTGGCTCATATTATCTTTGATCTAGTACTGCAGAACGGTTGGCATCTTAGAAGTCACTCATGTTATCTTTGATCTAGTACTGCAGAAAGGTTAGCATCGTAGAACTGACTCACATATTATCTTTGATCTAGTACTGCAGAACGGTTGTCGACTTAGAACTGACTCACATATTATCTTTGATCTATTACTACAGAACGGTTGGCATCTTAGAACTGACTCATGTTATCTTTGATCTAGTACTGCAGAACGGTTGGCATCTTAGAACTGACTCATATTATCTTTTTTTCTAGTACTGCAGAACGGTTGACATCTTAGAACTGACTAATGTTATCTTTGATCTAGTGCTGCTTTAGAGGCCTATCAAACCAATGTGCAACGTATACACGTTCTTGGCAAAGATCAAACATATCACAAAGAGTGATTAAAATTGGTCGTAAAGAACGAACGCAAAGAAGAAGAAGAATCTAGTGCTGCAGAACGGTTGACATCTTAGAACTGACTCATATTATTTTTAATCTAGTGCTGCAGAATGGTTGGCATCTTAGAACTGTCTCACATATTATCTTTGATCTAGTGCTGTAGAACGGTTTGCATCTTAGAAATGACTCACATGTTATCTTTGATATAGTGCTGTAGAACGGTTTGCATCTTAGAACTGACTCACATATTATCTTTGATCTAGTACTGCAGAACGGTTGGCATCTTAGAACTGACTCACATATTATCTTTGATCTAGTACTGCAGAACGGTTGGCATCTTAGAACTGACTAACATATTATCTTTGATCTAGTGCTGTAGAACGGTTGGCATCTTAGAACTGACTCACATATTATCTTTGATCTAGTACTGCAGAACGGTTGTCATCTTAGAACTGACTCACATATTATATTTGATCTAGTACTGCAGAACCGTTGGCACTTTAGAACTGGCTCATATTATCTTTGATCTAGTACTGCAGAACGGTTGGCATCTTAGAACTCACTCATGTTATCTTTGATTTAGTACTGCGGAACGGTTGGCATCTTAGAACTGACTTACATATTATCTTTGATCTAGTACTGCAGAACGGTTGGCATCTTAGAACTGACTCATGTTATCTTTGATCTAGTACTGCAGAACGGTTGGCATCTTAGAACTGACTCATATTATCTTTGATCTAGTACTGCAGAACGGTTGGCATCTAAGAACTGACTTACATATTATCTTTGATCTAGTACTGCAGAACGGTTGACATCTTAGAACTGACTCACAGATCTCAACAAAACCAGTATTCAGGGCTTCATTAGAGCAAAGAGATGATTGTAGGACAATATTATGACCATATGAGTTGATATGTATCATTGCTCTAATAGTGAATCATTGCACTCATAGTGTATCATTGCTCTCATAGTTGATGTGTATCATTGCTCTCATAGTGTATCATTGCGCCCATAGATGATATGTATCATTGCTCTCATAGCGAATCATTGATCTCATAATGTATCATTGCTCTCATAGTGTATCATTGCTCTCAATGTATTATTGCGCTCATAGTTGATATGTATCATTGCTCTCATAGCGAATCATTGATCTCATAGTGTATCATTGCTCTCATATTGTATCATTGCTCTCATAGTTGATGTGTTTCATTGCTCTCATAGTGAATCATTGCTCTCATAGTATATCATTGCACTCATAGTGTATCATTGGACTCATAGTGTATCATTGCTCTCATAGTTGATTGTATCATTGCTCTCATAGTGTATCATTGCTCTCATAGTTGATTGTATCATTGCTCTCATAGTGTATCATTGCTCTCATAGTTGATGTGTATCATTGCTCTCATAGTGTATCATTGCTCTCATAGTTGATGTGTATCATTGCTCTCATAGTTGATTGTATCATTGCTCTCATAGTGTATCATTGCTCTCATAGTTGATGTGTATCATTGCTCTCATAAACCACATTTGGTTCTTGTGTAACTGTTGTTGTCTGATTGTATGCGTTGTTCTCCAGAGACAAGAGAAGGCCCCATTGAGACCCGGCCTTACTAACTATATCAAACAGATCGTGCTGGGCTCCTTGTGTGAGGTCATTGTCCAGCTTGCTATCCGAAACGCTGTCCAGGAACTAGAGCCGGTTTGTCTCACTACATTTAACTGATACTCCATGTTTTTTTTTCTGTTCTCGAACATTGCCATGGCAAAAAGAGAATTTTAGAATGGGCTTTTGTGTTCGCTTCATAAATAGTGTCTTTTCATTGCCTGTTATTTCTGTGGTCCACCTTTTGCAGGAATGGTCTTTTGCTTTGTATTCACTGTATCAGAGTAACATTGCTCTTTGTATTCACTGTATCAGAGTAACATTGCTCTTTGTATTCACTGTATCAGAGTAACATTGCTCTTTCATTCACTGTTAAAATAACATTCTCTTGTATTCACTGTATCAGGAATGCATTGCTTTGTATTCACTGTATCAGAGTAACATTGCTCTTTGTATTCACTGTATCAGAGTAGCATTGCTCTTTGTATTCACTGTATCAGAGTAACATTGCTCTTTGTATTCACTGTATCAGAGTAGCATTGCTCTTTGTATTCACTGTATCAGAGTAACATTGCTCTTTGTATTCACTGTATCAGAGTAGCATTGCTCTTTGTATTCACTGTATCAGAGTAACATTGCTCTTTGTATTCACTGTATCAGAGTAGCATTGCTCTTTGTATTCACTGTATCAGAGTAACATTGCTCTTTGTATTCACTGTATCAGAGTAACATTGCTCTTTGTATTCACTGTATCAGAGTAACATTGCTCTTTGTATTCACTGTATCAGAGTAACATTGCTCTTTGTATTCACTGTATCAGAGTAACATTGCTCTTTGTATTCACTGTATCAGAGTAACATTGCTCTTTGTATTCACTGTATCAGAGTAACATTGCTCTTTGTATTCACTGTATCAGAGTAACATTGCTCTTTGATGTGCACTGTCTGTTGGTAATTTGCTTATGTGGTCGAATCATTTCATTTGCTCTCTTTCTTGGTGAAGTTTGAACCCACTTTCTTGGTGAAGTTTGAACCCACTTTCTTGGTGAAGTTTGAACCCACTTTCTTGGTGAAGTTTGAACCCACTTTTTTCCTGATGTCTTCATTTATGAACTGGTCTCTTCTTGATATTTCCAGCATTCTGCGTAAACACTTCATCTCTGTTGTGACTAGTTTTCTTCTGTCAATTTATGTCAGCGTCCAGGTTTGGCATTGATAGCATAATGTGGGGAAAATATTGTGTTGCACAATGTTCTTTGAGTGTTCATGGTGACATGTTTGCATTTTAAAATTGGCACCATTTGTCCTATGATTTGGTTTCGTTAACTATTATTTCATTTTCTGAAAACATGCTCACTGTGTATGTAAAGTCTTTAACTTGTTTTAATGGACGTTTGTCGATGAAGATATTGGTAGTGTTTTCCTCTCTAGTGAATGTCATCACTTCAGTTTTGTCGATGTTTATTCTCATATTGTATTCATTGCATGTTAACTGGAGTCTGTTAATGTGTTGTTGATATTGACTGATCGTTGTGAATAATAAATTCGTTTAAAAGTTCCCCAAAGTTGTTTCGTTCACTGGTATTAGCTGTTTTGACCGATTTGATCGATATATGTGTGATGAACAGCAACAGTACGCATCCTTGTCTTACGCCTGATCCAGCGATGAATTTTTCTGATAGTCCTGCGTTTTTTCCAATCGTACATTGACTGTTTATATAGACTCTTTTGTAGGTTCATTAAATGGTCATTAATTGCCTAAATTGACATGACTTTCCCCAACTTATTTCTATCTATTCGGTCGAACACTTTTTCCTGGTCCACGAACGCAACATGCAGGTGTTTGTCAGATTCGACAGTCCTTTCCACTAACTGCATGAGGGCGAATATTGCATCGGTACAGCTTCTGTTCTTTCGGAACCCCATTTTGTGAGTCGCTAAGCTTTGACTCGATGATACGACGCAGCCTTTTGTGGAGAATATTACAGAATAGCTTTCCGGTGTGACTCAGTAGCACTATTCCTATATATTTCTTACAATCCCTTTTGCTACCTTTCTTCTTCCATATGGGAACTATTATTGCATTCCTCCAATCTTCTGGTGTTTCTTATGTGATCCAGACTTGGTTGAATTACAGCCAACTCTAGATAACTAGTCCAGACAACTGACTCGGGGTTCCCTGACCTAGATCAGAAAGGGGGCCGGAAAATATAGATGTTTGAAAGAACACTGCATGCTTTTCTTGCAATATTACTCAATTCTGTGAGTCTATGGTTATTTATTGGTAACAAATATTCATAATATTGATATTCTTTATTGTTAAACTTAACTTGTTGCATAATATAACTTCGATTTAGTATTTTGTGTTGATTTTAAAATGAATTCGTCTATATACACCAAAACTGGAATGTGAGGTCACGTGGTGTAGTTGTGGTCTGATTTCCCATGATTCTTGTCTGAGTCCGAAGGCCCATAAGTTTATAGTTGGCTCTGGTTGAATAGTCTGTGTAACCAGTTTATTCCAACCTCTTTAGTTGCTTTGAGTAGGTCGGCAGGGATATTGTCTGGACCTGGTGATTTGTTAGATGGAGCCATGTTTACAACATTTCTATTCTCTGAAAGTGTTATACTTGGTTCCAGTTCGAAATTTACGTTTACTGTGTCTTCTTGAGTGTTGAGTTAGTCTTCTTGTTGTAGGTGGAGAAGTTCGTTAAAGTATTGCCGCCATCAGTTCATTATCATTTTTGGTTCATTTAGAGCATGTCCATTTTCATCGTTAATAATTTCAGTTGGATCATATTGTTCTTGTATATCCATCATAGCTTTAATTTTCTTGTAGAACTTTCTTGTTGAATTTTTTTAATCAGAATTTAATGTTTCGCCGTAATTTTGCCATACTTGTATTTTAGACTTCTTCATAAGATTTTTGGCTTGCTTTCTTGATGTTCTATATTCAGCGAGGCCGTTTTGTTGTATGCTTTTTTGTCCATGTGTTTGTCCATCTATGTTTTTTTCTCTTTACTATTAATTTTACGTCCTTATTCCACCAAGTTGTCATTTTTGGTCTCGCAATTTTATTCTTCATGTCATCTTACCTATATGTCTGTGTATATCTATCTTTTTTTTTCGATCCAGAAGCACTTGAGCTGAAAGCTCTTCGGCTCGGTGTCATGGACATCGTAACCTTCGGCTCGGTGCCACGAACACCGTAAATCTGGGAACCTGTAGCTTTTCTGCCAGTCCGCGGAGTTGAACCCGCACTTACAGAGGACTAGTGACCCGTAGTCCAACTCGCTACGAACACGCTGGGCACGCGGGTGTATATCTATCTACCTACCTGCCTCTACACACGAACACACAGACATACACACACACACATATATATATATATATATACACTGATATATATATATCTACCTATTCTTCTACCTATAAACCTACCTAGCAATGAGTACATCTATATATCTCAATATATACACCATACCTACCTAGCAATGAGTACATCTATATATCTCAATATATACACCATACCTACATAGCAATGAGTACATCTATATATCTCAATATATACACCATACCTACCTAGCAATGAGTACATCTATATATCTCAATATATACACCATACCTACCTAGCAATGAGTACATCTATATATCTCAATATATACACCATACCTACCTAGCAATGAGTACATCTATATATCTCAATATATACACCATACCTACCTAGCAATGAGTACATCTATATATCTCAATATATACACCATACCTACCTAGCAATGAGTACATCTATATATCTCAATATATACACCATATCTACCTAGCAATGAGTACATCTATATATCTCAATATATACACCATATCTACCTAGCAATGAGTACATCTATATATCTCAATATATACACCATACCTACCTAGCAATGAGTACATCTATATATCTCAATATATCACTACAATACCTTACCAGCAGTGGGCATCATATATTCTCCCTAACGCTTCATCACCCAGCTTTATATCCAAAATACACTAAACAATGAGTACATCTATATATCTCATATAATACACCTATCTACCTAGGCATGAGCTTTTATCTATATATCTAATATATACACCATACCTATCTATAATTATACATCTATATATCTCAATATATACACCATACCTACCTATAATAGTACATTTATATCTATCCATATTACAATATATACTACCATATTCTTCCTGCATGGTACCTCTATATATCTCATTTATATCACTCATACTCTACCTAAGTACAAGAGACATCTACATATCTCAAACAACACCATACCTACCTACAATAGTACATTATATTCTACCACATTATACACCATATCTACCTAGCAATGGTACATCTAATATCCCAAATAATATACACCATACCTACCTTTAAAGTCAATGAGTACATCTATATTCATAATACAACATATACACAATTCTTATATCTAATCATCAGCAATGAGTACATCTATATCTCAATAAATACACATACCTGACAGCTAAATAGTACATCTATATATCTCAATAATACACAGTACCTACCTAGCTAATAGTACATCTATATACTCAGATATATACACATACCTCACTAGTCAATAGGTACATCTGATATCTCAAATATACACAAGTACCTGCGTAGCAATGAGTACATCTATATATCTCAAAATACACAGTACCTGCAAGCAATGAGTACATCATATACTGCAATATATACACAGGTACCTGCGAGCAATGAGTACATCTATATACTCAATAAATACACCATGACCTACCTAGCAATGAGTACATCATATATCCTCAATATATACACATGACCTACGAGCAAAGAGTACATCTATATACCTCAATATATACACCATACCTACCTGGCAGAGCTGTACACATATATCTCAATAATACACCAAAAACGTAGCACTAGCAATGAGTACATCTAATATCTCAATATATACACCATACCTCCTAGCAATGATACATCTATATATCCAATGTAATACACCATACCTCCTAGCAATAGTACTCTATATCTCAATATTACAATTATCTACCTAGCGAATGAGTACATCTATATTCTCAATATATACACCATACTACTCTAGCAATGAGTACATCTATATATCTCAATATATACACCATACCTACCTAGCAATGAGTACATCTATATATCTCAATATATACACCATATCTACCTAGCAATGAGTACATCTATATATCTCAATATATACACCATATCTACCTAGCAATGAGTACATCTATATATCTCAATATATACACCATATCTACCTAGCAATGAGTACATCTATATATCTCAATATATACACCATATCTACCTAGCAATGAGTACATCTATATATCTCAATATATACACCATACCTACCTATAGTACATATATATGTATATAGAGAATCTACTAGCAGTAGTACAAGTTTATATGTTAAAGTACTCACTCTTAGGCAAGTTGGTCCGTTCAGTTCCACAGTGGGCTTATGAATATTTTCTGACCTAACGGCTCCAGGTCAACCCAGCTTTAGTTGTGTACCAGAAATAGCACTGGGAAGTCAAGACGTCCTGCGTGATGATGACCATATCAACCATCGTGTGTCGACGGTCAGTGAAAAATACGGGCCTAATGCCGTATTACCCAATATAAAAGGGTTTCTTGACTTATATATATATATATACTTTCATTTTATATATGGATATTTATAGATATATATATATATATATATATATATGCCATATATTTATAGAGATATATATACAGCATACCTACCTATATATCTATTTACTATCTATCCATTTATTTACATATCTACGTACCATATGTCTTCCTGTCCATGTGCCCGTCTATATACTCGCTCATTTCTATCTGCCTGTCGGTCTGTCTGCCTAGAGCGTACGTACGCACATTATCACGTTTAAACCCACACACACACACACACACACACTAGCACGCCTACACTCACACACACTATCGTCATACATTCGGACATGCTCGTACGCACATTAGCACACCTGCACTCGTGCACATGCTCACGCGCACGTTGGTGAACAAACCACACTCACGCAAGCTGATCAAACCACACATAAAATATACACACATAGTACTATATACGTCCACATCGTGACATTAATGTCAACACACGTCCACATCGTGATATTCATTGAATAACAACAAACACAATTTTGTATATCTAATTCATCAGACTGAGCCACTAGGTGACGCTGAGCATGGAGCTAAAAGTACACAAGGTGACGCTGAGCAGGGAGCTAAAAGTACACAAGGTGACGCTGGGCAGGTAGCTAAAAGTACACAAGGTGACGCTGGGCAGGTAGCTAAAAGTACACAAGGTGACGCTGGGCAGGGAGCTAAAAGTACACAAGGTGACGCTGGGCAGGTAGCTAAAAGTACACAAGGTGACGCTGGGCAGGTAGCTAAAAGTACACAAGGTGACGCTGGGCAGGTAGCTAAAAGTACACAAGGTGACGCTGGGCAGGTAGCTAAAAGTACACAAGGTGACGCTGGGCAGGGAGCTAAAAGTACACAAGGTGACGCTGGGCAGGGAGCTAAAAGTACACAAGGTGACGCTGGGCAGGTAGCTAAAAGTACACAAGGTGACGCTGGGCAGGTAGCTAAAAGTACACAAGATGACGCTGAGCAGGGAGCGAAAAGTACACAAGGTGACGCTGGACAGGGAGCTAAAAGTACACAAGATGACGCTGAGCAGGGAGCTAAAAGTACACAAGGTGACGCTGGGCAGGGAGCTAAAAGTACACAAGGTGACGCTGGGCAGGGAGCTAAAAGTACACAAGGTGACGCTGGGCAGGAGCTAAAGTACACAAGATGACGGTGAGCAGGGAGCTAAAAGTACACAAGGTGACGCTGGGCAGGGAGCTAAAAGTACACAAGGTGACGCTGGGCAGGGAGCTAAAAGTATACAAGGTGACGCTGGGCATGTAGCTGGAAACAGATGTCAGATAGACGAGCATCGACGTGGCACCAGCTCGTCTAAGCCACGAGGGTCAGGTTCGGACTCTGTAGTTGCAGACAACATTGTCAGCAATGTGGAACTGGTTGTACCACGCGAGTCTCACTCTGAGCACACGCTTGGCTCAGTCAGTTCAGAGAAGCAAGAGAAGGACTTGAAGGAGAAAGACATCAGCAAGTTACGAGACAAGGAAGTCACGTCCAAACAGCGAGGCCGAGAGCGAGAGAGAAGCAAACGTAAGCGGGATCGTGAGCCAAGAAGCTACAGTGGTAAAAAATTATTAAAGAACGCTGTTGGTGACGTGAAAAGATCTGACCTTGACCCCACTGTCAAGGACAGAAGAGGTGAAACACATAATAGATATGTTGCACCACCTTACTCTTGGGTCAACAAAAGCTAACAATACAGAAGACTCGGACAGTCTTGGACAGATTTTGACCGATAAAAGAGAAACTTTGGACATTGGAAACACCGAGGACTCTGGTGATGTTTTGAAAAGAAATATGAAGTCTTCATGTGGCTTAGAACATCAAACAGTCACTACGTTGACAGACGAGTCACCTACAAGCCACAACCAACAACAGCCACACGACCAACAGCAGTCACACAACCAACAGCAGCCACACAATCAACAGCAGCCACACAACCAACAACAGCCCCACTCTCACATGACAAGATCGGAGATCATGGACACGCCACTTGAAGACGACAAGAACCTGGATGAATGCGGAGGCAATACATCATTCAAGTCTTCGGCGGGTCGTTATGGAAAGCGTACTTCCTTGCACAGACAAAATAAATCGGTGTCGTCAAGCAATACTGGTGGTTCTTCCTTAACTTCAGGAGACAGTGACATCAACGGTGGGGTATATGAAGAAACCACAAACCAAGATAATGAATATAACTACGTGAATATAGATACCATACCAGAGATGACAAGGGGAATGGACGACATTGCAGTACATGACGTCCCTACTGACAATTGTCACAACAGAAGAGAAACATCGCCTGTTCACGGATTACATTCGTCCAATTCTATCTCTGGCGGGACTGTGCCACCACTGCGCAGCATTTACGATGAGTCGTTCAATCATCCACCTAAATATGGCGTGGATAACTCTTCTGTAACCGCAGTACACGGCCAGCAGTTATCTGCCGATGCAGGGCTATACAAATATGAAATAACAAGCGCTCACAATGTAGACGTTTCCAACACTTGCAGTGCTGATCAAGCCATTTCACACGAAACGGACAATTCTTACATTTGTGAGTCTGACAATATTCAAGTACTGAATACACACAATACAAAAACTGTTGTTGATATGTTCAATCGACAGGATTTCCATGATGCTCTACATGATGATGATGATTATATACTAACACAATATAATATTGCTGACGAGGCAATCCAGGCAGATGCTAATTATAAACATTCAGATGACTGCAGTCATGGGGTTTTTATTCAGCCGGACAAGTGGGGGGACACAGATGACTGCTCTTATGTGGGTGTCAGTCAGCCGGACAAGTGGACACACAGAGATGATTTGCAACCGGACATGGAGATATGTCAAATAATTCCAACCAATCAAAACATAGCTATTGTTGAAGTGACCACTCTTGGAAATTTGAGCAGTACACAACTACCACTAGTAAATGATGGCGTCTCTTATCTCGAGAGTACACAACTACCACTAGTAAATGATGGCGTCTCTTATCTCGAGAGTACACAACTACCACTAGTAAATGATGACGTCTCTCACCTTGAGAGTACACAACTACCACTAGTAAATGATGGCGTCTCTCATCTCGAGAGTACACAACTACCACTAGTAAATGATGGCGTCTCTTACATTGAGAGTACACAACTACCACTAGTAAATGATGGCGTCTCTCATCTCGAAAGTACACAACTACCACTAGTAAATGATGGCGTCTCTCACCTTGAGAGTACACAACTACCACTAGTAAATGATGACGTCTCTCACCTTGAGAGTACACAACTACCACTAGTAAATGATGACGTCTCTCACCTCGAGAGTACACAACTACCACTAGTAAACGATGACGTCTCTCACCTCGAGAGTACACAACTACCACTAGTAAATGATGACGTCTCTCACCTCGAGAGTACACAACTACCACTAGTAAATGATGACGTCTCTCACCTTGAGAGTACACAACTACCACTAGTAAATGATGACGTCTCTCACATCAAGAGTACACAACTACCACTAGTAAATGATGACGTCTCTCACCTTGAGAGTACACAACTACCACTAGTAAACGATGACGTCTCTCACCTTGAGAGTACACAACTACCACTAGTAAACGATGACGTCTCTCATATCGAGACAACACAACTACCACTAGTAAATGATGGCGTCTCTCACATCAAGAGTACACAACTACTACTAGTAAATGATGGCGTCTCTCACCTCGAGAGTACACAACTGCCACTAGTAAATGATGACGTCTCTGACCTCGAGAGTACACAACTACCACTAGTAAATGATGGCGTCTCTCACATCGAGAGTACACAACTACCACTAGTAAATGATGGCGTCTCTCACATCGAGAGTACACAACTACCACTAGTAAATGATGACGTCTCTCACATCAAGAGTACACAACTACCACTAGTAAATGATGACGTCTCTCACATCAAGAGTACACAACTACCACTAGTAAATGATGGCGTCTCTCACCTCGAGAGTACACAACTACCAATAGTAAATGATGGCGTCTCTCACCTCGAAAGTACACAACTACCACTAGTAAATGATGGCGTCTCTCACATCGAGAGTACACAACTACCACTAGTAAATGATGGCGTCTCTCACATCGAGAGTACACAACTACCAATAGTAAATGATGGCGTCTCTCACATCGAGAGTACACAACTACCACTAGTAAATGATGGCGTCTCTCACATCAAGAGTACACAACTACCACTAGTAAATGATGACGTCTCTCACATCAAGAGTACACAACTACCACTAGTAAATGATGACGTCTCTCACATCAAGAGTACACAACTACCACTAGTAAATGATGGCGTCTCTCACATCAAGAGTACACAACTACCACTAGTAAACGATGACGTCTCTCACCTCGAGAGTACACAACTACCACTAGTAAATGATGACGTCTCTCACCTTGAGAGTACACAACTACCACTAGTAAATGATGACGTCTCTCACATCAAGAGTACACAACTACCACTAGTAAATGATGACGTCTCTCACCTTGAGAGTACACAACTACCACTAGTAAACGATGACGTCTCTCACCTTGAGAGTACACAACTACCACTAGTAAACGATGACGTCTCTCATATCGAGACAACACAACTACCACTAGTAAATGATGGCGTCTCTCACATCAAGAGTACACAACTACCACTAGTAAATGATGACGTCTCTGACCTCGAGAGTACACAACTACCACTAGTAAATGATGCGTCTCTCACTCGAGAGTACACAACTACCACTAGTAAATGATGGCGTCTCTCACATCAAGAGTACACAACTACCACTAGTAAATGATGGCGTCTCTCACATCAAGAGTACACAACTACCACTAGTAAATGATGACGTCTCTCACATCAAGAGTACACAACTACCACTAGTAAATGATGGCGTCTCTCACATCAAGAGTACACAACTACCACTAGTAAATGATGGCGTCTCTCACATCAAGAGTACACAACTACCACTAGTAAATGATGGCGTCTCTCACATCAAGAGTACACAACTACCACTAGTAAATGATGGCGTCTCTCACATCAAGAGTACACAACTACCACTAGTAAAGATGCGTCTCTCACATCAGAGTACACAACTACCACTAGTAAACGATGACGTCTACTCAGTACACAACTACCACTAGTAATGATGCGTCTCTCATCTCGAGAGTACACAACTACCACTAGTAAATGATGACGTCTCTCACATCGAGAGTACACAACTACCACTAGTAAATGATGACGTCTCTCACCTCGAGAGTACACAACTACCACTAGTAAATGATGGCGTCTCTACATCGAGAGTACACAACTACCACTAGTAAATGATGACGTCTCTCACCTTGAGAGTACACAACTACCACTAGTAAATGATGGCGTCTCTCACATCGAGAGTACACAACTACCACTAGTAAATGATGACGTCTCTCACCTTGAGAGTACACAACTACCACTAGTAAATGATGGTGTCTCTCATCTCGAGAGTACACAACTACCACTAGTAAATGATGGCGTCTCTTACATCGAGAGTACACAACTACCACTAGTAAATGATGGCGTCTCTCATCTCGAAAGTACACAACTACCACTAGTAAATGATGGCGTCTCTCATCTCGAAAGTACACAACTACCACTAGTAAATGATGGCGTCTCTCACCTTGAGAGTACACAACTACCACTAGTAAATGATGGCGTCTCTCATCTCGAGAGTACACAACTACCACTAGTAAATGATGGCGTCTCTCACCTCGAAAGTACACAACTACCACTAGTAAATGATGACGTCTCTCACCTCGAGAGTACACAACTACCACTAGTAAATGATGGCGTCTCTCACATCAAGAGTACACAACTACCACTAGTAAATGATGGCGTCTCTCACCTTGAGAGTACACAACTACCACTAGTAAATGATGGCGTCTCTCATCTCGAGAGTACACAACTACCACTAGTAAATGATGGCGTCTCTCACCTCGAGAGTACACAACTACCACTAGTAAATGATGACGTCTCTCACCTCGAGAGTACACAACTACCACTAGTAAATGATGGCGTCTCTCACATCAAGAGTACACAACTACCACTAGTAAATGATGGCGTCTCTCACATCAAGAGTACACAACTACCACTAGTAAATGATGACGTCTCTCACCTCGAGAGTACACAACTACCACTAGTAAATGATGGCGTCTCTCACATCAAGAGTACACAACTACCACTAGTAAATGATGGCGTCTCTCACATCAAGAGTACACAACTACCACTAGTAAATGATGACGTCTCTCACCTCGAGAGTACACAACTACCACTAGTAAATGATGGCGTCTCTCACCTCGGGGTACACAACTACCACTAGTAAATGATGGCGTCTCTCACATCGAGAGTACACAACTACCAATAGTAAATGATGGCGTCTCTCACATCAAGAGTACACAACTACCACTAGTAAATGATGGCGTCTCTCACCTCGAGAGTACACAACTACCACTAGTAAATGATGGCGTCTCTCACCTCGAAAGTACACAACTACCACTAGTAAATGATGGCGTCTCTCACCTCGAGAGTACACAACTACCACTAGTAAACGATGGCGTCTCTCACTTTGAGATCACAGAACAGTTAAATATGCACGTATTGGAATCTGAAAGAAGACAAATAGAAAGTAAGGAAATCATCGAGAGAACAGATACAATCCATGCAGCAAAGATCAACAATACGATCGTATGTCTATCCGAACTACAGACATCAAATGTTTCTCAATCTGAGACAGGCTTAGATCTAGTTAGCCGGTCTTTACATACTAGCAACACACTAGCACACACAAGTGTGCTCTCAATAGTAGATGCTACAAAAGTGTGTACTTTAGAGAAGGAATTCTGTTGCTTGCAAGAAAATAATGTGGTCAGATTTGATGTGTTGTCTACCAAAGAAGACTTGACTCTTGATCTGTTCTCCCCAACACAAGACTTGACTCTTGATCTGTTGTCCCCCACACAAATCTTGGTTCTTGATCTGTTCTCTGCAACACAAGACTTAGCTCTTGAAGTGTTGTCTCCCACACAAGACTTGGCTCTTGATCTGTTCTCCCCAACACAAGACTTGGCTCTTGATGTGTTGTCAGAAACTAGAAACCTGGAGATAAATGAGCTGTCAGAAACTAAAGACCTGGAGATAAATGAGCTATCAGAAAATAAAGACCTGGAGATAAATGAGCTATCAGAAACTAAAGACCTGGAGATAAATGAGCTGTCAGAAACTAAAGACCTGGAGATAAATGAGCTGTCAGAAACTAAAGACCTGGAGATAAATGAGCTATCAGAAACTAAAGACCTGGAGATAAATGAGCTATCAGAAACTAAAGACCTGAGATAAATGAGCTGTCAGAAACTAAAGACCTGAGAGATAAATACTGGAAATGCTGTCCAGAAGCTAGAACCTGAGATAAATGAACTGTCAGAAACTAGAGACCTGGAGATAAATGAGCTGTCAGAAACTAAAGACTGGAGATAAATGAGCTGTCAGAAACTAAAACCTGGAGATAAATGAGCTGTCAGAAACTAAAGACCTGGAGATAAATGGCTGATCAGAACTAAGACCTGGAGATAAATGACTGTCAGAAACTAAGACCTGGAGATAAATGAGCTTGTCAGAAACTAGAGACCTGGAGATAAATGAGCTGTCAGAAACAGAAGACTGGAGATAAATGAGCTGTCAGAAACTAAAAGCTGAGATAAATGAGCTGTCAGAAACTAGAGACTGAGATAAATGAGCTGTCAGAAACTAGAAGACCTGGAGATAAATGAGCTGTCAGAAGCTAGAGACTAGAGATAAATGAGACTGTCAGAAACTAGAGATTTGGAGATAAATGAGCTGTCAGAAACTAGAGACCTGGAGATAAATGAGCTGTCAGAAACTAGAAACCTGGAGATAAATGAGCTGTCAGAAACTAAAGACTGAGATAAATGAGCTGCAGAAGCTAGAGAACTGAGATAAATGAGCTGTCAGAACTAGAGACCTGGAGATAAATGAGCTGTCAGAACTAGAGACCTGGATAAATGAGCTGTCAGAAACTAGAGACCTGGAGATAAATGAGCTGTCAGAAACTAAGAGACTAGAGATAAATAGCTGTCAGAAACTAGAGATTGGAGATAAATGACTGTCAGAAACTAGAACCTGGAGATAAATGAGCTGTCAGAAACTAGAGAGCTGAGAGATAAATGAGCTGTCAGAAACTAGAGATTTGGAGATAAATGAGCTGTCAGAAACTAGAGACCTGGAGATAAATGAGCTGTCAGAAACTAGAGACCTGGAGATAAATGAGCTGTCAGAAACTAGAGAGCTAGAGATAAATGAGCTGTCAGAAACTAGAGATTTGGAGATAAATGAGCTGTCAGAAGCTAGAGATCTGGAGATAAATGAGCTGTCAGAAACTAGAAACCTGGAGATAAATGAGCTTTCAGAAACTAGAGACCTGGAGATAAATGAGCTGTCAGAAGCTAGAAAGATAGAGATAAATGAGCTGTCAGAAGCTAGAAAGATAGAGATAAATGAGCTGTCAGAAACTAGAGACCTAGATAAATGAGCTATCAGAAGATAGAGAGCTAGAGATAAATGAGCTGTCAGAAGCTAGAAACTGAGATAAATGTGCTGTCAGAAACTATAGACTTGGAGATAAATGAGCTGTCAGAAACTAGAGACCTGGAGATAAATGAGCTGTCAGAAACTAGAGAGCTAGAGATAAATGAGCTGTCAGAAACTAGAGATTTGGAGATAAATGAGCTGTCAGAAGCTAGAGATCTGGAGATAAATGAGCTGTCAGAAACTATAAACCTGGAGATAAATGAGCTGTCAGAAACTACAGAGCTAGAGATAAATGAGCTGTCAGAAACTAGAGATTTGGAGATAAATGAGCTGTCAGAAGCTAGAGATCTGGAGATAAATGAGCTGTCAGAAACTAGAAACCTGGAGATAAATGAGCTTTCAGAAACTAGAGACCTGGAGATAAATGAGCTGTCAGAAGCTAGAAAGATAGAGATAAATGAGCTGTCAGAAGCTAGAAAGATAGAGATAAATGAGCTGTCAGAAGATAGAGAGCTAGAGACAAATGAGCTGTTAGAAGCTAGAGAGATAGAGATAAATGAGCTATCAGAAGATAGAGAGCTAGAGACAAATGAGCTGTTAGAAGCTAGAGAGATAGAGATAAATGAGCTATCAGAAGATAGAGAGCTAGAGATAAATGAGCTGTCAGAAGCTAGAAAGATAGAGATAAATGAGCTGTCAGAAGATAGAGAGCTAGAGACAAATGAGCTGTCAGAAACTAGAGAGCTAGAGCTAAATGAGCTATCAGAAGATAGAGAGCTAGAGATAAATGAGCTGTCAGAAGCTAGAAAGATAGAGATAAATGAGCTGTTAGAAGCTAGAGAGATAGAGATAAATGAGCTGTCAGAAGCTAGAAAGCTAGAGATAAATGTGCTGTCAGAAACTATAGACCTGGAGATAAATGAGCTGTCAGAAACTAGAGACCTGGAGATAAATGAGCTGTCAGAAGATAGAGAGCTAGAGACAAATGAGCTGTCAGAAACTAGAGAGCTAGAGCTAAATGAGCTATCAGAAGATAGAGAGCTAGAGATAAATGAGCTGTCAGAAACTAGAGATCTAGAGATAAATGAGCTGTCAGAAACTAGTGACCAGGAGAGACATGAGCTGTCAGAAACTAGAGACCTGGAGATACATGAGCTGTCAGAAACTAAAGACCTGGAGATAAATGAGCTGTCAGAAACTAGAGATCTAGAGATACATGAGCTGTCAGAAACTAGAGACCTGGAGATACATGAGCTGTCAGAAACTAGAGACCTGGAGATACATGAGCTGTCAGAAACTAGAGATCTAAAGATAAATGAGCTGTCAGAAACTAGAGACCTGGGGATACATGAGCTGTCAGAAACTAGAGACCTGGAGATACATGAGCTGTCAGAAACTAGAGACCTGGAGATACATGAGCTGTCAGAAACTAGAGACCTGGAGATACATGAGCTGTCAGAAACTAGAGATCTAAAGATAAATGAACTGTTAGACAGAGAAGATTTGACAATAATTAATTTGTTCGAGATAGAATATTTGAAAGTAGATGATTTGTCCAAGAAGGAATATTTGAGAGTAAAGGATTTTTCCGAGCAGGAAGAGCTGCAGATAGATGATTTGTCCGAGAGGGGGGAGTTGAAGTTATATGATTTGTCCGAGAGAGAAGAGTTGAAGATAGATGATTTGTCCGAGAGGGAAGAGTTGAAGATAGATGGTTTGTCCGAGAGGGAAGAGTTGAAGATAGATGGTTTGTCCGAGAGGGAAGAATTGAAGATAGATGATTTGTCCGAGAGGGAAGAGTTGAAGATAGATGGTTTGTCCGAGAGGGAAGAGTTGAAGATAGATGATTTGTCCGAGAGGGAAGAGTTGAAGATAGATGGTTTGTCCGAGAGGGAAGAGTTGAAGATAGATGGTTTGTCCGAGAGGGAAGAGTTGAAGATAGATGGTTTGTCCGAGAGAGAAGAGTTGAAGATAGATGATTTGTCCGAGAGGGAAGAGTTGAAGATAGATGGTTTGTCGAGAGGAAGAGTTGAAAAATAGATGGTTTGTCCGAGAGGAAGAGTTGAAGATAGATGATTTGTCCAAGAGGAAGAGTTGAAGAAGATGGTTTGTCCGAGAAGAAAGAGTTGAAGATAAATGATTTGTCGAGAAGGAGAGAGAGTTGAAGATAGATGGTTTGTCCGAGAGGAAGAGTTGAAGATAGATGATTTGTCCGAGAGGAAGAGTTGAAGATAGATGGTTTGTCGAGAGGGAAGAGTTGAAGATAGATGGTTTGTCCGAGAGGGAAGAGTTGAAGATAGATGGTTTGTCCGAGAGGGAAGAGTTGAAGATAGATGGTTTGTCTGAGAAGGAAGAGTTGAAGATAGATGGTTTGTCCGAGAGGGAAGAGTTGAAGATAGATGATTTGTCCGAGAGCGAAGAGTTGAAGATAGATAGTTTGTCTGAGAAGGAAGAGTTGAAGATAGATGGTTTGTCTGAGAGGGAAGAGTTGAAGATAGATGGTTTGTCTGAGAGGGAAGAGTTGAAAATAGATGGTTTGTCTGAGAGGGAAGAGTTGAAGATAGATGGTTTGTCCGAGAGGGAAGAGTTGAAGATAGATGGTTTGTCCGAGAGGGAAGAGTTGAAGATAGATGGTTTGTCCGAGAGGGAAGTGTTGAATATAGATGATTTGTCGAGAGGAAGAGCTGAAGATCCGAGTTTTTTCGGTTTATCCGAGAAGGAAGAGTTGAAGATAGAGATTTATCCGAAATGGAAAGTTGACAATAAATGATTTGTTTGAGAGGAAGATTTGATGATAAATGATTTGTCGAGAGGAAAAGTGAAGATATATGTTTTATCCAAGAATGAAGAGTGAAGAAGATGATTTGTCCGACAGGAAGAGTTGAATATAGATGATTTATCCGAGAGGAAGAACTGAAGTTCGAGTTTATCGGGTTTATCCGAGAAGGAAGAGTTAAGATAGATGATTTGTCCGAAGGGAAGAGTTGAAGATAAATGTTTTGTCCGAGAGGAAGAGTTAAAGATAATGATTTATCCGAGAAGGAAGAGCTGAAGATAGATGTTTATCCGAAAGGAAGAGCTGAAGATAGATGATTTATCGAGAGGAAGAGCTGAAGATAGATGATTTGTCCGAGAAGGAAGAGCTGAAGATAGATGGTTTGTCCGAGAAGGAAGAGCTGAAGATAGATGATTTATCCGAGAAGGAAGAGCTGAAGATAGATGATTTATCCGAGAAGGAAGAGTGAAGATAATGATTTGTCGAGAAGGAAGAGTGAAGATAATGTTTGTCGAGAAGAAAGTTGAAGATAGATGTTATCCGAGAGGAAGAGTGAAGATCGAGTTTATCCGGACGAGAAGGAAAGTTGAAGATAAATTATTTGTCTGAGAGGAAAGAGTTGAAATGATTATTTGTCCGAGAGGAAGAGTTGAAGATAGATGATTTGTATGAGAGGAAGAGTTAAAGATAGATGATTTGTCCGAGAGGAAGAGTTGAAGATAGCTGATTTGTCCAGGAGGGAAGAGATGAAAATAGATAATTTATCTGAGAGGGAAGAGATGAAAATGGATAATTTGTCCGAGAGGGAAGAGTTGAAGATAGATGATTTGTCCGAGAGGGAAGAGTTGAAGATAGATGATTTGTCCGAGAGGGAAGAGTTTAAGATAGATGATTTGTCCGAGAAGGAAGATGTACAAGAAAAGACAGTTGATGTCCAACTAGATGATGTTGATGTACAAGAAAGGAAATGTGATGTCCAACTAAAAGATATTGATTATGTACAAGAAAGGAAAATTAATGTCCAACTAGATGATGTTGATAATGTACAAGAAAGAAAAGTTGATATCAAAGTGGAAGATGATATCCAACTAAAAGATATTGAATATATACAAAAAAGGAAAGCTGATGTCCAACTAGAAGATATGGATGATGTACAAGAAAGGAAAGTTGATGTCCAACTAGAAGATGTTGATGCACATAATAAGAAAGTGGATGTCCACCTAGAAGATGTTGATGCACATAATAAGAAAGTGGATGTCCACCTAGAAGATGTTGATGCACATAATAAGAAAGTGGATGTCCACCTAGAAGATGTTGATGCACATAATAAGAAAGTGGATGTCCACCTAGAAGATGTTGATGCACATAATAAGAAAGTGGATGTCCACCTAGAAGATGTTGATGCACATAATAAGAAAGTGGATGTTCACCTAGAAGATGTTGATGCACATAATAAGAAAGTGGATGTTCAACTAGAAGATGTTGATGCACATAATAAGAAAGTGGATGTCCACCTAGAAGATGTTGATGCACATAATAAGAAAGTGGATGTCCACCTAGAAGATGTTGATGCACATAATAAGAAAGTGGATGTCCACCTAGAAGATGTTGATGCACATAATAAGAAAGTGGATGTCCACCTAGAAGATGTTGATGCACATAATAAGAAAGTGGATGTTCAACTAGAAGATGTTGATGATGTACAAGAAAGGAAAATTAATATCCAACTAAATGATGTTGATGATATTCAAAAGAGAAGCTGATGTCAACTAGAAGATATGATGATGATTTACAAGAACGGAAAGTTGATGTCAAACTAGAAGATATGGATGATGATTTACAAGAACGGAAAGTTGATGTCAAACTAGAAGATATGGATGATGATTTACAAGAACGGAAAGTTGATGTCAAACTAGAAGATATGGATGATGATTTACAAGAACGGAAAGTTGATGTCAAACTAGAAGATATGGATGATGATTTACAAGAACGGAAAGCTGATGTCAAACTAGAAGTGTTGATGATGACAAGAAGAAGTTGATATCAACTAGAAGATGTTGATGATTTACAAGAACGGAAAGTTGATATCCAACTAGAAGATGTTGATGATTTACAAGAAAGGAAAGTTGATATCCAACTAGAAGATGTTGATGATTTACAAGAAAGGAAAGTTGATATCCAACTAGAAGATGTTGATGATGTATATGAATCAGAAAGATTGAATGAAATAGAAAAGTCAGAGATTTGTTCATACGTTGAGAACAAGAACGCAGATATAAACGAGCTGAAGATAGAAGATACCTTACGCATCAATGTTGCTGCTGCTACTACTGATGCTGGTGGTGGTAGTTGTCGGCTCTTAGTTCTTGATGTGAAAGATAAACCACATCATGATTACATTTCACAAGTTAAAGAAACTCTTAATCCATTTTTCATAATCACAGATCAATATAAGTGCTTGCAACTTGCAGATGTCTGTAATGTAGTCAGTACTGATGTGCCTCAGTTGGATGATGTTGGGGAAGACAAATATGTGCTTCAGTTGGATGATGTTGGGGAAGACAAATATGTGCTTCAGTTGGATGATGTTGGGGAAGACAAATATGTGCTTCAGTTGGATGATGTTGGGGAAGACAAATATGTGCTTCAGTTGGATGATGTTGGGGAAAACAAAGATGTGTTCCAGTTGGATGATGTTGGGAAGACAAAGATGTGCTTCAGTTGGATGATGTTGGGGAAGACAAAGATGTGCTTCAGTTGGATGATGTTGGGGAAAACAAAGATGTGTTCCAGTTGGATGATGTTGGGAAGACAAAGATGTGCTTCAGTTGGATGATGTTGGGAAAACAAAGATGTGTTCCAGTTGGATGATGTTGGGAAAGACAAAGATGTGTTCCAGTTGGATGATGTTGGGGAAGACAAAGGTGTGTTCCAGTTGGATGATGTTGGGGAAGACAAAGATGTGATCCAGTTGGATGATGTTGGGGAAGACAAAGATGTGCTTCAGTTGGATGATGTTGGGGAAGACAAAGGTGTGCTTCAGTTGGATGATGTTGGGGAAGACAAAGGTGTGCTTCAGTTGGATGATGTTGGGGAAGACAAAGGTGTGCTTCAGTTGGATGATGTTGGTGAAGATCAAAATGTGCTTCAGTTGGATGATGTTGGGGAAGACAAAGATGTTTTCCAGTTGGATGATGTTGGGAAAGACAAAGATGTGTTTCAGTTGGAGGATATTGGGGAAGACAAAGATGTGCTCCAGTTGGATGATGTTGGGGAAGACAAAGATGTGCTTCAGTTGGATGATGTTGGGGAAGACAAAGATGTGCTCCAGTTGGATGATTTTGGGGAAGACAAAGATGTACTTCAGTTGGATGATGTTGGGGAAGACAAAGATGTGCTCCAGTTGGATGATGTGAAGATAAAGACTGATAGCTTCAGCTGGTACAGAGAAGATATACCGTGTACCCTGATGAGCTTCAGTGGTAGACAGAGAAGATATACCTGCGTCATTTGATGAGCTTCCATTGGTAGACAGAGAAGATATACCTGTGTCACCTGATGAGCTTCAGTTGCTAGACAGAGAAGATATACCTGTGTCACCTGATAAGCTTCAGTTGGTAGCCAGGGAAGATATACCTGTGTCACCTGATGAATTTCAGTTGGTAGCAGGAAGATATACCTGTGTCAACTGATGAGCTTCAGTTGGTAGACAGGGAAGATATACCTGTGTCACCTGATGAGCTTCAGTTGGTAGACAGAGATGATATACCTGTGTCAACTGATGAACTTGAGTTGGTAGACAGAGAAGATATACCTATGTCACCTGATGAACTTGAGTTGGTAGACAGAGATGATATACCTGTGTCACCTGATGAACTTGAGTTGGTAGACAGAGAAGATATACCTGTGTCACCTGATGAACTTGAGTTGATAGACAGAGAAGATATACCTGTGTCACCTGATGAACTTGAGTTGATAGACAGAGAAGATATACCTGTGTCACCTGATCAGCTTCAGTTGGTAACTGGGGTAGTCAAAAGCTTGACTAGTGATGAAGATGTCAAAGCTGTATTCAGTGATGTAGCAGGGGATGTCAAAGATGTACTCAGTGATGTAGTATGGGATGTCAAAGATGTACTAAATGATGTAGCTGGGAATGTCAAAGATGTGTCTACTGATGATATTTCCAAGACCCCGTGGCCAAGTAACAACAACGTGTTGATTGACAAGACAGTAAGTCAGACTGAAACAGTTGCTACAACTGAGATTGCATTTGACAAAAACATGTTAAATATGGAACAGCACCACCAGCAGCATCAGCTCACACACTGTGGACATGCATTTGACAGACGAGAGAAGCTGGACTTGTCTAGTTTAACTTGTAGTCAACAAACTGATCGATACAACAACCTTGACATACATATAGAAAAGACTAAGGGAGATGATCATAACTTGCACAGTAAGACAGAGTTATCTGCACATGAGAATGTTGTCAAGCCAGATGTAGCTGAGAATTATTTAATGATAAACTTGTCAGTTGAACATGATGTTACAGTTAAACAAATATCAAATATGTTAGATTCTACGTCAAGTGATAAGACAGTCGGTGCATCTGTAGTATCTGATACTGCAGTCAGCCATCAAACAAAGGTACAGCTGATAGGTAGTCATATAGACAAAGTACAATTACCATCAGCAGATAGAAGAGAAATTGATTTCACTCAGCAACAACAACAACATCAAACACCACATGTTGTTGATGTTGAAGTTCATAATGTGGGATATATTAACACGATTGATCTGATGGCTTCAGCACATGATGTTGATGTAAGCATTGATGTCAATATTTGCTCTGTAGCAACTCATTGTCGACCATCTATAGCTGGTAACAGTGGTCAAATGTTGGACAATGCAGAAGAAGGTCCATCATTATATGATGTTGTATGTCGGCCATGTACAGTTGGTGACAGTGGTCAGATGTTGGACAATGCAGAAGAAGGTCCATCATTATCTGATGTTGTATGTCGGCCATGTACAGTTGGTGACAGTGGTCAGATGTTGGACAATGCAGAGGAAGGTCCATCATTGTCTGATGTTGTATATCGGCCATGTACAGTTGGTGACAGTGGTCAGATGTTGTACAATACAGAGGAAGGTCCATCATTATCTGATGTTGTAAATCGGCCATGTACAGTTGGTGACAGTGGTCAGATGTTGTACAATATAGAGGAAGGACCATCATTATCTGCTTCTATTGTTAACTCCAAGATCAAGTTGATGAGGATATCGAAAACAAAGATGAACTATCAAGTAAAGAGATTCCAGCAAAATCTGTCCGATTCTGAAAGTCAGATCACAGAGGATGATGAAGAAAGTCATGAAGGAAGTCAGGAAGAAAGTGAAGAAGAAGAAGAAGAAGAAAGCGATACAGATGAATATACAAATATGGTAAGAACGCAAGCTTGTAAGAACTCTGAAATAACATCAGATTGTAACTTAGAAATTGTTGATATAACATCTGCCGCTAGGGCTGTCAGTGGTTCCGCACTGGAGATCAAAGACAAGAATTTATTTGGGCACACCAGCAGCAGCAGCTATGTAGATACATATAATCTTCTGACAACATTTGGGCAACAAGAAGATCCTTATGTCCATACCTGTAACCCACGGCAAACATACAGCAATCCTGCAGCCCGGGCTGAAGTGACCAGAATAAAACTGGTGGATGTGGAGGTTTTTCCTAAAGATGTGCCATCCATATACCATCCAGGTAAGATAATCTTACAGTTAAGTAATACCATCCAGGTAAGATAATCTAACAGTTAAGTAATACCATCCAGGTAAGATAATCTAACAGTTAAGTAATACCATCCAGGTAAGATAATCTAACAGTTAAGTAATACCATCCAGGTAAGATAATCTTACAGCTAAGTAGTACCATCCAGGTAAGATAATCTTACAGTTAAGTAATACCATCCAGGTAAGATAATCTAACAGTTAAGTAATACCATCCAGGTAAGATAATCTAACAGTTAAGTAATACCATCCAGGTAAGATAATCTTACAGCTAAGTAGTACCATCCAGGTAAGATAATCTTACAGTTAAGTAATACCATCCAGGTAAGATAATCTAACAGTTAAGTAATACCATCCAGGTAAGATAATCTAACAGTTAAGTAATACCATCCAGGTAAGATAATCTTACAGCTAAGTAGTACCATCCAGTTAAGATAATCTTACAGTTAAGTAATACCATCCAGGTAAGATAATCTTACAGTTGTAATACCATCAGGTAAGATAATCTAACAGTTAAGTAATACCATCAGGTAAGATAATCTTACAGCTAAGTAGTACCATCCAGGTAAGATCATGTTGTAACTATATATGTTAGTACACTCCTGGTAAGACTGTTTTAGTACTAAGTGCTCATACATCGAACATAGATAACTTTTGTTATAGATTAATAATAATAATTCCTCTGACACCTTTATACGTTACATAGGACCTGCAAGTAATTTTTCCATACCACTGTATCCCGGGCAACTCGCTCAATCTCCTCCATGGAACTGAAACCAATATTTTTTGCTTCTCTCAGCAAAGTTCGTCTCAGGGTGTCCTTAGGTCGTCCTCTCTTTCTTGAACCCTTTGCATTTCACTTCAATGCCTGTTTTTATATTCGTTGATCATTTCTTCTCAAGGTGTGTCCAACATATCTCCATCTTCTCTTTCTTATAACAGTTGTCACTAGCGGTTGACCAGACATTTCTCTGATTTCATCACTTCTCCTGAATTCGTTCCATTTTATGTTCATTATTTTTCGCAGACATCTATTTTCAAATGCATTCAACTTGCTTTCTATATCTTTAGTTATTTTTCAACTCTTGCTGGCATAGGTTAGGATTGATACAACATTTGAATTGAAAATTCGTAAGATAGTTTAATTACGAGTACTATATAACTATTTTTATCATTTTAGATTCCAGTGTGATATCTGCATTACTTGCCATAGGTGTCTTCATTATATATTTTTTTCATAGCTTATCTGCAGTCCAACTTTTGATGCTATATATGACAAGTTGTCTGTTTTTCCTTACATATCTTGGTTGTTTCTACTTAACAAGGCAATATCATCTGCAAAATCCAAATCTTCTAGTTGACTATTTTCTACCCAATCGATGCCAGTTTCGCCCCTGCAACATTTTCTCATCACCCAGTCAATGGTCACTCCAAACAATAGCGAGATAGAATACATCCTTGCTTTACTCCGGTTTCAATCATAAACCAGTCACTATATCCATCATCAGTGCGAACTGCACACTGTGAATAATAATAGAGGCTCTTGATAATGTTTTATTATTTTGTCTGGTATTCCATAGCATCTCAGAATATTCCACAGAGAGATTCTGTGTAGACTATCAAAGGCTTTTTGAAATCGATGAAATTTAGTAGAAGTGGTTGTTTCTTCTCAATATGTTCCTCCAAAATTAGTCTTAGTGTAATTATTTGGTCTAAGCAGCTTCTCCCAGGTCTAAAACCAGCTTGTTCTTCTCTCAGGGTTGTGTCCACTGCTCCTTTGATTCTATTAAGAATGATTTTACAGAAAGTCTTGATCGTTAATGATAATAGGGTGATCCTTTTCCAGTTGTTGCACTCTTTGAGATCACCTTTTTTGGGGGGGTGGGTGAATCTTTACAATTATTCCCTTTTTCCATTGATCTGTGACAGTTTCTTCTTCCCGTACTTTATTGAATAGTTCTGCACCTTACTAATAGTTGTATCATCTGCCGCTTTGATCATGTATGCAGAAATTTTATCACCCGCTCGCTAACCTTATTGTTTATCAGGGAACGGATTGCCTCCTTGATTTCAGCTACACTTATCAATTCTTCGTTAATTATTCTAGATTACTAATAGATTAAATAAAGATAGAAAACCTGACTATTAAGTTCATGATTTTCACCTGGATTCTCTGCAGGAGTTCATTCTAATTTTGTTATATTTGTTGGCTACATGCTCTGATATGACCAAAACAGGACTGGTTTTTTGTGTTGTAAGTAGCGTGTCTCGACTGAAAAAGTCTTTAATCCCTTACATAAACAACCAAACCAACAAATGAATGTATGCCTGACTTCTTGATCACAGAACTCTGGAACTCTGTAGACAGTGGTACATCCAGTCTAATCAAATCTTCCCTACCTCGGCCAGAACTACAGCTACCTACCCATGAGATCCACAGGGAGAAGAAAATTACAATCTGGAGGAGATTCAAATCGGTAGCTTCATCATTCTCAACATAACAATCATCGTTGTAGTCAACATTATGATCATCGTTGTAATCAGCATTTTCATCATCGTTGTAGTCAACATTATCATCATCGTTGTAGTCAACATTATCATCATCGTTGTAGTCAACATTATCATCATCGTTGTAGTCAGCATTTTCATCATCGTTGTAGTCAACATTATCATCATCGTTGTAGTCAACATTATCATCATCGTTGTAGTCAACATTATCATCATCGTTGTAGTCAGCATTTTCATCATCGTTGTAGTCAACATTATCATCATCGTTGTAGTCAACATTATCATCATCGTTGTAGTCAACATTATCATCATCGTTGTAGTCAACATTATCATCATCGTTGTAGTCAACATTATCATCATCGTTGTAGTCAACATTATCATCATCGTTGTAGTCACATTTCATCATCGTTGTAGTCAACATTATCATCATCGTTGTAGTCAGCATTATCATCATCGTTGTAGTCAACATTATCATCATCGTTGTAGTCAGCATTATCATCATCGTTGTAGTCAACATTATCATCATCGTTGTAGTCAGCATTATCATCATCGTTGTAGTCAACATTATCATCATCGTTGTAGTCAACATTATCATCATCGTTGTAGTCAACATTATCATCATCGTTGTAGTCAACATTATCATCATCGTTGTAGTCAACATTATCATCATCGTTGTAGTCAACATTATCATCATCGTTGTAGTCAACATTATCATCATCGTTGTAGTCAACATTATCATCATCGTTGTAGTCAGCATTATCATCATCGTTGTAGTCAACATTATCATCATCGTTGTAGTCAGCATTTTCATCATCGTTGTAGTCAACATTATCATCATCGTTGTAGTCAGCATTATCATCATCGTTGTAGTCAACATTATCATCATCGTTGTAGTCAGCATTTTCATCATCGTTGTAGTCAACATTATCATCATCGTTGTAGTCAACATTATCATCATCGTTGTAGTCAACATTATCATCATCGTTGTAGTCAACATTATCATCATCGTTGTAGTCAACATTATCATCATCGTTGTAGTCAACATTATCATCATCGTTGTTGTTGCTATAACGGTCACTCTTATTATTAAATGTTCTATTATCTGTCTATGTATTGCTTTCGTGGATCTGAGTAATGCATTTGACACAGTCAGCAGACCAAGTCTTTATAAAATATTGAAGCATATTGGCTGTCCCCAAAGTTGCTCCAATTGATTGTCTCCATCCATGAGGGCATGAAAGCCAGTATACAGTTCGATGGCAGCACATCTGATAGTTTCGAGGTTAAGAGCGGAGTCAAGCAGGGCTGTGTCCTTGCCCCCACTCTCGTTGGCATCTTCTTCGCAGTCCTTTTGAACCACGCCTTAGGGACGCTGATGGTGATGTTTTCATCCGCACTAGATCTGATGGTTCACTCTTCAACTTGGCTCGCTTAAGAGCCAAGACAAAAACGACGGAAATTCTTCTCAAGGACCTCCTTTTCGCTGACGATGCTGCCTTAGTCGCCCACAGTGAGACTACACTGCAATGTCTAATTAATAATTTGTCAAAGGCATGCGACCTATTTTCTCTGACTATAAGTATCTCTAAAACAGTTGTTTTATGTCAGAGAGGTAACACATCAAATATCACTTTAAATGGCAACCATCTAACACCAGTTCACTAATTCTGCTATCTTGGGTCCACGGTCACTGCCAGCCTTTCTCTTGATGAAGAAATCAACGCTCGTGTAGGAAGTGCGGCTACTACATTCGGCAAACTATCAAAGCGAGCGCGGGACAACAAAAAATTGACATTGCAGACGAAGACTCAAATATATCGAGCCTGTGTAATTAGTTCTTTACTATATGGCTCAGAAACATGGACAGCCTACTCAAGACACGAGAGGAGACTTAACATCTTTCACCTTCGATGTCTCCACAAGATTATGAACATCAGGTGGTACGACAAGATAACCAACTCTGAAGTACTGCAACGTGCAAAACTGTCTTCCATCATGGGCATGATCAGCAGTAGACGACTAAGATGGTTGGGACATGTGAGAAGAATGGAAACTTGCCGCATACCAAAACAAATGTTGTTCTGTGAACTTTCGGAGGGAAGAGGCACCAGGGCAGACCACTGCTCAGATATAAAGATGTCTGCAAAGCCTCAATGAAAACTTTTCTATAGGTCCCAGCACATGGGAGGGACTAGCTGATGACAGAGTTGTGTGGAAAGCCAAATTACGAAAGGGCGCAGAGTCTTTTGAGAAGAGACTTATGTACGAGCTGAACGACAAGAGAGAAAAGCGAAAACTCAGAAGTTGTCACAGTAAAACACTTGCCAATTGACCGTCTGTAAAGATGAAAAGGCCATATATATATATTATCTCTCTCTCAACCTTGGAAAGAGATGTATCCAATTGTCCATATTAAAAACAATCACGATTCATATTCTCTAGTTGTTCAAATGTGCAGATATTGACATTTTATTTCTCATTTGTATAGCTGCTGAAATCTTTCTGTTTAGTGTGAGCAAGTGTGTATGTGGCGGTAGTATAGATAAGTGTGTATGTGAGCATACTATAGACAAGTGTGTTTGTGGGTAGTGTCAGCAGGTTGTGACTCACTATCACTCAACAACTAGTAGTGTTGTGAAATCAAAACAAGAAGAGACTGGTTTAGAAATGAAGACATCAGGAAAAAGTTGGTACAACATCAGTACTGAACTTCATCAAGAAACAACACATTAAATGGTTCGGCCACATAAGCAGATTACCAACGGACATTGCACCTCAAAGAGTAATGTTTCTCCGATACAGAGGATGCAAAGCAAAAGGCTGACCACGCAAAAGGGGGACCTCAGAGATAACAGAGGCCACGAAAGAAGCTGTTTATGAAGCGCACACAAAACCTCGTTCTAAAAATATCTTCTTATCCTGAAGCTGTGAGACAAATCAGGATTGGAGAAGAGAAATACAAGGCGCATAGAGAGGCTCGCTCCAGGTGTCTCCTTTTTCGACCTGACACTGAAAGGCGAAACAGGATTAAAGGATAGATAGACAGACAGATCGCCCGTGTGTTGCCGGGGCCCGCAAGGGAAGCAAAGAATTGAAACACTGCGCCCTACAAGGCATGTCGTAAGAGGCGACTAAGGTAGGGATCCGCCGAGTGCTGCCGGGGCCCACAGGGGAGGAAAGAATATGCAGCAATGTCTACCTGCCATGCATGTCGTAAGAGGCGATTCTGTTCGGGGATTCTGTTCTAGGATTGGACTCTACAGTCACCTCCGCACACACCAGAGAGGTGCAACAGTACACGTCTTAGATTGTTGTCATCATCGCTTGCGATGGACGGCTATATATATAAGAGGCGACTAAGGAGGGCTTGACGTGGGGCTGGCTACCTCACCCTGTAGAAAAAATAAGCCAAAAATACTTCAACAAACATGGATAGTACAACAATATGGAATAACTCAACTCAACCATCCGAACCAGGGAAGGTCCCCAACAGGGGGCAAATGACGTATCACCGGAAAGCCGCAAGGATCCGGGATGCCGACTACTTCTTTCCTGTCGGAAAATAGCCAGAATTGGTTGCTGGAACGTGAGAACGTTGCTGGAGCAGGGAAAAACGGCCCAGCTCGCGACAGAGATGAAAAACTACAAGATATACATTCTAGGAGTCTCGGAGACAAGATGGAAAGGAATAGACAAAATTAAACTACACACTGGCGAAATAATGCTGTCCTCAGGGCAAAAAGAAGAAGAGAGCACACACCATAGTAAAGGAGTTGTCCTCATGCTGTCCAGAGAAGCACAAAAAGCATTAATAGAATGGAAACAATCGGCCCAGAATAATAACAGCGACATTTAGAACTAACAAAAAGAAAATTAACCTAAAGGTCATCCAATGCTACGCGCCAACAAACGATCGGGAACAAGTAGCTAAAGAGAGGTTTTATACCAAAGTACAAAGTATTATGGACAGGAAGAGAAAAAGGATATTATAATTTTGATGGGGGACTTAAATGCAAAGATAGGAGACGACAATAGCAGTTTCGAAGAGACCATGGAAATCATGGACTGGGTAGAATGAATGAGAATTGGGAAATGTTCGCAAATATTTGTGCCTCAAACCAGTTAATCATAGGCGGCAGCATATTTCAGCATAAGAGAGTACACAAGGCCACATGGATATCACCAGACCACATAACAGCTAACCAGATAGACCACATATGTATTGATAAGAAATTTAGAACATCATTACAAGACGTTAAAGTGTGCAGAGGTGCAGACGTGGCATCGAATCACCACCTCCTGTTAAGTAAAATCAGGCTGAAACTTAAAAGATATTCAACAAACCCAAATTATAGAAAGCAGTTCAAAGTAGAAGAGCTTAGGAACCAAGAAGTAAGAGACAGATTTGCAGTCACAGTATCAAACAAGTACCAAGCATTGGAACAGCTGGTAGACGATATGAATATTGAGGAACATTGGCAACAGATAAAAATATATGGAAGGATACATGCTCAGAGGTTTTGGGAGATAAGGAGCGGAAAAACAAAGATTGGATAACAACAGATACCCTTAGTCTGATCAAAGAAAGAAAAAGCAGGAAAGCGGATCTAAACAGATGCAAAACTAGAGGTGCTAAAGCTAAAGCCCACAAGGTATATGGGGAAGCCAACAAAAAAGGTTAAACAAAACATAAGAAGGGATAAAATAAAATATATAGAGGAGTTGGCAGGAGAAGCAGAAGATGCAGCAGAAAAGGAAATATGAGGACCTGTATAACATCACAAGGAAGTTAACAGGAAAATACAAACAATCAAGTGTCCTTATAAAAGGCAAGAGATGCAAAGTAATTAGCAACACTAAAGAACAAATGGAGAGATGGAAAGAACATTTTGAAGAACTGCTTAATATGCCAAAACGCAGGTCCCACGGAAATAGAGCCAGCTGAAGAGGAGCTACAAATTAATTGTGAAAGACCAAGTAAAGAAGAAATAATGAAGGCCATAGAAAATTTAAAGGATAGGAAAGCAGCAGGGCCAGACAACATTCCAGCAGAGGCCATTAAGGCAGATAAAGATACCTCAACAGAGCTACTATACAAATTACTAGGGAAGATATGGGAGAGAGAAGAGATACCAGTAGAGTGGAAAGAAGGTCACTTGGTAAAACTGCCAAAGAAGGTAGACATGCAAGAATGTACGAACTATAGAGGGATAATGCTACTATCAGTGCCAGGCAAAGTATTAAACAGGATTATACTCGATAGACTTAAAGAGGCCATAGATAAACAACTGAGAGAAGAACAAGCAGGGTTCCGTAAGAATAGATCCTGCACAGACCAGATAGCTACACTGCGCATTATAGTGGAGCAAAGCTTGGAGTGGAACTCGCCACTATACATAGGTTTTGTGGATTATGAAAAGGCGTTTGATAGTCTGGATAGGGAATCATTGTGGAAACTATTAATACACTATGGAGTTCCACCCAAGATTGCAAACCTAATAAAGAAAACGTATGAAGGAATGAAATGCAGAGTCATACACGAGGGCCAACTGACGAAATCCTTTGAGATAAGAACAGGGTGAGGCAGGGATGCTTGTTATCACCATTCCTGTTCTTGCTGGCCATAGATTGGATCATGAAATCAACAACGGATAACAGAGGGGAATACAATGGACACTTGTGAAACAACTGGAGGACCTGGATTTTGCAGACGATCTGGCTTTGCTGGCTCACAACCACGCACAGATTAAAGACAAAATGAATACCTTAAATAATAAGTCTCAGCAGCTAGGTTTGAAAATACACAGGGAAAAGACCAAGGTCATGAGAATAAATGCTGCAAATGTAAACCAGATTATGCTGGAGGAAACAGCACTGCAGGATGTAGAATCATACACATACCTTGGAAGCAACATAGACACAGAAGGAGGAACAAACAAAGATGTTAAGATAAGAATACAAAAGCAAGAGGGAACTTTATTGCATTGAGTAAGATATGGAAGGCAAGCGAGATCAAAACAAACACAAAACTGAGAATTTTCCAGTCAAATGTGAAGTCAGTGCTGTTCTATGGCTCGGAAACATGGAAGACCACAAGGAAACTATCAGAAAACGGCAGACCTTCGTAAATGGATGTTTACGTAGGATAGAGGGATTGAGATGGTATGATAAGATTACAAACGAGGAACTCAGGGAGAGAACAAAGCAGATACCAGTGGAGAGAGAGCTCAGGAAGAGACGCTGGCGATGGATAGGACATACATTGAGAAGACCGACCGGAAGCATCGCAAGACAGGCATTGTTTTGGAACCCGCAGGGAAAGAGGAGTAGGGAAGGCCTAGGCAGACCTGGAGAAGAGAGCTGGAGGCGGATATAAAGAGGATAGGCAAACATGGAAAGAATTGGAAGGGATGGCAAGAGAGAGGAAGAGATGGAAGAAGTTTGTTGAAGACCTGTGCTCCGATGGGAGTTGAAAGGTGATGATGAGACAGACAGATAGACAGACAGATAGAAGATATATAGAAAGATAGATAGATAGATGGATGGATGGATGGATGGATGGATGAATGGATGGACGGACGGACGGCTGGCTGGATGGATGGATGGATGGGTGGATGGACGGACGGACGGGCGGCTGGCTGGCTGGGTGGGTGGGTGGATGGCTGGCTGGCTGGCTGGCTGGATGGATAGATGGATGGGTGGATGGATAGGTGGATAGATGGATGGATAGATAGACATACATACAGGCAGATAGACAGACAGACAGATAGATAGACATCAAAATCTAATTATAGACAGTGATAGATCCAATTATTATCTATTTTATTAGAGAGACACACATACACACACACACACAGATATTTAGTGACAACTTGAGTGAGATACACACACACACACACACAGATATTTAGTGACAACTTGAGTGAGATACACACACACACACAGAGATATTTAGTGACAACTTGAATGAGACACACACACACATATATTTAGTGACAACTTGAATGAGACACACACACACATATATTTAGTGACAACTTGAATGAGACACACACACACACAGATATTTAGTGACAACTTGAGTGAAACACACACACACACACATATATTTAGTGACAACTTGAATGAGACACACACACACAGCTATTTAGTGACAACTTGAATGAGACACACACACACAGATATTTAGTGACAACTTGAATGACACACACACACACACATAGAATGGATAATGGTGGTATGCATATATTTCTAATTGCATATTATGTCATTATGTCATTATCAACCATCAATCTCACAGATCATAAGACCAGCTCGCTTACTGCGCCGAGATGACAAATTCAAATTTGTTAAGAAATACAAGAAGACAGCAGACAATTACGTGTAACCCTTTCTTGATGGAGAAGTCTTTACATGAAGTGGATAGTTTCACAGAAGAAGTGTTGAAGTCTCCCTATACAGCAGCAGCAACAACTAGCAGCATGGAGAGAGCGCTTCGACATACGGAATTTAGCGTTGATATTTGTGAAGGTTTATCGTATGTTTATCTTATTCTTGTCATACACTGTCTCTGTGACTCGATCTCTCTGTGACTCACCGTCTCTGTGACTCGATCTACCTGTGACTCACTGTCTTTGTGACTCACTGTCTCTGTTACTCGATCTCTCTGTGACTCACTGTCTTTGTGACTCACTGTCTCTGTTACTTGATCTCTCTGTGAGTCACTGTCTTTGTGACTCACTGTCTCTGTTACTCGATCTCTCTGTGAGTCACTGTCTTTGTGACTCACTGTCTTTGTGACTCACTGTCTCTGTTACTTGATTTCTCTATGGTTCACTGTCTTTGTGACTCAATCTTTTTGTGACACACATCTCCGTGACACACTGTCTCCGTGACTCGATCTCTGTGTGATTAACTGTCTTCGTGACTCACTGTCTCTGTTACTTGATCTCTCTGTGGCTCACTGTCTCTGTGACTCATTCTTTTTGTGACACGCTGTTTTCCGTGACACACTGTCTCCGTGACTCGATCTCTCTGTGACTCACTGTCTCTGTGACTCGATCTCTGTGAGTCATCATCTCTGTGACTCGCCGTCTCTGTCAGTCACCGTCTATGTGAGTCACCGTCTCTACTACGCACTGTGTGTTAGACTCGCTGCATATATCACTCAATAACTGTGACATTCTACATCACTCTGACTTGAGTCACTTGTACTGACTCTTACCGTGTCTCTAGCTGCTATCACTGACTCTCTCTCTCTCTCTCTCTCTCTCTCTACTTCTAATAACCAAAACTGTCACTCTGTCTTTGTTACTAATATTTATATATAGATGTAGCACAAGGGATATCTGTAATGTTGTCTTCTTTCTATCGCATGACAACAAACTAATATTCCATGTTGCAGAACCTGTCACATGAGATTATATGATAACTAACACTAATATTATATGTTGCAGAACCTGTCACATGAGATTATATGATAACTAACACTAATATTCTATGTTGCAAAACCTGTCACATGAGATTATATGATAACTAACACTAATATTCTATGTTGCAGAACCTGTCACATGAGATTATATGATAACTAACACTAATATTATATGTTGCAAAACCTGTCACAGGAGATTATATGATAACTAACACTAATATTCTATGTTGCAGAACCTGTCACAGGAGATTATATGATAACTAACACTAATATTATATGTTGCAGAACCTGTCACAGGAGATTATATGATAACTAACACTAATATTCCATGTTGCAGAACCTGTCACAGGAGATTATATGATAACTAACACTAATATTATATGTTGCAGAACCTGTCACATGAGATTATATGATAACTAACACTAATATTCTATGTTGCAGAACCTGTCACATGAGATTATATGATAACTAACACTAATATTCCATGTTGCAAAACCTGTCACAGGAGATTATATGATAACTAACACTAATATTCTATGTTGCAAAACCTGTCACATGAGATTATATGATAACTAACACTAATATTCTATGTTGCAGAACCTGTCACATGAGATTATATGATAACTAACACTAATATTATATGTTGCAAAACCTGTCACATGAGATTATATGATAACTAACACTAATATTCTATGTTGCAGAATCTGTCACAGGAGATTATATGATAACTAACACTAATATTATATGTTGCAGAACCTGTCACAGGAGATTATATGATAACTAACACTAATATTCCATGTTGCAGAACCTGTCACAGGAGATTATATGATAACTAACACTAATATTATATGTTGCAGAACCTGTCACATGAGATTATATGATAACTAACACTAATATTCCATGTTGCAGAACCTGTCACAGGAGATTATATGATAACTAACACTAATATTATATGTTGCAGAACCTGTCACATGAGATTATATGATAACTAACACTAATATTCTATGTTGCAGAACCTGTCACATGAGATTATATGATAACTAACACTAATATTCCATGTTGCAAAACCTGTCACAGGAGATTATATGATAACTAACACTAATATTCTATGTTGCAGAACCTGTCACATGAGATTATATGATAACTAACACTAATATTCTATGTTGCAAAACCTGTCACATGAGATTATATGATAACTAACACTAATATTATATGTTGCAGAACCTGTCACATGAGATTATATGATATCTAACACTAATATTCTATGTTGCAAAACCTGTCACAGGAGATTATATGATAACTAACACTAATATTATATGTTGCAGAACCTGTCACATGAGATTATATGATAACTAACACTAATATTCTATGTTGCAGAACCTGTCACATGAGATTATATGATAACTAACACTAATATTATATGTTGCAGAACCTGTCACATGAGATTATATGATAACTAACACTAATATTCTATGTTGCAAAACCTGTCACATGAGATTATATGATAACTAACACTAATATTATATGTTGCAGAACCTGTCACATGAGATTATATGATAACTAACATTAATATTCTATGTTGCAGAACCTGTCACAGGAGATTATATGATAACTAACACTAATATTCTATGTTGCAGAACCTGTCACAGGAGATTATATGATAACTAACACTAATATTCTATGTTGCAGAACCTGTCACATGAGATTATATGATAACTAACACTAATATTCTATGTTGCAGAACCTGTCACATGAGATTATATGATAACTAACACTAATATTATATGTTGCAGAACCTGTCACATGAGATTATATGATAACTAACACTAATATTCTATGTTGCAGAACCTGTCACAGGAGATTATATGATAACTAACACTAATATTCTATGTTGCAGAACCTGTCACATGAGATTATATGATAACTAACACTAATATTAAATGTTGCAGAACCTGTCACATGAGATTATATGATAACTAACACTAATATTCTATGTTGCAGAACCTGTCACATGAGATTATATGATAACTAACACTAATATTCTATGTTGCAAAACCTGTCACATGAGATTATATGATAACTAACACTAATATTCTATGTTGCAGAACCTGTCACAGGAGATTATATGATAACTAACACTAATATTCCATGTTGCAGAACCTGTCACAGGAGATTATATGATAACTAACACTAATATTCCATGTTGCAGAACCTGTCACATGAGATTATATGATAACTAACACTAATATTCCATGTTGCAGAACCTGTCACATGAGATTATATGATAACTAACACTAATATTCTATGTTGCAGAACCTGTCACATGAGATTATATGATAACTAACACTAATATTCTATGTTGCAGAACCTGTCACAGGAGATTATATGATAACTAACACTAATATTCTATGTTTGCAGAACCTGTCACATGAGATTATATGATAACTAACACTAATATTCTATGTTGCAGAACCTGTCACAGGAGATTATATGATAACTAACACTAATATTCTATGTTGCAGAACCTGTCACATGAGATTATATGATAACTAACACTAATATTATATGTTGCAGAACCTGTCACATGAGATTATATGATAACTAACACTAATATTATATGTTGCAGAACCTGTCACATGAGATTATATGATAACTAACACTAATATTATATGTTGCAGAACCTGTCACATGAGATTATATGATAACTAACACTAATATTCTATGTTGCAAAACCTGTCACATGAGATTATATGATAACTAACACTAATATTATATGTTGCAGAACCTGTCACATGAGATTATATGATAACTAACATTAATATTCTATGTTGCAGAACCTGTCACAGGAGATTATATGATAACTAACACTAATATTCTATGTTGCAGAACCTGTCACAGGAGATTATATGATAACTAACACTAATATTCTATGTTGCAGAACCTGTCACATGAGATTATATGATAACTAACACTAATATTATATGTTGCAGAACCTGTCACATGAGATTATATGATAACTAACACTAATATTCTATGTTGCAGAACCTGTCACAGGAGATTATATGATAACTAACACTAATATTCTATGTTTGCAGAACCTGTCACATGAGATTATATGATAACTAACACTAATATTCTATGTTGCAGAACCTGTCACAGGAGATTATATGATAACTAACACTAATATTCTATGTTGCAGAACCTGTCACATGAGATTATATGATAACTAACACTAATATTCTATGTTGCAGAACCTGTCACAGGAGATTATATGATAACTAACACTAATATTCTATGTTGCAGAACCTGTCACAGAGACCATATTCCACAGCCTGGCACCGACCAGCTTCTGTACTGCGTCCTGTGGTGTTCAAGAAAAAATCAACAGTTAAAAGAAATAAGCGCAGGCAGTTTAGTCGTTTTGGTGTTCTACGTCACAGCGTCGAGAAGATGGTAATAACTATTTGTAGTGCTAGTTTATATCCTTCTTTTATCCTTGAACTGTCAACTATTGCAGTCTAGCACCATATGCTGTGCTAGTTTCTATCCTTTTGTTATCCTTGAACTGTCAACTATTGCAGTCTAGCACCATCTGTTGTGCTAGTTTCTATCCTTTTGTTATCCTTGAACTGTCAACTGTTGCAGTCTAGCACCATCTGTTGTGCTAGTTTCTATCCTTCTGTTATCCTTGAACTATCAACTGTTGCAGTCTAGCACCATCTGTTGGGTTAGTTTCTATCCTTTTGTTATCCTTGAACTGTCAACTGTTGCAGTCTAGCACCATATGTTGTGCTAGTTTCTATCCTTCTGTTATCCTTGAACTGTCAACTGTTGCAGTCTAGCACCATCTGTTGGGTTAGTTTCTATCCTTCTGTTATCCTTGAACTGTCAACTGTTGCAGTCTAGCACCATCTGTTGGGTTAGTTTCTATCCTTCTGTTATCCTTGAACTGTCAACTGTTGCAGTCTAGCATCATCTGTTGTTTTCTGTGGATGTCCCTTGTGGCTAACATCAACAACAGCCAATCCAAACGTTGATTTCTTTATCTTATCTAGTCAAAAGTTAGACATGGAACATTGATAAAGCGGCGGAGAAGATCATTAATGCCTTTAAATGCAAATGCTACAGAAGAGTACTTAGAATATCATGGACAGAGTAAAGAACAAATGCTTCTGTTCTGCAAAAGCTTAATATTAGAGAGAGTTGGCTATTAAAGAGTATACAATCACGGAAAATTAATAAATATTTCAGACACATCAAATGACATGAATGCCTAGAAAAGATAATTGCGGACGGAATAGCGCCTGGAAAAAGAATGAGAGGAAGACCTAGAAGACGATGGGTTCAAGATGCCACTGGCGATCTGAGAATGACTGCTGATGACGCCGGTCAACTTGCACAGGACAGTTTTTCAGGAATGCTGACATAGAAGTCAAGTTCCGGAAGGAACATGCTACTTGATGATGATGTTGATGAGTCAAGAGTTACATTTCTTGATTTGTTTATTTAGAGTTATCGTTGTTACAATTGTGTACAATGTTATCTTGCAGGGAAACCGTATTCCTGCTGTGAAACGACATAATGTTAGTCACAAGAGTTACCTGCGTGTCCATGAGATTGCAGCTAGAGTTATTGGGGATGAATCTCTTCCATCCACAAATACTTCACAAGATAGGACTAAATCACGCAAGAAACAAGAGTTCCCGCTTCTTGAACATCCCCAGGAGATGGCAGCTTCCCAGAGATGTCAAATGATACACTCTGCGATCCCAGAGGTTTTGGAGGTCTTCTGTAACCAAGAAGCAGATTTGTCAAAAGGTGACTATAATTATGCACAATAGCTAATTCTATACAACAACTCGCCCGTGTGGTGACTATAATTATGCACAATAGCTAATTCTATACAACAACTCGCCCGTGTGGTGACTATAATTATGCACAATAGCTAATTCTATACAACAACTCGCCCGTGTGGTGACTATAATTATACACAATAGCTAATTCTATACAACAACTCGCCCGTGTGGTGACTATAATTATGCACAATAGCTAATTCTATACAACAACTCGCCCGTGTGGTGACTATAATTATACACAATAGCTAATTCTATACAACAACTCGCCCGTGTGGTGACTATAATTATACACAATAGCTAATTATATACAACAACTCGCCCGTGTGGTGACTATAATTATACACAATAGCTAATTATATACAACAACTCGCCCGTGTGGTGCTGGGGCTCGCAGGGGAGCAAAAAATAGTACTACTGCGACCTACAAGGCATGTCGTAAGAGGCGACTGATAGTCCATGGGACGCTGCCCTAGTAAATAAAAATCATCGCAGAAATCGGATTGCTGGCCTACTTGTAGGGGCATAACTGGCATAACGTGCAATCCTTCTTAGGCTCAGATCACATACAAATCACACAGAGTGGTTAACAAGTGGTTGATCGATATGGAGCGTTGGAATAATAATAATAAGAAGATGTACAGCAGCTAATTAAATAGGACATATGACGTCAATGTTCAAATGCAAACATATCACCATCAACACAAAAAGAGCGTTGTTCAACCCAATCGTTCTCCCAATAGTATGCTATCAGTGCTAAACGTGGTCGCTGACATCAAACGATAGAAGAAAACAGAAAGGAAGTGTCCACGTAGAATGCTGTAACAAGAAGAGATCGGTTTATAAATGAAGACATCAGGACAAAAGTGGGTACAACTTGGGTACTGAATTTCATCAAGAAACAACAAATTAAATGGTTCGGCCACATAAGCAGATTATCAACAGACAGTGTGCCTCAAAGAACAATGCAACTCAGACACCGTGGAAACAAAGCAGAAGGTTGTCCATGCAAACAGCACCACAGAAATAGCAGAGTTGATGAAAGACACCATGTACGAAGCGCACATACAAGTCTGTTGTAGAAATCTCTTTATCCTGTGATGCAGTGAAGCAAAACAGGATTAGGTAAAAGAAAGAACTAGTAATGAAAACTATCAATTGTTATACAAGAATATTGACATTATATAACAATCATCATCATCAAATAGTTTGTCCTGAGCAGAACTTTGACACTCCAACGAAAGTCCTCCGGAATTTCTATCTCTCAAAGGCAAGATGTCCTGCCTCTGCAGCTGTCATGTTCAAACCATCAGTTACATCCTGAATCTATCTTCTCCGTGGTCTTCCTCTTCTTGTCTTTACCAGTATGCCTCCTTCCATGATGGTCTTCTCAGCCCTTCATGTCTTTTTATATGTCCAAAATATCTCAATTTTCTCTTTCTTATTTGTATCATCAGCCAGTTTTCTTTGATTTTGAGTTGTTTCTGGATAGATCTATTTGTTCTCTTCTCTATCCAAGATATACGACGGACTCTTCTGTAACAATTATATTCAAAAGCAGATATATGTTTTCCACTGCTTTATTAAATGTCCATGCTTCAACCCATACGTTGCCACTGGGAATAAGCATGCTCTTTAGTATTCTGATCTTTATTTTCTTATCAGTTCCGTTCAATACTGTTTTGAGTTGTTTAATTTTTTGTAAAGCCATGTTTGTTATTCTTCTAATTTCCTTCATCCCATTTCCATCTGTTGTTAGCAGTGAACCAAGATATTCAAAACTGTTCACATTTTCTACTTTCTCTCAATTGATAAAAATATCATTTGTCATGTTCGTTTTATCCGTTGTCATTATTTTTGTTTTTGCCACATTGAGATATAGATTTTGTTTTTCACTTCTAATAATTTCTCAAATCCCTTTTTGTGATGTTATATAACAATACTGACATTCTATAACAATACTGACATTCTATACCAATACTGACATTATATAACAATACTGACATTATATAACAATACTGACATTATATAACAATACTGACATTATATAACAATACTGACATTATATAACAATACTGACATTATATAACAATACTGACATTATATAACAATACTGACATTATATAACAATACTGACATTATATAACAATACTGACATTATATAACAATACTGACATTATATAACAATACTGACATTATATAACAATACTGACATTATATAACAATACTGACATTATATAACAATACTGACATTATATACCAATACTGACATTATATAACAATACTGACATTATATAACAATACTGACATTATATAACAATACTGACATTATATAACAATACTGACATTCTATAACAATACTGACATTATATAACAATACTGACATTATATAACAATACTGACATTCTATACCAATACTGACATTCTATAACAATACTGACATATACCAATACTGACATTATATAACAATACTGACATTCTACAACAATACTGACATTATATAACAATACTGACATTATATAACAATACTGACATTCTATAACAATACTGACATTCTATAACAATACTGACATTATATAACAATACTGACATTCTATAACAATACTGACATTATATAACAATACTGACATTATATAACAATACTGACATTCTATAACAATACTGACATTATATAACAATACTGACATTATATACCAATACGACATTCTATACAATACTGACATTATATAACTACTGACATTCTATAAAAAAATACTGACATTATATAACAATACTGACATTCTATAACAATATTTGACATTATATAACAATACTGACATATACCAATACTGATATTATATAACAAATTGACATTATATAACAATACTGACATTATATAAAAATTTGACATTAATTTAGTTTAGTCGTCGGATCATCATCACTGCACGTCGAACCAATTAGTCCATAATTTGTCCGATCTCCTCAGTATTTCCTCAGCGGGGGGCGACTAACGACACCGGCTCTTTGTTGGTTTACTATTCTTCTGTGGCTACCAGCATAGCGTTCTTGTCGAGCTACACCACACTTAACTTTGAGTTCTTGCAGTCTGGGTTTGTGCTTTTAGATTCATCACTATTGCTTGAATCATGTACACGTCCTCTCTCCCTTAAGGAATGTATAATATCAGCCTGGTCCATTTCTCCCCGCTTTGTAGAGCATACCTGCAAGCCTATCTGCACGTTCATTTCTCTTACACCTGCATGCCCTGGCACAAAAAAAACTGATCTTTGTCAGCTTAGAACCCCATGAATCTATCCAATGTCTCCTAGCCCATCCCCCTTTTTAATCTTCTAGCATACCCCATTGAGTCACTGAGAAAAAATGATGGATAAAAGTATTTATTCCAGTCAAACCATCGCTTTAGTAACTGCCATGTTTCCATAGTGAGACTGCTCGTAGTCACGGCAAAACCACCACTGTCTTCCCCTTTACAACATCCCCTTGACCTGAGCAATGAAAGCCCACGAGCTCCGCACATGTCGAATCACCGAACCATCTGTATAAATGATGACATCATGCCCAGATGAGTTCTCAGAAATGAATGCCTGAACTTCTGCCTCCACAACAAATGGGTTGTCTTGTCGCATTCTTTTATCAAGTTTGAGGCATACCGAAATGATCTACCTCTTCTTTCTTCTTTGCGTTCGTTCTTTACGACCAATTTTAATCTCTCTTTGTGATTTATTAGATCTTTGCCAAGAACATGTATACGTTGCACATTGGTTTGGTAGGCCCTAAATGCATAGACTTGTACATGTTTAGGACACCTGCATCCGATTTCAGCCAAACCTCCTTAGTCGCCTCTTACGACATTCGTGGCAGGTAACAGTGGTTCTATTCTTTACATCCCAAATTTGGGCCCGGTAACCACTCGGGCGACCGAAAATGATGTATTGATTCTTGTTGGCACTGATGTCCATTCTTCACCGGGATCAATGTCTTCAAGTATACACACCTGTTCAATACAGTCCTCGGCCTGACCCATTCAAGATTTTTCTCTTTTTAATCCATTTCCTTTTTGTCTCTTTATTTCCAAGTGCAGAGGATGTTGTGTTTCAGCATTGACGCGAAGATATGCTCGTGCACAGCTCACCAGTGTTCTGTATTCCATAGTAGGATAGTCAAGAAGATAGTGCATCGCCCTGCATGACGTGTCTTTAGTGCATCCAAGTATGATGTGCATCACCTCGTTTTGTATTCTTTCCAGACGTTCCATCTGTCTATGACTGAGAGTCAGGATTGCCAGAGCATACTCAAGTACAGAAAGGAACAAACCCTGGTATAAAAGACAAAGATGGCGCTGCTCACAATTGCAGCAGCCATTACCCTCATCACAGTCAAACTCTTCCTTGCCTTCATTATCACATGAGCTATGTGTTCTGTAAAAGCTAGTCTGTGATCAAACCGCAACCCCAGGTATTTCATAGACAGAGATTGCTCCACCACCTCTGAACACAAAACCACAGGGAATGTTGGAGCATTGATGATGCGGTTGTTCAAAGAGAACCATGTCGTCGCTGCTTTTGTGCGGTTGACCAGTGCTCCTGCTTCATCGCACAATCTACCTATGCAGTCGAGTTCTGACTGAAATTCCTCCACAAGCTGTTCTCTATCCTTGCCCTGACGATACACCAACAATGTAACTGACATTATATAACAATACTGACATTATATAACAATATTGACATTATGTAACAATACTGACATTATATAACAATATTGACATTATGTAACAATACTGACATTATATAACAATATTGACATTATGTAACAATACTGACATTATATAACAATAGTGACATTATATAACCACGCTGACATTATACAGGGTGTTCAAGATAATTGCAGCCCGTGAATGGAGCTAATCTGGCATAAATGTATGGAAATGGGAAGGTTCAGTTATGACGTAGTATAGGTCAAGGTTGTGTGACGGTGTGTAATTGTAGTGCGGGAAGGGCGATGAACAAATGTGACGTAGGACGAGCTAGTCAGAACCGGTTTAAATAGTAAATAAGCACAACTCAATTTGTACCTGGTAACTTTCGAATTGTCAATGGGGCTGCAATTATCTTGAACACCCTGTATAACGGCGCTGACATTATATAACGACGCTGACATTATACAGCAACGCTGACATTATACAACACTGCTGACATATAACAAGATTGACATGATATAACAATATTGATATTATATAACAATATTGACATTAGACAACAATGTTGACACTTTTTTAAATTTCAGATCGTGCTATGTACCAAGGGGAAACTACTGTCAGATTGTTAATGAAACCTGCTGTCACTAAAACAATTACCAACAATGGTATCGAAACTGAGGAAAGTTCTGAGTTTGACATAAATCAAGGACAGGAAGTAGTTACACCGCTTGCACAAGTTCCGAAGAAACCAACTAGCAATAAACACTGGCCATGTCATGTCATGTAAGACATGAACATCTCATGATGACGTGTCATAATCTGAGAGAGAGAACACTGATTTGGCAGTTTGTGACATGTCACATGAACATCATCTGGCATAATCTGACATGTCACATGGACATCTACTGACATGTCTGGATATAAAATCCAAACTTGAGAATTTGAATTGATAATTGCTCAAGAGTAGCTCCTTGCTAGCACTTGCCAATTATTATATGAACAATAAATGTTTACCAAATGTTCATATACTTTCTAATTGTCATACATACAATGTGACTGAGTGATTGTTCATAGTCACATCTTGTGTGTTCCCATGAATGCATTGTTTGTTTGTTCATCTAGACAATGTGTTTGTTCATACTGATATGTTGTATGGACACAGTGTCTATTTGCAGCCACATGGTGTGTGTTTACATGCGCAGAGTGTGTGTTAACATATACATGATATGTGCTCATATGTGCACAGTGTTCATATAGACACATTGTTTGTTTCCATAGACACAGTGTATGATAACATAGACATGATATGTGTTCATATATATATGGTGTTCAAGTCTGCACAAGTCTATGAGTTTCGAGTTTTTTGGTCTAAATATCTGATTTCTACCAAGAGAGACAAATACATATAATGTTATTCAAATGTTTTCTTGCTACTTGTCATATTTGATAATAAAGTACAATTTTAACGTTAATCATTTCTTTGTGTCTTCAATCTGTCTCTGTAAAATATGCATAATTCAATCCATGAATCTATCAGAATATAAGACAATGTACAAATCTGCAGTCAAGGACAACATTAGAATGTCTGTGTGACCAACAAATAAGGACGCTATACGGATGATGTTTGTTCATATGTTCATAGACATGTGATATTTGTTCACATTTTTTTTTCTCGATCCAGAAGCACTTGAGCTTACAGTTCTTTGGCTCGGTGCCATGGACATCGTAACCCTTCGATTCAGTGCCACGAACACCGTAGATCTGGAGAAACTGTGGCTTTTCTGCAAACCCACGGAATTGAACTCGCACTCACAGGGAGCTTGTCACCCGTCATCCAACGTGCTACGAACACACTGGGCAGGCAAACAAATATGAGTTCACATAGACATCTGACGTCTGGATGGTCAAGGCTGTTAGTAAACAGCTGTGTACTCTAGACAAGCTGAAGCATGGGAAAGAATGGATGTCTATATTAGAGGATGTTATTAAACTGGTCTGTACTCTAGACAGGTCTGTCAGCGTTTGTAGCTCAAGCAGTAGTCAGCTCGATCACAGACCCAAGCGTACCTGGTTCAAACCCCGGTGGGCAAGTTTGGAAGCAAATTCGTTTCCGTGGGATTTTTACAAAAGGTAAAATAGACTTCACCGTTCAGAAAGCAATGGCAAACTACTGAACGAATAAGTGGTGCCTAGAAAATCGACGACTCGTTTACTGTGGTTGATGGCTAGTCCTTTAGGATATGCCACGATTTTCATTTCACTTAGACAAGCTGAAGCATGGGAAGAATGGATGCCTGTATCAGAGGATGTTATTAAACAGGTCTGTACTCTAGACAAGCTGATGCATAGAAAAATCGATGCCTGTATCAGAGGATGTTATTAAACAGGTCCAATAGTTTTACAAAATACAGAAACAGTGACGATAAATAGCAACGTTTCGACCAAAGGCCTTATCAAACAAACGACACAACAGGAGTGACGAATTGAGAGAACACTTACAAATGACGATAACAGAAACATGCAAATGTATCAATGAACTGGGAATAAAAACGAATAACGAAATGAGTGCAACACAAAACTAGAAGTGGAAAAGAAGAGAAACAATATACAATCAAGTGAAAATACAAATTATATATATGAAACAAATACACATATAGATTACAAGGCATGAGATGAGAAAGTACTAAGAAGCATAGGAATGTATTGCGTTGAGTCCAAGAGGCCGCAAGGTACCATATAACGAAATAAACGGTTCTCCAGAGCAAATCATCACTATCGGGTACTAAAATGGGACCAGTTATGCTTGTCTATTCATGGGTCATCTTGAACACCTAGTATGAATTCCTATGATAGCCCTCTTCCGTCTGCTGTATCATAGATACATTGATGATTGTATTGCATTACCGATATGCCTGAAGCCGATTTGTCACGCTTCATTAATGTCTTCAATCCGGCTATTCGGTTTACATCTCACATCTCTACCTCTTGTGTCAACTTTCTTGACATCACTATCAGCCTATCCACCATCACTACATCAGTATACTACAAGCCTACTGATGCCCATAGTTTTCTTCTTTATACCTCTTCCCATTCCCAGGCTTGTCGTGACTCTTTACCATTCTCTCAACTCTTGCGCCTTCGTCGCCTCTGTAGCGAGAACGATGATTTTCTCGATAGGGCTCACAAGATGCTGGATTTCTTTCGTAAGCGCTTATACCCGGATAAGGTGCGTGCTTCTGCTATGCGGCGCGTTCAGCAAATTTCTCGCCAGAAGGCTCTCTCTAACCAGCATAGAACATCCAATTCTGACAGGGTGAAACTTGTCTTAACTTTCCACCCTCATAGTTCCCTGGTGAAGAAAATCTTATTCCGTCATCTCTCCATTCTTCAGTCTGATCCTGAGACACGTTCAATCTTCCAACACTATCCTTGGTGGCGTACAGACGGGACAGAGCCTTAAGGATATGTTGGTTCACAGTCGCCTCAAGCCTAATATCCAGAGTTATTTTGGCACCATCCAGGTGGCCTCGGCGCTGCAACATGGTGCTTATGTAATACAGACCCGCACTTGTCTTTTCCAAAAGCCACGTTCGTTATTGAAGACAGTTTCACGTGCGAGTCCTGTAATATTATCTATGCCATTATCTGCAAGCGGTGCAACAAGGCATATATTGGGGAAACCGGCAAGAGACTCAGTGACCGATTCGCCCAACACTTGCGCGATATACGCCAATGCTCTGTCACCCTGTAGCTACCCATTTCAATGATACTGGCCATTCAGGAGCTTGCTATGTCCAGGTCACAGCCATCCGATCATGTTCCTCTGATGATCGTATCGATTTGCTCTGGAGAACCGTTTTATTTCGTTATATGGTACCTTGCGGCCTCTTGGACTCAACGCAATACATTCCTATGCTTCTTAGTACTTTCTCATCTCATGCCTTGTAATCTATATGTGTATTTGCTTCATATATATAATTTGTATTTTCCCTTGATTGTATATTGTTTCTCTTCTTTTCCACTTCTAGTTTTGTGTTGCACTCATTTCGTTATTCGTTTTTATTCCCAGTTCATTAGATACATTTGCATTTTTCCGTTATCGTCCATTTGTAAGTGTTCTCTATAATTCGTCACTCCTGTTGTGTCGTTTGCTTGATAAAGGCCTTTTGGTCGAAACGTTGCTGTTTATTGTCACTGTTTCTGTATTTTGTAAAACTATAGTACTTTGTTTGTACGTGTTTCGCTATTTACCAAGTTTTACTGCAGTCTTCCCACTATTTCGATATCAGAGGATTAAACGGGTCTGTACTCTAGACAAGTACTTTAAACAAGTGTCAAACAACGGAGACATGATGAAAGAAATAAACTCTCGTATTGCTATAGCAGCTAGTGCCTTCACTAAATTAACGAACATCTGGCAATCTCAAGACCTTAGTATATGTACAAAAGTTAAATTATTTAGGTCATGTGTGATTCCTGTACTGACCTACGGTTGTGAAAGTTGAAATCAATAAAGAAAATTGATAAGAAACTGGCAAAACACGTAATTACACTGGAATAAAAACGAATAACGAAATAAATGAAAACCAAAAACACACATAAAAACTAGAAATAGAAGAAAAAACAATGAAACATCTAGTAAATATATACTGAATACATGCAACATATACCCAAAAGATTACAAAGCAGGAAAGAAAGTACTAGAAGCATAAGAATGGAATATAACATGAATACATGCAACATATACCCATATAGATTACAAAGCATGGAAGAGAAAGTACTAAGAAGCATAAGAATGTAATACGTTGAGCCGCGTGGCCCAAGGTACCATACAAAGAAATCAACCGATTCTCCAGAGCAAATCGACTGCGATCATCCGAGGAACATGATCGGATGGCTGTTACCTGGACATCGTGAGCACCTAAATGGCCAGTGTCATTGAAATGGGTGGTTACAGGGGTCACAGAGCATTGGCGTATGTCGCGTAAGTGTTGGGCAATCGGTCACTGACCTCTTGCTGTCCCGATATAGCCTTGTTACACCGCTTACAGATAATGGCATAGATAAGATTACGGACTCGCTATGAACCCATCGTCAATAAGAAACGTCCTAAAGGAAAAAGATACAGTACGCGTCTGTATCACATAAGCACACGTGTTGCAACGCCGACGACCAAACTGGACAGTGCCAAAATGAGTCTGGATTTTGGGACAAGGCGACTGTGTCCAATATACCTAAGACTCTGTCCCGTCTGTAAGACACCAAAGGATAGTTGGGGAAGACAGAACGGATCTCAGGATCTGATCTAAGGAGAGACAGATGACGGAATAAAACATTTTCACCAGGGAACTATGGGGTGGTAAGTTAAGATAAGTTTTACTCTGTCAGAGTTAGTAGCCCTATGCTGACTGGTAAGGGCCTGCTGGCGAGTGATTTTCTGAACTCGATGCATAGCCGAGACAAGCACCCTCTCCGGGTATAGGCGCCTACGAAAGAAATAAAGCATCCCCGGAGCTCTCTCAAGAAAATCATCGCCCCTCCACAAAGGCGACGAAGGCGTAAGAGCTCGAGAATGGCAAAGAGTCACGACAAGCCCGGGATGGGAAGAAGTATAGAGGAGAAAACTATGTGCATCAGTAGGCTTGTAATATCTGATGGTGATAGCGATAGGCTGGTGATAGTAATGTCAAGAAAGTTGACACAAGTAGTGGAGATGTGAGAAGTAAAACGAATAGAATGGTTGAAAACATTAATGAAATTAATGAAGCGTGACAAATCGGCTTCAGGCATATCAGTGATCCTCATTCATCCCCCCATGAGGCCATTCTGAGTGGTGGGGGAAGCTTGCGTACCTCAATGACCCGAAGCTATGCCGGCAGGAACTTTCCCTGTTCCTGGAAGGGTTACCATGCCGGACAGGTCCAAGGTGAGAGGTCAGACTAAATGTGGCCCTGGTCCCCCAGGTTGGGGTTGGGCGCAGTGCTAACAACTCTGCCCCATAAAAAAAGAAAAATGTTACAGAAACTTCAAAAAGGAAAAAATGTTCTCGATGTCCAGCGGTCTTGAGACAGAGTACCACTGTCAGCATGAACAGTATGGGTGAAAGCCGCAGGAAGCCAGCGGGGAATTCAAGTCTGCTGGATGTCAAATCTAAACTAAGAATAGGATTCTGGAACGTCAGAACAATGTTCGAGACCACAAAGACAGCACAGGTGGTAAAAGAGATGCAACACTATAAATTACACCTTCTAGGGGTCAGCGAAAGTAGATGGACAGGCTTTGGACAGACGACAACTAGAACGGGAGAAACCATCTTGTACTCAGGAAGAGACGACAGGAATCATTCAGCAGGAGTTGCACTAATAAAAAGGGAAAAAGGATTGAATAAACATCTCTTAGAGTGGCACCCGATTAATGAAAGATTGTTGAAAGCCCGATTTAATGGGAAACAAGGAAAGCTAACTATCATTCAATGCTATGCACCCACTAACAAAGCCGAAGAAGAGGACAAAACACTTTTTATAAGGTTACGGAAATAGTGGACAAGGTTCCAGCTCAGGACGTTTTGTGTATAATGGGAGACCTAAACGCAAAAGTTGGCAACAATAACAGACACAGAGAAGCAATAATGGGGAAAGGGGGATGTGGCACTGCAAATGAAAATGGAGAAATGTTGAGCAATTTTTGTCTAGAAAACAGACTGATCATAGGAGGAACATTGTTTCCACACAGGACCATACACAAGTACACATGGATATCCCCAAATGGAAGAGATGAAAACCAGATAGACCACTTTATGATCAACAGTAAATGGCAAAAGACATTACTTGATGTAAAGGTGAAAAGAGGAGCTGACGTGGGCAGCGACCACCTCCTTGTCGTTGCCATGATCAGGCTCAAACTCAAGAAAACATATATACAAGCCAAGACAAGAACAGAATACTTTAATGTTAACTTATTAAGAGATAGAGAGATTGCTACAAAATATATAGTGGAACTAAAGAACAGATTTCAAATCCTGTCAGAGCAGTCAGACACAACACCAACTGAAAATATCCAAGAAAAATGGAATGCGATCAAAGGCACATATAAAATAGTTAGCAGTAGTATACTGGGAACCAGTAAAGGACAACATAAAGAGTGGATAAGTGGCCGGACCTTAGAATACATCCAAAAGCGAAAGGAGAAAAAAAAAATCTCATCAATAGCATTAGATCAGAACGTCAAAAAGATAAGGCAAGAAAAAAATATACAGAACTAAACAAAATGGTAAAAAAAAGTGCTAGAACAGACAAGAGAAAATTTATGGAAAAGACAGCAGAAATAGCAGAAAAGGCTGCTAAAGTACATGATCTGCACACACTGTACAAGATTACAAACAATTATGCGGATAAAAGACACAACCATAACATGCCAGTCAGAAACAGTCTAGGACAACTGTTGACAACAGAGCAGGACAGGAAAGAGATGGACATCCCCCTTTGAAGATGTCTAAACAGACCTGATCCTGAACATCCACCGATATTCCCCCGGCCGCACAGGATATTGATATCAACCTCAAATTTTCCAGAAAAGCAAGAAATAGTAAAAGCTATTGGATCCCTGAGAAACAACAAAGCACCGGGAAATGATGAAATGACAGCAGAGCTTTCCAAGATCGATCCCATCTTAGCTGCAAACATATTAGAGCCACTGTTTGCAGATATCTGGGAGAAAGAATTGCCTAAGGATTGGACTAGGGGTACTGTAGTGAAAATCCCCAAGAAAGGAGATCTAACAGATTGCAATAACTGGAGAGGAATCACGTTGCTTTCAATCCCAAGTAAGATATTCTGCAAAATTATCATAATGCAATAAAGAAAATAGATAAGTGTCTACGAATGGAGCAAGCAGGATTTAGGAAAGGAAGAGGAACAAATGAACATATATTTACCCTGCGTAACATTTTAGAACAATGTAGCGAGTGGCAAAGGACTATATATATCAACTTCATAGATTTTGAAAGGCATTCGACAGCGTCCACAGAGACAGCCTATGGAAGATACTGAGACAATACGGCGTACCGCAGAAGCTTGTCAACATCATAGCCCTCTTCTATAAAGATTTCTCCTGCAACCTAAAAAATTCCAACAAAACATTCTCCGTAAAATCTGGGTAAGACAGGGATGCGTAATGTCCTCTCTTTTGTTTAGTATTACAATTGACTGGGTGCTAAAAATGCCATAAATCAACAAGCACCAAGAGGAATAAGATGGACCCCTTTCGAGATGTTTGAGGACCTGGACTTTGCAGACGATATAGCCCTGGTGTCACACAAATATGAACATATACAGAAAAGTACAATACTTCACAGCACGGCAAGACAGTAGGCCTCAAAAACAAACACAGGAAAAACAAAAATTATGACAAACAGTGAAATCAAACAACCAGTAATGTTAGAAAATGAAACACTGGAAAGGGTTGAGCAGTTTACATATCTTGGGAGCGTACTGACACTAAATGGTGGCACAGAGGAAGATATAAAAACACGTCTAAGTAAGGCCAGAACCGCTTTTGCCAGAATGAAACCAGTATGGAAGTCCCAAAATCTACAATAGGATCACAAAGCTAAACTCTATAAAGCATTGTTTTGCCAGTTTTGCTCTACGGATCGGAGTGTTGGAGGATGACCAAAGGAGATACTAAGAGGCTGTCAGTTTTCCACCACTCTTGTCTTCGCAGAATCTTGGGAATCTTTTGGCCAGTAAAAATATCCAATAACCAACTACTCCAAGACACAAGACAAGAGGCAATGAATGACATACTCAAAAGAGAAGATGGAAATGGCTCGGACATGTTATGAGAATGAGACAAAAAATGCCTGCAAGGGTAGCCCTCACTTGGACACCAGAAGGAAAGAGAAAGAAAGGCAGACCACGGACAACATGGAGGCGCATGATGGAAGAGGAACTGGACACCGCATCTCTGACGGGGGGCTCTGCGCTGAAGGTTGCACGGGACAGGAGAGCATGGAAAGTCCCTGAAGCCCCATTTTCACTAGGCATGACGGATTAAGTAGTAAATATACAGTCATCAATGTATCTGTGATAGACAGACGGAAGGGGGCCCTCATATGTAGTCCATACTAGGTGTTCAAGATAACCCATGAAAAGACAAGCTAACTAGGTCCCCTTTTGTACCCATGGCAACCCCACTGATCTGCTCAAAGAATTGGTCATTAAATACGTGTAATTACGTGTTTTGCCAATCAAAAAAGTTTTACTGCAGTTCCAAAATATATACTGACAAGAAACTGGACAGCTGTGAGAATAAATGTCTCCGAAAATTATTAAAGTAAAATGGAGTGATTTCGTTTCTAACAACACAGTGAGAGATAGAACACGCCAACAACCTGTATCAAATATTAAGAAATATTTAGTGTAAATCGAAGTGGAAATATTTAGGGTCATGTTCTTAGATCAGATGAAAAGAGACTAAATCGACAAGTCATTATATGGTCACCAGTTGGGAAAAGAAAACGTGGAAGACCAAAGACCACCCTTTGAAGAACCATCCAACAAGAAAGTAAACTATTGGGATGTAAACCATACAAGATCTCCAACTGCTAGCAACGAACCGCATCACTGAAGATCTAAAACCTCGCCCCATGTGCCGCCTTTGGCTCGAAAGGAACAAACTAACTAACTCTAGACAAGCTGAAGAAATGGGGAAGAATGGATGTCTATATCAGATGATGTGATTGATTACACCAGGGTTCTCGTTACATTTGGATATTGCAGTTAATTGCCATTCATCGGGAGCGATGATGACAGCAGCCTTGGGTGTGTGCTACTGCATCTCTCTGGTGTGTGCGTGACTGTAGAGTCCAATCCTAGAACACAATCCCCTACCACAGGTGGGACATACATGATAAAGGGTTAGACATGTGGTGTTGTGTTTCTGTCTTTTCTCTAGCTCGTTTTCTCTGTGCCTCAACAGCACAACGATTCTCAGCTATGTGAGTTCCTCTTGTGTTGTTACAGCGCCACATTTGGCGATCTTGCGCCAGGATTCCCAGCACCTGGTGTCTATGTTGACATTTCAGAGACACTTTAAGAGTGTCTTTAAAGTGTTTTTCCTGTCTACCAGCTGAACGTCTGACCCCTTCAAGCTCGCCATATGTCAACTGTTTTGGGATACGTTTATCAGGCATCCAAGCAACGTGACCGGCACATCTCGCTTGGACAGTGTGTTGACGCTTGGGAACTTTGCTCTTATGAGAACTTCGGTATCTGGAATTTTGTCCTGCCAGTTTATTTTTAGTAGTCTGCGTAGACAGCTCGTGTGGAAGTGTTTAAGTCTTCTTCTATTGTGGTAGGAAATGGGCCACTGGTGCAGTCAATGCAGAGGTTATGTCACTTGTGGATCAGCACTCCATCCAGGGATATGATTATTTACATTGATGGCTCTGTCAGATGAGGATGCAGGTTAGTGTAGACCATGGGTTCCCAAAGTGGGCGTACTGTCCCAGTGAGGCGCCGATGCCTTCCAGGGGACGATAGTGGGTTCAGAAGCATTTGGGTGGAGTTTTTTTTTGATTCTGCGATTGAATAATCATTAAAAAATTTTAATTCAGCATTTTAATTCATCTTATGCCAATCTTACACAATCCACTTTTTCATCAATTTTCTATTTCATGAATATAATCATTTGAAAATTGACCATGTATGACAGAAATATATATCAATTTTCTATGTAGAATGAAAATAGAGCATGTATATATATGGGAAAGGGGGTGTGTGCGAGGGCGTTGGCAAACTGTTATAATGGGGAGAGGGGCATTACAAAGTTTATGTCGTGCAAAGTGGGCGGTGGGCCGAAACAGTTTGGGAATCCATGGTGTAGACTTATTCAGCATAAAGAAACAGGAACACAAATAATGAGTTTAGTGGCGTCGTCAAAACAACAACATCGAGTATGACTATGGAGCTCATCGCTGCCGAAGTGCTCTCGTGAGTGGCTGAACAACAACATCGAGTATGACTATGGAGGTCATCGCTGCCTCTATGGTTCTCTTGTGAGTGGCTGAACAACAACATTGAGTATGACTATGGAGCTCGCTGCCCGAAGTGCTCTCTCCGTGGGTGGCTGAACAACAACATTGAGTATGACTATGGAGGTCATCGCTGCCTCTATGGTTCTCTTGTGAGTGGCTGAACAACAACATTGAGTATGACTATGGAGGTCATCGCTGCCTCTAGGGTTCTCTTGTGAGTGGCTGAACAACAACATTGAGTATGACTATGGAGGTCACATCTGCCTGAAGTGCTCTCTCGTGGGTGGCTGAACAACAACATCTAGTATGACTATGGAGGTCATCGCTGCCTCTAGGGTTCTCTTGGGAGTGGCTGAACAACAACATTGAGTATGACTATGGAGGTCATCGCTGCCTGAAGTGCTCTCTCGTGGGTGGCTGAACAACAACATTGAGTATGACTATGGAGGTCATCGCTGCCTCTATGGTTCTCTTGTGAGTGGCTGAACAACAACATTGAGTATGACTATGGAGGTCATCGCTGCCTGAAGTGCTCTCTCGTGGGTGGCTGAACAACAACATTGAGTATGACTATGGAGGTCATCGCTGCCTCTATGGTTCTCTTGTGAGTGGCTGAACAACAACATCGAGTATGACTATGGAGGTCACATCTGCCTGAAGTGCTCTCTCGTGGGTGGCTGAACAACAACATCGAGTATGACTATGGAGGTCATCGCTGCCTCTAGGGTTCTCTTGTGAGTGGCTGAACAACAACATTGAGTATGACTATGGAGGTCACATCTGCCTGAAGTGCTCTCTCGTGGGTGGCTGAACAACAACATCGAGTATGACTATGGAGGTCATCGCTGCCTCTAGGGTTCTCTTGGGAGTGGCTGAACAACAACATCGAGTATGACTATGGAGGTCACATCTGCCTGAAGTGCTCTCTCGTGGGTGGCTGAACAACAACATCGAGTATGACTATGGAGGTCATCGCTGCCTCTAGGGTTCTCTTGGGAGTGGCTGAACAACAACATTGAGTATGACTATGGAGGTCATCGCTGCCTCTAGGGTTCTCTTGGGAGTGGCTGAACAACAACATTGAGTATGACTATGGAGGTCACATCTGCCTGAAGTGCTCTCTCGTGGGTGGCTGAACAACAGGTCACATATGCGATTATCATATCAGACTCCATGAATATGCTTCAAAGGATTGAATCTGTAAGTCTGCATGCGGAATGGGGGCAACATTTGGTGGTCACATCTCAAGACCCAGCATGGCAGGAATGCAGGACAACCGACATACTGACTTTCTTGCAAATAATACCACTACTCAAATTGGCAGAAGTACAGACAGAGATGATGTCATCAGTGCAGTATACACTCAGTTTTGTCTAAAGCCGAAGGATTGACTTCCTTGCGCCGGGTTTTACCTCATATGGCACACCACCTGCCGAGAGTATTGCACAAAGCACAAACTCCGTAGCTCCAGCAACAATCCTAGGGTCTCTGGAAAAATGCACTCATGAACAGAACAGCATCTTCCAGATTCGAATCCATGATATTCAGAACGCAGACAAGGCTTTGCCACAGCGACCCCAACTCAGATATGTGATATGGGCGAGTTTCAAACACTGATATGATTGCGATGATTAGGAGTTTATGTCTCGACATGCCAGACAGTCTTGTATTTGGGGTGTCTGGACATGCCAGACAGTCTTGTATTTGGGGTGTCTGTACATGCCAGACAGTTTTGTATTTGGGGTGGATAGAGGAGATATAATAATTAACTTTTCATAGGTACGATGAGCAGGTGGACTTTGGGATAGCTGCCATGGGAATGGGAATGTCCAATGTGTCATGCCATTGATCACATAAGATAACAAGAAATAGAACTATGTGTATGAGCTACAAATAATCACAACATTAGACTGTTTGACTTGCAAATAATCATCAGAAAATGAGACTGCCAACACAACTTCAAATAATGACAACCATTGACATGACCTTGATATAATCATAACATACAACTGTTGACATGACCTTGAGATAATCATAACATACAACTGCTGACATGACCTTGAGATAATCATAACATACAACTGCTGACATGACCTTGAGATAATCATAACATACAACTGCTGATATGAACTTGAGATAATCATAACATACAACTGTTGACATGACCTTGAGATAATCATAACATACAACTGCTGACATGACCTTGAGATAATCATAACATACAACTGTTGACATGACCTTGAGATAATCATAACATACAACTGTTGACATGACCTTGAGATAATCATAACATACAACTGCTGACATGACCTTGAGGATAATCATAACATACAACTGTTGACATGACCTTGAGATAATCATAACATACATCTACTGACATGACCTTGAGATAATCATAACATACAACTGTTGACATGTCCTTGAGACAATTATAACATACAACTGTTGGCATAACCTTGAGACAATTGTAATGTAATTGCTAATATTGTCTCCTGGTACATTTTCTGTGGTGCACATTGTTTAGTCTTTCTGACTAGAAAGTAGAAAAGGATTTTCCTGGATAAATTGTCGAGTGTTTCGACAAAAATGACAAGTTGCATGTATGCAGTTTTCCCATATATCGATAGTGTTGTTACATTTTTCAGACAAGGTAGAAGTAGATGCTTTTTCTGTACGTATTGTTGAAAAGATTGAAAACAATTGACATCATCTTCTACGTTTATGTTGTTGGTAATACAATAACTTTATGTCTGCCGCCAGAACAGCCAATGTTTCTTCATGGGGTTGACTATGCTATCTTTAGTTCTTTCAACACCATGTTTGCATGCAGTTGTCACATAGTTTATGTCTCATGTATATATCTATTAGTGGGAGTCTGTAGCTTCAGCGGTAGTTAGCTGGATCACAACCCAGGTGTACCTGGTTCAAACACTGCGGCGGGCAGTTTTGAAGCAAATTTGTTCGCGTGAAATTTACTAAAGTAAAAATAGACCTCACCGATCAGAAAGCAAGGGCAAACTTTGTCTTCACCCGTCGCCCCTAGGGAGGCATAGGTCTGTAACTAAGGCCTTCCAATCCTGCCTATCCAATGCCATCTTTTCCAGATCTCTCCACTCTCTCCCCAAGGGCAAACTACTGAACGTATAAGCGGTGCCTAGAAAATCAACAACTCGTTTACTGTGGTTGACGGCGAAGTTGGACGCTGTGGTTGAACGCTGACAAAACAAACGATAGAAGAAAGCTAGTCACAAAAGAGATGAAGTGTCTACGCAGAATGCTGGTGTAACAAGAAGAGACCGGTTGAGAAATGAAGACATCAGGAAAAAGTGGGTACAACATCAGTACTAGATTTCATCAAGAAACAACAAATTAAATGGTTCGGCCACGTAAGCAGATTACCATCAGACAGTGCTCCTCAAAGAGCAGTGCTGCTCCTATACAATGGGTACAAAGCAAAGGCCGGCACGCAAAAGAGGGACCTTAGAGATAACAGAGGCGACGAAAGAGACTATCTACGAAGCGCATACTAGGCCCGTTTTAGAAATCTCTTCTTGACCTGACGCTGTGAAGCATACAGGATTCGAGAAAGAAAGAAAAAAGAAAGAAGGACGGCGAAGTCATGTAAAGGATATGCCACGATTCTTGTGTTCATATATCTCTATTGTCTATGGTCGATTAGAAACTGCAGCTACTCTTCAATTACAAGAAGTCAGAATAATCAAATTTGGCATTTATATGAAATCTACCATGAGATAATGGACGAGAAAATAGCACAGCCGCGAGCTACGAGAACCATACAAATGTATACTATGTTGCTATTCAGGCTTAATCAGTATAATACTAAAAGAGACTATTGCCCGTCTTTTGTTTCAGTTTCAGTTTGAATATCTTCATTGCACTCCGGACATGTCCATAGGTGCTCCGATCTCCTTCGCAATATCTCCAACAGCTTCCAGCGACTGACCGTACCAGTTCGATTTTGATTGATGAGCCTACTCATGTACATGTTATGCTGTTCTTTTCTTGCTACTCCAATCTTCAAACAAAGCTCCTGCAATCTAGTAGTTGATGTGGATTGGTTTAAAATGAAAATCTTCTTTGCGGCCACACTCTATGAGAGCGTTCAAAATATCAGCTCTATCCATTGGCTGGCATCCTGATATGGTGGCAGAGCCAGCCAGCCTGTCTGCTCTCTCATTGGCAACGACACCCATGTGCCCCGGAACGAAGATAAGTATGATTCTGCAAATTGTTGACGATTGTAGTGATTCAGTCCATTGCCTGCGCACCGAACCAGCCTCTACCTTGCGGATCATACTCAATGAATCACTCAGAAATGCATGCATGAGTGTAGTTTTGTGACTCCAGCCAACGTAAAGCGTTAGTCACCGCCAGTACCTCCATTATCATGCTGCTTGTTGTCATACGAAATGGACCACTGGCCTCATGGACCTTTCTGCCACATGAGCTTGCAGAGAAGGCCTATGCGGACTTTTCGTGACGAACTACCGATCCATCCGTGTAAATCACAACGGTACCTTCATTGCTGTTTTCATCAATGATAGCCTTAACGTCTGCATAATGATGGTGAAAAAAGGTTTTCCCTTATATTGAAGCCATCTGTATCCATTCTTCCACATAATCGATATTTGTGAGCCCGCGTACCAGCTGAACAGTGTCTGCAGCACGGCCAATTCACGACTTGCCCTGCTTTAATCGATTTCCTCCACTGGTGCTGAGCAGCTCATGCAATGGGTGATCCTTTTTAGCACTTATTTTGAGGTACGCACGTGCTCTAGCTATCTTGAGTCTATACTCCATGGTCGGGAAATCCAGGAGAAACCTCATCGCCACGCAGGATGTATCCCGTGTGCAACCGATAATGATACGCATATCCTCATTCTGTATTCTTTGCAGTCTTTCAATTTGCGTTTTACTAACAGTGAGGATGGCAATTGCATATTCAATGGTGGAGAGAACTAGCGGACTAACTACAGGATAACAAGCAGCCGTTGCGCGATATTAGCAGCCCCCATAACTCTCATTGCCGCAAAACCTTTACTTGCTTTGACAATGACATAATCAACATGTTCCCTGAAACATAGGCTGCGGTCTAATTGCACACCCAAAAATTTCATCGATTTAGCTCCGGACAAACCAACTAAATCCTTAACTATCTTTTTTGTGAGATGCCAACCATTTCCACTGGCGTAGTTAGAGTAAACGTCACCCGGGGCGGTCCGTTCAAATGTCACTCCAGTGACCCCACACGACCCTATGCTGAATGGTTAGGTGCAGAGCCGGATTAGCATAGTAGCAGAAGTAGCAAATGCTACGGGCCCCGCGCTTTGGGGGCCGCCTCTGGAGCTAAGTTGTCACTAGTCATAAACAAGGAACCAAGTTTGGGAGGTGGGTAATAATTTTCCCCTTTCATTTTTTTTTTTATTGAGGTTAGGGCCAAGGTCATGTTTACTCAATTTCGGACTTCATTGGGCGGTCACACTGAGCTCATTAACAACGTAGCAGTTTTTTTACTTTTTGTATAGGAGTGTCTCTTGTGTGCACACGCTTCTAATAAACGAAAACTTGAAAGCTTGAACAAAAGAACAATTAAATTTGACTCATAACCCAGTTCAAGTCTCTGTTCGTTCAGTAGTTTTGCGCGCGAAACTTAGTTTAAAATAAATGCAAGTGGGCGTATGAAATATTGTTCTAAGACATGAGCAGATCTGGGCACTCCTAAATAAATTTCATGTCATTCACGTTTTTGTGAGAAACTGTTTTGCACTCGACTAGATGTCCCAGAAAATAATGCGAGGAAGGGCCAAATGATTAAACAGAAAACTTGGACACACTTGAAGGAGCCGCAACAAGAAGCCGCAACACAGAGCTGCATAATTTTACAGAGAAGCACACAAACGGACACAGAGAGTAATTTTTTATTTGTTCTGCTAACTTTGAATGTATTTAAATCCTCCCATCTTGTTATTTTATTATTATTTTATTTTACACAGCTAATTTTATGTTTCAATGAGAAATTAATTTTTAAAATAGTTTCTATCATTTTTCGTTTTCAATGAATTCAAATGTTTTAAATCAGAGTTATAGTCATGTTAAGTGGTTAAATTACGAAGCACCCTGTATATAATATATCATCATGAGTAAATTGTTATATCATAAAACGCTGTCCAAACTTTCACATTTATATGTTATATTAGTAGAAAGTAGAAGAATTACATTTTATTTGTAAATTCATTTTCTCTTCCCAGATTGAGATAGACATCATGAGCAGCAGAGCCAGAGATACGGGTCGACATTACGCTTCTGGAAGTGCAAAGCGTAAAGCACAAGATGAAAAGGAAAATATAACCAAGTTCTTGTATCAAAAACACGCAAGCTGTCTGAATTTGTTAATGTCGTGTGTAATGGTGCTGAATCCAAAGAAATCGAAGCAGAAAATATAGGTCGCGTCTCACAGTATAGTAGATGAAGATAGTGATATAGAACAATCATCATTACCAATATTAAGATCAGCAACTCTTCACGATTTAGCCACATTTTCCACAAGACAAACTGAAGTCGAATGTACAGCAAGTCCTTCCAATTTAGCCATATCATTTTCAAGCCAAAGAGAGGCAGAAAGCACAGCACATGCTTCCAAGGTAGCAACATCTTCTACAAGCCAAAAGCACAACGAAAATAAAATGTACTCCAACGATATTGGTGAATGGCCAATCAACTTCAATCGAGATTATTGGATTGCGAAAGGAAGCAGCGAAGTGCAACATATGAACAGTGATTTCTTGTCTTCCAAAAAACATACGATAAAGAAAACAATCCACGAATTTGTCGAAAATCGTTTTCACATATACACATAAACCAACAAACAAAACTCATGTGAGAGATTGGTTGTGTTATTCAGAAACTAAAGGACAACTTTTCTGTTTTGTTTGCAAAGTTACTGATTCAGACTGTTCGTCACGGTTTACGAAAGAAGGATTTGACGATTGGAAAACGCAAATAATTTGTTGAAAAGACATGAAGAAAGCACCTCCAATAGACAAGCGATAATTTCTCTGTTAGTTTGCAAAAGAAAGATGCTCGTGTCGATTCTCAACTTGTAAGCCAAATTGAGACCGAACAAACATATTGGCGGACACTTTTGGAGCAAATTACTTCAGTAATCCAATTTTTAGCAGAACGAGGTCTTGCATTTCGGGTAGGGATGAAATTATTGGTTCACCTAATAATGGAAATTATTTAGGTTTGTTGGAATTAATAGCCAAATTTGACATTTTCTGGCTCAGCATATAAATACTTATGCAAATAAAGGAAAGGACATACATCATACTTATCAAAAACAACATGTGAGGAATTTATCCATCTAATTGCATCAAGCTTACTTCTTCTTCTTTTTTCGTCACACTGCTACCGGGTTGTTGCCCAGTGTCGTGGTTTTCTGTTTTTGTCTTGCGCTGTTCTGGTGGCTTGTGTGATTGTTATCTTTGCTCTTTCACAGGATGCTGCCACGCCATCTAACCATCTTTTCCGTGGTCTTCCTCTTGCCTTCTTTCCCGATGTTCTGTTGTAGAAGACTCTGTATACTGTGGAGTTTGGATGCATTCTTATTAAGTGGCCAAACCACTTCATTCTTTGTTTATCTATATAATTCAAGCACGGTTTTGTGCCAACTTTCTTTCTTATGCTGATGTTGGTGATTCTGTCTTTTCTTGTGTTGTTGGTAACTTTTCTCAGGCAACGCATTTCACATGTAGTTATTTTTGTGTCCATGTTTGGCTCTGGTAACACAAAGTAGGTATAAAAATGCTGTTGATCATTTGTTTCTTAGCTGCCTGTGAAATTTTGGGTGCCTTAACAATGGAGCTAGCTGGTAGGTTACAGCATTTGCTTTTGTACTCTAGCCTCTATCTCTCTATCTAGTTTTCCGTCTTCTGTGAATATGCTTCCTAAGTATTTGAATTCTTTCACTTGGTTTATATTAGTGCCATTGACATATATTATTTGCGAAATTAAGAAATGCAAGTACTATTCCGTATCACTGGACTCTACTCCAGACATTTCGCATGTGGACCAACTCACTCTAATAGTACGCTATGTGTTACCATCTGGACCAGTGGAAAGGTTTGTGAAGTTCTTGGATATGGAAGGTCATACTGCTGAACAACTCGCCCAAAATTTACTTGATTTTTAAAAAGGAAAATGGCATTGATATCAAAGACTGTCGCGTCAAAGCTATGACAATGCCAGCAACATGAGTGGGAAATACAACGGCTTACAAGCACGCATTAAGGAGATAAATAAGTACGCAGAATACATTCCTGCTTTGCACATTCACTGAATTTGGTTGCGAAGTGTGCTGCAGAATGTTGTATAGAAGCATCCATTTTTCGATTTTGTTGAAAGTCTCTATACATTCTTTTCCGCTTCTACCTATCGATGGGGCATTCTTACAAAGCACTGGAAGATACAGGTTCAAAACTCCCGACTTTGTCGGACACCAGGTGGTCTTCCCGAGCTGATGCGACAAAAGCACTTTTATGTGGTTTACCATTATCAAACAAGTTTTGGATGACATCTCAAATAACATGGATCAAAGGTAGAGTGTCGTAATCAAGCGTATGGGCTAGTTTTGGAGATGAGTAAGTTGGAAACGGGAATAGTTAGCATTTTATGGAACGGAATTCTAGAACGCTTGCAAGCGTCTAGCGCTTCATTACAGTCACCTGATCAAGACCTTAACACGGGATATGCTCTTTATGAATCGTTACACGGTACGTTCAAGCAATGCGGCCTACATTTTCAGATATTGAGGCCAAAGCCAAAATCCTGACTCACTGTCAAGAATATCAGCAACAAACTTCACGACGACGCAAGCGAAATACTAAGTACGACGATTTTAGTGGCTCTACTACGCTCGATGAAGTTGTAGAAAATCAAACACCCAAACAAAATTTGAAAGTCAGGTGTTTATTGTCATAATTGATAATGTACTCTCTGCATTAGCTAAACGCATGGAAGCGTACCATAGAGTGACTGATGTATTTGGAACATTTCGGCAGTTAAAATCTCTTACAGCAGAAGAGATCTTGAAAAGAACTCCAAATATTGTCAGCTCTTACCAAGAGGATTTGGAAGAAAGCCTAGGCGACGAACTTGTGCAGTTCGCTGAACTTTTTAAAACTAATGTAGCTGCTGCTATTAATAACGAGAGGCTCTTGAACTGCAATTTTATAAACTTATAATGAAAAATTCATTAGAGTCGTGTTTCCCAAATGTAGAAATAGTCTTACAAATTTACTTGTCTTTAATGATTACTAACTGCAGCGGAGAACGTTCTTTTCAACATTAAAGCGTATAAAAGTGAGTTAAGAAACATGATGGGACAAGATCGTCTAAATAACCTCACCTTAATGAACATTGAATGTAATTTACTTAGAGAAATTGATTTGTCTAGTATTATCTCTAAATTTGCTCACATTAAATCGAGACAAGTTTGTTTGTAAAATTTATGTTTTATTATTTATTATCATTCAAAACTTAGGGCCCCGCGCTAAAATTTGCTACAGGGCCCCGCTGGTCTAATCCGGCTCTGGTTAGGTGTAGCTAAATTTTCATACATACTCTACCTCTAGGCTCTACTTTACTCTACTGACCGGTACGTTACTGCTTACATGTATGATCTAAGACAAAATCCGAATCAAATACCACAAAACAAATAGTTCAAATCCAAAGATTTTTAAAATGCAACTGTTCACTTTCAGAACATCTAAATGCAAAACACGGCAATGCACAGACTAAAAGAATGTCCTTCGACACTATAGTCCTAGATACATGGTCCATTTCACAATAAAAACCGTCTTTTGTTTGTATAGATCGACGTGAGTTCGGTTCTGCAAGCATTTTCTCCATGCCGCTCTATCATGAGCAGCTCATTGAATCTCTTTTATAGAAGCGAGTCCGATTTTTCTAAACTCAGTAAAGTTCGTTTTATGGTTTCCCTGTGGCGTTTTTTTGTTTGGTAGGTGATTAAAGCCTATTTAGGCCGAGGCACGCCACTTTCAACCTAAGTCGAACCTTTTATTGGTTATATATTAGAGCGTGTAGGCCAACAAACATGAAAAATAAGAATTAACTCCTTTCGGAGAACTCAGTAGTGAATATTTTTTTTAGCAGACGTTCATATAATTGTTGGCATGACAACGTTTCATGTCATACGACGTATTTGCCGCAAATCTAGCCCATTTTTCAGATTTGCAACATTTCGTATTCTTCAGATCTTCCGATTTCATGTATTATTCCATATATTTCTTATTCTAATGTTAACAAAATGTATATATCAACTAGTGATAATACACAAATTGGCAAAAACTATGTGATATTTCTACTTAAAGATAAAAATATTAATATTACGACACTGAATTTGTTTTTAACTAAACCTAAAATGGCGGCGAATGCAAGCAGACCTGAGGATTTTGTTTACAGTCAATGTAAGTCAAACAAGTATCTTGTATATGAATTGCTCACTAGGTGCATCACTTGAGGTCATTTGAAATGAGGTTTTCATTTATAAACAGCTATATGGTTGTATTTTTCAGCTGGTTCAAAGAAGATTTGAGTTGTAGAAATATTACGATCAATCAATGCCATGCCTTCCGGCGTAGGCGATCATGTCTCTCCACAACTCTCTCTGCTTGGTGCATGTAATCAGTTCTGACGTCGATGTTGTGTTGAACCATGATCAGGCCATCCAGCATCTTCTCCCTCTGTCTTCCGCGATCTCTCCTTCCTGAATTTTACCTGTTGTTGCCAAATGTTCTAAACCTTCTCTTCGCATTAAATACGGCATGATTATATGCCCGAAGAACCTTGATTGTCCGATTCTTATTCTTTTGATAAGGTTTCTTTGTGTGCAGGCCTAATTTAAAACCTCGTTTGTTTTCTTCGATGTCCATGGAATTTTCAGCATTCTTCTGTAAAACCACATCTCTGTGGCTTCCAATGTCTAATGATCGTATTGACTGTTTATTCATTGTCCATGATTCGCTGACATACAGAAGTATTGGATCAATATAGCACTGGAGTATTCGGTTTCGCAGTGTCATTGGTAGTGAATTCACGCATAGTGTGTTTTTCATTTTCATAAAATGTGCTTTCACTTGAGCTATTCTACTTCTAATCTCTGTTTTACACCTGCCATCTGATGTCAGGAGTGTTCCAGGTACTTGAATCGATGGACTTGTTTCAGTGTTGTGTTATTTATGTTGATATTACATATTGGTGTTTCCTGTTTCTTGGAGACTTCTATAACCTCTGTTTTCTTTATATTCATGCTTAATCCTTTCTTTTCACTTTCTCTCACTAATATGTCTATCAGGTCTTGTAGATCTTGTTCATTTGTGGCCATGAGAATTGTGTCATCAGCGTATCTTAGATTGTTCATGTTTTGTCTGCCAACTGTTATCCTGCCTTTTCTTCTATATGATGCATGATGTTTTCACTGTATAGGTTAAACAGGTCTGGTGAGAGTACGCATCCTTGTCTTACCCATAATTGTATCGCCTGGTAGTTTCACACTGATTCGCCAACAACGCGGTGCGTGGCTTTTCAGCACACTCAGGAGGAAAATAATAAGAGAGGCCAGTGGGGCCTACGTAACAACCACAAGTAGTTTGATAATGGAGATTCGGGCGGTTACAGAGGCGGTGAAATGGTTGCCATCTCACAACTACTCTTTTGTTTTCATACTTAGTGACCCCATGAGCATGATTCATAAAGTCAAATCTGGAATGGTGAGACGCAACTGGGTGGAGGTACTGGTACAGACAATGATCAGCGAAATCACCTTCATTTTTGTCCCTGGGCACGCAGGAGTTAGGGGTAATGAACAAGCTGATAGACTTGTGGCTTGGCTACAATATCAGAGGGAGCTGCCATGGATAGAAATGACATTCTTCGCGCATTGGGAGAGTCTTTCCGTACAGAGGAGTTTGGGCTGTAATCTCACTCGCTGATCATCGTGTGTTTTTGCCCATTCGATAAGTGTATCACCCCTATCGTTCCTCACTCCTAAGCCATAGCCGCTGGTCACATCTTCCACCCCACCAGCGCCGACTTTTGCATTAAAATCCCCAGTCACGACAGTGACTTCATAAGATTTACATTGCGCCATGGCGGAATGAAGTTGGTCGCAAAATCTTTCCAGCTCGTCTTCTGTGCTCTCTGTTGTTGGAGCATAAACTTGGATGATGTTGATGTCCACAGGTGTGCCTTTTAATTTCACCAATAAAACTCTATCCGATATTGCCCAAAAACCTTTCACCATGTTGACATACTTTTGATCTAATATTAGTCCTACCCCTTTCGTGTGGCTTACGCCTCCTGAATATATAATTTTTAATTTGTCTGACTGTAATTCTCCTGCTCCAATTCATCTCTTCTCACTTATACCTAGTATATTCACTCCTGTTCTTGACATTTCTTTCTTAAGATTTTCTAATATTCCACATTTCTATAGTTACGAGGTTATTATTATGGAAGTTCGCTCCCTTTATACATGTCACCTTGACATGAGCAGCGTTGTTTGGACATGATCAATTATATTGGAAGGACATACAACAGTAGTTTCCCATTCCTTTCCGTTGTTTCAAACCTTTCCGAATGGTCAAGCGGTGTGCTAGCCTATCACTTTCAGGCTAGCAAACACAAATTCCATTCAAAGAAGTTTGAAAAAAGGACTCGCATTTAAGACCGGCCGAAAAACATCTCCATCTTGCCGCACCATCTTGAACGGAAGTTTTAATACAACTATTAAATATGAAATAAATTGCTGTCAAGAAGACTACTACTCTAACTATACTTATAGAAGCAGCAAAGACTTAGCAAACAGTTTTAAATACATTACATGCAACGCATGCACATTTCTTCTGACTTTGTTACTTCGTCAACTATCTAATTGTGGATCAGTTTGTTGAGATTTGTGTATATAATTGAGGATCAGTTTGTTGAGATTTGTGTATCTAAGTCAGTATTGAAAATCTCCTCTGAGTATCCCCTTATTAAACCAAATTTCCATGGACCCTGGTATGTATGATGTTTCAGACTGCTTTCGGGGTCAAAGGCTCATAGCGGCAATGTGTGCCAGGGTTAGCGAAGGGGCGCGCTAACCAAGACCCTGCCCCTACCTCCATCGGTGACCCTGAAACAGACTTAGGTTCGGTCTGGCTAAGGGCAGGGATCGGGAGAACTAAAGGTAGCTGTAACAGTGCAAGCACCGTAAAACAATGCAGGGGCCGAAAATCCCTAAATAAAGCACATATCTCCTGGCGATGTCCCAAAAATTGCCCAAGTTAAAAAAGTACAACAGAAGCATACGAGTGACCAAGATCAAAATGCTAACTCTCCTTGGAGTAAATGACCGAATTAAAGGGATGAGAGGTGCATCCCAAAGCTGAGACATGGAGCGAAAACTTGGTGCACAAGTCAAGCTCCGTGTCAGAGCAGTTCCTAGGTACGGGAAATGCGGACGTAGATGTGACCACAATGGTCTTACCACAAGTAACAGCTTCCCGCCCGATGGGAAAGGCTGCACACAAAGGGATGAGAGGTGCATCTAAATTGGAAAAGAGGACCAACTTCCCAGGAGTAAAGAGCCGCAAACAAATTGCCAGCTGTAGGCTAGAATCAATGAGCAAGGTGTGTAACAATCAAAAGTCTCGGTTTAACGGCAGCGCAGCATCGTGACGCTACATGGGAAGGTATGGAAACCCAACATGAGGCAAAGCGCGGAGAAACCTATTGGTAAAGTTGGCGAGCGCAAATTCTAAAGTTGCGTTCAGAGCCTAACGAAATTGCCCTCCCTGGGACAATCGGGCAAGGTACGGTTGCCAAAACAACTAACATCCCCGGAAGAACTGAGGTGGGAATGGTTGGACAAGCACAAATCACAAAAGTTGCGTATTTAGTGCCTAATGAAACTGCCCTCCCTGGGACAACCGGGCAGGGTACTGTTGCAATAACAACTAATATCCCGGAAGAACTGAGGTGGGTGATAGCAGCAAGTGCAAAACCTCAGTTGCATTGATAGTGCCGATTAAAACGACCCTCTAGCATATCTGTGTGCAGCCCCAGACCAGTGTTTCCCGGAGACAGGAAAATACGGGGTAAATTCCTTGTAAATTGTCAAGTAACTACACACGCCTCGAAGCGGTTGAGAATACTCCTACTCAGGAACAAACTCACCGTGGATAAAAAAGTATGGCGGATAATGCAAAGGATTGACTGGTACAACCCCAACCATTGGCTAAGGGCAATACTTTCGGACGCCGATCATCCTACACAGATGACGTCCTAATGTCATGGCTCAGATCACATAAAGGCTAAGCATACTGTCGACATATGATCGTTTGTTTGACAAAGCAACACAAAAGGTGATACTTCCTGTGACTAGCCCGAGAAGGGTCGAGATCGTTCGGGTCTTTACCTTAGCGACCTCACCCAGTCAACGCACGTAGGCTAATCCTCCTTGGCGTACATCTAAGCCCAAATTTACAGCACTAAAAAATCATTAAGGATTGGTATCTTACGTTGCTTATGGAACGACCTCACCAAAGGCAGGAAAGCCGTCAGAGAAGGCACCCGATATGCCCTCACTAAAACTAACTCTGTCCAGAAAGAGTTACATGGACATTAGGTCTCCTACAACGATCACTCTTGAAGGTTCTAAGCTTCAAGTACCTCGGAAGTTGGCGAGGCTGCCCATATGGTTGAGGGATGCTTGTAAAAGGGTAATATAGGCCCACGCAAAAGTCAGTCAGAAGCGCAATACCAAGCATCACGACTTTACGCCTGAATTAATAGCGGGTGATCGAAAGAAGAGAAGAAAGACTACTTTCATTTCAATATCATTTTGTCATTTATAACTCATGTTTTTCTGTTGATAGTTTCGAGTTACCAAGCTTCTCTCAGCTGTAAGCAACAACAAAGCATGAAGTATAATGTCTATATGAAGTAAACTTTGATTTGTCATAAAACTGTGCATATCAATTTTCAAAGGGATCATTCAACACTGAACCTAGCACACTTGCTTATAATTGATAAAGTCAAACTTACCGGCTGTATAACGTGTGCTTTCCATAATTTTTCTCGACTTTATGTTTGTCAATTTCATTTTGTGTCTTAGATGTATTTATTGACATATAATGAGATCATAGTAGATGCCATCAAGACGACACCCAGAATTTTGAATTGTTGAAATTAATATGTGATATTCCATAGTTTTCATCATTTTCTAAATGGTAACCAGACACAATCCAAGCTCAAAGTGTATTCACATGCTGAGGACTTATGTTGCTGATGATCTTTTCAGCCTTTAATATGAAACAGGACTTCTGGCCGTGCTACGAAAGCGTGCACTGGTGCTGGAACCCGTCATAACAAAAACACCTTGTTCAGCGGTGCCAATGAATTGGATACAATGAAAGTTATGGGCGTTTCTACCTTACGTACACATTGAGAAGGGAAGAAGAAAGAAAAATTGAGCAGGCAAGAAGAAGACAGCTAAAATGTGATAGATTGAGTCATCACCATGTCCGATTTTGTATTGGAATTGCGTCAGCATCTGACAAAAGTGTCCCATCTTGGACAAACTTATTTACGGTGCTGGCATTATTGCTTTACAGAAGGCAAACTTGGGCAATGGTTCAATTCAAGCCACTGGATTTCATGTATTCTACAACAGAAAACATCTTGGACAAAAGAAAGCAGACCTTCATGCAAAAATTTGTAAGAGGCCCTTATTAAGCAGCTGGCTATGTCTAAATTCATAGCTGGTAAAAAAAAAATGAACAATACGCAATTGATATATATAACGTGTGTTTATTAATTGTGATAGATTGACTAGTTTATAAATGTAAATGGCAATATTTCTTGTTTTGCTTCAGCAAAGAAAGAATAGCCAATGTCCTGATTCCACCGTCAGAGTTTGAGAAACCAGCAGCATTTAGATCAAGAGATGTCCTGGAAACACAAAGACATGGTCAACATTTGCAAATAGAGGCAGACAAGATGAAGTACTTCTACTTATCATCAAATAGCTTGTCCTGATCATAACTTTACCACGCTAACAGCCCTTCAGAATTTTGCTCTCTCATAAACCAGATGTCCCACTTCTACATCTGTCATGCTCAAATCATCAGTTACATCCTGAATACATTTTCTCCATGGTCTTCCTCTTCTTCTCTTTGTCGTGATGCCTACTTCCATAATGATCTTCTCCATCCCTTCGTGTCTCATTATATGTCCAAAATACTTCAGTTTTCTCATTCTTATTTGTATCATCAGCCAGTTTTCCTTTGATTTTGAGCTTCTTCTGGATAGATCTATTTGTTCTCTTATCTGTCCATGATATACGGAGGACTCTTTTGTAATACTTATATTCAAAAGCACATATATGTTTTTCCACTGCCTTTTTAAATGTCCATGCATCACACCCATACATTGCCACTGGGAATATGCATGCTCTTAGTATTCTGATCTTTATTTTCCTATCAGTTCCATTTCATATTGTATTTAGTTGTTTAATTTTTTGTAAAGCCATGTTTGTTCTTTTCTTCTTCTTCTTTCGATCGTTCTACGGCCATTTTTATCATTCTATTGTGATATATAAACAGCCAAACATCAGAACATATTGTATGTGCACCAGCCTTCAGCACCTATTGGGGCACAGTTGCTTATCCTTGGGTGGGGTGTTCGATTTCAGCCAGCTTTGTGTGCGTGACGCTTTCCGCTAGCCTTGGCTGTCCCGACCAAAACCCACAAGGCAGCAGGTTGCCATTTTCTTTCAGGGCAGCGACCTTAGCGGCCTGCCCTCCCGGGCTTTGAACGCCATCTGCCCAGCAAAACCGGCCGTTTAGTGATTGTCTTGGTTTGCCGTCTGTTCAGGTTTGTTTACGGTTTGCTCGCTAGCCTTTGATTGTCCCCAATCAAACTACAAGGCAGCAGTAGTTCCCAGTGGCGAAACGCACTGGCTTTACCTCTGTTGGGCTTTCCAGTTGTTCTACTCTGTGGTGGGACGCACACCTCTTGACTGCCGCTTGCACTGGTTTTGCCTCTGCTGGGCTTTCCCGTTATTCTGCTATGTGGGTGAGATGCACACCTCTTGCCTGCAATGCTCGCCGCTGCAGTGCTTTCGCGCTTACGTGCGGCCTGCCCTCGATGGGGCCCACTATGACTTTGCCAGCGTGCATGCTCGCTCTCATGCAAAGAGAGCATACTTGGGCTCCGAATTTCGCCACACGCAGTTCAACGTCTCTTTAATGGCTTTGGGTGGTGCCCCCATCTCTGTGATGGGGCCAGTGCTTGACCTATGTGGCCCAGCTTGCGGTTCAACTCGGCACTCAGCATACTCATCGGCTCTAGAGAGGCGGCTCAAGAGAGAGCATTAGCGGGCTACAAATTTCGCCACACGCAGACCAACATCCCTTCGATGGTTTTGATTCGTGCCCCCATCTCTGTGATGGGGGCTAGACTTTGACCTATGTGGACCAACGTGCGGCCCAACTCATCACCCAGCATACTCATCAGCTCAAGAGAGGAGAATCAAGAGAGAGAATGCACGGGCTCCAAGTTCCGCCCAGCGAGGTTCCACATTTATCCTTCTAGCTTTTCCCATCAGCCAGGAGAGGCGAGCATTAATAGTCACTCTGGGAGTTCGCTCGTCTATGTTGCGAGCGGATCCCATCAAACATAACTACCTTTGCATCTTTACTTGCCCCAGAGTAGCTCTCCCACGGTACCTGCCCTCTTAGTCAGACCAGAACTACCGTCTGTTACCAGGGTCACCACTTGAGTGAGAGCAGGATTAGAGCCATCTCCTAATCCTGGCACACCGCTTCCTTGCGCCTTTGACCCGTTTGTTCTTTTAATTTCCTTCATCTCATTTCCATCTGTTGTTAGCGGTGAACCAAGATATTCAAAACTGTTTACATTTTTAATTTTCTCTCCGTTGATAAAAATATCTTTTGTCATGTTTGTTTTATCCATTGTCATTATTTTTGTTTTTGCAAATATTAAGATATAAATTTTGTTTTTCGCTTTTCTTTTGCACTTCCATTATTAATTTCTCAATCCATTTTTGTGATGTTGACAGTAACACTGCATTGTCAGCATATCTTAGTTCAGGTATTTCTCTTCTTTCGATTATAAAAGGATCGTATTGTTCATTTCCGCTATCTTCTGTAACATTCCTCATGATGTTTTCTGCATATACAGTAAACCCTCGTACACGAACTCAAGGGACCGAAAAATCACGAGTTCTGTTAAAAAATCTGTAATCGGGACTCAAATTTTAGCATTGCAATGCAGCACAGTATTAACCATATACAATACAGATGCCATCATATAAACACTACTACAGTAATTAACTTTTAAAGAAGTACTCACTGATTATTTTCTGCAGAAAAATTCCTGTATACAGTATATTGCGCTGTCGCAGACGGAGCGAAGTGCATAGTAACTTCACGCCAACTGTGTGATAGCTTCCGTAAACCTAGCGGTCATTTCAGCTGTTGCAGCAAACCGTTCTAAAGTGTCAAAGGCCGTTAACACTTCCTGGCGGGTGGGCGGTATACTATTGTCTTCATCACTTTCTTCTGATGATATTTCTTGCACCTACACACAACTGATTGTACATGTACATCAGATTTCTCTGGAGAACACACGGCAACATCGTCATCTGCACTAATGAATTCCTCAAAACTAACTCCAGGGTTTGCAACGTCTTGAAGAATATCCCATTCGTCATGAGAGGTGGTGTCGATGTCACTATCTAACTCTTCGATAGGATTAGTGTTGCTATGTCTCCAGGCTCTGCTAAAGCAGTTCTGCAAGTGTTTTGATGGCACAGATTCCCAGGAGACAGCGATAGCTTTTATTGCATCGAGCACACTCCAACTTGGGGTTATCGTGTTGTTTTCAACAGCGTGAATTGCAGCTCTCACAAGTCGCTACGGTAAGCCTCTTCATAAGAGCAATAATGCCTTGATCTAAAGGCTGAAGACGACTTGTTGCATTTGGGGAGAAAAATTGAACCTTTACGTTTGTTAAGTTCAGATCATGTATTTTATGGGTCGTACACCTGTCCATTGTCAGAAGAACATGTCTATTCTGAGCCACCATTCGACTGTTGAAATGAAGAAGCCACTTACGAAATGATGTGCTGTCGATCCAAGCTTTCTTATGTTGAGAGTAGATGCAAGGTAGAGTATCCATGTTCATGTTTTTAAAACAACGTGGTTTCTTGGACTTGCCTATCACCCATGGGAGGTGTTTATCACTGCCGTCTGCACTACATACAAGGACAACAGTTAGACGTTGTTTACTGCGCGCTCCACCATGGCACTTGTCACCTTTTATTCCGAGGATATGACTTGGAAAAAGATTGTAAAAAGTCCAGTTTCGTCCATATTGTACACGTCACACGAGGCATACTTTTCTCTCACTCCGTAAAATCCATGCAACCAGTTGTTTGCCCCTTCTTCATCAACTTTATTTGCTTCATCACAAATCACTACTGATGAAATTGAGTGTCTCTTTTGGAACCGTACAGCCAACCAGCGGAACAGCTGAAATCTTGAATATCCAAATTTTTGGCAATCTCATTTGCTTTTGACTGAATTATAGGTCCACTTAAATGTACATTGGAAGTGCGCATATGGTTGAACCATTCTAGAAGTATCGTTTCGATATCTTCTTACTTAGCACTACGAAGTCGCTTAGATTTGTTACCGGAACCTAATGCAACAGCATTAAAATTTTCCGGTCTTTAAGTACTGTGGATAAGGTAGACTTGGCAATTCCATACTGTTCAGCAATTGTCTTTTCCTTCAATGCACCACGGTCTACTTCGTTTAGAATTCTTAGTTTTGTTTCCAGATCTATACCTGTCTGCTTCCTCTTAGACATGACTCTTCAACTGACTATCTAACTTTCCGTCCTATCTGAACATTTTCTCACCAGATTTTTATCAACTGGAATTTCCCTTTCATTTTCAGTTTCTGCTCCGCCTCTTCTCTCCTTCCACCCCCACCACCTTCCTGCCCAAAACCATACTTTACTTCTAATTGGGTGTTCTGGCTATAAAATTTCTCGTACCTGTAATAAAAATACAGTACCCAGAGCTTCTACGATGTAACCGAATCCTGGAAACGAATTTACTTCCGACAGATCTGCTATCGCACCTTCCGGGACGATTAATCTTTTCCCGCTGTCCGAAAATGCTTTGTGTACATATTAATGTCTCCACCTATCTCGCCGCCTATCTCAAACTCAAGGGCATCCCACAGGTAAATGAAACTGTTAGTGTTACCTTTCCGATCACTAACAATGAAAGGCTTTAAGGTGACAACAAACATTGTGAAGCTTTGGAAGTTCAGGTTAAATGAGATAAAATTGGCGGAGGGACTAAAATACAGTTCGGGATTCGTGGTACACAGAAATTCGTGTTATTTAATGATAAGAAATAGACATTTATGACGGGACCACATTTTTGTTCTTGTTAACCGGTGTTCGTGTTAAGCGAGTTCGTGTTAACGAGGGTTTACTGTATGTTAAACAGACAAGGCAACCAAATGCAGCCTTGCCTGACTCCCTGCCTTATGTCAAACCAATCTGATTTATTATCACATGTTCTTACAGCTGCCATTTGATCACTATAAAGTTTTCTTATGATCTGTATTAAATGTAACGGAAATCCCATTTCTCCCATAATCTTCCACAATTCCTGATGTTCTACACAATCAAATGCCTTTGAGTAGTCAATAAAGCATGAATATAGATCTACATTATACTTTCTAGATTTTTCTATGATTGTTCTCATGTTAAATATATGATCATGTGTACATCTGTTCTGTCTAAATCCAGCTTGTGTTTTCTTCCATTTTCCGACAGTCTTCCTATAATTATTTTTAGTAAGATTTTACTTGAGTTGCTAATCAATGCCACTGTTCTATAGTTAGTACATAATTTGGTGTTTCCCTTTTTAGGTAATTGGATAAATATTGATTTGTTTCAGTTCCTTTGACCATATTCCTGTCTCCCATACCATTTTGCATGATATATTCTTAATCTTTGTTCTCTTCCAGCTTTGATAAACTCTGTTAAAATATCACATCCTGTTGATTTTTCTATTTTAAAGTTTTTTATTGCCCATTCAACTTCCTCTAGCGATGTTTCTGGCTCTTTTTCAGTGTATTTAGTTTGTAGTAACAAACTAGCAGGGTAGAGGTAAACCTCTATCAAAGGAGATGTAAGGCGCCTCCTTCCCTCCGCTACTCTACGGGACACCCTTGGGCAAGGTGGAGTACCTTTAGCCCTTCCTGGGAGGGTAATGGAAGCCATGGGAGCAGGTGGTGGATGAGTGGGGGAGCAGCCGACAGAGTGTCAATGGTTATTGTCTCAAAACTCGCCATGGGGGCAGATGATCTCTGTATGAGACAATGACTATAGTCATGGATCAGTATGGTCACTGCAGTAAGGAAAGCAATGGCAGACTACCTTCAAGACAATGACTAGAAAACCCCAACAATAATATGGAATACAACATAATAGAAACAAGATCCGCTGGTGAGGCCCTCGGCTAGGGAAGAGTCCAAGCGGGGACTAGTACTAGAAAATCTGATGACGGCCAAAAAGCCTGACTGTTGTCAAGGAAGGCCCCCCATTGACTTAATAAGAAAATTAAAAGAAACATGGAATGTGAGAATGATGAATGGGGGAAAACATCAGATAGTTGAGAAAGAAATAGAAACGACTAAATATCAACATATAGGAATTTCTGAGCATAGGTGGAGTTGACATGGTACTTTAATACACAAAAAGGAATGTTTATATACTCTGGAAGAGACAAAAAAGGAAGGAATGGGGTGGCGATATATCTACAAAAACAAACATCTAATACACTCCTAGGATACAATCCCATAAATGAAAGAATCATTAGTGTAAGACTTAAGGGAAAATCAAGAAACATTACACTTATACAAATATATGCACCAACTACAGATGCAGAAGAAGAAGACATAGAGGAGTTTTACAACATTCTCCAGGAAACAGTAGATAGAGTTAGCAAAAGTGGCATCTTAATAATAATGGGAAATTTCAATGCCAAAGTTGGAAAAGATAGAACAAGAGAAGAAAAACAAATAGTAGGAAAACACAGCATAGGCAGTAGAAATGAGGCAGGGGAAAACTGATAACTTTTTGTGCTGAAAGTGACCTGGTGATAGCAAACACACTGTTTCAACAGCATCCTAGAAAGTTATATACCTGGGCGCTACCAGACGGAAGACCAGAAACCAAATAGATTATATAATAGTCCAACAGCGATAGAGATCAAACATAACAATGGCCAAAACCCTGCCTGGTGTAGACTGTGGAAGTGACCATGAGCTGTTGATGGCGATGATAAAATTTAAGCTCAGAAAATTGGAGAAGAAACTAAAACCAGTACGTTTTGATGCTAATAAAATCCCAGAGGAATATAGAGTAGAAGTAAAGAACAGATTTGAAATACTGATGACACCAGATGAGTTGACCACACATGCTAGAGATATCCTATTGTCGACAGCCAAAGATATGGTTCTACGAAGAACAGACAGAAAGAATGAGTGGATTGCAAATGATACACTAGAGTTAATACAACAGAAAGGGGGAAAAAGCACAAGGAATAGCGAAGGAAAAAAATAGGTTGGCCTACAAAAATATAACAAAAGAAATAAGGAAGAACATAAGAAGAGATAAAAAACAATACCTACAAAATTGTTGTGCAAGGTTAGAAGAACACCAGAAGATCTGGGTTGTGCGTCTGCAAACTGTGCCTCCCCGTTTTGAAAATAACCGGACAGGCGAGCCAGTCAGCACGTTCCCCAGTGTCGATAACCAACTGCGTGCATAGTCTCTAACGGCTGCGCGTGCCTCTTCGCTTTTTCACGCGAACGAGGCTCCCAGCGAATAAGGGACAAGGTAGCGTCTGCTATTAGACTGCTCGCTCGGCGCGGTCTATTGGTGGTGTGTGTGTGTCCGTATATCGGAGTTTCTCGGTCGCGATGTGATGCAGTCAGTCTAAAATTTTAAACGCTCGACGGTGGTCTCGTTAAAGGCCCGGGCCCTGCAACGATCTTGTGGGTCCGCAGGTAGAAACATGGTGTCGTTCTTTGCTTGGCGAGGCGCAAGTCTTGCCGCCAAATCTGTGGAAGCGGCGCTCGGTCGTTTCTCTTCAATTTGCATTTTCGCCGGGGCGTCGGATCCGCTCTGCACAGGCGCTGTCTCCCTACCCCGAGCATTGTCGGTCAGTCTCGTCCATGACAGCTATCTGGTTGATCCTGCCAGTAGTCATATGCTTGTCTCAAAGATTACGCCATGCATGTCTAAGTTCACACTGTCTCACGGTGAAACTGCGAAAGGCTCATTAAATCAGTCGAGGTTCCAGTCTAGGCCGGGAACGCAAAGGAAGGAAGGATGACAAGGCTCATGAGGTCATGGTGGTAACATGAGCCAGGGTTCAGGGGCGCGCTGCAAGACCCTGCCCCCAACCTCCACGCGGTGACCCTGGAAACAGACTCTGGTTCGGGTCTGGCTAAGAGGGGCAGGGATCGGGGAGAAAACTACTGGTAGTGGTAGCAGTGCAATTACGGAAATACAATACAGATACATACAAACAAAACGCACAAATCTCCTGACCGATGTCCAACAAGATATTGCCCAAGTCCCTGAAGCATGAAAGCGTCTCTGACATGGATGAGAGGGGCATCCAGTGACCAAAGCGTATGCCCACGTGAGGCGAAGCTCGAAGCCGGAGGAGGGGCTAACATTGCCAGCCCGTCGGCAAAAATAAATAAGACAGGACCATAACGAGTAAAAGTCTATCCTCGTGTTGGTGCGAGAAAGATTACAGCTGACCCCGCATCGGTATCCTGGTGCAGATACATGTACTGGTCAAGGTTTGCCGAGCGCAAAAGAACAAGTTGCGTTTAGTGCATAACGAAACTACCGCCTGGGAAAACCGTACAGGTACTGTGCGATTAAAAATTAACATCCCGGAAGAACTGAGGCTGGTGATACCTACGGAACTGCCAGCCTTGGGGCAACCGGCAAGGTTCGATTGCAGTCGTAACTAACATCCCCGGAAAAACTGGGGCGGGTGATGGCGGCGAGCGCAAAATCCTCAGTTACGCTGATAGTGCCGACTGAACGACCCTCTACATTGTTTGTACTCGGCCCCATGCCAGTGCTTTGAGGTTAATTGCAAATTGCCACGTACCAATGCGCGTCTAGAAAAGGCTGAGAATGTTCCTTCTCCCGGGTCAAACTCAAAAATGTCGGTAAAGCAAGGCCGACAATGACGGATCAGACAGGAAGTTGGGTCTGAACATTGTGGAAGGCGATACTTTACCGGTGTTTTATACGAGTAAGACGCCGTCGAGGATAAGCTTACAAGCCCAGAAATATTTCTCAGTCAGACGGGCATAAACAGCGTAACTCACTGTCCGCGTAGATCCAAAGCCCAAAATACGACAAAGCTGATCGACCTAGGAAGCTCACCCTAGTAAATCAAAAGCTGGCTGAAATCAGACACCCACCGAAGGATAAGCAACTGAGCTCAAATAGGTGCTGAAGGCTGGTGCACGTACATCACGTTCTGATGTTTGGCTGTTTATATATCACAATGAGAATGATTAAAACAGGCCTAGAGCGATCGAAGAAGAAGAAGAGAACACCGAAGAAGGAGAGAGCAGGAAATGTTCAAAGAAATAAAATCAATGACCATAACGTTTAACCAAAACTAAATGCAATAAAAGATAGTATGGGAACAACTCTAACAGAACACGCAGAAATTCTCAACAGATGGAAAGAATATTGCAGCGAAGTGTATATGAACAGAGGTGAAAAGGACAATAGAGCAAACACTGAAATAATGCCAGAAAAAGAACAGAACCAACGCTGAGAAATTGAATGGACAATAAAAGCTTGAAGATGGGAACATCACCAGGATGTGATAATATTTCAGCAGAATTTATCAAAGCAGGAGGAGAGCAAATCATAAAAATATATCATGCAATATGCAAAAAGGTATGGGAAACAGGAATATGGCCAAAGAAATGGAAAAGATCAATATTTATCCCAATACCTAAAAAAGGGAGACACCAAATTATGTACCGACTATAGAACAGTGGCATTGATAAGCTAACGCATAGTAAATCTTATTAAAAATTATTATGGGAAAACTGTATAGGAAAATGGAAGAAAATATCAACTTAACACAAGCTGGGTTTAGACGGAACAGAGGTACACGTGACCATATATTTAACATGAGAACAATCATAGAAAAATCTAGAAAGTATAATGTAGATCTATACTCATGCTTTATTGACTACTCAAAGGCATTTTATTGAGTCTCTACTCCATCAGGAATTGTGGAAGATTATGGGAGAAATGGGATTCCCATTACATTTGATACAGATCATAAGAGAACTTTATAGTGATCAAATGGGGGCTGTAAGAACATGTGATGATACATCAGACTGGTTTGATATAGGGCAGGGAGTCAGACAATGCTGCATTTGGTTGCCTTGTCTGTTTAACATATATGCAGAAAACATCATGAGAAATGTTACAGAAGATAGCGAAAAAGAACAATACGATCCTTTTATAATCGAGAAGAAATACCTTAACTAAGATATGCTGACGATACAGTGTTACTCAATTGTGTGACATCAATGTGGTACGCTCTCAACTGTGTGACACGGGCGGGTCTCAGACGCTGGAACGAGTTCGAGAATTAGGCGTTAAGTTTGGACATGCCAGACAGTGTCGTCTGCGTGGTAGAGAGAGAAGATATAGTAATCAACTTCTCATGGGTACTGTGAGCAAATGGACTTTGGGATGGCTGCTGCAACGGAGGACAGAGCACGAATGGGAATGCCCAATGTGCCATGCGTCGATCGTATAACATAACATAAGTGTTATTGTCAACATCACAAAAAGGGAATGAGAAATTATTAGAAGTGAAAGATACAAAAAGCGAAATAACAAATTTATATCTCAATGTGGCAAAAATAATGACAACAGATAAAACGAACATGACAAATGATATTTTTATAAATGGAGAGAAAGTAGAAAATGTGAACAGTTTTGAATATCTTGGTTCACTCCTAACAACAGATGGAAATGGGATGAAGGAAATTAAAAGAAGAACAAACATGGCTTTACAAAAATGAAACAACTCAAAACAGTATGGAGCGGAACTGATAAGAAAACAAAGATCAGAATACTAAGAGCATGCATTATGCCAGTGACAACGTATGGGTGTGAAGCATGGACATTTAATAAAGCAGTGGAAAAACTTATGTGCTTTTGAATATAAGTGTTACAGAAGAGTCCTTCATCTATCTTGGACAGAGAAGAGAACAAATAGATCTATCCAGAAAGAACTCAAAATCAAGAAAACTGGCTGATGCTACAAATAAGAAAGAAAATTGAGATATTTTGGACATGAAGACATGAAGGGCTGGAGAAGCCCATCATGGAAGGAGGCATACCGGCAAAGACAAGAAGAGGAAGACCACGGAGAAGATGGATTCAGGATGTAACTGATGGTTTGAACATGGCGACTGCAGAGGCAGGACATCTGGCCTATGAGAGAGAGAAATTCGGAGGACTGTTGGGGTGGCAAAGTTCTGCTCAGGACAAGCTTTTGATGATGATGAGTAACAAACTAGCAGGAGTAAATATATTTACACACAAACACATATACCAGGATAGTGTAGGGACACACCAAACACATAAACTTATGCCTATACAGAGAGTACACACTTGTGTCCCTGCTACTGGAAAGTACTTCTAGACTCCAGACCGATTGCTAAAAATAATTTAATCTTCCCATGTTGTTGTTGATACTAGGTCCTCCATTTTTTAAATCTGTATGAACATACACATTGTTCCTATGGTAATGTTGATAGAATGTCTGTGTGTATCTGTTTGTCTCAATGTGTGCATGTCTGTGTTTGTTTGTTTCTTACCTGGTTTCATATTCTGAAATGATATATTTTATTTGTATCTTCACAAGACATCAACAGAACCAGCTTCAGAATCATGTGAGTATCATGTGACGTTTGTTGTTTATCTCTTATTGTATACCTGAGTACACCTGTCCTACTTATTGTATACCTGAGTACACCTGTCCTCTATTGTATACCTGAGTTTCAAAGATACACTCAAGAACTCTATGAAATCCTTTAGCATAGATGTCAACAACTGGGAGAATGTTGCTCATGACAGATCAGCCTGGTACACACTTCTTCGACACGGTTCCTTGGTCTACGAGGCAGGTAGAACAGCACGGATGGAACAAAAACGTCAAAATAAAAAGGCAGTAAAACTTCCCACAAGTGCAAGTATACCTTGCCCCACTGTGGAAGAAAATTTCAAGCCCGTATCTGGCTCACTAGTCATCTACGCACACACAGACAAACATAACGCAACTACATTCCCTTGGATGAAAATTTGTGTGGTCATCATCACCCGTGATTTCTGAGCATCATCATCCTGAGTACACCTGTCCTACTTATTGTATACCTGAATACACCTGTTCTACTATTGTATACTTGAGTACACCTGTCTACTTATTGTATACCTGAGTACACCTGTTCTACTTATTGTATACCTGAGTACACCTGTCTACTTATTGTATACCTGAGTACACCTGTCCTACTTATTGTATACCTGAGTACACCTGTCCTACTTATTGTATACCTGAGTTTCAAAGATACACTCAAGAACTCTATGAAATCCTTTAGCATAGATGTCAACAACTGGGAGAATGTTGCTCATGACAGATCAGCCTGGTACACACTTCTTCGACACGGTTCCTTGGTCTACGAGGCAGGTAGAACAGCACGGATGGAACAAAAACGTCAAAATAAAAAGGCAGTAAAACTTCCCACAAGTGCAAGTATACCTTGCCCACACTGTGGAAGAAAATTTCAAGCCCGTATCGGGCTCACTAGTCATCTACGCACACACAGACAAACATACAACTACATTCCCTTGGATGAAAATTTGTGAGGTCATCATCACCCGTGATTTACGAGCATCATCATACCTGAGTACACCTGTCCTACTTATTGTATACCTGAATACACCTGTTCTACTATTGTATTAGTACCTGTCTACTTATTGTATACCTGAGTACACCTGTTCTACTTATTGTATACCTGAGTACACCTGTCTACTTATTGTATACCTGAGTACACCTGTTCTACTTATTGTATACCTGAGTACACCTGTCTACTTATTGTATACCTGAGTATACCTGTTCTACCTATTGTACGCCTGTCTTCTTATTGTGCACATTTCTACATATTGTACACCTCTCTACTTATCATATACCTGTCTACATATTGCACACCTGAATACACAAGTGATGAGTTTATCTAGATATGTACAACTAGTCACAGGTATGTACAACTAGTCACAGGTATGTACAACTAGTTACAGACATGTGCAACTAGTCACAGACATGTACAACTAATCACAGACATGTGCAACTAGTCACATACATGTACAACTAGCCACAGACATGCACAACTACTCACAGACATGTACAGCTAGTCACATACATGCACAACTAGTTACAGACATGTACAACTAGTAACAGATATGTACAACTACTCACAGGCATGTGCAACTAGTCACAGACATGTACAACTAATCACAGACATGTGCAACTAGTCACAGACATGTGCAACTAGTCACAGACATGTGCAACTAGTCACAGACATGCGCAACTAATCACAGACATGTGCAACTAGTCACAGACATGTGCAACTAATCACAGACATGTGCAACTAATCACAGGCATGTGTAACTAATCATAGACATGTACAACTAATCACAGGCATGTGCAACTAGTCACAGACATGTGCAACTAGTCACAGACATGTGCAACTAGTCACAGACATGTGCAACTAGTCACAGACATGTACAACTAATCACAGACATGTACAACTAATCACATACATGTGCAACTAGTCACAGACATGTACAGTTAGTCACAGACATGTACAACTAATCACAGGCATGTGCAACTAGTCACAGACATGTGCAACTACTCACGGGACATGTACAACTAGTCACATACATGTACAACTAGTCACAGGCATATGCAACTAGTCACAGGCATATGCAACTAGTCACAGGCATATGCAACTAGTCACAGACATGTACAACTAGTCACATGCATGTGCAACTAGTCACATACATGTGCAACTAGTCACAGACATGTGCAACTAGTCACATACTTGTACAACTAGTCACAGGCATATGCAACTGTCACAGGCATATGCAACTAGTCACAGTCATGTGCAACTAGTCATATACCTGTACAACTAGTCACAGGCATATGCAACTAGTCACAGACATGTGCAACTAGTCACAGATATGTACAACTAGTCACATACTTGTACTTGTACTCTAAGCCCATGTTTTAATTGTTCAATATGTTAATCCAGGAAGATGGGTAATAGTGCATTATTATTGAAATTATTATTCATTATTCTACAATATAAAGATGTCTCTAATAAATGTTACCTGACAATGTCTTTCTTGTCAATTACACAAACTATCCAGGTAACAACATCATCATGTGCTCATTTCAAGAACGATTATGCAGATGAATTAATTCGTCGCCAGTCTGGGGAGATCACAGAGTTGAGATCAGAACTTATCAAATGCCATCAGACATATGAGCAAAGTGCTGCCAACTGGAAGAAGGAATTTGTATCACAAGAAGACAAGCACAAGATGGAGATTAAACACTTGGAGAACCAGTTGGCACAGATTAAAGCTAAGTTGGAAGAGAAAGTAAGTCAATGTCTGACCTGTTTGAGGTATAAGGCATAGTTGACTTGAATAGAAGAAGATAAGTCTAGATCTACCTGAGTCTTACCTGTTTAAGGTACAAAGGGCATAGATGACTTGAATAGAAGAAGATAAGTCTAGATCTACATGAGTCTTACCTGTTTGAGGTACAAAGGGCATAGATGACTTGAATAGAAGAAGATAAGTCTAGATCTATCAGAGTCTTATCTGTTTGAGGTATAAGGCATAGTTGACTTGAATAGAAGAAGATAAGTCTAGATCTACCTGAGTCTTACCTGTTTAACACTTTCGCTGCCACACATTTTTCAACAAAGTCTGGCCCAGTGCCACGCTATTTTCGGTATGATCAGTTTTCAGAGTGACAATTTCAAAAATAAACTAATAAACTTAGGACTTTTAAACTATGGAATAGTGTTCATATATTAATGAGCTACTAACCTGTCTGTATGTGGAATATATTCCTTATAATACACAAACTATTGTGGTAACTGATATCCTCATACCTATCCACAGTATGATATGCCGTCGTTTTCGAGATAGGTGTCCGTCATCTACTCCTGTAACCGTGACAATATCTGCTATCGATCTATAAACATCGTCACGTGAATCACAGTTAAAATTCATATCACATTCATAGTTCGTTTTAACACTATCACTGGCTAAAAAGTCCGAAAAGAGTCTTTTTGAACATCACTATTCATCAGCTACGTGCGTCCATTTTGAAAATTTTTGTTTACTTACGAAAAATCGCAAAAAATCGGACTTATACCGACATTTACAGCGTGTATGTTAGATCCGCCATTTTGGAGAGCTCGTCGGAAAAATACGGAAGTAGTAATCACGGAACCCGTTTTCGCAAGCAATACTCCCGTTTAAAAAGACATCGTCGGCGGACATGCCCACGGCGGCAGTGAAAGGAGTTGGTACTGCCGACTTTTGTCGTCGGTGGCAGCGAAAGTGTTAAGGTACAAGAGACATAGTTGACTTGAATTAGAAGAAGGCAAGTTTAGATCTACCTAACAGACATTGGTTCCTGTCTGACTAAGCGGGTAGGGATCGAGGGAGAGCTACCCTGGTGGTGGTAGAGATGCAGACATAGTCACGTTGGATGGGATCCGCTCGCTACACAGACGAGCGGAGTCCCAGAGTGACTATTAATGCACTTCTCTCCCGGTCAAAACGAAAAGCTGAACGGATAAACATGAATGGGTGAGGGTGCATCCAGGAAGAGATGTGGGCCGCGTGGCGCAAAACACAGGCCCGAGGCAGAGTTGACATGGGCCCACATAGGCGAAATCGGATCCCTGACAAGGGGGCCAGAGTTGAGCTCTGTGTCCGGACAAGCTAGAGGCAATGTGAAGGTGTGCATGGTGAGAACCAACAGAAACAGTAGTGTTCGAGTCGTCTGTGAAAGGATCCCAACTCTCCCGGAGTAAAGGGTCGCAAGCAAATTGCCAGCTGTGGGGCAGGAATCAATAAAACGATGCGTAAGAATCAAAAGTCTCTGCAAGTGTCTCTGAAAATGCTGTAACGTATCGCATTGACACATGCGGGAAGATTGCGCTAAACTCTGTATCAAAGGCTTAACGCAAACACATTTGCTGGGTAAGGTTGGCAAAGCGCAGTTTCAAAAGCTGTGTTTTAGTGCCTAACGAAACTGCCCTCCCTGGGATAACTGGGCAAGGTACTGTTGCATTAACAACTAACAACCCCCAGAATAATTGAGGTGGGTGATACCTAACGAGACTGCCCTCCCTGGGACAACCGGGCAAGGTACTGTTGTATTAACAACTAACATCCCCAGAAGAACTGAGGTGGGTGATGATGGCGAGCACAAAATTTCAGCTGCTTTGCTAGCGCAGGTTGAAACGACTCTCTAAAATATCTGTGCACAGCCCCAGTCCAATGTTTCCCGGGGCAGGAAAATGCAGAGTAAACCATTACAAAGTGCCGACACGTGCCCCGAAACCCATGAGCATACCCCTACTCAGGAACAAACTCACCGTGGATAGAAAAGTAAGGCCAATAATGCAAAGGCTTGACTTGTACAAACCCAAACACTGGCTAAGGGAAATACTTTTCGGACGCCGATCATCCTACACAGATGACGTCCAAACACCATGGCTCAGACCAGATAAAGGTTAAGCATACCACCAACATATGATCATTTGTTTGACAAAGCACATGCGTCTCCAATGACAGAATGTTCCTAATCCAGATGGATATCAGAAAGTCATACTCGTGGGTCTCTGGGGCTAAGTGGTTAAGCCCTTTGCCTTGTGAGTCGAAGGTCATGAGTTCGAGTCCGGACCGCACCATTCTGTTCACGAGTGCAGTTTTTCCAGAGACCCTAGGATTGTTGCTGGAGCTACAGAGTTTGTGCTTTGTGCAATACTCTTGACAGGTGGCGTGCCATTTCTGCAGAGAGGGACCGAGCCGTATGGGGTAAAACCCGATGCAATGAAGTCAATCCTTCAGCTTTTAAACCTTTTATAGTCAGAAAGAGCACATATTGTAGACATACTCTTTGGTGAAGATAAAAAACCCAAAAATACAGCGAAGAATAATCGTAAAAGAGCAATGAATACAAGAAAGGCGACAGTTCTTGTGACTAGCCCTAGAAAGGTCGAGAATGCCCCTAAACTCGGGGACCTCACCCAGTCAGCGCAAAGTAAGCTAATGTTCTTTGGCGTAGATCTAAGCCCAAATTTACGGCACTAATAGATCTTTAAAGAGTGTTTATCTTACGATGCGCATGGAACAACCTCACCAAAGGCAGGAAAGCCGATTGAGAAGTCATCCGTTCTGCCTTCACTAACCAACTCTGTCCGAGAAAGAGTTACAAGGACAACAGGTCTCCTGCAACGATCACACTTGAAGGGTCTAAACTTCAAGTACCTTGGAAGTTGGCGAGGCTGTCTGTATGGTTGAGGGATGCCTGTAAAAGGGCAATATAGGTCTTACGCAAAAATCAGTCAGAAGCGCAATACCAGGAGTCATGACTTTTTGCCTGAATTACCAGCAGGCATACTAGAGAAGAAGAAAATCTACCTGAATATGGAACTGCAAGTTATATAGTATTAAAACTAATTTCGAATTTTCAATTCAAATGTTGTATCAATCCTAACACATATGCCAGCGAGAGTTGGAAAATGTCTAAAGATATAGAAAGCAAGTTAAATGCATTTGAAAATAGATGTCTGCGAAAAATAATATAAATAAAATGGAACGAATTCAGGAGAAGTGATGAAATCAGAGAAATGTCTGGTCAGCCACTAGTGACAACTGTTATAAGGAAGAGAAAATGGAGATATGTTGGACACACCTTAAGGAGAAATGATCAACGAATATCAAAGCAGGTGTTCAAGTGGGATGCAAAGGGTTCAAGAAAGAGAGGACGACCTAAGGAGACCCTGAAACGAACTTTGCTGAGAGAGGCACGAAATATCGGTCTCAGTTCCATGGAGGAGATTGAGCAAGTTACCCAGGACAAAGTGGTATGGAGAAATTGCTTGCAGGCAACGTGTAACGTATTGTTGTAACGTATAGATCGAGAGGAATTATTATTATCTCTACTAGGGCACTTCAAACAAATACCAAATGTCATTAGTAAGGATTTAGTCTGGAACAGTATGGAACGGAACTGATAGGAAAACAAAGATCAGAATACTAGAGCATGCATATTCCCAGTGGCAACATATGGGTGTGAAGCATGGACATTTAACAAGGCAGTGGAAAAACATATATGTGCTTTTGAATATAAGTGTTACAGAAGAGTCCTTCAGATATCATGGACAGAGAAGAGAACAAATAGATCTATCCAGAAAGAACTTAAAATCAAAGAAAACTGACTGATGCTACAAATAAGAAGGAGAAAATTGAGGTATTTTGGACATATAAAAAAACACAAGGGGCTGGAGAAGACCATCATGGAAGTAGGCATACTGGCAAAGAGAAGAGGAAGACCACAGAGAAGATGGATTTAGGATGTAACTGAAGATTTGAACATGACAGCTGCAGAGGCAGGACATCTGGTCTATGAGAGAAAAAAATTATGAAGGACTGTTGGGGTGGCAAAGTTCTGCTCAGGACAAGCTATTTATGATGAAGGATTTAGTAGAGGAGTGTCTGGCGGAATGGATTAGAGCGCTGCTCCCATTTGGGAGACCTGTGTTCAATTCAAGGTAACGTCAAGGATTTTTTCTGTTGCTGGCATAAATAAAAGATTCAAACCTGAACAGCTTTGCGGCAACTGCGCTAGCAATACATCCATTAAATCTCGTCCCACCTGTCCTACACAACCCTAAACAGTGGTACTACAGACTGTAATGCCAGTTTTGGGGTTTTTTTTAAAGGATTTAGTAAATGATATGATGAGTAAGAAAGAAGGATAGTATGAGGTGTGATGAGAAGTAATGAGGACAGTCATAAAGTTAACAATGAGATGTTGATGTATTGGTCTCTTGTAGCTGTCGCAGAAGGAAGATGAGACATGCAGTCTGAGACAGCAGTTGGAGCGAGCCACTTTTACTGAACCAAACAGTGCAAGATCTGAAGCAGCAACTCAGTCGGGAACAGCAGCAATGTGCTGATAGCAGACAGCAATGTGCTGAGAGCAGACAGCAACTAGAAGCTGAACTAAGGTTTAATTCTTCTTCTTCTGCATTCTCACTAGATTGGGATTTCGGATTTTCTAATAAAGGCAGCCGTCTGCCTCAGATTATCAGCCACGCCATACAGTTTGTCCCGAACGCTAGTTTAAGTGGGCCACCTCTTTCTTCTCTAGTCTGCATACTGGGGACAGTTCTGTAGGATATAATTCTTATAATTTCTGCTTCCCCATTTGTGCCGACCTCTTCCAGCAGTAAGTTTTGGCTACCCTCGTGATGGTAGGTCTGACATTCTTACTACTTGGCTACATCTCTGAGGCAGATTGGCGACCGTAGAATTCGTTATCCCATTCCTCATTGTGAGGGGTCATGTCATTGCACCATGTTATGCGTCTTACGGCCTGGTGCATCCATTTCTGCAAGCATTTGTTTCGGGTTAGCATTCCCTAGTGGACACGTCGTCCGATTTCAGCCAAACCTCCTTAGTTGATTCTTACGACATGCGTGGCAGGTAACAGTAGTTCTATTCTTTACACCCCAAATTTACTACTCGGCCCGGTAACTACTGCGAGGTTTAATTCTAAAGTTAATGAAATATCAAGTTTTACTCTCAGTGCGTGATAGTGTTGTACCTCATAATACAAGGTGACTGTGTGTGCGTGATAGTGTTGTATCTCATAATACAAGGTGACTGTGTGTGTGTGATAGTGTTTTATCTCATGATACACTGTAACTGTGTGTGTGTGATAGTGTTGTATCTCATAATACAAGGTGACTGTGTGTGCGTGATAGTGTTGTATCTCATAATACAAGGTGACTATGTGTGCGTGATAGTGTTGTATCTCATAATACAAGGTGACTGTGTGGACGTGATAGTGTTGTTTCTCATAATACAAGGTGACTGTGTGCGTGATAGTGTTGTATCTCATAATACAAGGTGACTATGTGTGCGTGATAGTGTTTTATCTCATAATACAAGGTGACTGTGTGCGTGATAGTGTTGTATCTCATAATACAAGGTGACTGTGTGTGCATGATAGTGTTGTATCTCATAATACAAGGTGACTGTGTGTGCATGATAGTGTTGTGTCTCATAATACAAGGTGACTGTGTGTGCGTGATAGTATTGTATCTCATAATACAAGGTGACTGTGTGTGTGTGATAGTGTATCTCATAATACAAGGTGACTGTGTGTGCATGATAGTATTGTATCTCATAATACAAGGTGACTGTGTGTGCATGATAGTGTTGTATCTCATAATACAAGGTGACTGTGTGTGCATGATAGTATTGTATCTCATAATACAAGGTGACTGTGTGTGCGTGATAGTATTGTATCTCATAATACAAGGTGACTGTGTGTGTGTGATAGTGTATCTCATAATACAAGGTGACTGTGTGCGTGATAGTGTTGTATCTCATAATACAAGGTGACTGTGCGTGATAGTATTGTATCTCATGATACAAGGTGACTGTGTGTGATAGTATTGTATCTCATAATACAAGGTCAATTTATGTGTGATAGTGTTGTATCTCGTGATACAAGGTGACTGATAGCTGATCTGACAGCTGTCAATTTGTTTACATGAAAGACAAGTGCTTTTTGAAATGTTGCATAGTTTTGAGCATACCTTCTGAGCTGTCTGTCTGCCTGCCTGTTTGTCTTTCTGACTGTGTGTCTGTCTACCTGTCTTTTTTCTGGTCTGACTGTGTCTGTTTGTCTTTCTATCTGTCTGTCTACCATCTCTGCCTACCTTTCTGTCTCACTGTTTGTCTGTCCATCTTTCTCTTTCTATGTATGCCTGTCTTTCTCTCTTTGTCTGTCTGACTCTCTTTCAGCATGTCTGTGTGTCCTTCTCTTTGTCTGTGTGTGTCTGTCTTTCTCCCTCTCTGTATGTCTAACTGTGTCTGCCTGACTTTCTCTGTGTGTGTGTGTCTATCTCTCTCCTCTCTCTATCTGTCTAGTCACACACATTCAATAGAACATGTTTGAAAAGCAAGATGAAATCTCTCTTGATTTACTGCTAGTTTTGCTAACATTTCTTCCATTGCTATCTTACTCAGAGACAAATCTCAAATGTTAGATCAGATCAACAAACTGAAGGCATACATTGCTGAGACAGAACTAGCACATAGACCAGCTCTAGCCTGGAAGATGGAGACAGAAACTGTTGAGAACAAGTTAAAGATTTCACTATCAGAAAATCACAAGCTGAATTCCACATTAGAACTTTTTGATGTCCGATTGAAGGCACTGCATGAGATACTGGCTGTCCAAGAGAAACAGTTTCACCAGGTATTTCACTGTGTCTCTTGTCCAGGCCTCACTCTTAGTTCATGTTATTATCACATCTGTTTTTCAATGAGTTATACTTAGTGCTTCCTGACATTTATCTCATGAATCTTATCATGTGATTGTATGCATAGTTTGTCTTGACATAGTTTGTCTTGGCATAGTTTGTCTTGGCATAGTTTGTCTTGGCATAGTTTGTCTTGGCATAGGTTGTCTTGACATAGTTTGTCTTGACATAGTTTGTCTTGGCATAGTTTGTCTTGGCATAGTTTGTCTTGGCATAGTTTGTCTTGGTTATGTTATGTTATGCGATCGAAGTCATGGCACATTGGGCATTCCCATTCGTGCTCTGTCCTCTGTTTGCAGCAGCCATCCCAAAGTCCATTTACTCACAGTACCCATGAGAAGTTGATATCTTCTCTCTCTACCACGAAGACGACACTGTCTGGCATGTCCAAACTTAACGCCTAATTCTCGAACTCATTCCAGTGTCTGAGACCCGTCCGTGTCACACAATTAAGAGCGTACCTCATTGATGATATCGGCTCTGTCTATACTTCTGCCCACTTGAGTCGGGCACTGTTTGCAAGAGAGTCAGCACGCTCGTTACCCCGCACTCCAGCATGTCTAGGCGTTTACAGCCAAGTCATTTTCTTGAGATGTGATCTCCGAATGATGTCCACCCATTCCACACGCATACTTCCAGATGCAATCAGTTGAAGCATATTCATCGAGTCTGATATGATGATCGTATGGGTAACCTGTTGCTCAGCCATCCATGACAGAGCCCTGTAGGCAGCAGTGATCTCCATAGTCATGCTCGATTTGTTGTCTCGAAAGCCCCGCAGTCCTCATGAAGTGTGTGACCGTTTCGTTGTGCTGATTAAGTCCACGATGATCTGGTGCCACGCTTGACAGAGCTATCGGTGTAGATAATGATATCACCTGGATGGGAGTGCTGATCCACGAGTGCAAGAATTTCTGCATTGACGACGCGGCCCATTCTCTACAGCGGCATCCAAGTGTGCTGATATCCCTGGCGTAAGCAGTCATATCCTCTGATATAGGCATCCATTCGTCACCGTGCCTCAGCTCATCTAGAGTACAGACCTGTACAGACATCTTCTGCCTCGGCCATCCAGGATCGACCTCTCTTCAATCGCCTGCCCTTGTTCTCATTTATGGATTTGTGCAGAGGATGATTTGTGTCCGCAGAAACTTTCAGATACGCTTTTACCTGTGCGACTTTGTGTCTCGTGGCCATCATTGGCAATCCAAGGATATAGCGCATTGCCTCACAAGAAGTGTCATGTGTGCAACCGAGTATAAGCCTCATCGCTTCATTTTGGATCCTTTCTAACTTATCCAGCGATGTTCTGCTTACTGTCAGAAGACCAAGGCCATAGTCCACCACGCTCAGCACTAGACCCTGATAAAGAAAAATTAGCAGGCGTTGTTAAATATCCACCCCCGCCATAACTTTGAGAGCGGTTAACCCTTTTCTTGCCTTTAGGATTACGTTCTCAACATGGCTCTTAAATGACAGGCTTCTGTCAACTGTTATTCCAAGATATTTTAGTGTTTCGCTTCTGTCAATGTCTTTGTTACACATTCTGACAACCGGGGTAGGTGTCTTTACTATGTGAGTGTTAAGAGAACCATGTCAGAGAGGCCTTTGTTGGGTTCACATTCGTTTCGAATTCTTTGCACCAGTCACCAATCCTATTCAGCTCACACTGTAATGCAGATGCGATCTCATTTCTGTCCTTGCCCATGCGATACACCAGAATATCATCGGCGTACTACATTGTTCTGCCAACTCCGACCCTTTGTGTGCTAGTTACCCCGACGGTGTATACATTGGACAGGACTGGCATTAGTGGTGATCCCTGAGGAAAGCTCATTAGGACCTGTTGTGGTTGTGATGCCCATGAAACACAACGCATTGATAACGTGCACTCAAAAAGTGCAGCAGCAATCCACTTGACCAAGCGTGGTTCCACCTGCATATAACTGCATAAGTAAGCTGTAAGAGACATTGTTATATGCATCCTGCAAATCAATGGCGCTGCTGCGTTTCCATCCCCATCTGAAACCCCTCATACGCATCATATGCAAAAACCTTGTCTTGGTATAGTTTGTCTTGGCATAGTTTGTCGTGGCATAGTTTGTCTTGTTATATTTTGTCTTGGCATAGTCTACATAAGTTTCTCTCTCACTTTCTGATTATTTCCTGTCCTTGTCAGTATGGCTTTTGTAAACAAATCATTTATTTGAATTGTGGGACCAGTTCCAGTTTGATAGCAATCCTTTAGTATGAATATGTTATATGTGTGTGTCTGCTTGAGTGTCTGCCTGCCTTCCGTCTGTCTCCCAACTTGGTATATATATATATATAAATGTGTGTGTCTATGTGCATGTATGCATGCCCCAGTGTGTGTGGTCTCCAGTTGCCATTGAAGATTACAACTAATGTACCATATCAAGACATGTAGTAAAAGCTAGTAACAGATTGTCTTGTATTTTAGAAAGATAAAATTTGATTAGAATATAATTGTTATGTAGTAGTTCAAGTGTGAGAAAAAACCCAGTTTCCATTGAGAAATGTCTAGCTGGTGGTGACAGTCTATCTATCATGAAACATAGTATCATTTCACTTTCAGGTGAAGGTTGACAGCTCTAAGAAAGCATCTTATCTTCTAAGCAGGTCAGCAAATTTATGTGTGTTTCTTAACTCTTAACCATTGGCAGGTTTTTAAGGTTTTTTGATATTTTTGATGTCCTGCTCTATATTTAGCAAACATATAAATTCTTTGCATTGAAAATAGGTATGTTATATATGGTTGGAAAGCTAATTGGATGGGCTATCTGGATATGTGGTTTTAAAATATGTGTGATGTAATTTATGATATCCGTGACCTACTTATGAAAAGTCTAAAAATAGATTTTTCTACAAATGACAAATAATTTTACAATCACAAAGAAGAAGAAAAAAAAGTATGAGAAATATAATGAAATCTTTTATTACAGTCTTTTAGAATATTCATTTATCCAGGACATATCTGAAATTGAACATGTTTGGACAATATGAAAGGCAGTAATCATAATATTTATAAGACATGCATATTTTAAAGAAAAAAGTCAATAAATATGACATACAAGAGAAAATGACACCGAATTGGTCTAGTAAGCAGCCCATAAAGAACTAACACTTATAGTATGATACATAAACATTAAATAGGTATATAATTTCTAACCATAGCAAGTAAAAGATATTATTGAACAAAATATGAGTAAACAATGATATGTGATATACAAAATAGACAGGAAAAAAGTTATCTGGCATCTTGCAAACATGACTCAAGGTAACCCAGGCACAGAACGTTCATCTGACCCAGGCACAGAATGTTCATCAACCAGGCAATTTCTTATCTGATTAAAACAGAAACTTTTTTTTACAAATCTGACAAAAAACTTTTGATTTCTTTTCAACTTTTCTAATCCTATAGCATCTAACACAATTTTTGAGTTTTTCTAAGACCAGGTACTATTTGAGAACATTTTTACTTCTATTATCCAGCAAAGGAACTTGAATGTCTTTATCAAAGTTAGCTAGCTCTTTAATTAACTCTATAGTAAAATCTAACTGACTATATCTCTTTGGTCTGACCAGTTCCGGAATATCCTGATGTTGGCGGCGGTATTCCTGAAATAGTATAAAAGAATTAACCCTAGCAATGTCAATAAAGTGATAAAAGAGAGTTTTCCAATATTTTGATGTTTTACGAAGAACATTATATTTCCCAATCATTTGATCTGACCTATCAACTCCCCCCCATGTATTTATTATAATCTTTAATAACTATAGGCTGACGCACCAAGATATTCTGAAACTGGCCATCCGACTTTGTCCTGCGGGTACAAAATGTATTACTACTTACAGACTTATGCATAGTGCTAATTAAGTTAACTACTTTATTATCTTTCCATTGAACAAATCCCACATTACCTTTCCTAACCCATCTCATTTTCCCCTATTAGCATTTCTATTAAATAATTTAGTATCTTTTAGTTCTTGAGGAAATCCCTTTCTATTTGCCAAAATAGTCCCACATGCTAAAGTCTTCACCTTTAATAAATCTACAAATAAATGAAAAGAAGTATAAAATTATCCATAAAAATTCGATACCCTTGCTGGAAAATAGATCTACATAATTTATAAACAACATCGTATCCCAATCCTTGAGTTGAGCGAGCTGCGTCTTTCCCTGTATAAACATCGAAATTATATGTATATCCTGTTATTGAATCTGCAACCTCTTCATGTAGGTCTGCCCATGTACCATATGATGGTTTTATGTGCCCTGTTGCAGCTGCTTGTTGGTTGGTAAAATTGCACATTTGCTGCAACAATTCTGTACAAAAATACAGCTTGAAGAAGCTTACTGTAGATGAGAAAAAAAGATTTTTAAAAACATTATATTTGTGAAATTATTTTAGTTAAAATACACTGACTGGGAATTCAGATTCAAAACCTGCAATACTACTTTACAAAATGCATGGAAAAGCAGTTAACACAATGTGAATAACATGAACACACAGTTGTCAGTTTTACATACATTAAAATCAGTCATAACGCACTTATCAATCACAAAATCAGTCATAATGCACTTATCAATCACATCTTTTTCCATACTGTAAGATGAGAAAATTGCCATACACTCCCTATTGTTAATAATTACTTACGAGGGGTGAGATACTGCCGATGATCGTTTCTTGTTATGACATCTGGCAGATGCAGACCAGGGAGCCTTGCAGGTCGAAAAGGTGGCAATGTATCTTCTGGACCACAGTCAAGATTGTCGTAGGACTGGTCATGTCCTACAGGGCTTGACAAAAATAGAAACAAATATAATTGTTAGCATATAGGAATAAGTAAATAATTTTAACATTCATACAAACATACATAGTGTAGGAACATTGCATCTGACCTGAAAATCACAAAAACGTGAAATAAACAAGATCTAACAAGTACAATAGCGTAAACAAGAAGCCTGTATCTTGAATAACAAATTATAGCTTTCTCCTAGCAACCAGTTGCTAAGCATATTAAATATCAATAACTTATTTTTCTAGCATTTATAACAATATAACTCATCAACATTGCTAATTTATTTAACAAGACAACATATTATTATCACAGAATCCACCATAGTCCCCATAACAAAAAAACAATGTTAGTTTCAGTTTCACATAGGTAAGTCTAATGGCGAAAACGTAAACTCCTACCTGTTCAATGCGACAGTGTTCAGGGATAGTTTTGTTATATTTTCCATCTCCTTGGATATGTCAACTTCTGATGTTAACAAATTTGAAGATTCACTGTTGTCTTCATCAGGACAGTAATTTGGGTTGTTAGAATCCATTTAATTAAAAATATTTCGATTTTGGCTGGAGCAAGTTGAAACGACGTCGAGACTCTTTTGACAAAATGGCGTAGGTTCAAATGTGCCGGTTAGAAAATAAGCGTGCTTCAAACAACGAGATTAGACATCTTAAAAATATATAATATATTTTTTTACAATTATTTATGAAATTATCATATGTTTTGCATTAGATAACATAACTTATATGAATTTAAATGTAAAATTAATACAAAATTACGGCCACTGAAATAAGCATGTCGCGTCGAGGCTAACTTTTCGAGTTTTTCATATCCAGAATGTTACGGACTTAATCATTTCTTTCATATCATTTTGTGACTAATGTTACAGTAAACACTGATATGTTAGGGGATTGTGTTCAAGGATTGCACTTTACATTCACCTCCCACGGTGTATCGGTGGCGCTCTTTCAGTTATGTCCCTTGTTACGCTTAACTCCCCCTTTGTTTACAATCCTGTGCAAGGTTACGAAATGGCGACATTTCGTGAGCTTATATGTAGCTTCAAATTCCGACTGTTGTTAATGTAAAAACACACTATATACGCTATTGCATTTAGCTATAATAAAATTTCCTATGTAGCTAGATTATTGTGCAGTTTAAGTCTGTTATATAATATAATTATGAAGTTATATCGGTATGAACTAGTCACATTACAAGTAGCTGACGATGTGCAAATTACGCTGATGGGGTACGTTGTTAATATTCATTGAAAGAAACCCATTGAAAGAAGAAATATGTAAGTACAAAAATGTACAAAGTTTAGTTCTTAGGCAAGGTAACACGTTATCTATACTAAAAATTATGTTTTTAAATGCACACAGTTAACAGAAATATAGTGAGAATTCTTAATTGCAATGAGATTTTCTGAATGAATGAGAAAGAAGTAAGATAAAAAAAAATTATAAAAATGAAATTGTAATAACACTGTAGAATATTATAATTCAAGAATAAATTAATGTTAAAGAATTTTATTTCATTATAGGGTGGGGCACAATGGTTGACAAATAATACTATAATCATATAATGTCATCAGCTACCAAAAGACCAATTTGAAAACTATGTCTGGTCATTTATAATAGATAAAAATGTCATAGGAAGTTATGATAAATTACTGTTAAATTGCTAATATATTTAACATATCTCAACATACCAAAATGTTATGTATATATAATCACAATAACATAAATTCACACATCTATTTCCATAAATGCATACGGATATAGCTTACTTCTTCATGAACTATGTAATGTTTAACATAATTAATTTATCATTTCACAATAATACTTTCACTTCTAAATATACTGTTAATGGTAGTTCAAACACAAATACATATCTCCAAACATTGACAATACACATTTGTAATATAATTATACAATTTTATTAGCCCACAATAGTCATGATTAATGTAGCCCACAATTATAATTAATAACTTACTCATACATACTTTGCTCACACGTATTTGCTCATACATACTTCATGACATGTCTAATGCTTACCTAGGACATCTCACAAACACACATTACATATAAATATTAACTTCTAAATTGTTATTAAGACAGCTAGACAATACAGCAGTGACAAATTGTACAGCCCAGAGGTCTACTGTTATTTAAACTTTATGTTTTTTTCAATGAACTTGTGTATTTATAGTTGGATAAGTTTGTAGCAGCTGTGTTTCTATGATAAATTTTAATTCCTTAGTTCTATTTCTTATACCCTAAGCTCTTTTCTGAAACTGAATAACTGAATTAAATTGAAACTGAAATTGAAAATTCACCATACTAAAAAGAACAACTGCGAATAGACAGTCAATGGCTTCAAAATTTTATTATTTTTTTTCGATCCAGAAGCACTTGAGCTGAAATCTCTTTGGCTCGGTGTCATGGACATCGTAACCCTTCGGCTCGGTGCCACGAACACCGTAAATCTGGGAACCTGTAGCTTTTCTGCCAGTCCGCGGAGTTGAACCCGCACTTACAGAGGACTAGTCACCCGTAGTCCAACGCGCTATGAACACGCTGGACACGTGGGCAAACAGCTTCAAAATAAAGAAGTAAAAGAGGAATATCAGTTTGAACTTAAGAATAGGTTCGAGTTACTCAATGGTGAAAATGAACAGAACATTGAAGACAAATGGACTAAGATAAAGGACTCACTATTGGGGGCAGCAAATAGTACCACAGGATTAAAGACGAAAGACAGAAAACCCTGGATAAGCGATGACACCTGGAAATGTATTCAAGAAAGATGAAACTAGTGATATTTAATACTAAGAATTCAACAGATGAAATTCAAGCTAAAGAGGAATATAGACTAAAAGACAAGGGAGTGAAAAGAGCGGCTAGAAGAGATAAAAGGACGTACGTCAATCGACTGGCTGAAGAAGGGGAAAAGGCAGCTGAGACTGGAAACAGTAAAATGCTATTACAATACACTAAAACAACTAACTGGAACTTTTGTTTCAAAGGGTGGCCCAATCAAGAGTAAAGATGGTAAAGTTCTAACATCAGATACCGAGCAGAAGAAAAGATGGGCAGAACATTTTGAAGAAATATTAAATAGACCTGATCCACAAGTACTACTCAAATTTGACGAAGAGGCAAGAAACAGCTCTCTACCAATTAACGAAGAAATGATAAGTGTATCTGAGGTCAAGGAGGCAATCCATTTCCTTGATAAACAATAATGCAGCGGGTGATGACAACATTACTGCAGAAATGCTCAAAGCAGCTGATGATACAACTATTAGCCAGGTGCAAGAACTATTTAATAAAGTATGGGAAGAAGAAACTGTCCCAGATTAATGGAAAAAGGGAATAATTGTTAAGATCCCCAAAAAAGGTGATCTCAAAGAGTGCAACAACTGGAAAAGGATCACCCTATTATCATTAACGATCAAGACTTTTTGTAAAATCATTCTCAATAGAATCAAAGGAGCAGTGGACACAACCCTGAGAGAAGAACAAGCTGGTTTTAGACCTGGGAGAAGCTGCTTAGACCAAATAATTACCCTACGACTAATTTTGGAGGAACATATTGAGAAGAAACAACCACTTCTACTAAATTTCATCGATTTTAAAAAAGCCTTTGATAGTCTACACAGAATCTCTCTGTGGAATATTCTGAGATGCTATGGAATACCAGACAAAATAATAAACATTATTAAGAGCCTCTATGATGGTTCACAGTGTGCAGTTAGCACTGATGGTAGACACAGCGACTGGTTTATGGTTGAAACCGGAGTAAAGCAAGGCTGTATTCTATCTCCGCTATTGTTTGGAGTGTCCATTGACTGGGTGATGTGAAAATGTTGCAGGGGCAAAACTGGCATTGATTGGGTAGAAAATAATCAACTAGAAGATTTGGATTTTGCAGATGATATTGCCTTGTTAAGTAGAAACAACCAAGATATGCAAAGAAAAACAGACAACTTGTCATCTATAGCATCAAAAGTTGGACTGCAGATAAGCTATGAAAAACAAATATAATGAAGACACCTATGGCAAGTAATGCAGATATCACACTGGAATCTAATATGATAAAAATAACAGAGCAGTTCACCTATTTAGGTAGCAATTTTGATTGCACAGGAAATGTTAAAAAGAAATTATGATACAAATTGGCAAAGCAACATCAGCTTTTAAAAGTCTAAATAAAATATGGAACTGCAAATTATATAGTATTAAAACTAAATTACGAATTTTCAATTCAAATGTTGTATCAATCCTAACATATGCCAGCGAGAGTTGGAAAATGACTAAAGATATAGAAAGCAAGTTGAATGCATTTGAAAATTGATGTCTGCAAAAATAATGAATATAAAATGGAACGAATTCAGGAGAAGTGATGACAACTGTTATAAGAAAGAGAAGATGGAGATATGTTGGACACACCTTGAGGAGAAATGATCAACGAATATCAAAGCAGGCATTTGAAGTGGGATGCAAAGGGTTCAAGAAAGAGAGGTCGACCTAAGGAGACCCTGAAATGAACTTTGCTGAGAGAGGCAGGAAATATCGGTCTCAGTTCCATGGAGGAGATTGAGCGAGTTGCCCAGGATAGAGCGGTATGGAGAAATTACTTACAGGCCCTATGTAACGTATAACGGTACAAGAGAAATTATTATTAAGCTCTTTTCTCGATACCAGCTACCATTGAATGTACAACTTCTCCGCCCTGTTCTCCTAAAAAGCCCAATCCGAAACCATTAAGCCTGATCCAGTTTGCACAGTGATGTTCTAGTATGTGCTGTTTTGGAATTATTTTATCTGGAAAATACAGTCTGTATATTGTCATGTAATCTTGTATTGCTAATTGTATTTCTAGCTAAACACGTAAAAACAAAGTATTATAGTTTTACAAAATACAGAGACAGTGACGATAAACAGCAACGTTTCAACCACAAGGCCTTTATCAAGCAAGCAATACAACAAGAATGACGAATTTCGAGGAACACTACAAATGGACGATTACATGTGGAAACATAAACCTATCTAATGAAAATCTGGGAATGAAAACGAACAACGAAATGAGTGCTACACAAAACCGGAAGTGGAAAAGAAGAGAAACAATAAACAATATAGTGAATAAATAACACATATATGGAGCAAACACACATATAGATTACAAGGCACGAGATAAGACAGTACTAAGAATCATAGGAATGTAATGCGTTGAGTCCAAGAGGTTGCAAGGTGCCATAGAATGAAATAAAACGGTTCTCCAGGGCGAATCGACTGCGATCATAGGAGGAACATGATCGGATGGCTGTGACCTGGACATCGTCAGCTCCTGAATGGCAAGTATCATTGAAATGAGTGGTCACAGAGCATTGGCGAATATCGCGTAAGTGTTGGACGAATCGGTCACTGAGCCTCTTACCGGTTTCACCAATATAGACCTTGTTGCATCGTTTGCAGGTGATGGCATAGATGATATTGCGGGACTCACACGTGAAACTGTCTTGAATGACATACGTAGCTTTTGGAAAAGAGACAGTGCGGTCTGATTACATATGCACATGTATTACAGCGCCGACGGCCACACTGGATGGTGCCAAAGTGACTCTGGATATTAGGCTTGAGGCGACTGTGTACCAACAAATCCTTGAGGCTTCTGTCCGTCTGTACGCCACCAAAGGATAGTGTTGGAAGACTGAACGTGTCTCAGGATCAGACTGAAGAATAGGGAGATGATGGAATAAGACCTTTTCACCAGGGAACTATGAGGATGGAAAGTTAAGATAAGTTTAACCCTGTCAGAATTGGAGGTTCTATGTATGGTGGAAAGGGCCTCCTGGCGAGCAATTAGCTGAACCCGATGCATGGCAGATGTAAGCACATTCTCCGGGTATAGGCGCTATGGAAGAAATCAAGCATCTTGTGAGCTCTATCAAGAAAATCTGCGTCCTCGCTACAGAGGCGACGAAGGTGTAAGAGTTGAGAGAAAGGTAAAGAGTCACGACAAGCCTGGGGATGGGAAGAGGTATACAGAAAAAAGCTATGTGTATCAGTAGGCTTGTAGTATACTGATGTAGTGATAGTAGATAGGCTGATGGTGATAGTGATGTCAAGAAAATTGACACAAGAGGTAGAGATGTGAGAGGTAAACCGAATAGCAGGATTGAAGACATTAATGAAGTTAATGAAGCGTGACAAATCGGCTTCAGGCATATTGGTAATTCCAATACAATCATCGATGTATCTATGATACATGGACGGATGAATTTATTTGCATGCATCATCAACAAAAACTTGACCTTCGCCCTGTACCTTCTACCACTCCTCTCAATTGTCCAACACTATCTTCTCCCACCCAGGTTGTCTGCATCCCTCCAGACCTTCTCTTATCGGACAGCGAGAGATGTGTTTTAAGTAAGGGTCTAAAGTTTATTCCTCTCCGACCCTCCATTGACCACTACTCTACTCTTGAAGATGTGAACCGTTTCCACCGTGGCTTGCGACTCAAATTCCATTTTCATAACCAGGAGGACCCTCTAGAACATCACGACTCGAGTATGTTCTCCAAGTATTCTACTCGCAAACATGATTGGACTCCTAAACCTGGTGCCTCTAACGCTCTTGATCTCTACATCAAGAATACTTCATATGACATTGGACTTCTCCACCCTAAACGCCTAGGGCGTTCTAACATGTCACCGTCCGAGTTTCGTGCTCTATCACACCTCCGTCAACGTGATGACATCGTTATCAAATCCGCTAATAAAGGTGGTGCTATAGTTGTATGGAGGAAAGACCTATACCTTCAGGAAGGCCACAACCAACCCTATGTACTTAACACCCTATTCTACAAAACTATTTCTTCTGATGCCACACTATCTAACAATAGTAAGGTTCGTAAAGTTATCAAGAACCTAATTGCCTCTAAAGACTTTCCTACCGGCGCATCATCACTATGTGTCATCGACAGCTGTTTGGGCAAACCTGCATTCTATATGCTCCCCAAAATTCATAAACTCCACAATCCTGGTAGGCCTATTGTTTCTGCTTGCTCTTGTCCTACGGACCATATCTCCGAATTCCTTGACAGTATCTTCAATCCTATAGTCATCACACTACCTTCATTCTTGAAAGATACTAACCACACTTTGTCTGTTTTTCTTCTATTCAGTTGTTACCTGGCAGAACTTATCGTCTCTTCCTCCTTGATGTCTGTTCACTGTATACCTCTATACCTCATTCTGACGGACTTCAAGCTCTCCAGTTTTTCTCGACAGGAGAACTAACCCTCTTGTCTCCACCTCGACTCTCCTTCGTCTTGCAGAACTAGTTCTCACTCTCAACTCCTTTCAGTTTAATGACCAGTTCTTCGAATAGATCAGTGAGGTCGCCATGGGTACTAAAATGGGACCCAGTTATGCTTGTCTATTCATGGGTCATCTTGAACACTTAGTATGAAACACCTATGATGGCCCCTTCCGTCCTGTATCATAGATACATCGATGATTGTATTGGAATTACGATATGCCTGAAGCCGATTTGTCACGCTTCATTAACTTCATTAATGTCTTCAATCCTGCTATTCGGTTCACCTCTCACATCTCCTCTTGTGTCAATTTTCTTGACATCACTATCACCATCAGCCTATCTACTATCACTACATCAGTATACTACAAGCCTACTGATACACATAGCTTTTTTCTGTATACCTCTTCCCATCCTCAGGCTTGTCGTGACTCTTTACCTTTCTCTCAACTCTTACACCTTCGTCACCTCTGTAGCGAGGACGACGATTTTCTTGATAGAGCTCACAAGATGCTTGATTTCTTCCGCAAGCGCCTATACCCGGAGAATGTGCTTACATCTGCCATGCATCGGGTTCAGCTAATTGCTCGCCAGGAGGCCCTTTCCACCATACATAGAACCTCCAATTCTGATAGGGTTAAACTTATCTTAACTTTCCATCCTCATAGTTCCCTGGTGAAAAGGTCTTATTCCATCATCTCCCTATTCTTCAGTCTGATCCTGAGACACGTTCAGTCTTCCAACACTATCCTTTGGTGGCGTACAGACAGGACAGAAGCCTCAAGGATTTGTTGGTACACAGTCGCCTCAAGCCTAATACCCAGAGTCACTTTGGCACCATCCAGTGTGGCCGTCGGCGCTGTAATACATGTGCATATGTAATACAGACCCGCACTGTCTCTTTTCCAAAAGCTACGTATGTCATTCAAGACAGTTTCACGTGTGAGTCCCGCAATATCATCTATGCCATCACCTGCAAACGATGCAAGAAGGTCTATATTGGTGAAACCAGTAAGAGGCTCAGTGACCGATTCGCCCAACACTTACGCGATATTCGCCAATGCTCTGTGACTCCTGTGGCCACTCATTTCAATGATACTGGCCATTCAGGAGCTGACGATGTCCAGGTCACAGCCATCCGATCATGTTCCTCCTATGATCGCAGTCGATTCGCCCTGGAGAACCGTTTTATTTCATTCTATGGCACCTTGCGACCTCTTGGACTCAACGCATTACATTCCTATGCTTCTTAGTACTGTCTTATCTTGTGACTTGTAATCTATATGTGTGTTTGCTCCATATATGTGTTATTTATCCACTATATTGTTTATTGTTTCTCTTCTTTTCCACTTCCGGTTTTGTGTTGCACTCATTTCGTTGTTCGTTTTCATTTCCAGATTTTCATTAGATAGGTTTATGTTTCCACATGTAATCGTCCATTTGTAGTGTTCCTCAAATTCGTCATTCTTGTTGTATTGTTTGCTTGATAAAGGCCTTTTGGTGAAACGTTGCTGTTTATCGTCACTGTCTCTGTATTTTGTAAAACTATAATACTTTGTTTTTACGTGTTTAGCTATTTTTCCAAGTTTTACTGCAGTCTCCACCCTTTTCGATAATTGTATTTCTGGAACTGTGTCAGCATGGATTGGTTTACTGTGTGAGATGTAATTGTGAACTTTTTCAAATGCTGTATTTAATGAATTAAAAATGTCTCTTGTGATCAATGCAATATTTATTATATCCTTATTCTGTGTGTACAATTGTGTATGTGTTATGACATCTTCTGTGAGATCTTTATAGACTTTACATGTTAAGTATTTATGACGGTGGTTACAACAAAGCTCTACTATGATATGCCTGTGGTGTGATTTTGTGTTTATCTTATACTTTTTCTAAATGTGAACACACTGGACCAGACCTATCACACAGTACTACAAACTCAAGTTCTAATAGGCTTGCTTGTGCTTTTTTAATCTCAGTATTGCATTTTATTTTCTCCTCCTCACTTTCACAAACTAATAAATCTGCATGTAACTTACTTATTTCTAATGAGAGCATTTCTGCCTGATGCCAATTCTTACCATATTGTTTTAAATATTGTATGGGGGTGTTGGGTGAGAAGTAGGGGTTAGTACCTCACGGAAAATGACAGCCGTATCCTGGTTGTGTCCACGGATAGTCATGATCCTATTTGGTCCCCACTTCTCATCTAGCTCATGTTTGGCTCCACGTGCCACACCCCGGGCAACGGTCTCGGCTGACTGGCTAAACGACACGAGTGGGCGGGAGTTATTGGTTATTGGTTATTGGTTACTAAACTGACGTCATTGCACTCGGGCAAACCCATAGGTGCTCAGTCTCCCCAACAGATATCGAAGAGTATGCATACTGATGGTTCCTGTGGCTCGCTGATTAAACACACCTCTCACTCTGCCTCTCAGGCATCCAGTTCGACTTGAACAAAGGGTAATTCCAAACTGCTTAAATCGCTTGATCGATTCAACATCGATTTTAGTGTCCTCATCCAACAGAGAGTCTCGAAGAGACCGAAGAATATCCCCCTTATCCATCTTCAACTCCCAACAATCGATGCTGTTGATGCAAGCCTGTCCGCTCTCTCATTACCGTAAACACCCGCATGCCCAGGACAGTATATCACGTAAGCCGCTGGAGGTTAGAAACTTCTATAGACGACGACATCCACTCATACCGAAACCTGCCCTTCTGGATCTTGTGAAGCATCGACTGAGAGTCAGATACAACAACTGCCCCAGTAAATGAAGTCCCAGAAATCCAATGGAGGGCAGCAGTAGTGGCCTCAACCTCCATCCTCATACTAGAAGTAGTTGTCCTGTATGCCCCACTTGCTCTGCAACAACCCTACCATGCGCATTAGCCAAGAAACCCCAGCCGGATTCTCACCACGTTGAACCGACCCATCGGTATATACAACAACATCATCATCCCTTGCATTATCTTCTATCAGCTGCTTAACTGCGAGATCAGCCTTCATGTTGCCCCAATCTCTACATTCTCTTCCAAGAGTAATGATAACGTTGAGATAGTTCATCATGCTTCCATCTGTTGGGATCCATTCTTCCCCTTTTGGTAGAGTCGCAACCGTAGTCACCTGGCCAATCGTTCTCTCAGCCTGGGCCATCCACGACATGCCACGCTGATTCTCGTGCCCTTAACATCATTAGTGTTCCTGTGAAGTGGATGTCTCTTATCCAGTAACCCATATATTCCTTGGTTTGGCGATTGCATGACGGGAGCGTAGTGACAGAAGGCCAAGCATATCTCATCTTCACAATGGGGGTATCTCTAGTGCAGCCCAGAACTATACGCATACCTTCATTCTGAACCCGTTCAAGTCGTTCACATTGTGATCTTGATATCAAGAAATTCGAGTCCGTAATCTACCACTGACATTACCAGTCGATCGAACAAAGGGCAAGTAGTCTCTGCTCAAGGTGTGCGGCCACCATAACTTTGAGAGCCGCAAGACCACGCTTGCACCGTTGTATCGTCTGTTCAATATGGTGTTTGAAAGATAGACTACGATCAAAGGCTATAAAGGGCGGGAGTAATCCTGCTTAACCCTCCCACGTCCCCCATTTTCCCTCCCCCATTTTCCCCTTATGTCCCTTTCCCACTTCCTTCCCAGTTGCGACAAGAGGTGATAAGACACTGGCATTGCACTGAGCCAGATAGGGTCACACTGCTTGCGGGGACCCATGGTGAAGACGGACTCTGTGTTTTGGAAGGGAATAGCTGGATGGGTGGAGATGCACAAAACACCTATGCACATGACGTGACACGGCCATAGTGAATAGCCCAGAACCAGAGCTAGTGATAAAGGCCTGCAAGCATGGTGCACCTATGACTAGCGGGGATTGTCCAGCGGTGAAATGTGCTCCCCAAGTTCGATCCAGTGACACCCTGATACCACATATCTGCCCGAAACTACCAGGGTCCCCAGATCAAGTTAGAGATCTATGTATGACAACCTCTTTGGGATGAAATTGTCGCAACAAAACTCCAGACATAATGCCAATACAACACAAATATATTAGATACAAGCTCGGACGTCGCCTCGGTCAACAAGGTCCGCGCACGCGAGTGAAGCCCTCGCTCCGTGTGAAAAATATGTAAAGGGTCCATTAATATACTACAGATAAACATATCAGGACTACAGAATAAAAAGATGGAGCTCGAAAGAACTCTACAACAGAGTAATGTCCACATTGTCCTTATACAAGAAACCATCTTACCTAAAAGAGGAGTTAACATCACAGGTTACACCCAATACAAATGTGAGTGCAACAGATGTCAAGGACTCATGACACTGATAAGAAATGATGTCCAGGCAGAAGTCCACAACAGACCACACAACAACATAGACACCCAGACCATCCAAGTGTGGTTTGATGGAGTGAGATATACTGTATATAACATCTATTGTCCACCAACCGGCACCTCTGACCAGCCGTTCAAGGAACCCATGTACACCAGAACAATTATTGCAGGAGACTTTAATGCACACACACCAGCCCTAGGTTACAAAGATTACAACAAAAGAGGGAGAGACATTGAAGACCTGTGTAACTCATCCAACCTCACGGTAATGCAGAGCTCAGAAACCAAACCAACACTTCTACACAGAGCCCATGGTACGAATAGCAGACCAGTTTTTACCATAGTATCAGCTGACATTATAGATGCAACAACTATCACTGTCTTGGATGATATAGGGAGCGACCATCTCCCCATACTTATCTCTGTTACCACCAAGCAACTCAGAAGCTCAGTCTATAGAAATAGAAAGTTCTGGAATTTCAGAAAAGCAGACTGGCAGCTCTTCGAGAACCAGACCAACATAGGCATGGACAAAATTGACCTCACTGAAAATATCGATACTGTCTTTGCTAACATATGTTGTAAAATACTGGAAGCTGCAAGAAAGGCCATTCCAAATGGAAACACCAGAAAATATAAGCCATACTGGAACAAAGATCTAGAAAAAGCAGTGATGGATAGAAGAAAAGCAAGGAAACAAGCTGAAAAAGAACCTAATCGAGTTAATAAAACCAATTATAATCGCTTGACTGCTAAAGTTGGCCTTCTAATTAAAGCAGCAAAGAAGATGAAGTGGCAAGACACGTGTCAGAAACTTGATCTAAATAAAGATGGCCACAAGGCATGGGATCTGATAAACAAACTGACAGGCACTAGAAAGAAAATCCCAGACCCATCAAAAGAAACAATGAAACCATCATAGATGCAAAAAGAAAGCTGAAATATTCAACAAACACTTTGCTAACGTTAACAGAAGCATAAGAAGAAAACAACTGGATAAAGCTTTATGGAAAATCTTTAAAAGTAAAAAAATGCACCAGTAGCGAATATATGTGCATTTGAACAAGATTTTAGTCTATGCGAGATGGAAACAGCAATGAAAAAACTAAAACCTCGAAAAGCCCCAGGCCCAGATAAGATTAAGAATTAAATGTTATGCCATATGGGCAAGAAGGCTAGGTTGATATTGCTGTTCGCTATAAATAGAACTTGGAGAGGCCAAAATACCTGCTGCTTGGCGAACAGCCAATATCACTCCCATCCTCAAGAAAGGGAAACCAGTAGACGACCCCTAAGTTACAGGCCCATCTCATTGACCTCATGTTTAGGAAAGCTAGCGGAGAGAATGGTTAATAACCGACTTTATTGGTGGCTTGAAAAACCCAGTCACTTGTAATACCCAGGCAAGGTTTAGAAGGGGCTGCAGAACAGAAGACCAACTCTTCAGACTTGTGCAGAATACAATTGATGGATTCCAGAATGAAAACACAACCCGGTTTTCATCGATTTACAGCAAGCATATGACAGAGTCTGGAGGAAGGGCCTCTTGATGAAGATGCTCAATATGGGGATCCATGGAAAGATGTTACAATGGATACAAGCTTTTCTCCAAAACAGGACCATTGGAACGTCTTTTAGTGGAACAATGTCCTCCAAGAGAACACTAGAGGAAGGCCTCCCACAGGGCTCTGCCCTTAGCTGCACCCTTTTCCTCATCTTCATCAATGACCTCCCATCACTTCTAAACACACAGAAAGCCCTTTTTGCTAATGACTTTGTAATATGGACAAGCGAGAAATACCCTGTACTAACTCGGCTAAACTTAATAGAACCCTTGCCATAATCTCAACATATTGCAACCTATGGAAGCTTAAAGTCAATGAACAGAAAACTGTGTATACTACATTCTCCCGCAGCCCCAAAACAACTCAAAGAACCTTTCGGCTTACAATGAATGGAGCACTGCTGAAAAAGAGGAAAACCCGACTTACCTGGGAGTCAAGTTAGACAAACAACTGAGGATGACAGAACACATTAACAACATAAAAGAAAAAGCATCTAAAAGACTCAACATGGTTAAAAGACTTGCTAGCACCACCTGGGGTGCAGACAAAGAAGCACCTTAGGCAACTATATCTTGGCTATGTAAGATCTACAATGGACAACTGCCTTCCTCTCCAAGCTATAGCAAGTGAGCACATCACAACATCCCTGGACAGAGTGCAGAATCAGGGTCTCAGGTTTATATGTTGGGGAATGAGAACGACCCCAACTGCTGCTTGTGAAATCGACGCCAACATCGAACCACTAGATATTAGTAGACGAAGGGCACTAATAGAAGCAGTCGAGCGATATAAAAGAATAGAAAAAACCATCCCAACAGACAAACTATTGACAGGTGAAAATACAATCAAAGAATCAGCAAAATCATTGCTGGAAGTTGGAAAAATCTCGAAGAACACTACCATCTCCCAACTGACAGAGACCCGATCACAAGATGCCCCGGCCACCACCATGGCTAAACATAAAACAACCAGTAATCCAGAAATACCTCCTTGACAAAACTATAAACAAAGCAACACTTGCACCGATCTTAAAACCTGCGCACTGGAGACAATAGACAGTTATCCAACTTCCTCTATCCATGCCTACACTGATGGTTCAGCTTTCAAAGCCACTACTTACGCTGGCTTGCATACTGAAATATCCAGATGGAACTACCTATAGTTGCTGTGCTCCTTGTGGTAATATATGTTTCAACTATGAGGCAGAGATTATAGCCATAAAAGACCGCTTGTAGAACTAGTCCACCAGCAGTTTGAACTTGGAGAGAATATTGTCAAAGACATGATAGTATTCACTGACTCACAGTCCACACTACAAGGTTTAGAAGAACTGCAGAATCAATCAAGCGAGATCCAGTCATTGGCATTAGTCATCCACAATCTGATTTCCTCCTTTGATATTAATGTCATTCTACAGTGGATTCCTGGGCACACAAATATCCCAGGAAATGACAAGGCAGATCATCTGGCCAAACAGGGATCATCAAAACCACAAATAGACAAACCTGTTAGCATACAAAGTATAAAACAGATTCTGAAAAACAACTCCAGAAATGATTGGCTGAACCGATGGGCTATGGGGACGACTGGTCGGACATGTATGCAGAGATGAATAGACCAAACCCCAAGGACAATATAAATCTGCTACAAAGAAAAGATCAAAGCACTATATTTCAGTTAAGAACAGGACATGTTGGACTGAATTACCACCTACACAGAATAAACCCCACACACCTACCACACTGTAGAAAGTGCAGTCACTCATGTGAGACAGTACAGCATATCTTGCTTGAATGTCCTGGACTACATAAAGCTAGACAAGAACTCCTCCCACCACACCCATCTGTTCATAATACCCTTTACACTAGTCTTCCACAATTACAGAACACATGCAGATTCTACAAACTGGCATTGGCTGCCCAAGAGTGAAAACTTGCATCCCTGGTTAGAAGAAGAAATATTGTATGGTGTTTGGACTAGTGTGTTCTTTTTCTATGTTTTCCATGACATCTCTGTCTATTCTGTCAGCTGCTTTTTCTAGTAATGTGTGATGTTTATGAACAATACCTACAAAATGTGAAGATAAGTAGGAGCAACTTTGTCAATATCAATATGTAAAATTGGAGCATGCAAGCAGTTATAATAAAGAGATGCATGTATTTTATTACCATGGCCAGTTGTAATGAAACGATTGTGATATTGTTTCAACAATGACAGACCTCTGGCTTGTACAGATCTGCTCTCCGTTGGAACCTGAAAGTCTTTACGTGATTGGAGGCACCACAAGCATGGATATCTTCCCAGTACCTGATAGCCCATACACCTTGTGAAAAAATCATAATCTCCATAAAAGAAAACCACCAGTTTCTACCCTCCACTCTAACCGTGTCAGTGTTTCTATCCGAGATTTCATATCTGTCATAATTGTTTCTACATTGTTGTATGTATCTTTAACTTTAGCTATTGCTACTAGAATAGTATTTAATTTAGAATTTGGTCTTGCTAAGTTTGCAATTTGCATTGTGACTTTGAAACTGTTCTTGCCATGGTCATCTCCCACTTTAACCCAAATCTGATCTTCTGGTATACATCTGCTATGCCATGTTAATAATCCCTCTCTGCTATAATCACTAAGAAGTGTACAAACAAACCTACCCAAATCTTTAATATAAGCATATGGTGCCTCCATTGTATGACCATCATGTTCCTCAAATACTTTCATATCAACATGCACCCAGTCTCTTGTAACATCTTTCACACACTGCTTTTCTGATCTTTCATGTGGCATCTCAACCCCAACCTGCTTCAGATATGCTTTATGTTTTCTTTCCTGACTCCATGATAATCCTAATGATTCTTTCATAGAAATAGCTAAAGGAGTTGGGACTATTACTTTGAATTCTGCTACTTTACTGATATTCACACGGGATCTTTTTCGGAGTCGTTTAAGTTCATGTGCTTGTTGCACTTCTAAAGAATCAGTTGATGTGCCTGCTACAAGTTTCCTAACATCTTGAAGATATTTAGACCGCTTTTCGTTTTGTTGGAGATTTTATTTGTGATGTTTGTTTCCTGTGTTTTACTATTTTTTTTAATACAAGTGGTTGTCCTCTTGTTTTGCATGTTATTACATTATGTGAGTGAGATGTGTTTCATTTTCTTCTTACAAAATGTGTAAATAACTCTTCCTCACCTCTAGATAGAGGCTCTTGAAGTGATTTACTAAGATAGGGATGAATTTTCTTGCTATCCAACATTGGTGAGGTTGAAGAGCATGTCATGTGTGATACAGTACTTTTTCTATGTAAATTGTTTTCAACACTCACAGCTACCTCATCCTGTAAAGAAATAGCCCTACCATCACTGCAAGGCTGCTTAGAATGCATGGGGAGATCAGGGAGGACAGTATCCAATGTAACTGTGGGCTTAGAATTCATGACAGTTTTTAAACAACCAAGACAATTTTGTTTATAATGAAAACATAGACTATACCCATTTACACTAACATCAGAGTTAAACTCAGTCCATATATTCCTAGATTTATCAGCAATATTGTGTGTTGACTTGAGTAAATTTTCTGATAGTGTGCTTTGAACACGTATAATTCTGGACACACATCTCCTACACATACTTGTTGTAAGTTTATTGGGCAAATCATTATTTACATTTATTCCAAATACATAAAAATGTCATTTATTTATGTATACACTGTGTTAGCTTGTGGTATGATTTTTTTTCTTTTCGATTAAAGTTTTCTCCACATGTCCTACACAGATCTTGGATGTTTGAGAAGTGCGTGTCCAATGTATGTGCCATGTTAATATAATAGGATGCAGTATTTGAGTTTGTAGTATTGCAGTAGTTCCAGCAAAAAATATCTCAGCCTGAAATAGATATTTACAAATTATTATCTATTACTACATATTATATATAATTTTTCTGTGGTTACAAGCAATTTATTTCAATCATAATATGTTCTATTATTTACTTATTTTTTTTACTTATAACTCCCAATAGCATAATGTTACGAACTTACAGTCCCTAATTAGATCTCCAAAACATATTGTAGTCAGTCGTTGGTAATATTCAGATAATGAATAATGTCTTCTGTCGTCAATATATATGGATGATTGCATCTAGTCACATTTAGTTAGGAATTTATAATACTAAACTTGCTATTCGATACAAATATCAACCAACCAGTAGAAATACAGCATAACAAAGTTTTGTAATTATGCTTAGAATTAGCGTTTATCGCTCTATAAATAACAACACTGTTGTTTAAAAGAGTCAGAGTGAACATGACATAGTAGTCGGTAAAAGTGACATTGAAACAAAACGGGGTCGTCAATCTAGCGATCAAAAGTTTGTAGCTTCAAGATAATGTGCACACACTAAAATTGAACAAAGAGAGAGAATCATTCACCTTTTGAAAATGTATGATTCAGTGACATTATACCTGTTCATCGTATGAAAATATGTTTTGGAGCTGTAACTGTGCAAAAAGTAGCGGTGTACAAAATTATTGCGGTGACCCTTCGTAAATGTCTCGTTATACGTAGCTTTCCCTTATGAAATGTTTATAAAATATTTTGGTACTATGGAATACTTTAAAGTTTATAATAAATTTCATATTTTCTGGAAAAACGTGACATACAAGTATACTAACCTGATTTATTTCACACCAGTTTCACCGATTCACTATAAATTCAAATGGATACTAGTTATTAACTTTTTATTACCCAGCATTCAACGAAGAATGTCTTGGAGGTTTCTTAAAGATCGGTATTTCAATACAAATAGGTTGCCGTGCTCCTGAACACCAGAGATGTGCAACAACAAACGTCTGAAACTGTTGTCATCATTGCTTGCGATGGACGGCTATTATGTTAGTCTGACAGATCTTCCTATATCCATTCCTGTGCCAACAAAAACAAACCAACACATAATGTTCTTCATTGTGCCATGTGAACTCATGAAGGAAACGTCAGTGCCTGCAAAAATCCAGCAGCTGCCCACACATTAAATGTAAATGCAAACGCTGAGTGCTAAAATCAACTGTCCGTCACTTGAATGTGTAATTCATGTCATGAAACAGCATTCACAACAAAAACATCTTAAATATTTATTACTGCAGATGGCAGCCGCCAGTTTATTGGCAAGAAGCTTTACTCTCTAAATATGCACTTCACAAGCACTGTGAACACAGACTCCCCAGATAAAAAAGTGTCCTAAATGAGATTCACAAATGAGCTTCGAACCCTGGTTCTACAACTCAGTCTAAACATGAGGAAAATGCTCTAGCAACTATGCACAGAATCAAACAACACTGCAGCGGTCTGATCACCTTTCTGCCATGACCAGCTAGATCATGTTATAATATGCTATCATAATTCTCTTGTTGGTAGTCCTGTCTAGTTGGTGTTGTTGTCTCTTGTTGGTAGTCCTGTCTAGTTGTTGTTGGTGTTGTCTTGCTGTCTAGTTGTTGTTGGTGCTGTCTAGTTGTTGGTGTTGTCTTGCTGTCTAATTGTTGATGTTGTCTTGCTGTCTAGTTTTTGTTGGTGTTGTCTTGCTGTCTAATTGTTGGTGTTGTCTTGCTGTCTAGTTTTTGTTGGTGTTGTCTTGCTGTCTAGTTTTTGTTGGTGTTGTCTTGCTGTCTAGTTTTTGTTGGTGTTGTCTTGCTGTCTAGTTTTTGTTGGTGTTGTCTTGCTGTCTAGTTTTTGTTGGTGTTGTCTTGCTGTCTAGTTTTTGTTGGTGTTGTCTTGCTGTCTAGTTTTTGTTGGTGTTGTCTTGCTGTCTAGTTGTTGTTGGTGTTGTCTTACTGTGAAGAAATATTATGATCTTTGGTATTTCAAACAGAAAAATACATTTTTTAAGCACATATAACAACAGTGGTAAACTAGTTCTGCTGCAAAATCAAAGGGCCCAGACCGGAGCCTAAATGTTTGACAAGTTTTTTCGCAATTTGAGAACATTGTTTACTATTGTAACAAATAAAATTCATTCCTGTCCATTTTCATATATAGAAACTTTTGGGGTCAGCAGCAGCAAAATGTATTTAACAGGGGGTCCGCTGTAATGCAAAGTTTGGGAACCGCTGGTGTAGATGATCGTTTTCTGCATTGATAAGAAGATTTATCTTGTCCACAGTTGGAGAGAGAAAGTTTACTCTCTTCTTGTCCAGCAAAAAACCACAGAAATCGCACACAAACAAGATATCACTAACTTTAACCACAAGGTTAGTCAGTATTGACATAGTTTGACTTATATAGTTAGTCATTGTTGGCTGTTACATGGTTAGTTATTGTTTGAATGTTACATGGTTAGTTATTGTTTGACAGTTACATGGTTAGGTAGTTAGTGTTTGACAGTTACATGGTTAGGTAGTTAGTGTTTGACTGTTACATGGTTAGTTATTGTTTGACTGTTACATGGTTAGTTAGTGTTTGACTGTTACATGGTTAGTTATTTTTTGGCTGTTACATGGTTAGTCATTGTTTGACTGTTACGTGGTTATTCATTGTTTGGCTGTTACGTGGTTAGTTATTGTTTGACTGTTACGTGGTTATTCATTGTTTGGCTGTTACGTGGTTAGTTATTGTTTGGGGGTCTCTGTGGCTGAGTGGTTAAGCCCTTTGCCTTGCGAGTCGAAGGTCGTGGGTTCGAATCCGACCGCGCCGTTCTGTTCACGAGTGCAGTTTTTTTCAGAGACCCTAGGATTATTGCTGGAGCTACGGAGTTTGTGCTTTGTGCAATACTTTCGGCAGATGGCGTGCCATTTCTGCTGAGAGGGACCGAGCCAGAGGAGGTAAAACCCGGTGCAATGAAGTCAATCCTTCGGCTTTAAAACCCTTTTAGTGTTTGACTGTTACATGGTTAGTTATTGTTTGACTGTTACATGGTTAGTTATTGTTTGACTGTTACATGGTTAGTTAGTGTTTGACTGTTACATGGTTAGTTATTTTTTGGCTGTTACATGGTTAGTCATTGTTTGACTGTTACGTGGTTATTCATTGTTTGGCTGTTATGTGGTTAGTTATTGTTTGACTGTTACGTGGTTATTCATTGTTTGGCTGTTACGTGGTTAGTTATTGTTTGAATGTTACATGGTTATTCATTGTTTGGCTGTTACATGGTTAGTTATTGTTTGACTATTACATGGTTAATCATTGTTTGTCTGTTACATGGTTAGTCATTGTTTGACTGTTACGTGGTTATTCATTGTTTGGCTGTTATGTGGTTAGTTATTGTTTGACTGTTACGTGGTTATTCATTGTTTGGCTGTTACGTGGTTAGTTATTGTTTGAATGTTACATGGTTATTCATTGTTTGGCTGTTACATGGTTAGTTATTGTTTGACTATTACATGGTTAATCATTGTTTGACTGTTACATGGTTAGGTAGCTAGTGTTTGACTGTTACATGGTTAGTTATTGTTTGACTGTTACATGGTTAGTTAGCCGAACTACTGAGTTGGTGCTTGAGCACCGCTGTGAGCTATGAATGTTACATGGAATGCTTTTAGCTCTGTCAACCGGGCTTTTGTTGTGTGCCTTCAGAAAATGGCGGACGAACGGTTATGTCCTACTCAATTTGCCATATGCAGTGATATTGAGGGTGCAGAAAGCTGGAATTTGTCGTGATTAATGCTCCTTACGACATGAATTGCAATTCAAGTGATGCACAGTTTTGTGTTGACACTTTATAGCGATGGCCATATGCATCTATGCGGTACAGGTTGCTTGTTGTGGCGGCACACAGTTGTTTCATTCTAGAATTAGTTCACACAGGAGACATTTCACTGTTGTTAGCATTTAGTGTGATTTTCATTGGCACAAGAACGGAGCAATTATAGGGTGACCCGTTGCAGTGAAGTTGGAACCGTACATATAAACTATGGTTAGTTAGTTATTGTTTGACTGTTACATGGTTAGGTAGTTATTGTTTGACTTACATGGTTAGGTAGTTATTGTTTGACTGTTACATGGTTAGGTAGTTATTGTTTGACTGTTACATGGTTAGTTAGTTATTGTTTGACTGTTACATGGTTAGTTAGTTATTGTTTGACTGTTACATGGTTAGTTAGTTATTGTTTGACTGTTACATGGTTAGTTAGTTATTGTTTGACTGTTACATGGTTAGTTAGTTATTGTTTGACTGTTACATGGTTAGGTAGTTATTGTTTGACTGTTACATGGTTAGTTAGTTATTGTTTGACTGTTACATGGTTAGTTAGTTATTGTTTGACTGTTACATGGTTAGGTAGTTATTGTTTGACTTACATGGTTAGGTAGTTATTGTTTGACTGTTACATGGTTAGGTAGTTATTGTTTGACTGTTACATGGTTAGTTAGTTATTGTTTGACTGTTACATGGTTAGGTAGTTATTGTTTGACTGTTACATGGTTAGTTAGTTATTGTTTGACTGTTACATGGTTAGTTATTGTTTGACTGTTACATGGTTAGTTAGTTATTGTTTGACTGTTACATGGTTAGTTAGTTATTGTTTGACTGTTACATGGTTAGTTATTGTTTGACTGTTACATGGTTAGTTAGTTATTGTTTGACTGTTACATGGTTAGTTAGTTATTGTTTGACTGTATATTTGGTAAATATAAAGTAACAGAGAAGAATGTGTCAATATCATATGAATAGTGAAAATATAGTTTTTTTTTATTGTAAGTCAAGTTATGAGTGAGATGTGAGATGCATGCATGACTGTAGATGCAAGCATGACTGGGGCTCCAACATTACTGAGACACAGACATGACTGACACACAAGCATGCCTGAGACACAAACATGACTGAGACAAAAATATGACTGAAACACAAGTATGACTGAGGCATAAACATGACAGATACAAACATGACTGAGACACACGCATGACTGAGACACAAGCATATCCTGTACCAAGGTATTGTTCTGTCATGTATAGAATATGCATGTGCTCTCCTAACAATTAGTCCTACGCAAACAGTGAGACTGAAAAGAATTCAGAATGAGGCTATGTGGCTCATTCTGGGATGCACCAAAGATACACCAGGAGTGTCAATGAGATTCCTTCTTGACCTCCCCACTATTGCTAACAGAATTGAAACTTGGAGGGTTCGATCATATCTAAGAATCAACGCAAACAAGGAACATCCTCTCCATGAAGAACTCATTAAGGAGAAAGGGTGTAGACTCAAGAGAGGCAGATCATGGCTGAGTCAAGCGGAAGATACTCTTAGGAAAATATGTGATCCTTCCAGAATTGAAACAGGTGAGGAATGGATTGCTGTGCCACATCAATTTCAGACTGCTTTCACCGTTATTACATCTATTAAGAAAAACTGCGAACAAAACAATCTATCACTGATTAACGTGGAGGTGGAGGCTCTCTTGCATGACATGATTAATGATACAGATGTGGTTATTTACACCGATGGTTCAATCATTTGTCAACAACGCTGTGCATGGGCTTTTTTAGCACGCTCAGAGGAAAAATAATAAGAGAGGCCAGTGGGGCCTATGCAACAACCACAAGTAGTTTGACAATGGAGGTTCGGGCAGTTACGGAGACGGTGAAATGGTTGGCATCTCGTATGAGCTATGCAGCTCATAATAAAAGAGTCGTTTGGGTATTCTGCAATGCAGCATTCGAGCCACATGTCCTGCCCATCGCCATTGTAATATATCCTACCTTCCTTTCGTTCGCTTGAAATATTGCCTATATATTCAATGTTGTCTCTTGTATGAACTTCAAAGGTGCATGAGGGGGTGTGCCAGGATTAGTGAGCCGGCACTAATCAAGACCCTGTTCCCTACCTCCACGTGGTGACCCTGGAAACAGACTCAGGTTCCAGCCTGGCTAAGGGGGCAGGGATCGGGAGAACCACAAGAGGTGGTAGTAGTGCAAGCAAGGAAAAGCAATGCAGGGGCCGAAAATCCCTGAACAAGCACGCATCTCCTGGCTGAGGTCCGATAAAATATGTCAGAATTCAAAAGTACGATTCAGCAGCGTACAAGCGTCCGCGTAAAAAACAGTGATGGAAATGCAAACACGGAAAAGCAATGCAGAGGCCGGAAATCCCTAAACAACGCACACATTTCCTGGCCGAAGTCCGATAAAATATGCCCAAGCTCAAGAAAGAGCACGAAACAGCAGAGTACGAGCGTCCAAGAACAAAAAGTGGCGGTAGTGCAGACTCGGAAAAGCAATGCAAGGGCCTGAAATCCCTGAACAACGCACACATTTCCTGGCCGAAGTCCGATAAAATATGCCCAAAGCTCAAGAAAGAGCACAAAGCAGCAACATACGAGCGTCTGCGAACAAAAAAGTGGCGGTAGTGCGACTCGGAAAAGCAATGCAAGGGCCTGAAATCCCTGAACAACACACACATTTCCTGGCCGAAGTCCGATAAAATATGCCCAAAACTCAAGAAAGAGCACAAAGCAGCAGCGTACGAGCATCCGCGAACAAAAAAGTGGCGGTAGTGCTACTTGGAAAAGCAATGCAAGGGCCTGAAATCCCTGAACAACACACACATTTCCTGGCCGAAGTCGATAAAATATGCCTATGCTCAAGAAAGAGCACGAAACAGCAGAGAACGAGCGTCCGAGAACAAAAACTCCCCTAGAGTAAACAAATGTTGGTCGTATCAGCCTTCCAGCAAATAGGAAAGGCTGCATGCGAAGGTGATGAGACGTGCATCCTGAACAAATCATCCTGACGGTAGCACAAGGGAAGACTGCGAAAAAATTCCGTACATGAGGCCAAACGCGGACTAAGATATTGGGTAGAGTTGGCGAGCGTAAACCAATGTTACGTTCTAGCGCTTACGAAACTGCCCTCCCTGAGACAGCCGGGCAGGGTACGATTGTTCACGCAATTAACATCCCCGGAAATATCAGGGCGGGTGATGACTGGCGAGTGCAAAATCTAAAGTTGCACTGATAGCGTCGATTGAAATGACCCATACATTAAGATGCGCGGGGCCTCAGCCCAGGGTTTCCCGGATCAAAGGAAACGACAGAGCAAATGCAAATTGCCTAGTGCCAACCCGAGCGTCCACAAAGCGTCCCAGGATTCTGTTCTCTTCGTAGGGAACTACTGCTGCCTTGTAGTTTTGGTTGGGGACAATCAAAGTCTAGCGGAGCAAACCGTAAACAAAACTGGACAGTAGGAAAACCAAAAAGTCCATTATCAAAAATGGTATAGCTGGGCAGATGACACTCATCAGCCCGGAAGGACAGGTCGTCTAAGGGTCGCTGCCCTGAAAGAAAATAGCAACCTGCTGCCTTGTGGGTTTGGCTGGGGATAGTCAAAGGCTAACGGAGAGCGAACCCAGTAAACGTTGGTTGAAATCGGATACACGGCCGAAGGATAAGCAACTGAGCTCCAACTGGCACTGACAGTTGTGACGTAGCTACACATGCTAAGGCTGCATGGACCAAATTTTATCATGAATTTGTCTAATATGAAATCTCGATATGGTGCTACACCTTTGGAGATCCGTCGGGCAGGACGAGTGCTGGGCCCCATGCCTCGAAGGGCCCGTTTTTGCTACTGACGGTCCCCGCCTCCAACTCGGCAAAACAGTAGCGAGGTCCATGGGAAAAAGCTACTGGTTCAATACGGCAAAGTACTGGCCAGCGACGATTAAACACTGTGCAATGGAATGCCGAAGGTATTCAGCACAAAAAGCAAGGTCATGCACAATAAGACTTGCAGAAGACAAAATTGATGTTGCGTGCATACAAGAGACCCACCTAAATGCACAACATAGATTCGGGATTAGAAGTTACCAAACCTTCAGACTAGATCGAGAAGGGCACAAGGGTGGAATCCTCATCCTAGTACGAAATGGCATTCCAGCAAAGCAAGTGGATGTAACCACAGGAAGTGCCGGCGCAGCAGAGATCGTAGGTGTCCTAATTACATGTAAAGAAATGCAGATTCTTCTGTATAACCTATACTGCCCAAGTGACATCTCACTATCACTCGATACAATGAGTATCAATGATACCGCATGCATGGTGGTCTGCGATTTCAACAGCCACTCTGAAAGATGGGGCTACCTCGAAACGAACAGCAGAGGCGTAGAAGTGGAAGACTGGGAGATGGAGAACAACCTGTTCCTCATCAATGCCCCAGACGACCCGCCAACCTTCTACTTGAGAAGGTGGCATACGACTAGCACCCCTGATTTGGCCTTTGCAACAAGTGACCTCTCCACAAAAACATTACTTACGGTCACAAAACAACTCGGAGATAGTGACCATAGGCCCGTCAACCTGCAAGTAGACCTAAAATTTGTACCTGAGCCCAAAATGTGGTTGCCACGCTGGAACTACAAAAAAGCAAATTGGAAACAGTATGGGGCACTGACAGATGCCAATGTTGAGCGCATCAACATGCATGAAAAGAAAACATGCGATCCGTGGCAAGGAACTCTCACAAGCAATCCTGAAAGCGGCACGGAAACCATTCCTAGAGGCGCACAGAAGGATTACAAGCCATATTGGACAGCAGAGATTCAGAAGCTTGAAAACGACCTTGAATTGGCAAGGAAGGAGGCAGAAAAGGCACAGTCAGTAACGACCAATACTGCTTACAAGGCGGCAGCAGCAAAATACAAGCGTAGGTCAAACGATCAGCACGACAACCTCCACGGGCAAACTCATGGAATGTATGGTGAACAAACGGCTATCTTGGCACTTGGAAAGCAAAGGGCTTCTCATGGTACAACAGGAAGGCTTTCGGAAGCACCGATCTACAGAAGATCAAGTAACCTATATCGCCCAGGAAATCAAGATGGTTTCCAAGAAAAGAAACAGACACTGGCAGTTTTGGTAGATAGGGAGAAGGCGTTTGATACGGTCTGGAAAGAAGGCCTAAAACTAAAACTCTTCACCCTCTGTATAAAGGGAAGAATGTACAAATGGCTTGATAGATACCTAGAGAACAGAACAGCAAGGGTTCAAGTTCAGAGGTACACTAGCATGAAAGCCACATTAGAGCAAGGAGTCCCCCAAGGAGGAGTGCTCTCACCAACTCTTTTCTAACCTTTGTCAATGACATAGCCACATGCCTACCAAAGCGAGTACACTCTGCCATGTATGCCGACGACCTGGCAATATGGGCGAGGAAGAGTCAATGCCCATAGCAACAAATCGACTGCAAGATACGTTAAATAACCTGGAAGTGTGGTAAAAAAAAGTGGAGTATGAACATAAATGCGTCTAAAACCACTTACACTGTGTTCTCCCAGAACAACCAGGGTCACAAAATTAAGCTTAAAGTCAATGGGCAAGATCTTCCAGAAAGCAAGACCCCAACGTACCTTGGAGTCACACTCGACCGAAAACTGACTTGGTGCCCCCAAATTGAAAATGCTACGGCAAAAGCGAGACACAGGCTCACGATAATGCACAAACTCGCAGGCTCCACGTGGGAGCAAACACCAGAGTCCTCAAAACACTATGGAAGAGTGCGACCTGTCCTGGAGTACGGCATTGCAGCGTGAAGCAGTGCATCCAACAAGCAATTCACCAAAGTGAGCAATAGTCAGAACCGTGCAATGCGCATTATCACAGGAGCCAAGAAGTCCACGCCTATCAAGGTGATGGAAACAATCACAGGCATCCAACCAATGGCAGATCGAAGGGACAGAAAAGTCTTGGTGTTGGCAGAAAAACTTAAACGGCTCAATTCCCACCCTATGTACGAAAGAATGAACAGATTCGGAAGGGGCAGGTTACAGAGAACAAGCTTCGCAAAAAACGCGAAAGCACTGATCGCAGACCATCCGGTCCTAGCAAAATGTAAAGTCAAATCAATCCCGACAACCGATAAGTGCACGCCATGGAAAACCTAAATGCCGGAACTAAGGGAATCAATCCCAGGCATTCTAAAAAAAGGGCAGCAAGAAAACTTCGAAAAAAGAGCAGCCACAGAAAAATGCATAGAGACAGAGTACCCTGAAAATAAGTGGTTACACGTCTATACTGACGGATCGGCAAGGAACGCAATCAGAGATGGCGGAGAAGGAATAGTGCTTAAACTCTCAAAGAAAGTGAGCGGTCACAAGCGATTGCCACAGGCAAATACTCAAATAACTACCGGGCAGAGGCAATAAGAACGGTGGCCGAAATGATCCTAGAGAGAAGAGGCACCTCTTGCAACAAAGTCGTGATATTCACCGATGCTCTATCGGTCATCACGACACTCAAAAGCACAGGCAAAACAGAGCTAAACGAGCTCAAAGTGACCCTCGACGCATTAGTGTGCACACTGAAACGCACCATCATTCAGTGGATATCATCACACTGCAATATAAGCGGAAATGAATATGCCGACAAGTTAGCTAAAGAAGACGGGCGACTACCTCAGACTGATCTCGAGATCAGTTATGAGGAAGCCAGAACAACCATCGGCTGGCACTACAGAGACAAATGGTCAAAAGACCATCCTCAACACAACAACAGCAACGGGTACTATGGTCTGTCTCGTAGTGAACAAGTTGCCATACTTCACCTCCGTACGGGCCACAACAAGCTCCGCGCCCACAGGTTCCACAAATTTAAAATTGGCACAACTAGCCTGTGCCCCAGCAAAAGGCGGACATGACAGCAGAACACGTTCTACAAGATTGTAAACTGATAGCAGGTATAAGAAAAGAAACCTGGCCCCAGAACACAGAGCTTTGCGAGAAGCTGTACGGATGAACGGAGTCCCTTAAAAACACCGTAAAATTCATGAAAAAAGTTGGTTCATCAGTCTAGGCCGGGATCGCAAGAGAGAATCGGCGCTAGCAATGCAACTGAAGTTTTGCGCTCGCTGTCATCACCCACCTCAGTTCTTCCGGGGATGTTAGTTGTTATTGCAACAGTACCCTGCCCGGTTGTCCCAGGAAGGGCAGTTTCGTTAGGCAATAAAACACAACTTTAGGATTTGCGCTTGTCCAACCATACCCATCTCAGTTCTTCCTGGGATGTTAGTTGTTTTGGCAACCGTTCCCTGCCCGATTGTTCAAGGATGGGCAGTTTCGTTAGGCACTGAACGCAACTTTAGAATTTGCGCTCGGCCAACTTTACCCAATAGGTTTCTCTGCGCTTGGCCTCGTGTACAGGCTTTGCTGCATACGTTCCCATGTAGCGACACGATGCTGCGTTGCTGTGTTTTCCTAGATACTTGCCGAGACTTTTTGATTCGTTTACGCATCTTTTTTATTGATTCTATCCCCACAGCTTGCAATTTGCTTGCAGCCCTTTACTCCTGGGGAGTTGACCCTCTTTTCCAATTTGGATGCACCTCTCATCCCTTCGTGTGCAGCCTTTCCCATCGGATGGGAAGTTGCTACTTGTGGTACGACCATTGTGTTGACATTTGCAGACACATTTACCGTACTTCGGGACTGCCCTAACACGCAGTTTGACCCATGCACAGAGCTCCAAATTTCGCCCCATGTAGACCCACGTCTCTGCTTTGGGATGCACTTCTCATCCCTTCATGTTTATTTTTGTGCTTATGGACTCTTGCCCTGTAGGTGGCAATTTTGGTGTAGTCATTTACTCCGGGGGAGTTAGCATTCGCTCGCTGACGTCTCTGCTCTGCTGTTTTCTTTTGTTTCTGCAAAATTTGAGCTTTGTTTCTACGGACACCGGCCAGGAGATGCATGCATTTTGTTCATATTTGTTAACCTACATTTCTTTTCCACTATTGCACTGCTACCACTACCTGTAGCTCTCCTTTGATCCCTTGTGCCTCCTTAGCCAGACCGGAACCAAGTCTATTACCAAGGTCACTGCATGAAGGTGGGGCACAGGGTCTAGATTCGTACCAGCTCCACTAATCCTGGCGTGGCGTTATCCCAATGCGTCTTTTACCTCCTGTGTTGAGTCAAATTAAGCTGCAGGCTCCACTCCTGGTGGTGCCCTTCCATTAATTCCTCTAAGTTTCAGCTTTGCAACCATACTTTCCCCAGAACCCAAACACTTTTGTTTCCCAGAAGCTGCCCTAGAGTCATCGAAGCAACTCCTGCGGATCGTTTATGGTCAGAACTACAACGGTATCTGATCGTTTTCGCGCCACTGACTTTTGTTCTTGATTAATGAAAACATTCTTGACAAATGCTTTCGCAGTAGCTCACCTTGCGGCGATCCAAGAATTTCACCTCTAACGCCGCAATATGAATGCCCCCGTTTGTCCCTGTTAATCATTACCCCCAGTTCCGAAAACCAACAAAATAGAACCGAGGTCCTATTCCATGCACCATTATTCAGGCAGCTGCGGCCTGCTTTGAACACTATTTTTTCCAAGTAAACATGCCGGCCGCCCAGGACGCTCAGTGAAGAGCACCACGGGAGAGAGCCGGCAGACGGTAGGGCAGGAGGAGACAACGGGCAGTGAACTGGTGCGAGCCGGACCGCCCGCCTGCGCCTGAAATCCAACTATGAGCTTTTTAACTGCAACAACTTTAATATATGCTATTGGAGCGCTGGAATTACCGCGGCTGCTGGCACCAGACTTGCCCTCCAATGGATCCTCGTTAAAGGGTTTAAGTGTACTCATTCCAATTACGGGGCCTCGAAAGAGTCCCGTATTGTTATTTTTTGTCACTACCGCCCCGTGCCTGGAGTTGGCAAGTTGCGCGCCTGCTGCCTTCCTTGGATGTGGTAGCCGTTTCTCATGCTCCCTCTCCAGAATCGAACCCTGATTCCCTGTTACAAACATGGTAGGCATGTCACGTACCATCGACATTTGATAGGGCAGACATTTGAAAGATGTGTCGCCGGCACATGAGGCTATGCGATCAGCACAAAGTTATCCAGAGTCACCAGTGGGACGCTGCACCCTGCGAAGGGTAACGGCGATTAGTTTTGAACTAATAAAAGCGCTTTTTCCACGAGGGTCGGAGCTTGGTAAGCATGTATTAGCTCTAGAATTGCCACAGTTATCCAAGTAGGATTGTGTCATCTAAGGAACCTTGACCGATTTAATGAGCCATTCGCGATTTCACCGTGAGACAGTGTGAACTTAGACATGCATGGCTTAATCTTTGAGACAAGCATATGACTACTGGCAGGATCAAGCAGATAATTGTCATGGATGTGACTGGACCGACAATGCTCGGGGTAGGGAGACAGTGCTCTGTGTAGAGTGGATCACCTCCCCAGCGAAATGACCGGCGCTCGCTCCCACCATTTTGCCGGAAAGACCGCCTCGCCAGGCAAAAAACGACACCATATTTCTACTTGCCGACCCATAAGCTTGTTGCGAGAGCCGGGCTTTTCAACGAGACCACCGTCAAGCTTTTAAAATTTCAGACTGACTGCCTCACATCACGACCGGGCGATTACGTTATACGGACACACACACAAGACCACACGAGCGAGTCTTGATAGCAGATGCTATCTTGTCCTTTAATCGCTGGGAGCCTGATCCGCTTTGTCGCGTGAAGAAGCGGAGAGGCACGCTCAGACATTAGAGACTTTGCACGAAATTGGTTATCGACACTGGGAAACCGCGCCGCTACTGGCTCGCTCGTCCGTTTGTTTTCAAAACGAGGAGGCGCAGCTTGCAGGCGCACAACCCAGATATGACCTGGTCTATTCTGCTTAGATCTTTGAGGGCGTCTTTTCCATAATCATATCCAGTGTTTGTCTTCCAGTCTACTGCAGATTTTCTCTGTATTTCCTTTATAGCTAAGACATCAGCAGTCTCATTGTCTGCAATGCCACAGTGAGATGGAATCCACTGCAAGTGAATTTCTGCCTTTTCTGAAAGCTGAGCAAGTTCTCGTTTTAGGTTTTGTACTGTGCTGTCCTGGATTTCGCCCCGGGCCATACATAGCTGACAGTGAGTCTGTAAGAAATACCATCTTGCCTGCAGGTGCTTACAGCTTATTCATGTGCTGTGCTGCCATCAGAAGGGCTAAGAGTTCTGCTTTGTAGTTGGAACCTATTCTTCCAGTAGGGGCCACTAGAGACACAGTAGTAGCATCTGGGTTCCTAATGTACATTCCTGCTCCACCATTTATGGTTGCCTCCATTACCGATCCATCAGTGTAAATTCTTATCCAGCTTTCTTCTAGAAACATGTAATGGAGATGTTCCATTGTAGTTGATTTCTTCATTAGATTAGGCTCAGCATCTTTGCTTAACAATTTAGGGATGGAGGATCAGTTTAGAGCTACTGAGTCTGGTTCCCAGTGATCAAAAAGTAATTCTTCTGGTATGGAGTTGTGATTTAGTAGTTCCAAGTATGACTTTCCTATTTCATGTCTAAAATAATAAGTACACGTTACTCAATATTTTTGGTGGGGCCCACTGGCCCTTAATGGAGCCACCCTGAGTATGGCAAAATGACTCGCTAGGCTACTTACACTTACATTTGGTTGATCTACTTCAGGAAATCTTCTATGATTATATCTTTCATATTAGACTTGAGATTACAGTCTCTCTAATCTAGTCCACTGTCTGTGCCTGTTTTAGGGTTTCAACCGCCACCATACAGTCTTCAAGATTGTAACCCTTGGAGAAATATATTGCTACTTCTATAGCCTTCTAGTTAGATCTTTATTGTCTCTCTCTCTCCGTGTGTGATATGTTGTGTGATTGTGTCTCTCTCTGTGTGACATGTTGTGTGATTGTGTCTCTCTCTGTGTGACATGTTGTGTGATTGTGTCTCTCTCTGTTTAACACTTTCGCTGCCACGCATTTTTCAACAAAGTCTGGCCCAGTGCCACGCTATTTTTCGGTATGATCAGTTTTCAGAGTGACAATTTCAAAAATCGTAAAAATAAACTAATAAACTTAGGACTTTTAAACTATGGAATAGTGTTCATATATTAATGAGCTACTAACTTGTCTATATGTGGAATATATTCCTTATAATACACAAGCTATTGTAGTAACTGATATCCTCATACCTATCCACAGTATGATATGCCGTCGTTTTCGAGATAGGTGTCCGTCATCTACTCCTATAACCGTGACAATATCTGATATCGATCTATAAACATCGTCACGTGAATCACAGTTCAAATTCATATCACATTCAGACCTCGTTTTAACACTATCACTGGCTAAAAAGTCTGAAAAAGAGTCATTTTGGACATCACTATTCATCAGCTATGTCATCCATTTTGAAAATTTTTGTTTACTTACGAAAAATCGCAAAAATCAGACTTATCCGAGCGTTTACGCGTGTGTGTTAGATCCGCCATTTTGGAGAGCTCGTCGGAACAATACAGAAGTAATCGCACGACCCCGTTTTGGCAAGCGATACTCCCGTTTAAAAAAACATCGTCGACAGCACATGTTTGCCGACAAAAGTCGTCGGTGGCAGTGAAAGGGAGTTTGTATTTCGCTGACTTTTGTCGTCAGTGGCAGTGAAAGTATTAAAAGCCAAAGGATTGACTTCATTGCCCCGGGTTTTACCCCATATGGCTCGGTCACTCTCAGCAGAAATGGCACGCCACCTGCCGAGATTATTGCATAAAGCACAAACTCCGTAGCTCCAGCAACAATCCTAGAGGTCTCTGGAAAAACTGCACTCGTGAACAGAATGGTGCGTTCCGGACTCGAACCCATGACCTTCGACTCACAAGGCAAAGGGCTTAACCACTTAGCCACAGAGACCCCTCTCTCTATGTGTGTGACATGTTGATCTAATTGATTTCCTAATATCTTGACTGCTTTTCTACAACTAGATACAAGGACTAGAAGAAGAACTGACATCAAGCAAGGCTCAGATTGTCTCTGTGTGTGTGACATGTTGATCTAATTGATTCCCTAATATCTTGACTGCTTTTCTACAACTAGATACAAGAACTAGAAGAAGAACTGGCATCAAGCCAGGCTCAGATTGTCTCTGTGTGTGTGACATGTTGATGTAATTGATTTCCTAATATCTTGACTGCTTTTCTACAACTAGATACAAGAACTAGAAGAACTGGCATCAAGCAAGGCTCAGATTGTCTCTCTGTGTGTGTGTGACATGTTGATCTAATTGATTTCCTAATATCTTGACTGCTTTTCTACAACTAGATACAAGAACTAGAAGAACTGGCATCAAGCAAGGCTCAGATTGTCTCTCTGTGTGTGTGTGACATGTTGATCTAATTGATTTCCTAATATCTTGACTGCTTTTCTACAACTAGATACAAGAACTAGAAGAAGAACTGGCATCAAGCAAGGCTCAGATTGTCTCTGTGTGTGTGACATGTTGATCTAATTGATTTCCTAATATCTTGACTGCTTTTCTACAACTAGATACAAGAACTAGAAGAAGAACTGGCATCAAGCAAGGCTCAGAATGTCTCTCTCTGTGTGTGTGACATGTTGATCTAATTGATTTCCTAATATCTTGACTGCTTTTCTACAACTAGATACAAGAACTAGAAGAACTGGCATCAAGCAAGGCTCAGATTGTCTCTCTGTGTGTGTGACATGTTGATCTAATTGATTTCCTAATATCTTGACTGCTTTTCTACTAGATACAAGAACTAGAAGAACTGGCATCAAGCAAGGCTCAGATTGTCTCTCTGTGTGTGTGTGACATGTTGATCTAATTGATTTCCTAATATCTTGACTGCTTTTCTACAACTAGATACAAGAACTAGAAGAACTGGCATCAAGCAAGGCTCAGATTGTCTCTCTGTGTGTGTGTGACATGTTGATCTAATTGATTTCCTAATATCTTGACTGCTTTTCTACAACTAGATACAAGAACTAGAAGAAGAACTGGCATCAAGCAAGGCTCAGATTGTCTCTGTGTGTGTGACATGTTGATCTAATTGATTTCCTAATATCTTGACTGCTTTTCTACAACTAGATACAAGAACTAGAAGAAGAACTGGCATCAAGCAAGGCTCAGAATGTCTCTCTCTGTGTGTGTGACATGTTGATCTAATTGATTTCCTAATATCTTGACTGCTTTTCTACAACTAGATACAAGAACTAGAAGAACTGGCATCAAGCAAGGCTCAGATTGTCTCTCTGTGTGTGTGACATGTTGATCTAATTGATTTCCTAATATCTTGACTGCTTTTCTACAACTAGATACAAGAACTAGAAGAACTGGCATCAAGCAAGGCTCAGATTGTCTCTGTGTGTGTGTGTGACATGTTGATCTAATTGATTTCCTAATATCTTGACTGCTTTTCTACAACTAGATACAAGAACTAGAAGAAGAACTGGCATCAAGCAAGGCTCAGATTGTCTCTGTGTGTGTGACATGTTGATCTAATTGATTTCCTAATATCTTGACTGCTTTTCTACAACTAGATACAAGAACTAGAAGAAGAACTGGCATCAAGCAAGGCTCAGATTGTCTCTCTGTGTGTGTGTGACACAGTAGCGTGCTGTGACTTTTCTAAAAGGGGACTAGGTTAAGAAACAAGGCAATTTAGCAAGGATACTTTTACCGTTCACAGATTACCTCTTTCGAGAGAGCTTTGCAATGCCCATAGTTTCGTCTAACATTATTGCTAGACAAAAACTGCATTATTAAGTTCTGACTTAACCTCATACAGAATGACATCATCAACACATTCAATGATGTAGTTTTGAATTATGTTGGAGGTTCCTTTAAACCCATCCCCCCTCCTTCTATACTCTGAAGATAAAACTCTAACTTACTATCATATTCATAAAGTACGTAAAAGTTTTTCAGCCAAAGGATTGACTCCATTGCACCAGGTTTTATGCGGAAATGACACGTCTCCTGCCGAGAGCATTGCACAAAGCATGAACTCCGTATCTCCATCAACAATGCTAGGTTTCTATGGAAAATAAATGCACTCGTGAACAGAACAGCACTGTCCGGATTCGAACCCACGACCTTCGACTTGCAAGGCAAGGGCTTAGCCACAGAGACTCCACATATAATACATGCATGTGCTCTTCTTTGAACACTCCACAATGACTAATTGTTAACTACTCCATGTGATTTGTATGTGAGCTGAGCCTAAGAGTGATTGAACGTTGTACCCATATGCGCCTACAAGTAGCCAGCACATACTACTTCTGCCATGCTTTTTATTTACTATCGTACCCTTCCTAGGTCCTACATCAGTCGCCTCTTATGAACTGCCTTTAGGTCGCAGTGGTACTATTCGTTGCTTCCCTGCGGACCTCGGCACCACACGGGCGATGCATTCGTTCATTGAAGTTTCCCCGGTTAAGGGAATCTTGCCGTTCGTTGTGAATGGCAACTCTTGTTTAGCCAAAGCACAGCACACATCAATTAATCACCTCATTAGTTCCTGGTTTTAATCCACCAATGAGTTATGTTTTAAAGAAACAAAACTTTTATGTTCACTTAATAGAGAAACAGAAAACCATGACACTGGGCAACTACCTGGTAACAGTGTGACAACACAAGAAGAAGCATTGCAAATATATTATAGTTTCTTCGAAAGTTTGTCATGTAGTTATTGCGGATAATGAATCTTTTCGTGTCGCATATTGACATGTGAAAATTATTGATATCACAAAAACATTATTACTCCAAACTACCTGATCTGTTTCGAACAGAGCACAATTCCAACAATTGATACAATTTGCTTATTAATTTGCATTCAGTTAACCATTTTGTACCAATATAATAGTCCGTTTTTAAATGTCTCATATAGTCTTTCACTTTTGCTCTAACCGAAATGTTTGTGCTTGGTCTACCTTTCATTTTTACTTGATGCATTTCTTCAAAACTGAGACCTCCAGATGATGATGTGAATAATCTAATCATTCGCGAATACACAACATGTGACAGGCCAATGACACTGCATGCAGTATCTCGACCTACTTTTATTACGTCACATGTACGTATCCTCTTCGCTCTGTAGTGAGGGACCAGATTTCAAAACCAATTCCGTTTCTATATTTTATACTTTGAAGCGCTGTCAAACTATACTAACACTTGAACACTTCCCCAGATCCCTTTCATTAACGATTGAGAATTACCACTCAGAAGATAAAAACTGCAAAAAAATGTGTATGCGACAGAACGCCAAGAGTTAAGCATTTATAATATATATACACAGACAATCACACAGGACTATTGTAGCGTCAGCTAGTCCTGTATCGGAAAGAGCCGATTAAACCATGACCCTCTTTGGTAAAAAAAAAAAAAAAACAGCGCTACCGTTGTCTAAGCGGAGTCTTTGGTATCTCAGTTAGCAGGAAATATCGTTGCAGTAGTGCGATGCAAATTGTGAGAAATATTAATGCTGTTTAATCAGTATTTTTATTTTATGCTTTTAATTAGATGAAATTTAATTAAATGGAAATTTAATTTAAATTAGAATAACTATAATGTCTTCACGCTTGGGGAACAAGCTAGTCCTACTAGTCCAGAGGGCAGCACGCAACTGGTGTGACATGTTGTGTGATTGATTTCCTAATATCTTGACTGCTTTTCTAAACTAGATACAAGGACTAGAAGAAGAACTGACATCAAGCAAGGCTCAGATTGTCTCTGTGTGTGTGACATGTTGATCTAATTGATTTCCTAATATCTTGACTGCTTTTCTACAACTAGATACAAGAACTAGAAGAAGAACTGGCATCAAGCAAGGCTCAGATTGTCTCCCTCTCTGTGTGTGGTCGACATGTTGATCTGATTGATCAATCTTGACTGCTTTTCTACAACTAGATACAAGAACTAGAAGAAGAACTGGCATCAAGCAAGGCTCAGATTGAAGTACTGCAGCACTCACTGACAAATAGGTCAGCCCAACTTCAGATTGAAGTCAACAAGAGGCAGGTAGGTGAACTGATTTGGTCATCTATCTGTGCTAGTATCTCTACAGCTATTGACTGTCATACATAATTGATTGATAGGACCATCATCATTGCACTTCACTGAATTACCATATGTGCTCCGATCTCTTTCTTACACAGGAAGATCTCCGCTTCAGTGCATGACTCTGTAGCATCGGCTAGGGTCCCTGATGTTATTTCAAAAATGGTGATTATTGTCTGTAGGAATTTTATTTTTTTAAATATTTCTAATGAATTTTGCCAGGGAAGTGGCTTTCCAGCCTACTCTTCACAATTTTGAACTGCTAAAGGTTCTTTTACATGCTCAACTTTAACACAGGAACTATGTTTTATCTTCTGTCTCTGATAGGACTAAGAATTCCATCTCACCTACTCTGAGATCAAGGATACCTGGAGAAATATCCTGATGGCTACAGAGGGAGCGAACCGAGTACCATCGGAGCGAGAGGCGAGCACCTAACCCCTACGCCACAGAGACCCATGTCATACAAACTAAAACCTAATCGGTCTAAAGCTGAAGTATTGACTTCATTGTACTGGGTTTTACCCCATATGGTTCAGTCCCTATCTGCAGAAATGTCATGACATTTGCCAAGGCTATTGCACGAACTTCGTAGCTCTCGCAACAATCCTTGGGGTCTCTGAAAAAAATACACTTGTGAACAGAAGGTTGCAGTCCAGATTCAAATCCACAACCTTCAGAATGTGTGGTAACGGCTTAACCATTTAACCACAGATACCCCCTGCTATAGTGGAGGTCTCTATAGCAAAATGGTTAGCACATTTGCTTGTTGTTCTGAATTGGTTGTGGTTTTGAATCCATACCAAGTCACATGTGCAATTTTTTTCATGAGATCCTTGCTGCAGCTACAGAGTTTGTGCAACACTCTCGGTAGATGGTTTGTCCATTTCTGACAACAGGGACAGAGCCATATGGAAAACCTTGGTGCAATGAAGTCCATTCTGCAGAGTTTGTGCAACACTCTTGGCAGATGGTTTGTCCATTTCTGACAATAGGGACAGAGCCATATGGAAAACCTCGGTTCAGTGAAGTCCATTCTGTAGAGCTTGTGCATGATTTGTTTGTGACAACATGCTAGGAACATGGGAGACAAGTGCTGCATATATCATATCATGATATTATCATCCTCAATATGATCAATATGACTATCAACTTGATATGCTAAATATTATACTCATTTGTCTGTGACAAAATTATATCACACAATATTTGTCTGTGACAACATGCTAGGAACATAAGCGGCAAGTGGTGCATATGTGACAACTACCAGCAGCATGACTAGGGAGGTCATGGCAGTGACAACATCCCTGGAGTGTCTACAGATGCAAACATTCACTCATGCATGCATACATGCAATGGAAGATCAAGGTAGTGGATGTAATTAATACAAAACACGCCAATCCAGACACTTATCTTCATTTTTGCAATGAGAGAGCAGAGACTCTGGTGAGCAATGCTACGAATGAGAATGAGAGAGCAGAGACTCTGGTCAGCAATGCTACGATTGAGAATGAGAATGAGAGAGCAGAGACTCTGGTGAGCAATGCTACGATTGAGAATGAGAGAGCAGAGACTCTGGTCAGCAATGCTACGATTGAGAATGAGAATGAGAGAGCAGAGACTCTGGTGAGCAATGCTACGATTGAGAATGAGAGAGCAGAGGCTCTGGTGAGCAATGCTACGATTGAGAATGAGAATGAGAGAGCAGAGACTCTGGTGAGCAATGCTACGATTGAGAATGAGAATGAGAGAGCAGAGACTCTGGTGAGCAATGCTACGATTGAGAATGAGAATGAGAGAGCAGAGACTCTGGTGAGCAATGCTACGATTGAGAATGAGAGAGCAGAGGCTCTGGTGAGCAATGCTACGATTGAGAATGAGAGAGCAGAGGCTCTGGTGAGCAATGCTACGATTGAGAATGAGAGAGCAGAGACTCTGGTGAGCAATGCTACGATTGAGAATGAGAGAGCAGAGGCTCTGGTGAGCAATGCTACGATTGAGAATGAGAATGAGAGAGCAGAGACTCTGGTGAGCAATGCTACGATTGAGAATGGGTCTTCTATTGACAAAAGTGACATCATCAATGCTCTAAGAGAAAACACCAAGAGTCACACCCTTTGAGAACCACTGGTCTCAACACACTGAAATTACATGCTTAGGAAGAGATGGTAGCAATTATGGACATGTGAGATGGTAGCAATTATGGCAATGTGAGATGGTAGCAATTATGGCAATGTGAGATGGTAGCAATTATGGACATGTGAGATGGTAGCAATTATGGACATGTGAGATGGGAGCGATTATGTACATGTGAGCAATTATGGACATGTGAGATGAAGAGATGGGAGCATTTATGGACATGTGAGATGGTAGCAATTATGGACATGTGAGATGGTAGCAATTATGGACATGTGAGCAATTATGGACATGTGAGATGGTAGCAATTATGGACATGTGAGATGGGAGCGATTATGTACATGTGAGATGAAGAGATGGTAGCATTTATGGACATGTGAGATGGGAGCGATTATGTACATGTGAGATGAAGAGATGGTAGCATTTATGGACATGTGAGATGGGAGTGTTACGAAAGGGCCAGAAACATGGATGGCCGAACTCTGTATGGCCAGAAACATGGATGGCCGAACTCAATGGTAACAATATATAAACTCAATCTTGATGGTGGCATGTTACATGTTTATTAATATATCTGCGTAAACGTTCTTGACTAGGAACATGTCCGTTCATCAATCGTGTCTTCTATCTTTACTAATTCGTTACTAACTGAGTCACTACACAACTACGTAGTTTTCATTACGTCAAAATGTCTTGTTGTTATGTGTTGCGCTCTGCTTAGAAGTGCAACACATAGTCTCAACTATTAAATATCTAATTATAGCACCTATCTATCTGACTAATTGTCCATTTCTCCGCTGCCACCTGGGGGAGGGAACTATGACAGGAGCAATTATGGACATTGAGATGGAGAAGACATGAGATGGAGTATGGACATGTAGATGGACAATTATGACATGAGAGGGAGTATTGGACATGTGAATGAGCAATTATGGACATGTGAGATGGGAGCAATTATGGACATGTGAGATGGGAGCAATAGACATTAGATGGGAGTTGACATGTGAGATGAAGATGATGCTCAAATGAACAATGAATATAAGAGACACAACTAAAAGTTGGTAAATATCTGCCTGTGAGAATATGTTGAACACTAATATGTTGAACACATGAAATGTTGATGCTATATCTACACACAAGTAAAACATAGACATTTGACATCTTGTGTGTGTATGTGTGTTAGGAAGTGCAACAAGAGTATGAACAGACACATCAAGTTGCTGTTTGTTTAGATGACCAGTCCAAGCAAGACTACATCAGCATCAAGACCTTGACAGCATTTGTGGAGAGGTTGGTATTAGCTTACCTATGTGTGGTCAATATTGCAGAGAGACAATAGAAATGACTAGAGAAGATTACAGCTGTAAACACTAATAATCTATTGAGGATAGACCAATAGATTAGTGTTCTCTCAGCTGTGAGTGCTATAATCTATTGAGGATAGACCAATAGATTAGTGTTCTCTCAGCTGTGAGTGCTATAATCTATTGAGGATAGACCAATAGATTAGTGTTCTCTCAGCTGTGAGTACTATAATCTATTGAGCATAGACTGAAAATCAGCAGTCTGTAAACATAGAATGCGTCAGTTCTATTCTGTTATCTATTCTCAGAACCAAAGAACAAACTGATGTTCTGATGGACATGCTGGAGGAGAAGTCTCGAGTTCTGAGAATGCTGAGTCATAGAGTTAACTTTGCCAGCAGTCGTATGGAGTTTATTACAAGTATGTACCTTCTCTTATAGTTCTTTCAATGTGTACGTGGAGGAGGGGCGCTCAGGTTGTATGTAGGGGCTGGTTTTAGAATGTGTTTGGAGAGTCACTCACGATTTGGGGAGAGTCTGGTCTTCGAATGTGTTAGGGCTGGCGCTATAGTGTGATTGTATGCAGCTTTAAGATGTGTATGTGTGGGGGCAATGTCATAGGATATGTATGGAGGAGAAAGATGGTCTTTATTTTTGGTCAGTCTTGGGAAGAATAGGTTGCTTCTAGAATGTCTGTAGATCAGTGTTAGATTGTATGGAGGTTGATCTAATGATCTGTAATAGATGGACATAGGCTGTGTGAAGCTGACCATACAAGCAGTTATCACTATGTCCTAAATAAGAGTATCTCTACGGACTGAACACACAGGTAAAACACATACTGCATACAGGTAGCGTGAGAAGAATGTGAAGGTGAGCATACAAGCTGTCATCACTAAGTCCTAAATAAGAGTATCTCTACATGCAGGTAAAACACATACAGCATACATATAGTTATGTTATGCGATCAGCGTCATGGCACATTGGGAATTCCCATTTGTGCTCTGTCCTCCGTTGCAGCAGCCATCCCAAAGTCCATTTGCTCACAGTACCCATGAGAAGTTGATTACTATATCTTCTCTCTCTACCACGAAGACAACACTGTCTGGCATGTCCAAACTTAACGCCTAATTCTCGAACTCGTTCCACTGTCTGAGATTTGCCCATTTCACATAATTGAGAGCGTACCGCATTGACGATATTGGCTCTGTCCATACTTCTGCCCGCTTGAGTCGGGGCAATGTTTGCAAGGAAGTCAGCACGCTCGTTACTCTGCACACCAGCGTGTACAGCCAAGTCATTCTCTTGAGATGTGATCACCGAATGCTGTCCACCCATTCCACACACATACTTCCAGATTCAATCTTTTGAAGCATATTCATTGAGTCTGATATGATAATCTTATGGATCACCTGTTGCTCAGCCACCCATGACAGAGCCCTGGAGACAGCGGTGATCTCCATAGTCATGCTCGATGTCGTTGTCTTGAAAGCGTCGCAATCCTCATGAAGTGTGCAACTGTTTTGTTGTGCTGAATAACCCCATGATGATCTGGTTCCGCCTCTGACAGAGCCATCGGTGAAGATAAATATCCAAGGCAGCAGGTTGCTATTTTCTTTTAGGGTAGCGACCCTTAGACGACCTGCCCTTCCGGGCTGTTGAGCATCATCTGCCCATGAAACCTGTCTTTTTCTGGACTACTTGGTTTTCCTGCCGTCCAGTTTTGTGTACGGTTAACTCCGCTAGCCTTTGATTGTCCCCAATCATACTACAAGTAGTTCCCTGTGAGCAGAAATGCGCACTGGATTCAACCTCTGCTGGGCTTTCCAGTTTTTGCACATTTGGGTGGCCGCTCACCCCCATGCCTGCCATGCCCTATCAGTGCTGTACACGTAGCCCACTGGTGGGCCCATTCGTGCATCGTTCGCTTGCTTGCTCGCTCTGCCCTGATGCCTGCCCCACCATCTCCATCTGTTCTCCCCGTGCTCACATTTACCATGCCTCTAGGCTGTCCGGACACAGGGCTCAACTCTGACCCCACCTCAGTGTTCCGAGTTTCGCCCTATGTGGGCCCACATGCATCTCATCTCGGGCCCAAATTTTGCTCCACGCGGGCCCACGTCTCTTCTCTGGATGCACCCTCATCTCTTTATGATTATCCATTCAGCTTTTCCCATCGGCCGGGAGAGACATGCATTAATTGTCCTCTGTGTTGCGAGCGGATCCCATCCAGCGTGACTATATCTGCATCTCTACTTATGCCACAGTAGCTCTCCCTCGATCCCTACCCGCTTAGCCAGACAGGAACCAATGTCTGTTACCAGGGTCACCATGTGGAGGTGGGGTAGGATCTTGATTAGTGCCAGCTCACTAATACTGGCGCAACATCCCCACGTGCCTTTGACCCCAGCATCCATTCTAGGCATACAGGTAGTGTGAGAAGAATGTGAAAGTGACCATACAAGCTGTCATCACTAAGTCCTAAATAAGAGTATCTCTATGGACTGAACAGGCAGGTAATAGACATACTGCATATAGGTAGTGGGAGAAGATTGTGAGGACATAAATGAAGTAATAATTGTTCATCTTCTTGTATTCTCTCTGGACTCTGTTGCAGGTCAGCTGATCAGGAAGTCGGCAATGTCTCTAAGTGTGTCATCGAAGGAGACTACTATACAAGGTCACTGTCTGGCTGCGGCACCTGCTGAGCAAACTATTGGCGGTCAGGAACGGGTGGGTGTTTTTCCGTTGAATATATTCTTAAACTTGTTCTGACTGATAATAGCAGATCTAGCATATGGGCACATCTATGCATATCTAAACATCTCATCTTGTCTGATACAGACTTGTCAGTCATCTGGTGTTTTTCTGTTGTAGAGAGAATGAGAGACTTGCATACCAGGAGCTGGAAAAGTTGACCAAGGAGAGAGACTCGCTGGTCAATCAAGTACGAGCAGACTCAGAGAAGTGGTCAGACATCTTGATGAAGACCAGATCTCAGTGTAAGTCAATCTGTCCATGTAGACAACATATTCTATTTGTAGCTTTGTCTTGTTTGTGTCCATAGTTTCTTCTTGTCTACTATAAATATATAACTATATCCTCATTTCTGTCTTGGTAGACACATAAGACATGCACACATGGTTTCCAGTGTTGCAGTTCTGCTGTCTCTCTACCAATTATCTCTCTAACATCCGGTCACTCTCTTTCGATTTTCTTGTCACAGTTCTTCTTTATGTGACCTTTGTATGTCCAGGACTTCTTTACCTATCGCATTGTCCACCTTAGAGATGTCCTAACCAATGTCTTCTACTGGCATAGGACTTGTCCAATCCCATTGTCCACCATAGAGCTGTCCTCCTATCTAATGTCCCTACTGGCATACAGCTCTCATAGAGAAGGCATACATGTCTTGTGTCTATCTTAGAGATGTCCTCCTAGCCAGTGTACCCTACTGGCATACAGCTCTCATAGAGAAGGCATACATGTCTTGTGCATGTGAATGTAGAATGCTTATTCCAGACATTTTTGTTGATAACTTTTTCTGTTAGTTGATGATATGATATCTTACAGATAGCCATGATATCTTACAGATAGCCATCAGCACTATGTTATTAGATAGACATGATAACACAGTTGTTAGTGTACACAGCATGGAATCACAGTTGTAAGTGTAGGACAGAGCGGTATGGAGAAATTACTTGCAGGTCCTATGTAATGTATAACGATACTAGAGGATGGGTGGTTTTACAGAAGAATGTTGAGAATTCCATGGACAGCAAAGAAAACAAACGTGGAGGTTTTAAATCAGGCCTGCACACAAAGAAACCTTATCAAAAGAATAAGAATCCGACAATCAAGGTTCTTCGGCATATAATGCGAAGAGAAGGTTTAGAACATTTGGTGACTACAGGTAAAATTCAGGGAAGGAGAGATCGTGGAAGACAGAGGGAGAAGATGTTGGATGGCCTGACATCATGGTTCGACAAAATATCGACGTCAGAACTGATTACATGCACCAAGCAAAGAGAGTTGTGGAGAGACATGATCGCCTACGCCGGCAGGCATGGCACTTGATTGATTGATATATATATATATATATATATATATATATATATGTCTCCTTCAGTGAGTGTTGTGTGCCATGTCTCCTTCAGTGAGTGTTGTGTGCCATGTCTCCTTCATTGAGTGTTGTGTGCCATGTCTCCTTCAGTGAGTGTTGTGTGCCATGTCTCCTTCAGTGAGTGTTGTGTGTCATGTCTCCTTCATTGAGTGTTGTGTGCCATGTCTCCTTCATTGAGTGTTGTGTGCCATGTCTCCTTCAGTGAGTGTTGTGTGCCATGTCTCCTTCATTGAGTGTTGTGTGCCATGTCTCCTTCAGTGAGTGTTGTGTGCTATGTCTCCTTCATTGAGTGTTGTGTGCCATGTCTCCTTCAGTGAGTGTTGCGTGCCATGTCTCCTTCAGTGAGTGTTGTGTGTCATGTCTCCTTCAGTGAGTGTTGTGTGCCATGTCTCCTTCAGTGAGTGTTGCGTGACATGTCTCCTTCAGTGAGTGTTGTGTGTCATGTCTCCTTCAGTGAGTGTTGTGTGCCATGTCTCCTTCAGTGAGTGTTGTGTGCCATGTCTCCTTCAGTGAGTGTTGTGTGCCATGTCTCCTTCAGTGAGTGTTGTGTGTCATGTCTCCTTCAGTGAGTGTTGTGTGCCATGTCTCCTTCAGTGAGTGTTGTGTGCCATGTCTCCTTCAGTGAGTGTTGTGTGTCATGTCTCCTTCAGTGAGTGTTGTGTGCCATGTCTCCTTCAGTGAGTGTTGTGTGTCATGTCTCCTTCATTGAGTGTTGTGTGCCATGTCTCCTTCAGTGAGTGTTGTGTGCCATGTCTCCTTCATTGAGTGTTGTGTGCCATGTCTCCTTCAGTGAGTGTTGTGTGTCATGTCTCCTTCAGTGAGTGTTGTGTGCCATGTCTCCTTCAGTGAGTGTTGTGTGCCATGTCTCCTTCATGTGAATGTTGTGACATGTCTCCTTCAGTGAGTGTTGTGTGCATGTCTCCTTCAGTGAGTGTTGCATGACATGTCTCCTTCAGTGAGTGTTAGTGTCATGTCTCCTTCAGTGAGTGTTGCATGACATGTCTCCTTCAGTGAGTGTTGTGTGTCATGTCTCCTTCAGTGAAGTTGATGACTGTTCCATTCAGAGGTTGTGTCATGTACTCCTTCAGGTAGTCGTCAGCAAACATTAGTCTCTCAGGTGTTTGCTTCAGTTCAATTGTGTATCTACCTTCATGTCTCAGGTATGTCTTGTCTTCTAGTCCAATCTGTTATCTACCTTCATGTCTCAGGTAAGTCTTGACTTCAGTTCAATTGTATCTACCTTCATGTCTCAGGTAGTCTTGACTTCAGTCAATCTTTATCTACCTTCATGTCTCGGTAAGTCTTGTCTTCTAGTCCAATCTGTTATCTACCTTCATGTCTCTGGTAAGTCTTGTCTTCCTAGTCCAATCTTATCTACCTTCATGTCTCAGGTAAGTCTTGTCTTCTAGTCCAATCTGTTATCTACCTTCATGTCTCAGGTAAGTCTTGACTTCCAGTTCATCTGTTATCTACCTCCATGTCTCAGATTATCTAGAAGCAGTGTCCTGGGAGTGCTATTATTATACAGTAGGGGCTGAAAATGACCCACAACATTATATACAAGCTGGAGGCGTTTTAAAATATATGTTTAAGTAGAATCATGTGAGATGTTGATGAAGAAGATGTGTAGAAGCTGATGGTGCAGATGTTGTAGAAGCTGGGAGAAGAAGCTGATGAAGGAGGTGTAGTAGAAGCTGGGAGGAGAAGTTGGAGGTGTGATAGAAGCTGATGAAGGAGGTGTAGTAGAAGCTAGGAGGAGAAGTTGGAGGTGTGATAGAAGCTGATGGTGCATATGTTGTAGAAGCTGGGAGAAGAATTTGAAGGAGGTGTGGTAGAAGCTGATGAAGGAGGTGTGGTAGAAGCTGATGAAGGAGATGTGGTAGAAGCTGGGAGGAGAAGTTAATGAAGATGTAGAAGCTGGGAGGAGAAGTTGATGAAGAAGATGTGGTAGAAGCTGGGAGGAGAAATTGATGAAGAAGGTGTGGTAGAAGCTGGGAGGAGAAGTTGATGAAGAAGGTGTGGTAGAAGCTGGGAGGAGAAGTTGATGAAGAAGGTGTGATAGAAGCTGGGAGGAGAAGTTGATGAAGAAGGTGTGGTAAAAGTTGATGAAGAAGGTATGGTAGAAGCTGGTAGGAGAAGTTAATGAAGAAGGTGTGGTAGAAGCTAGGAGGAGAAGTTAATGAAGAAGGTATTGTAGAAGCTGGGAGGAGAAGTTGATGAAGGTGTGGTAGAAGCTGGGATTAAAAGTTGATGAAGGTGTGGTAGAAGCTGGGAGGAGAAGTTGATGAAGGTGTGGTAGAAGCTGGGAGGAGACGTTAATGAAGAAGCTGGGAGGAGAAGTTGATGAAGGTGTGGTAGAAGCTGGGAGGAGAAGTTGATGAAGGTGTGGTAGAAGCTGGGAGGAGAAGTTGATGAAGATGTAGAAGCTGGGAGGAGAAGTTGATGAAGAAGATGTGGTAGAAGCTGGGAGGAGAAATTGATGAAGAAGGTGTGGTAGAAGCTGGGAGGAGAAGTTGATGAAGAAGGTGTGGTAGAAGCTGGGAGGAGAAGTTGATGAAGAAGGTGTGATAGAAGCTGGGAGGAGAAGTTGATGAAGAAGGTGTGGTAAAGTTGATGAAGAAGGTATGGTAGAAGCTGGTAGGAGAAGTTAATGAAGAAGGTGTGGTAGAAGCTGGGAGGAGAAGTTAATGAAGAAGGTATTGTAGAAGCTGGGAGGAGAAGTTGATGAAGGTGTGGTAGAAGCTGGGATTAAAAGTTGATGAAGGTGTGGTAGAAGCTGGTAGGAGAAGTTGATGAAGGTGTGGTAGAAGCTGGGAGGAGACGTTAATGAAGAAGCTGGGAGGAGAAGTTGATGAAGGTGTGGTAGAAGCTGGGAGAAGTTGATGAAGGTGTGGTAGAAGCTGGGAGGAGAAGTTGATGAAGATGTAGAAGCTGGGAGGAGAAGTTGATGAAGAAGATGTGGTAGAAGCTGGGAGGAGAAGTTAATGAAGAAGATATGGTAGAAGCTGGGAGGAGAAGTTGATGAAGGAGGTATGGTAGAAGCTGGGAGGAGAAGCTGATTAAGAAGGTATGGTAGAAGCTGGGAGGAGAAGTTGATGAAGAAGGTATGGTAGAAGCTGATGAAGAAGGTGTGGTAGAAGCTGGGAGGAGAAGTTGATGAAGAAGGTATGGTAGAAGCTGGGAGGAGAAGTTGATGAAGGTGTGGTAGAAGCTGGGAGGAGAAGTTGATGAAGGTGTGGTAAAAGCTGGGAGGAGAAGTTGATGAAGAAGGTATGGTAGAAGTTGGGAGGAGAAGTTGATGAAGAAGGTATGGTAGAAGCTGGGAGGAGAAGTTGATGAAGTTGTGGTAGAAGCTGGAGGAGAAGTTGTGGTAGAAGCTGGGAGGAGAAGTTGTGGTAGAAGCTGGGAGGAGAAGATGTGGTAGAAGCTGGGAGAAGAAGATATGGTAGAAGCTGGGAGGAGAAGATGTGGTAAAAGCTGGGAGGAGAAGATGTGGTAGAAGCTGGGAGGAGAAGATGTGGTAGAAGCTGGGAGGAGAAGCTGGGAGAAGAAGATATGGTAGAAGCTGGGAGGAGAAGTTAATGAAGAAGATGTGGTAGAAGCTGGGAGGAGAAGTTAATGAAGAAGATGTGGTAGAAGCTGGGAGGAGAAGTTGATGAAGAATATGTGGTAGAAGCTGGGAGGAGAAGTTGATGAAGAAGATGTGGTAGAAGCATGGAGGAGAAGTTGATGAAGAAGATGTGGTAGAAGCTGGGAGGAGAAGATGTGGTAGAAGCTGGGAGGAGAAGTTGTAGTAGAAGCTGGGGGGAGAAGTTGTGGTAGAAGCTGGGGGGAGAAGTTGATGAAGATATGTGTTAACGGTCTGGCCTTTAAGATAAGGAATTATCAACGGGAAGCCATTGGGTAAGGTTCCACCTGGTTATGTTTGATGTTTGGTTGATGATCTGACATGTTTGTGGTACGAATGATGGTTTGTTGGTAGTTCGTAGGTTAATTAATAACATAATCAACATGCAATACATTGTAACATGACGACATTTACGATTGATCATACCACTTGGTCGTACAAGAACATGTACCACTTTATACTGCACAATATTCTTCATTATACTTCACATGATGACTTATAAAGGAACAGACTCTTCTTGGATGCTTCATGTTCTAACTTTTATTATATAAATCTCAACACGCCTGTTCGTTTCCAGTCTCGCTGTCCAAAAGCCCCGTTTCTAAGCTCTTTCCTCTTTACGTCATTTTTCTACGTAACTGTCTTGTTGTCATGTGTTGCCCTTCTGTTTTGAGAGTGCAACACATAGTCTATTACGTTATTATTGTATTCTATTGCTTGTCATGCGCTGGCCACCCCTAGGGCTACTCCTACACCTCCCGGGCGACTTCACCGTTGCCCCAACGGCGACACTCCAATATTAAGTGCACAGGTATATGATATATATGGGTTCATTAGGTGTGTGATAGCTGAATGGACACAAGGTACCACACGTCACGAGCTGGCTTCACAACACTTAATCTATAACCAATCAACCACGGTCGAGGAGAAAATCCTGACTGGTTCACAGGAGGACCAAGTTGAAGCGAGCTAAATGGGAACTAGTCACCACACGTTGTTGACGTGACTCATCAACTGGCCATAGGCGACCATGGCGAACATTAAAGTTAACCCGCTGTGCATATGTGCTGAAACAAATAAACATAGAAAATTCAGTCACAAAAAATGTCATTGGACAAATCCCAGGGTAATGCAATGGCATGTCAATCCACTTGGAGGGCAATGCGAGGTGGCTGTACTTGGACTCGGGTGGCACCGCCAACTGTCACTATATTAATCACCCTGTCAATCATGCCAGTCGAAGTTAGATCGAACATTCTGAAAACTCAAAAAAAAACTAGTTATGACTTGATTATGGCACCAAAAAAAAACATTTTATATGTATACTGTATCATATCATTTGGCAACAGTATTTATGCACCATTGAGGTAACAATATATACCCAACCGACCAACCCAGGGGAAATGACCAACATCGAGAGCCCCTACCCACCACCCCCACCCCCCCCACCCCCACCCCAGCACAAAACGTAAAATTCACAATGCGATCATCAATGACCGAATTATAACCCCATTTGAGCACCTTGAGGTTGTCCCGGCCTCCAGTTCGGGGCGGTGGTACTACATTGTCAACCTTAAAGAGGCAATGAAGTTGAAAACATTTTCAAATAAAACAAAATATATCCTAAAAAGGCTACAACACCAATCTTATAATCAACTCAACACTCCTCACCATCAACATCATATCATCATTGACATATAAATGATAAACTTTAAAAGTCCCGTCCCAAAAACCCCCAAAGGAACAAATAAAAACCAAACAGGCAACTAAACTAGTGGACTCAGTTTAAAGGTTTCACATCTCTGATGTGGCCCTGATACCTAAGGTCGAGATTGACTAGTGCCGTTTATCGGTGCCTATTATATAATAGCCAGAATTAAATTCAGGAACCTGTAACACACGGTATACCTGAGCAGAATAAACATTGTCTAGTTTGTTTGGCCCCTATTATGCCAATACTCCGGCGCACCAAACTATTCAACGGATCTTTCGATATTGCCCGTCTATCATCTCCCAGCTTGTGAAGATGGGCTACCCTATCACTGGCATCTCTAGGGGCCGCTGCCATTTACATTCTCGAGAGACCCCTTGTCATCCTGAAAGAATAAATATTCTATAATAAAATTGATGGGTAATTTGGGATGTCGACCAAAAAGCAAATAGTATGGCGACCATCCTGTGGAGGTGTGAGGAGTAATGTTGTATCCCAAAAACCCAAAATGGGCATATGTCGACCATTCTAATTTATCTTGATCTGGCAACCACGAAGCATAGCCAACAATGCCCGATTAAACCTTTCACAATGCATTTCCGCGTGGGTATATGTTGTGGCCCGGGATTTTTATCCCATACCTATTGCAGAGTGCCAGCACAACAGCTGACTCAAATCCTTTCCCCTGATCTGAGTGTAATTTACTGGGTACCCAAAAGCAGGATCCACCTATTTTGTATAACTTCAGCCACAGTTAACCGTCTGATCCACCGTGGGAGAGGCAACCACATATTTAGTAAATACATCGGTCATTATCAATGCGTGTGGAAATAAAGAATCTTTTGGGAATTCAATAAATCCATAGCTATCATCTCTACGGACGATGAGCTACAATATGACCATAGGTAGTTGTGATCCTCTTCGGGGGTTTAGACATGTTACAAACAATGCAGGACTTCACTCCCTTTTCCTAACATCTCCAGACATACCACCCCAAAAAAATCTTGATTTTAACAAAGCCAAGGTCCTATCGCGCCCTTGATGACCTAATTCATGAATAGATTTTAGTACAATGTGACGTAAAGAATGAGGAACAATAATCCTCAATTCATCGCCATCACAATCAGCACCCACTCGTATACAAAGAATCCCCTTGTGGATACATAGTTTCTCGTGAAACAACCAAAAACGCTGTTGCATCCTGGGGCCATGTCTTATGTCCACTGGGTATTTAACGTATAGCTTTCAGAATACATGTAGAACAACATCCGCCACTGTAAGCATTCGATATCATGCAACCCATACCTGCTAGGGTATTTCGCACATTCAGAGTCCAATGTCAAAACATTCAAATCACATGCATAAAAAGGGGACTCAAAAGCAACTTGGTTAATTCCCACATCCTCATCTTCAGACATTGTCTCACATTCTTTTTCATCATTAGTAATAGGTAGAGGGTACCTGGACAAGAAATCAGCATTCTTATTTAATGATCCCCTACGATGTTTAATCTCGAAATTGAAAACAGCCAACTGAGCTAACCATCTTTGTTCAATAGCACCCAGTTGTGCTTTATTGGAGAAAGTAAGACCTTTATTGTCGGTGTATATAGTCACTTTATTGCCTAGAATATCGATAAAAATTTTTTCGGTGACAGCCCACTTTAAACCTAATAATTCCAATTTCAAACTACTTTTATATTTCTTTCCCCTACGTAGGGTTCTGCTAGCATACGCTATCACTTTACTGGAACCGTCCTGTTCCTGACTTAACACAGCGCCAAGACCAGAATAAGACGCATCGACATCCAAAATAAACGGTTTACTAAAATCAGGAAATCCCAGAATGGGTGCTGAGATTAGTTTATTCTGGAGATCTCTAAATGAATTATCACAAGCACTAGTCCAGGAAAAATCGGAACCCCTATTCCTTTTCAGTTTAGTTATCCGATGCTAACAGAAGAGCCATTGACCAGGTCCAACAACGGTTTTATATGGGAAAACCAGGGATAAACTTCCGGTAATACCCAGCCATGCCAAAAAAATGCTCTCACTTGTTTTACATTAGTGGCGTGCAGAGTCCTGGATAGAGGATATCTTGCCCTCTGAGTTTCAATTCCCTATCGGAGATAGTGTGACCCAAAAAGTCCACTTTATTAGTACAGAACACGCATTTGGGATTAATCTTTCAATCCAATCAGATCTAACCCCTCCCCAACACATCACCCAAACGAGTTAAATGATCGAAAAATGTCCTGAAAAAATGAGCATGTCATCCAAATAAACTAAAAGGGATTTAAACATGAAATCACTCATGGATTCTGCATTAATCGCTGAAAGGTCCCTGCAGAATTTTTAGGCCATGGGCATTCGCGATACTCATACAGACCAAAAGGTGTACACAATGCAGTCTTATCGATATCCTCTTCTTTCATGGCCACCTGGTAATACCGCTCGTTAAGCCCAAAGTGGAAAAAAATTTAGCACCTGACAGGAACCCAAATAGTCATCAATCGGGAATCGGATATGCGTCTTTAATGGTTTTTTTGTTCAGTTCAGGTAATCTA